>OZ007590.1:207515634-208140634 GCA_963931845.1 Maratus michaelseni | reverse complement strand
CAAAAAAAAAAAAAAAAAAAATACATTAAAATCAATGCGATATTGGTCTTCCATTTTTTCTTGTAACTTCAAACACTCTCTGTCTTTTACTGAAGTGACCTGGTTTTTAAGTTCTTTTTCAGGAATATTGTGACATCCTAATGGAAACTTCATTTTATTTTCAGAAGAAACCTGTATATCATTAGCATAAACTCTGGGACATAAAGTTTCCAATAGGTCTTCCATGGGGTTCAAATCTGGACTCTAACTGGCCCGAAATTGGTTCAACTGGTTCAAAAATTCATGTTTTCTTCTTTTTGTTCTTATAATTTCTTAACGCACTGTAAAAGAGTTAAGTTAGAAAAGCAATTAAATATGTCAATAGAGAAAAGTAATTTTTTTTAATATTTACAAACAGAAAAACATATCCAGAAATATACGTTTAAAGAAGGTAAGTGCTATTTATTAATGACGAAACAATAAGATTATTTCATGAAAAAAATATCAAACATTATTTAAAGCTATGAGACAAAGATAAAAAGAATATTATTTTCAGAATAAACCTATTATTTTTAAAAATAAAAAATCTCATTTCATCACCTATATTTTCCGAGATTTTTTTATGCCAGAAAGAACTATTACAATGTACAACTATTTCGTTTTTGAATTCTTGGTATAACTTTTACGCCATTTGTAGTTTTATTTCTACTTTTATTTTTGTTTTCAACGGATTCTTCTGGATTGTCGTCAAATATACATATTGAATACCATCCAACTTTTCAAGTTTTGGCGTCATAACTTTAAAATTTCGACTAAATATTTTTCATTTGAATATGTAAAGCAAACTAATAACTAAGCACAAAAAATTGTAACACATATCAATTTAAGTATTACAGAAAACTTTAAAACTTGAAATAATTAATTAATATATATTTTTTCTACAGCATCCAGGCGAATCAAGTTTATCAAAGGCGTGCAAAAATGCATTGGAAATCAGAAAAACCGTTTTTAAGCCAAAGTTAAAAATTCAATTTAGGAATAACAATGACCTTCAGACAGTTTACGTGCCTTATTTGAGAACGGTTTAAGAAATATAACTTTTATCGTAAAATTTGCGAATGCGTACCTGCTGAAAGATTCAAAGCCCTGATTTCAGAAAGATTTACGTTTATTTATGAGACTTTATGAAACCACTATGTAACCTTACTTCGAAACATGCTATAAATTGTGAAATTTTGTCAATAGCATTAATAACGCCATATTTTTTAATTTTACACAACAAAACCATCCTGAGAAAATGTAACATTGAAAGACGCGATAAAATGAATGTATTTTAAGTTATCTGAAACAAATAACAGTTTTATTTTTCATTCGACACAGAACAGGGCTTTTCGTACGTAACTTGTTTATTTTAACATTATTTAAATCCCAAAAGCTACAGAAAATACAGTCAACACCAGACAGAAATGTCATAAAACATTTCACGGATGAATAAATCAAACTAAAATTGAAAATTGAAAATCCTTTTACGATTCCAAAAATTTCTTTGAGAAATGTGAATGAATTTGAAATTCCTGAAAAGATCAAAAGAAGTGTTTTATTCCATTACAATACATTATGTATTTTCTAAAAGTATGGAGGAAAATACGCTTTTAGAAAATTCTAAACTGTACCTTTTTCTATAAATAAATCATTCTCGATCACAAATAATTGAAAATTGCATACGAGGCAAATGTTCAGTAGAACCACAAATGCACATACGTACAGTCGGTAAAAGAAAAACAGAACACAACATATTATTCTATCAATAAATTAGCTCAGACAAAAGAAAAAAAGTATCATTCGATTGAGATTTTTGCTTTCTTTAAGTGTATATTTTAAACTAATTTAGGGGGAATTTCCATATTGTGATGGAAACAAACTTTAAAATTTTCGTTACTGACACCTAGTTTTGAGAACGGAATACAAATCTAGAACCTCAAATTAGCCTAAATATAATTTTTTTTATTAATCTAATTAAAGAAACAGTAAATTAATGCCGTTAATAAATCCAAATTATCTTTTTTTTAACATTTTCCTGAAATCATCTTCATTTGTAAATAGAGGAATGGGGGTAAAACCATGCTGACGGGTGAAACCAGATTTCTTAATTTTGAATTTATTTGAGCAGCTCTTTAGCGGATAATGGTTTAAATACTCAGCTATAGAGAAGAAGAAGAAGAAGCGGACATTACGATATTACCATACTGGCAATTGTTTAGCTTCTGTTTCAGAAAGTTTGTTTTATAATTTCTTTGTTTTAATGTTTGTTTGTTTTCCAACTTCTTAAATATGAACGCATTTAAAATTACTGAAAATTTGTATATTATTGTTTATCATATTTATTAAGGATTTATTTCCAACGAAGAAACTGTTGCTAGCATTTAAGTTTGTATTTTTATGGCTTGCTTTTCGCTCTTCACTCTCTTGGGGTAAGAACGAATATCTTACCTGTGATGAAAACGAAGATTGAAAAACAATTCTGGAAAAGTCAGTAAGCAATGCTTGAAGAAAAAGCAGTCAAAATTATTTAGATAACAGTCAGTCATTATGATTTTTCTAAAGCTGATAAAGAGGTGAACTTCATTTCTGCACTATTAGAAATGGATACTCAAATTCCACGAAATTTTTTTCGTTTTTGATGAAACTGTTTCCTGGGAAATGCTCCGAGCGAATATTTCGTCAAATCGAGTAAATTTCTTTCCTCGGAAAAGTGAGGAAAAAAATTTCGTCAAATTGCTTGTTCAAAAGAAAGTGCAAAAAAAGATTGGTGGTAGCGCCATCTATCGACAATTTTAGAAGCATCTGTAATTGACAGGGTTAAAAAGTAAGACACATTTCTCACGTCTTCAACGGGTTTTGAACGCGCGATCTTCGTTGTGGGAGACCGCTGTTCTGCGTACTACACCAACGGGACCTTGAATGAATTTGATTTTAAATGTATCTATGGGATGTTGATGTGTGTATTTTTATCGGGGGTGTTATAATTTCTGCATGTTTTAATTAATAAGGCTAAATTATTATTATGGTTTTTCTATGATTAATAAATAATTAGAATATAGCTTGATTAATATAATTTATTCGAGAAATTTCCTTTGTTCAATGAATGATTAGAATATATTCTAGTTAATTTGTTGGTCAGAAATAATAAATTTTGAAGTGCATATCGGTTGGAAAGTTCATCAATTTTAGATGATAAGATTTCAACACGTTACTGTTTATAGAGGGGAAAGAGATCAGTTATGCATATTTTAAATTTGATTGTTATATGAATATACGTATTTCTTAAATTAAAAAAAAAACTCGTCATTTTTTTCTCTTTTAAACCATTGGGAAAATGGTTGTTGCTTTCGATCGAAATGGACTAAATGATGTTCGCATTTTACTATTTTAACCGTTTTTAACGAAATTCTGCAACTTTAGATGAATTATTTAAGCACTTTTAACGAAATTCTGTAATTTTAGAAAAAAATTATCTTTGAATAGGCAATAGAGATGCATAAAATCGTTACAAAAATGTTAAAGTTACAAAACGGATAGACGCAAATTATCAGATATGAAAAATAAAGTAGATATTTGGTACTTTCGTGTTATAGCGGTCCCCAAGAAACATTTTCCTCATGGGGAAACATTTTCCTCAAATATTTGACTTCCATTTCATTAAAAATCACTTAATTTTGAGACAAAATGACTGTCAAAAATGATGAAATATAACTCAAGAATTGCTAAACTGTCAAAAGTGAGAGTTTTATTTTTGACAGTAAGGAAACAGTTTCGTCAGATATTTGAGGATTCGCGTTTCGTCAAAAACCACGTGACTCTGTGACGAAATGATTGTCGAAATGAAGATGCATGAAAATTTGACTCATATAGGAATGAAAATGAGTTTTTGCAAACCAGTAAGAAAAATTCGAGCACAGAAAATAAAATTTTAAAACATCCTTAATTGATATCGAAATTATATTTTTTTAAGACCTGGATATTATAGCTTTTGGAGTAAAAAAATTACCACTGGGTTTTTTCACCAGACGTTTACATTTGATACACTTTGGGGGAGGAAGGTAAGAGGGGCTTATGATGAGAACTCTGTTGATACATTTTGACATGTAAGATAAGGTGCTCATATCGATGAAATCTGGATTTCTGTCTGTTGTTTTCCTCTGAAATCATCACCATTTTTTTTCCTTTTTATAACTGGTCGCCACCACAGTAATACCCGTGCACTAAAGGGTAGTTACCAGATTGTCCGGGGTTCACGTGAACGAGTTTCCCAGAGCCTTCGGGACCTAAAAGCTGTATCGACATTGCTCAAAATCAAGTCTAAAATGGAGGCCAGGTGTTCCCAAACTTTTAAAGTGGTGTACCACAAATCAAAATTTCTATTTTGGCCGTATTACTGCATTCAAGGATAATTATAACGTTTAGAATTGTATTATTATAAAACTAGTGTTGATCTGAATTAATAATTAGATTATCTTTTATTAATATTCAAATAAACAGTTACATTATGAATATTGGATTCGCCGATAACTCAGTTAATATATATCACTACAAAAGAAAAACACACAATCTCAATAAAATAACTTACTAGTGGACTGTAACTCATTTATTTTCTCACAACACTAAATAAAATGGTCGAGAGCCGATATTTACACAACTTCTCTGATCGGCATCTCAAACCCAACTCACAATCACAAGTTTTTTTTTTTTTTTTTAACATTTTACATAGACGTTCTAGCGGCAACAAATATATATCTCAATACAAGACTCTTTCATTATAATAATCAGAAAAGCCGAGTAAAAATTTCTAAAATACGAAATTAATACAAAAAATTGTATAGTTATTTTTCAAATTGTTTCTTAATTATAATATTTTAGATTTTCTAAACATATTTCCCCTTTATTGTTTGTATAAACTTACTAATATATACAATATCAGTATTACATTTTATGAGGAGGAAGCTACAGTACTTATGACCTATATATATAATCATATATCTCCCAAATACGCCGATACGTAAAAGACAGTTTCTTAAGTATAAAATTATGTCAAAAAGCAAAATTAAAAACGGAGCTGTTTTCACATTTACGATAATTTTTTGTATAACCTTTACATATCAGTATCTAAAGGCTCACGTACCGAAACTGGCGCACATACCATAGTTTTGGATTGTCTGGTGTAAACCCTTTAAAAAAATATATGACTTTGTAGTTTTAGATGCACGAATCGTTAAAAAAATGTAATGTTTAGATATTCTTACATTACGATTGCTGTGTATGTGTTGATTGCTCTGTGTGTGTGTGTGTGTGTCTCTGAGTGTGAATATTTTCCATTTTGCACTAATAGCTTTTCATACAAGTATAGACTAAATTTAAACTATTTGGCATTTCTTCAAATTTCATTTCATTAACTTTTACCTGCCACAATTTCAACGCAGCTAAAATCCTTTAAGTGAAATTCATTTTACTTAATGAAAGTACCATTTTTGACAACCTAATTATCTCTAGACAAACACTTTCAAAAATGAAATGTATAAGTTTATTTAGACAAATTTTCTCTACAACATCGCTTTAAGATCATAAATTATAACTATTCTTTTAAAGTAAGAAAAATGTCTTATCATTCATGGTTTTGTAAAATTTCTATGAAACACTACATTTAAAGTTGTATTAAGGCATAAAATTTTCCCAATTACATTTAAGCAGTAGTTTTACATATCATTAAGGAATAAAAAAGTTGAAAAAAACTAATAATATAAGACACGATAAAATTAATGTAGTTTAAGTGACAAAGATGAAAAATGTTTTTTATTTATTATTTAATTCAAAACATTGCTTTTTCATTCCCAACTTTCTCGTTCGTTTCCACATTATTTAAATCACGTGGTTGCGAAAAATGTGGTAAGCATCTGACAAAAGTGTCACAAAACATTTTATAGGAGAATAAATCAAAATAAAATATGAACTTGAAAAATCCTTCCACGACATTCTGCAATTTTTTTTTATGAAATACGAATAAGAATATAATTCTTGAAAATATGGAAAGGAGCCACTTTTATTTCATTGAAATAAATTATGCATTTTCTAACGGGGTGCTGACAGATACTTTTAAAAAACATTCTAAAGTTCAATGTTTTAGTAAAAATAAATTGTTTTCGACCGTATATAACTAAAAGTTTAGTGTTTGGCGGATTTAAACAGAACTGGTGAAATATGCTTACATTTAAGTGTTGGTTTTACGCTCTTTTATTTAACTTAACTTGATTCATATATGTAAATATGGAATTTTGTAACCGATTTCTCACTCACTTCCTGAAATGCTATAATTATATACGCATAGACACGCTAGATTGGTTTTCGACCAGGAGTTTTGATGTTGGTTCGATCGCTCCCGGTCCGGTTCCACGTAGTCGGGCAGTCCAAAGAAAGACATCCTTATCCCTCCCAAGGAGGTGATACGAGAAGCAGAACACAGACCGGATGGTCCCTCGCTGACTCGAACCACTCATGGTACTAACTGGGCAATCCTCTTTCTGACAGACCATGAGGTAGACTCACAACTACTCCAGCTGCAGCGGATACGAGGTGGATACGGACCATGCGGGAGCATGCCGGTATCTGCACACTACCATCTGCTAGAACCGAGGGTCGCTGCATGAAGTGGTCCTATCACCGTTATGGAAGTGGTCTTATTACCGTTTGCTAGTCTGTTGCCCAAAGTCACCATCCTACCCGAGGGAGTCCGCGCCGGACTTCTGGGATTAGCCTACGGGGCATTTCCACCACCTAGCGGGGTTTGTGATCCGCATCATAGGCCTGGCACCCTTGTCACTGAGAACCAGCGCTTAAGGAGGGAAGCCCAGTTCAATATTTGAAGGAGGGAGGGAATTATACCATATAAAATGATATAAAATTCGAATACAGTCGAACCTCGTTAACACGAAATCGCTTAACACGAAATTTCGCTTAACACGAAATAATTTTCAGGTCCCGTCAGATGAGTCTGAAAATCAATGTTAATTAATTCGTTTAACACGAAATAGAATTTCGAAAAATCCCGCTTAAGGCGAAAAAAATTTTTCGCTTCAAAGTCAAAACATGATTCCTTATGCAATGTTTTCGATATTTCTAACTTAAATGTCACATACTCTTATTAAAAGTGGAATTTTCTCATGGTTTGAAAACGATTTAAAGTGAAAAAGGGTTTCAGAAAATTCTGAAATACTGAATTCCTGAATAATCCCTGATTTTATTTGATCTCTGATATGCGCAAGTGTTACCACATTAACCATATGAGCAATAGATTAATCACAATGAAAGTTTGGGGAAGGAATTTCTTTTTTTGAAAGTGATTGTTCCATTATTCGGTTGACTGTATTGCCAGTAACAAACTATAAACCGGGAGTCTGAATTCTCCTATCTGTGAGTGAAAGAAGTGACTTCACTACCTAACATAACGCTGTTCACAATTGCTCTGTAGAATTCTGTGAAAGATGAGTCATAAACAGCAATCAGTATCTTAAGAAACCAAGCAAAAAAATTAAACGAAGTTAGCGAAAAAGTGCTGAAAAAATCACAAAATGCGGCGAAGTATGGGATACCTACAATTCTTCTACTGTAATGACTTAACGAACTCCAGTGATCCAAGACACGCTCTAAATCCAGCACTTTTATTAGGCATCGTTGATACACAAGTTAAAATGAGATGAACAATTTAAAAACATTACACTCTGCCATCAAAACCTCAGCGTACACAACCATCTTATGCTGTTCACGCGCACACACCACTCTCCGACCTCACATCGTCCGTCCAACTCTCTCTGCATCTCTCCTAGCTTAGCTCGGTTCACTTCTTTTTGATCTGCCAACTAAAATCTCTTGCAGTCTTTTTGCATATCGAAAACTGTCCCTTCGATTCGATTACACGGCTTATACGGCAGTCAACCTCCGAAGCTAGGCGACAAAACCATGGACAAAACTGGACAACTCTAGGCCAGCAACTCACGAGTCAGACTAGGCCATAGATTTCTTCGGTCGTTACACTACAATTTTAAAGAATCGCGAAAAGATTGAAGCGGTTTATGCTGTGAGTTAATTCAAACCAGTAAGAAAACGAATGTGTAAGAAGAAAGAATGAATAAATTAAAATTGCTCTCTTGCGGTGGATAAAAGAGGCAATAAGCCAGAACATTGTTTTAACTCTTGCACTTTTGCAAGATGAAGCAGAGGATTTTGCTGATGCTCTCGGTGAGAGCGATTTCATATTTTCTAACGGATGACTGACAAGATTTAAATAGCGTCATAGTCTTGTCTGCAGAAAGATATGTAGCCAAAATCGGTAAATTCTTTCTTAGACATTGTTTTTTCGAAGTACATTTGCATAGATGAAGATGTGCTAAATTCAGATGTGACGACAGATGAAGAAATAATTGCTGAAAAATAAAGATCACATTGAAGTGTCAGACGAGGACGAAGAAATTGACACAGAACGGAAAAGTTTAGTGTCAATAAATGAATCTACCGCAGCATTGAAACTGTACAACGTTTCCTTATGGATCAAGAGGATACTTCCCAAGCTTTGGACAAATTAGATTAGGTCCATACGTTCCTAAAAAAGTACTCTACAAAAATTGAAGCCAAAGTCAAATAAAATTATTATTGCCTAAAAAACGATAATTAATTTGTTAATGAAATTTACTATTTCTTATTAATTTATGATTTTTTGAGCAGGGATATATTTGTAGGTTAATTTATTTAGTTTTTATATCTATCATAGATGGCGCCACTATTACGACGGTTAACACGAAATTTCGGATAACACGAAAAAAATGTCCAGTCCCTTCAATTTCGTGTTAACGAGGTTCGACTGTATCAGGGGAGGGACATATTGATTCTTATGTAAATTATAAAGGAGAGGTAAGGGTTAAGAAGTAAATAAAATATGAACATTTCTTATAAATATACTATATTTCAAAATATAATAGCTTACTGAAAAATATTTAGACATATTTCAAACAAAATAGTCAATATTTACAACCAGAGGTTTCGGATAACAAGCCCAGAATGACTTGAAAAGGAATTTCTCATTAATAAGTTAATTTTAAAATATATCAAATAATATTTTATATTTTAATAAATTAAGTAAAATTTCTTTACTAAAAAGTCAATAACGATGATATATTAACAATTATAACATTAATAGGGATAAAATATTATTAATCCTAATTATTAATATCTATTATTTAAATTATGACAGGTAAACATAAATTTCACTCCCATTCCATATTAATATTATGTATCTCGTGACAAATTTTTAATACAAAACAACCAGTACTTTCTATAAAAAAGCATAATTTATTAAAATCAGTAGTTAAGAATGTTCCTGTGATAGACATCAATCATTACGGAAGAAAAGTAAAATTGTTATTACCAATTAACAAGAACGAAAAATCATGCGTCAAGCATAGATTATGTAACACTTTCCAACTCGTCTAAAATAATTTTACAAATCATTACCGCTTAATAAGGTGAAAGGTAATATCTAAGTAAACAATTTGGAAAACGCATAACATATTTAAAAACCTAATTTCAGGAATTATTAACAATATTCGGAAAAATATCCAAATTCTTTTGTGCCTGTATATGATCTATAGATTTGTATATATGTTACATAGAACGCAAAATTTTAGTTCAGATATAGGAAACGCATAACAGAGTTTAAAATTTCCCTTTTGGAATTTCCATCAATAAACGTAAATGTACTCCAGAACTTTTGTGCTGCCCTGTATATGATTTATGGAATTTATACACACCAAGTAATAGTAAAAACATCAGTTACATCTAAAAACGCGTTAAGCAACTGCAAAAACACTTCTAGCAATTATTGTTAACAGACAGTACCAAATCTTTTCTGTGTCCCTGTAAATGAACGATAAATGATATACACTAAATATTCTATAGAAAGCCTCCTGTAATGCACCTTAGTCACATATGTAAATTTTAATTTGTTTGAAATATTTAAACATTCTTAAAATAAATCGCAAACGATTTTTCTCCATAGACCGTAATATAACGGAATTATTTTTAGTATTCCTGTAAAACAAATTTAAGTGCTATACACACTATATTCTTTAGTAAGCCTCTGGTAGTGCACCTCAGTGATATATATCAATTTCAATATGTTTGAAAATGTATAACATCATTTAAATAAACCGCAAAGGACTTTTCCCCATAGACCGTAACGTAACGGAATTCTTTTAAATGTCCCTGTAAAAAAACTATAAATGCTACACACTTCATATTCAATACCGAACATGCCATAGTAAACCTCAATAACATATATCAATTGCATGACTATGCAATATATTTACGCAAGTTACAGCATGGACAGACAGACAGACAGACAAATTGAATTCATAAACACTTTTCAACTATGTTGGAAAGTGTTAATAAAAATCAACAATACGGGAACTAATGGACTAATTTACATAATTTTTATACCATTATTTTGCATTTTAAGAGAGAAAAGATTCCCACTCGGATGTGCTAAAACTAGCCCGCATTGAAGAATCGCAAAAAAAGACATGCACACAGGTAGAGAGTTTAGCTGAGAGACTCCCGTATGTGTTTAGCGCAAACTTAGCAACAGTTTTAAAACCAAGAAAAAATTTATGCCAAACATACCACAATATTGCCGAAATCGCCCATGTTTGCCACCAACTAGTGATTTGGATATCGATTATGGAAAAAGAATCATTTTCATTTTTATAAAACCTGGATAATAGTATTCAGGATACAGATGACATCATCGCATTCATATAAATAACTTTTATTTTTTTATAAATTATACAATCCAAACTTCCTGCTACATAGAAAGTTTTAATTTCTTTTCCTTTTTTTTTTTGGAAAGAAGTATTGAATACTTCAACTAATAACAAACTTAGTATTTAACTACTGCAGAAATATGTAACAGAAAATCAAAACTGCTTCCTGAACAATATGGAGAAAATGCATGTAGAATGATGGATAAATAAAACGCTCAAAAAACAAAATGTTGGTATTTATTATTATGATTTTTAGATAGAAATGACATTTTCATGTAGAAATAAATAATAACGTTTTTCAATAAAATATGAACGTTGGAAAAAAAAATCACCGAGCTATACTCGGTCTACCAGGTACTCACATGTAATCGTGTTTTATAAAAATTCAAATCTCGAAAATTTAACGAAAGTCAAATTACTGTAGCGTACTATTGATATCTCGTTAGCTTGAAAAAAAATCTCTAATAGTTTTTATGTGCAGAAATGTTTATTATTTTATTCCGAAATGTTTCAATGTCTTCAGTTACTTAGATTAAATTTAAATGTCAGTGGTAGAAATAATGGGCATCTTTTAAAACATTCAAGCTTAGTCAATAATTACGTTCTCAGTGATTGAAGTATGCAGTTAATGTTTAAACACATCCCTGGTACATTAGAATAATAATTATTAGAGTGGTGTAGATTGAAGGTGGCATGGAAACAGGAAATCTTCTTAAACTGTGATTTAATGTATGAAAACAAACAAATTCCTCATTCAAATTTGTTTAAGTATAAAGTAGAGAAATGTATTGTTATTTAAAATTACGGAATAGCTCTTCTGGAAATTGCAGATTTTATTAAATTTATCAATTAATATTTTTATAAAGATTTGGCAATCGATAATTATGTAAGTTATTCCCTTTGACAGAAACACAATAAATAATTATTTAATTATTAAATATGAGCGCGAAATTTGTATTTATCTAATATGCAAAACTTCTAACATTAATTTATACATTTATAATTATAATTATTATTATTATTATTATTGTTGTTGTTGTTGTTGTTGTTGTTGTTATTTATTTATTTATGTATTTATGTATTTATTTATTTTAAAGCTTTCTTACCTAGAAGAAATAAAGAAAAATGTGCCTAGACATTAAAAGAAGGTTTAGTAGAAGATAGAAATTTTTACATTCGAAGTTAATGACTCGAATCTTATCACTTCTATAATATTTAACGTTGAAGAAGAATATTTTTACCTGTTGATACGTTTATTTAAACGTTTACTTGCACTGTAAAAAAAGACGAATGTTTCTTAATGTGGTAAAATATAATATAACCACGAACGGAAATATATATAATAACCTCTTCCAAGTTACCCACGATTTCGAAAACGTTCTTTATCTATAGAAGTGCCAGGAACCAATGTATTTTCTAGATTTAAAGAAGCATTTATAAGAACAAAATTTATTTTGCTGCCACTGAGCTTCGGAAATATTTCCGAGTAGTTTTTATAGTGTATTAAACAGTTTTCTCAACCCGGAATATAGTTTTTTTCGGATGCTATTAATCAGTACAGTAAATTAATACAGTAAATAAAACAGTAAATAGTACAGTAAAAAAAGCAGTAATACGCTGCCGCGCATGCGCAGCAGCATATTACTGCTTATTTTACTGTTTATTACTGTTAATTTTACGGTATAATACTGGCAGCGGGGATGCTAGTATTATACTGTAAAATCAACACTTTTTTTTTTGCAGTGTAGTTTTGAAACTTTTGGAAAAAAATTAACATTACGTCACTCTTTTTTTCTTTTGATAGAATTTTTTTTTTAAATAATTGAAAAAATAATTTTTTCGTTTCAAATTTAATTATATTCCTGTCCATAAGATTAGCCTATCGATGTCTCACCAAGATTAATTTGTAAGATAACAAAGGAAAAACTTTTATAGTTAGGTAGACCTTTCTGCCAGTCCAAACGGCATCAAAATTGAAAAATCGACTGACGCATTTTAAAATAATTTAGAGAATACTAGGAGAAATTTATCTGTCGATATTTATCTTTAAAATGTGCTTTTGACATTTTAGAAATGCTCTATACAGAATAAACACAAAGTAACCAAAGCACTATTAATCATTTCAAAGTAACATTCTAAAAGTAATTTCCTCAGAAAATGTTTCTTATTTTAAAAATAAATCAGTTAAACGTATAGTTCATAAAATTGGTTACGAGAAAGAAAGTACGCAGATTGTATCTAAAATTATTTACTTTATTTTTATTCATTTTAATTAAAAAGAGACAATTAACGTTGCATCATATCTACAGCTATTGCAAATGCTTTATAATGTAACGCAATCTAATGATTTTTTTCTTCTTTTCAGTTATCTAAATGTACTGAAAACGATATATATCAAAGTGTTTACACAGCTATGTGTTTTAAAATTCAATTGTCAGTCACAAATTTATAGTCCGGGAGGTAGCGTCACATTTGGAACCAATTTTAGCGTCGATAATTTTGCTATATGTATACATTATATGGTACAGATAACGAAACTGCCCGTCAGCTGACTAATCAGCGAAGGGGGAAGAGTTGTCACAGCAACATCACACACTCCGCTGCAATGTGAAATGAATGACATCCCGATTGTGATGATGGCTCTTAATCGGGATAACATATCAGTAATCGAGTTGCTATTTATTACACACTGCAGCCAGCTGTGCGATGATGTTATGGGAAAACTCCTGCTGACGCTCCAGCTGTCTGTCAGTTTCGTTATCTGTACCATTTAATCTATCGTATATACCAAAATAACCAACGCTAAAATTGTTTTGTAAAATGTGACGCCGCCTCGCGAACTATTAGATTAAAATTCCTTTTCCCGAGATTTTAGTACAGTAGAAGCTTTTAATCCGGTACGTTCGGGACCACAGCCGTGACGAATTAACAATTTTGCGGATTATCGAACGTCAATGCATTTTTTGTGTTCACCTACATTATGAACCTGTGCAAATTGTATAAATATCCGACAAATACAGTTCTGTATTTCGTCATTCTAACAACTGTGAGAATTAAAGAAAAATACAAAACTAAATTCCAATTATTTAATATTTACTGTATATGTATATTACATTGTATTTAGTAAAAAATTAATATGAACATTACATTTTTAAAAAGTCTCTGATATTGCGTTGCTTTCGCGATTCGGATTTCTTCTTCAAAAAATCGTTACGGATTATATGCAGCTTTATGAGTTCTGCAGAGTTGTAGCTTTTGTTTGATTCGGCAAATTTTATGAATATATCTAATGCATCAGAAAGCCTGTTTCCACAAGACTTTAGATTCATCTGCCACGGCTCCTTCTTCATCCGACTCTCCTAGTTTTATCTTACTTCTTCCTGTATATTGAGAATGACATGCTTACGCTTATTAGTGTTTTATTATAACTTAAATAACTCGTGCTTGGCTTCGAGAACATTTTACACTACGCAGTTTCTGTGCAAACGTAATCACTGTAGAAAATAAGATACGCGGTACTGAAAAGTACAACCAATCACGATAAACACTGAGCGAAACTAAACTAAACACACAATAGTGCGACCTAGTGGTCAAGGACAAGAGACGTCTGAATTAGTGCTCGCGAATATACGTATAATACGTATAAAACGTATTGTAACTGGTAACAATTTCGGATAGGAATAATATGGAAAAAAGGCTTAACTACGTATACGTTGAAACGTATATAAACGTATGTTCGCGAACACTAGTCTGAATCCTAAATGAACTGGTCGCAACCAAGTGATCCCTGTCAAGAGAGATCGTAGAAAGAGAACGCGAGCTAGCGTGCCGGATTATAGAATGTGCCGAACCATGGAATGCCAGATGAAAGAGCTTCTACTGTACCATCTTGCAACATAAACTGCAACTAGTAAATCATCAGATCAGAGGCCCTCTGCAAATCATTATTTTTTTATCTCAGTCTACATAATATATACCTATATTTGTAGTCAATTTTCTTAATTTTTTTATTATTTCTCAAAATAGTGGGAAATGCTTATGAATTCGGTTTGTCTGTCTGTCCGTCTGGTTGTACTCTAATTCTCGTAAATATATTCGGATTACAATGTAATTCCTATATGTCATTGAGGTTTACCATAGGACATTTCCTAATGAAAATGGAATGTGTAGCTTTTATAGTTCCCTTTACAGAGACATACAAAAATGTCCGTTATTTTATGACCTATGAGGGGAAATCATTTGTGGTGCATTATTTTTTTTATCTTACGATAATTCAAACATAATGGGAATGATATGCATCACTGAGGTGGACGACAACATGCTTTCTCAGGATTATAGAATAAGTAGAATTTATAGCTTGTTTACAGGGACGCACAAAAAAATTGCATCACATTATGACTTATGGGGTTATTATATAATCGTTTGATGTGCATTTTAATGATGTTATGTATGATACCTCAAATATAATGAAATTTAAATGGATCACTGAGGTGCACTACAACATGGAGTGCGCAGCATTTATCGTTCATTTACAGAGACGCACAAAATTATTCGGTTAAAGGATTGACTATGATCGATAACTGCTGGAAGTGCACTTTCTACTGTGATATACACTTTTAAAGTTATCTAATTTTTATGTATTACGTAATGTGCATGAATTCTATAGATTATATACAGGGTTGCGCAGAAGAATTCGCACACGATAACTTAATATGATCATCAATTGCTGAAAATGGATTTTTACTGAGTTATTTGTTTTTTTTAATTGCTTATTTAAATGTCTCATTTCATTGTATGAAAAAAATGAAATTTCTTAATAATATTCTGTTAGTGTTTAATAAGCCAAGTCTGATGCAGGATTTTTGCTTCTTTTTTTTAATACGCTTTGAAATATAGTTAGTTGCTAGGCAACGGATTAATAAAAGAAGGAAAAAAGCAGAAAAACTCTGGAAAATTTGTAAAAAACGAAAAAAAAAGTTTTGTATTTTTTGAACAGATGCACAAATTTGCCTAAAAACTATACAATTAATTCGAAACTCAGATAAATGTATTGGTAAAATTTCAAATCGACCGGATTAATTTAAGACTTCTATGTCGAAAATTTAATATCATAATTAAACGGTTAAATCAATTATTCAACTGCGCCATTTCCTTTCCAGTAAATAATGAAATTTTAAAACTGTTTAAATTCTCATAGAAAAGCATTATGACAGGAAATGAAATGTTATATATTTTCTAACGAAAGAACCAAATTAAACGAAAAATTATACAGCTGTTCCCGGTTACGTCACAAACATATCTACAAAATTTCAAGCTAATCGAATGCTTTTTATGACAGTTATCGTGGAACAGACAGACAGACAGAACCCCAAAACATCCCGAGTTCCCACAGTGTGCCTCAGCTTACGTTTCGGCAATTAATTTGTATTCACATCTTAACACATCACCATCATACTTACATAAATCTTTACTTACCATAATCTTATCTTTACCATAATACTTATCATAATACTTATCTTATCGTATACTACAGTAACTGCATCAAAAGATCTAACTCTTTAAGGACCCACATACAACTGACCATAATATTTATCTTACCATATCTTAGCATAATACTTATCTTACCACATCTCAGCATAATACTTATCTTTACATAAATCTTTACTTAATGAAAAGTAACTAGTATGCATATACTATTTATAGCTATCCATCTTACATACTTACGTGCATGTTGGAACGTGCATATGAATTACAATACTTACAGCATACATTATGTATTGTGTATTATGTATGATGTAATACGGTATACCATTCTACCTTTATAAAATAATTTTAAAAATGTACAACACACAAGAAGGTTACTATGAATACATACAATATATACAAAATTAGTAACTAAGCAGTAACTTTAATGCAGTGGGTTTACTGTAATTAAGATTATTGAGGCTATTGTTGGCAGGGTATTTTCCTAGAATAGATAATACATAAGTTTAATATCTTATATATTTTAATCCAGAACATTTCAAGTTAGTTTACTGGAAATTTTTAAAAATATTTCCGCTCACAATAAATCTCGTATTAAAATCCATAACGCAGATCAGATTAGCGAAGAATAAATGGATTTAAATGAAAGCTTGAATTTATACGAACTGCACTTTACGGAATGTCAATACCCTCAAAATATGTTTTTATTTGATGTAAGGTGACGAAGTGTTATTATTAAATCAAACTGTTTAAAATGGATGAAGAGTAATCAAAAAGTAGAAAAATTTTACTTCCAAATTTTTTGCATCGATGTGGATTTATCGACGTTGTATAAAGTATATGAGGATGAAGAACTTGTTTTAACAAGAAAGGTCAAAGTTAACGCAGAAGAAATAATTCAGTAGCAGCAAAAGTGGATTTATCTTTTATCCCAAAACATTTAAAATTAGTTTTAAAAGAATTATTATGAGAGTCAATGGAAATAAAAGATTTTGAATATCAAGAATTAGATAGTTACAATTAACGAAAATGGGCAAAAACAGCAGTTTTTTCTTTCAACTTTATTATTAAAAAGTCTTTTGGCCTGTACCGAGAGGAAAAGGTAGCTTTCCTATAACTTCTTTTTAAAATTTTTGCTAATGTTACTTGAAAGCTGCAAGCTAAAATTCAAATAACCCGATTACAAAAGATTCGTTAATACTGGATTTGAATAAGAAATTCGCCAAATTAGTGGCCTATAGCCAAGTTGGCTTCATTTATGAAGGTTTATTTTAGTCGCCAAATTTGACGATATTTTGCCAAGTGTCGCCAAGCTTTGCGAGAATTTGAGGCTAACGGATATGAATATAGTTTTATGCGTATATGATTGGGAAAATGATTGCAAGAATGAAATATCGTAATTTGCGAGAAATCACGGTCACAATAATTCATAAATTAATTCCTGATTTTTTGTAATCCGCTGTCATGTTTCAAAATGTCAGCCACCCTAGATTTTCAAACTGCTATATCTCAGCCATTTTATAAGATAAGGGCAAAACAAAAAAAATGCTCCGGAATCCTTGTATCAAGGCCTAACATTTAAACAAAAAATAAATTCGAATTTCTAAAATTTTGTATACATTTTTTTAAATTTTAAATCTTTTAGTGGCCACCATTTTGAAAAGAGTTGGTGGACCAAGCTGGCCAACGAACTCTTAGAAAAATTATATATATATATCAGAAATATAACTAAATTTTATAAATAACCCTTCGCATTCCAGGCTATTTAAAAGCCGTACGTTAAACAACTTTCCAGCAGAACCACTGGAACGAAAAAATATTCCTTTTATTTATTTATTTTTATTAACTGAAAATTATGAAAAATGTATATTAAACTTAGAAACTAATGATTGTAAATTAAGAAACTGTCCTCTAAAAAATCATCAATAATATATTTTTCCGTCAATTAATGAAAATTTTCCATTTTGATTTGTCTATATTTCTTCAAAACACGGAAATTTCACAAATTACCGTGAAAAATTAATTGAAAATTTTCAATCTCAGCTGCATTTCCGTCAAATCACGAGAGTGTTCCGGCTACTGTTCTGCCAATGTTCCCTTTCAGGAACACAATTTTCATGTATGTCCTTTTCCCCTCAAATCCCGGAAACTTCACGAATCTAAACAAAACTTTCTGAAATTCTCCAATAAAAACACGGAAATTTTATCAAATCACGAGAGAGTTCAGGCAACTTTGCGGCCAGTATTTATTGTGTTTTTTGACGAAAGTTTTTTTAGACTGTAAATTTGAAATATTTAAAGATTTATCTTGAAAATTCTCCCTCACTGTAAAAAAGTACTGAAAATGCATAGAAATTCACAAACTTTTCAAAACTAGTTGGAATATAATTTTTTCTCAGTTAATTTCTGGTAACATTTGTGTTTACTAGATACATTTAGAAACATTCAAACCGAGATTCATATGATTATAAAATAATACTTAGCTGAGCAAGGCAAGTTATTTATTTTACAAATACAGCTTGATACTGGACTATTAGTTGTTTCAGAAGGAAGTAAGATGGAGGATGTAAATTCATGTTTACAATATTAATAAAACCTTGTTAAAATACATAATTAAACCTCCTAGAAACATTGGGGTCTTGTTTAAACATTTTTTTAAAGTAAAAGTTCCCCATGTTTATGATAATATTTTTTTTTATTTTTTACTTAATAAATGAATTCAAGTATCGTAGGAATAAGCTACATTTAATGACATTAAATTTCTGGTTCTAAAACTAAAAATGAGCATAAAAATTAAAACCTAGTACTAGAAGCGTTAACTGGATGAAGACGAAAAATTCTCTAAATAAAACGTTCCAGAAGTATATAGGAGAATAAGGATACGTTTTTCGTTGAGTTACTGAAAAAAATAAATTATTTTTTCTATTTAATTTTAAGACTAAACACATATAGAATTTTATGATTATACAAAATAATAAATTTTGACATTTTAGCCTGCGTAAAATTAACAGGTGTAAAAACACAATAATTTCCAATCCTTCATATTATGAAAACCCTTTTCGCTGACACGATATCGTGTTCACATGACATTAGCTAGTATTGAGCCGATATTTCATTGATTGGAAATACTCCCAATAACATATCTTTATAGATTAAATGTTGCCTTTGCACTGTAAATATCTGCAATGAAATATCGAACTATTTCTTTATCTCTTACATCAATATTTCACATAAAAATATAGCATTGTGAAGACATAGTTTACAGGTTTAATATTGTTTTGCTGCTATATTTACTATATATATAGAAAGAGAGTAGTAGTATAGTTTCTTTATTAATATAATGTTATATACACACTGCAAAAAAACCTGTTGATTTTACGGTATAATACTAGCATCCCAGCTGCCAGTATTATATCATAAAATCAACAGTTTTTTTTTTCTTTTTTGCAGTGTATATGTTAACATTTCACTACATATTTGTTTATCCAGCTTCATAAATGAAATAAGATTATTTTTCTTATTTATTTTCAATATAATTTAACTATATATTATATGATAAAGTCTATTAAGAGATAAAAATTCCACTAAAACATGAATTTGATTAAGAGATAATAAAATTTACTAATAAGTGCAGTGTTTAAAAAGAAAATTCAGAAATCGTTAGAATGCTTAATTTGATATTAATAAAATCAATATTAATTATAAAGTATTTCGAATGCTGTTATAAAAAATTATGTGGGTGGAAATGTCTTGGTGGCGTTCGTGAAATCTAATTGTCCTCGTTTGAGGAATCTTTCACTAAAAATGAAAATAAATCAGAATGAAGTACTTTCATCTAATTAAATAAGCTGTTTAAATGTGTACAAAGAGTAAAGTTATAAACAAGAATTAATCTTAATTTTTCAAAGAAAGAAAACGTCACTTCTGATTGTCATGGTGAAATGACGAAGGCGTTTGTCATATTTCAGTAGAGTATTTTATTTTTATATAGAAGTTTAAAAAAAATTTCATATAAAATATTCTGGAGCACTGGAGTGTTCTTTATTCTTTAGACGGAGAAAGAAAAAAAAGAGGGTGCCTAATTTTTTGCTTCCAGATATTACATGAATACTATTTTATTTGTATCTTGTGCAGTTTTCATATTTTAAGTATCAAAATAAATAAATTTTAAAAATATGAGAAGATATAAAGAATTTCTTAAAATGAATTTTATATATTTTTTATTACTAAATAGCAAGAATTGTCCTATTCTTTGTACAGTGATACATAATACATACATATTTGAAACAGCTTGGTACAATGATACAGGTATCGTTGGAAAAATCTTCGAATGGGAAGTAAAAATACAAATGGAAATACTTGTCAGAAATATACCACACTGGAGCTAACGGTAAATTTAGTATCAGAAAACATCACTGTTCTTCAGATTTTCTTTTAAATAAAACGCAAAAGCGAGTTTTTTTTTTTTTTTTTTTTTTTTTTTTTTGAGAAAGATTTAATGTAGAAAACAGTGTATTTCAATATTTCCAATTATCATATGCAAACCTCTGCATTAGTTAGTCGTTCATACCCATTCACCGTAATAATGTTGTCATTAAAAAATGCATGAATCACAGAGGCTTGTACCACCAGAGTATTTTTTTTATATTATTGTAGTTTGTGATACTGTCAAAGGTCTGTTCAAGTTGTTCGAAACACGTTTGTTACACCGATCAAAAGTAGATAATGTTGACTTACAAGAGAGCTTTTTGGAAATCATACCTAGACGTATCATCAAATACAGGTGCAGACAGTGAGCAGAGCCAGATTGCGATTTCAGGAAGAAGGGGGAGGGGCTAGGAACAAACGTTATATGGGTGTCTTCCATGCTCATGCTATGTAATAAGGTGAAACATTTTTTATATGTATCTCTTATGGCTGAAGTCAGTTTCATTACTTTCTCGCTCATTCCCACGGTCAATGTTAATCGTACGTGTACTGCACCAAATTTGCAGGTATTTTTATTCAGAAACCAACGCAGAGGATGGCATCCGTTTTAGACAAGTTTCAGTCAAGTATCAATATCTATAATGAAAAATAACCTGTTTGCTTTCTAAATGGGTTGGTCATGTGCGAATTCAGTGAAGCGAGTTTTTGCAAATATTTTAGTAAAATGCTTTAGCAAAAAAGCTAAAACCACTTGATTTACTATCGTCTTCTGTTTAGTCTTTTCATATTTTACGAATAACGCTGACGTTATACATTCCGCTGTCGAAGAAGTCGTTGTTTTCATGGCAATAATACTTTTCTCTACTGTTGTCTCCGACACCTACGATATCGAAATCGTACCGACAACGTTTACAATCAAGCTCTGAGCTACAATCACATTGTTCGTAAAAAATGAAAAGACTAAACAGAACACGATAGTAAATCAAGTGGTTTTAGCTTTTTTGCTAAAGCTTTTTACTAAAATATTTTCAAAAACTCGCTTCACTGAATTCGCACATAACCAACTCATTTAAAAATCAAATAGATTATTTTTAATTATATATATTGATACTTGACTGAAACTTGTCTAAAACGGATTTTTTTTCTTTGGCCCTTTGCGATTCCGTCTTGACTAATTTTTAACCCAGGTAGGGATCCAGTTAGATTTTTCGCCATTTTTTAAACGAGATTGACCAATCAGAGGTCTGCATTTTACAAACTTTTTAGAAAGTGCGAAAATTTAGCCAGGCTTCTCATTAGTCAATGTATATGTGTGTGTGTTTGTTTGCATGTGTGTGTGTGGGGGGGGGTTGTTTGCGGAAGTGTTTGTGTGCATGTGTGTGCATAAGTGTTGAGTGGATTTTTGTGGACACACTGTTAAAAAGTTATTGTAGATGTGGCTAGTACAAAGATAGACTCTAACCTCTCCATTCGTGGCATTGTGAACACGACTAATGGCAGATCCCATTCGATTATTATTACTGTCTCCCTTAA
This sequence comes from Maratus michaelseni, assembly GCA_963931845.1. Lineage (NCBI taxonomy): Eukaryota > Metazoa > Arthropoda > Arachnida > Araneae > Salticidae > Maratus > Maratus michaelseni. Next base: position 208,118,348 of record OZ007590.1, on the reverse strand, counting down.
CTCTCGTATAAAAATCAATAAAATAAAAAATAGCATTTAGTGAACTTTTAAATTATTCTCGTAACCTTTCTTAATAAAAGATATTTTACTTAGAATAAAATTCAAAGGTTCAGAAGAAGAAAATAATTAAAATTATATATTTAAAATGCAAAATCAAATCCTTTCACAATTTTAGAATAATGAGCGCTCATTGTAATAGTTTAACATATATTTATTACATATTTTACTCAATATGTACAAAAACAATCAATACTTTTTTTGACACATAAATTCTCATTTTATATATGTGTATACAGCGGGGTGCAAAATGATAGGAATGACAGAAAAACCAAGAAGTCGTTTCGCGTTCGCGATGCAAATGCGCAAACTTTGTGTTAAAATTAAATACATGATATTACAATTAATATTGAAACAGTAATTTACAAAAATTGTGTAAATTTTTAAAAAGGTATTTAAAAATAAGTATTTTACTAAATTTACAAAGGACCAAAATGATAAAAACGCAGTAAATGTTTCGAAACTGCGGTTCGTGATTGGTGGATATTTTTGCATATCATTTAACAAAACATTTAAGAGATTCTGAGGGCATTCGTTTAGTTCGCAAAATTTTTGACGATGAGGAGAGAAAAAGTGCTTTTTGACATCGAAAGACGCGAAATTTGAGCTTATAACAGCATCGAAATGTCATTTCAAAGAATTAGTGACAAAATTTAAACGTTTAAAACTGTCATTTTTAATTTCTTACTACATCTTCATCTTGATACACTTGATAAGCTTGATACAAAAGAATGATCAAATGGTCCAGAATAACCCGAAATCAGAATTAAAATCTGCTATTTGTGAGTGACAGGGTGTTTTGTCACCTTCACAACTTCGAAACTTTGCAAACTCTACGCCACAATGCTGCATTGAAATTTAAAAAGGAAGCACAAATGAAGCACAATTGACATGTAATGTTTCTATAATTAAAAATAATTTGTTCCGTTGTTATCATTTTGCTCCTATTGCATAACTAGTGAAAATGACATTTATTATATTGTAATGATCAGGGCTGCGGAGTCGGAGTCGGAGTCGGGCCTATTTTGTGGCAAAAGAGTCGCAGTCGGAGTCACTAAAAAACAGGCCGACTCCGACTCCGACTCCAGCTTGTTTTTTAGACAGCTTGAAGTGAAAATAAACTAATTCTATGTAATTTTAAATTTATAAACTGAATTATTATTTTTATATTTGGACTATATATACAAGGAAACTCAGGTTAAACAGGCCTAATATACTATGCAGTGTACAGCATATTTGAAAACTGTTTTGAATTGAAATCTCTAGTTTATATTTAGTATATAGTCCTTTCTCTAGGTTTTTTGGGGGTTTGCGGAAACCGAGGTAATGCGAAAATTGGAAATGTTTCACTTGTTTTTCTTTTTTCTTCAGATTTTTCAGGTCTGTGGGACCAGGAGTAATGCTGAAATTGTAAATTTTCTCCCCTTTATTTCGTGTGCATAGGACCACCCCCCTCCCCCAAAGAAAAAAAAGTGAAATTGTAATTTTTTTTGTTCTTGAGTCTGCAGTACTCAAAATAATGATGAAATAGTGAAATTTCTGTTATCTTTCTCCTTTTTATATTCAGGTCTTGCAGACCCGAAATAAAGCCAAAATTATAAAATTAATGCAGGAAATATAAAATTTTCATCTTTATTTTTCTTGCATTCTCTCAGAATTTTTCGGGTTCTGGAGACCCCAAATGATGTTTAAATTGTAAAATTTTTGTCTCCTATTTTTTAGGTCTGAAGGAATAGATATAAAACCAACATTAAACATCCTTTCACCCATATTTTGGTACAATATATGTTTGATTTGGCATAAAATATTTTGATTACCGTCTTAAAATGATATACCAACATATTTTATGTTGTTTGGATTCATCTGATAGATCTTTGTGTGTGTTGTTGAAAGTAAATTTTGGAGATTTATTAGATTTCAACTGTTGTTTCTATCTAATAGCTTCAAGTTTAACTTTTCGATTGTAATTTACATGCAAATAAATATTTTACATGCAGTTTTTGCAGAGTTTTGACATAATTAATTTTTACCACATATAAAATTTAATGCATGTTGGGTTTTTGTGTGAGTGCATGTGCATAGAGTATCTGGGAGGAGGAGGGGGGGGGTGTGTTCAAAATATTTTTAGTCTTGACCAGAGCCAATTAATGTAGGGCAAAGTTCCACAGGCATTTTATAAGAATATTTTTGCCTTATTTAAAAAAAAAATTCTGCATTTAAAAAAAGGTGAAACTTTTTACACTAAAATACTGTCGGAATTTTGCCGCTGCAGTAAATGAATCCTAGTCTTGACTACCTATCACAGCTTACACCCATAATTCATCCAAAAAAAATGAAACGTGAAAAAAAAATTATCGGTTGATATGTACATTATATGCTTCACGGTCAAACAGGAATGTAACAGCAGGTTGCAGTGTTGCCAGTTGAGGGTTTTTTTTTTAATTCAGATTGCTTGATTTCTGCCACTTTTTTTTTTTAAATAGTAATATTTTCTTTATTTAATGACATTTAATAAAGCGACTATTACTGTTTCAAAACAAATGACGGTAATGAAGCAATCTGAATAATAGAAATCAACAGGCAAAACTAGTACTTTAGCCATCCCGGAGTCGGAGTCAAAGTCGGAGTCGGAGTCGGTTCCTTTAAAAATTTCAGGAGTCAGAGTCAGAGTCGTAGTCGGTCATTTTTCCCACCGACTCCGCATCCCTGGTAATAATAACAATTGTTTTACAGTTCTTTACTTATTTTATATTACCTATTTAGTTTGATAAAATCAATTTATATGGTTTAGATGTGGATTAATATATTTATTATTTACTCAATTAAAGGTTCGTTCCTATCCTTTTGCATCCCAGTGTACAATAAAATAATTCCACAAAATCTAATATCATAGTAATCCTTGATGAACATTGAATGCGTAAATATATGTCAATATTTAATTATTAAGAAACATATATAAATTATCATTAGATATAAGATTTTTAATCAGATGTTCAGTTCAGGGGGTGCTGAATTTCTTCCAACAGTGCTGAAGAGATGTGGGATTAATAAATTTTGTTTAAGCCTCGTAAAATCTGGCTGAAAGCTCATAAATTCGTCTTTGTGTTATTTATTCAAAATGGAGACAAGAAGTTTTGCTAGACAAATTTTATGATTTCATCTGGTGATATCATTTACATATTGAATAAATAGCTGTATGTTTAAAAGTTAAAAATTATAAATTTATCAACAATTATGCACTATATATATATATATATATATATATTTGGGTTTTCGATTTCGTACAAAGTCTATTGATACCAAATAGTACGAATAACATTAAAGAAAAAGAATAGTTTTAACATTTTAAATTTAGATGATTCTGGCGATACTCTTATAAATTTCTTTGCAACATATAGGAACATTAATTAATTTCATGCAAAGTTTTTAAAAAGTTTCTGCATATGATGAAAGATAATTATGAGTAGAAAACTATAAAGGTAATTTTAGACTTAAAAACATTATACTCTTCTGAGAAAATTATTCAGACACTTAAGATCACATGTTTTTAATAAAAGAAACTGCCGAAAAAATAAGCATGTCAATAAGTTATTAGTGTATACGAAAAATAATGTAAACCTATTAAAATATTGTGCATTTGATTGTTGTTTTTTTTACTCAAATAGTATAACTGTAATTATAAACTGCCTAAAAAATATTGTAGAATCCAGAAGATTTGAAAATCTTTAAATAATTATCTTCTTACACAAGTAGTTTTGCCTTGTTTAAGTTCCACTAAAATCTTCATTTGTTATAAATTAGTCTAGTCTTCTTTCATTATTTTGGTCATAAAATGCAATAATTAATGTTTAAACTATTCTTTATATTCAAAATTTTCCCTGCAAAAAAAAAAAAAAAAAAAAAAAAGTTAATTAAAAAGAGATTATCGTATACATATGTTCTCTCTAAAGTAATTAAAAAGTAATTTAAAATGCCCAAATAATTATCACAGTGCTTGATTAGCGTAATCAATCTTTTTTAATTAGTTATCTACATCTTCTTTTTAATCTCAGACAAAATAAAGTTTCTAAGACAAGGTAAATAAAAGAATTATTTAATAAACCGAGTACATTTTAGCCATAGTTTCAAGTTTTAAAAGTGCACAGAATGTCTCTCAAACGTCTTTAATTAATTAAGACTGGGTTATTAATTAAGCTCTTGAAAACCCTTTAATCTTATCGATTCTACGAAAGCAGACAACGGTAAAAATAATAAAATACATTTTCTTTTCATGTTTTCACATAATTTGATTTATTTGAAACGTGATGAAATTATAAAACCTTGTATTTGACAAATTAAAAGCGTCTTTTACTTCTTTCTTACATTTTCATCGTTTTCCGAATTCCAAATATAGGGAATCAAAAATGTAGAAAATAGAATGCCGGCTGTAATTTCAGCTCTAAATGGTGAAATGAAACTATAATAAAGTACCACTCTAGTTTGTAACAAGTTCTTTGGAGTTGTATGTGATTTTTTTTCTCATAAAGGGTCGTTTGCATATTAAAACAAAATCTAACATGTACATTTCTATAACAACATAATAATTTTATTACATATTTCAATTCATAAATCCGAAAATATTTTTAATTAATTCCATTTTAACAATTTTAAATCATTATTTAGTAAGATATAAATTTTTGAAAATTGAACAATTCAATTATAAAGGTAATCATCGGTTATTTAAATATAACGCGAGAATATTTTATGTATTTCATTACTTTTTGTTTTGCATGATATTTTATAAAAATTTTGGATTAACATTATTTTAAAATATTAATTATTAATAATAATATAATGTATCTTTTAAATATATAAATTATATAAATAGAATCGCATATGCTTTTTGTTTCCTTGAAAATCAATATAATCAAAAATAAATATCCGTTAGAAAATCCTCAGAATAATTTTCGTTCACTCCTGACCATTGGTTGGCAGACAAATTTGTAAAATATCTAACTTGAAGTGACCGTTGCATTATATTACATTACAAAATCCATTTTCAGTCATTCCATGCATGCTAAATATTACCAAGGCAATAATGATATATTTCTGAATTTCCAAATAAGCATTCTCGTTAACAAATATATATATATATTTTTATCATTATAACCGCAATATCACCCAATCTTCTAAATCCTTTTATCAATATTGATACAGTTTCCCAGACACATTGAAGTGCATGTGTAAGGTGCTTATAAAGATCGAGTGATGAAAATTTACAGTTAGCATAAAGCTGCATGTGAAATCGGGTAGACGAATCGCACGTATAATAATAAATATGTATCCGGTCGTTCAAAAAAATTCAATTCTAAATGTATATATAATGTCATATTTAAGGAACTTTGTGCAAACAGCTTTATTCTGTGATTTTTAGAAGTGTTATTATAATTACCTTCAAGATTTTTTTTTCTTCACTTTTAATTCTTTATGTCTTTATTTACACACAGTACAACTATATAAGCGACAAATTTTAGCATAAGAATCACGAGCAGGGAAGACCGAGCTATGATCGGTCAAAATTAAATTTGAGTTCAAATATCATGACCCATGACCAAAATGACCCACTAATTGAATTTTCTCGAACATGTGACTTAGCCCAACAGTCTTCTCCTGCCGGAAAACCATAGGATGCAAAATTTAGTGTAAATTGAGCCGCTTTTTAGATATTGACCCACAATGACCCAGAAATGACCCACTAATCGAATTTTCTCGAACATGTGACCTAGTCTAATGATTTTCGCGTGCCCGAAACTCGTAAAATACAAAATTTAATCAAAATCGTTAGAGCCGTTTTTTAGATAAAATTAATTTGACCCGCTTTGACCCAAAAATGACCCCCTAATCGAAAGTTTTCGAACATGTGACCCAGCCCAATAGTCTTCTCGTGCCCGAAAATAGTCGGATACAAAATTTCGTCAAGATCGTTTGGACCGTTTTTTAGATACAATTAGCTTGACCATGACCCAAAATGACCCACTAATTGAATTTTCTCGAACATGTACCAACAGTCTTCTCGTGAACGGAAACCATTGGATGCAAAATTTAGTGTAAATATAGCCGCTTTTTAGATCTTGACCCACAATGACCCAGAAATGACGCACTAATCGAATTTTCTCGAACATGCGACCTAGCCCAATGCTTTTATCGTGCTCGAAACTCGTAGGACACAAAATTTAATCAAAATCGTTAGAGCCGTTTTTTAGATAAAATTAATTTGACCCGCGTTGACCCAAAAATGACCCACTAATCGAAAGTTCTCGAACATGTGACCCAGCCCAATTGACTTCTCATGCCCGAAAATGGTCGGATACGAAATTTCGTCAAAATCGTTAGAGCCGTTTTTAAGATAATTTTTGCATATAATATATATATATATATATATAACCACCCAGAAGATTTGCTCGTATTAGAATATATGATGGAGATAAGCAAAAGTAGTTAATATTTAGGGGAGAGGCGGAAGTATAGAACACTATTTGAAAGAGGACAAATACGACCATTTAAAATGTACAAATTTCACAAATGACTTGGTTACCAATTACTTACTACATCTATGAGTGAAAGCTTGAAAATTTTTGTAATTTAAAGTGATGAAAAACATTAGAAAATAAGTATTTTTAAACTCACCCCAAAACGTTTGGAAAAATATGGGTGGATATATGGATCACCGTTAAAAAATATTAAAAATTGGCCAATAAATTCAAAAACTACTTGCATAATTTTAAAGATAGATATACTATTACTAACTATTATAATTTAAATAACATATTAAGAAGAACCTCATATACGAGAAAATTCCATAAAAACATAAATTTACCTTTCAAACTTTTGGACTGGAGGCTAACAAACTACGACATAATATCCCTCAATGACACTGACGACAGACGTTTGTGCACTCCATGGGACAAAAATACAAACGCAGACCCCGAATCTTCGACAGATTACAGAACAGTATAGTGTAGTAAATCATCTGATTCATACAACAACACCAGTCCATATTCTCATCTTCTCCCCTGCCATATTTTTAAATTGGCTTAGTAATCAATATTAAAAATACCTTAAAGATTGATTCATGTAACCTTCTTTCCTAAAATATCTCAAATCAAATTGATAACTCTCTAACTCCTTCTAGTAAACCATTTGTATAGCCGACTTTCTATTTGGATTTATAAAAACATTTCTAAAGATCTAATTGCTGTTAATTTCTGAAACATTATCTGGTATCAAATTCAAGTTATATCCGAAATATGCGTTTCATAACCAATGAAATTTACTTCTTGTTCTATCTAATAAAAAAGGAAGAAGAAATATTGGTGTAAACTAATAATTAAGAACATCAGTCCATCTCCTTAGTCGAGTTCATTACATACTAGTATACTGTGGCCATCACAAAACTTTCTTCTATATCATTCTAGTGCATTAATTTAAACATCGTTGTTACACAATAACAGTTATAAATATGAAGTAGAACGCATTTATTTGAATTTAACATTTGGTGATAGTGGTCACTTTTAGAATTAAAAAAAAATAACAATAACGCAGCACCTTTGTTCAATTGTCACCTTTGTTCAAATGTTTGGATATTCAAAGCCAAAATTGTATCAACATATATATTTTTATTAATAACTACAAATATAAATATTTCTGCTTTTCTGCACAATAGAACTGAGATACAGCTATAGTACTCATACTTTTTAGTATGAGAGACATACAAGACATACAAGAACAGCATTGTCTGTTCAGTGATCAAATCCAAAATTAAGTCAGTCTTTTATAATAAGCATCTTAAATATTAAATTTGGTTCAATTACATCTCGTAGATGCCGAGAGATATAGCTTCATGCAAATTGTGAAAAAATACAGTATAACCGTTCTCCCTGTTGGGCAATGTGAACTCAAAATCTAGTCAGCAGCAATTTATGTCAAGATCCAACTAAATGTGAAATTTCATGGGATCCCGTACATTAATTGGTGAGCTACAGCGCCCAAAGAATTGGTGTAACACACAGACAGACAGACGCCAGAGAGACAAACACGCCCACATCTGTACAAAAACCGCCACATTGTATCGAAGAAATGCCAAAAATCGTAAATTCATAAAATAAATAAAAATAAAAATATATATAAATAAAAAAAAAACAGAAGTTGAAAGTTATTATAAATCTAATGCTTTATTCCAGGGCTTGCAGCGGTCCAAATTTTTTCTACATTTCAAATCAAAAATCTTCGTGGTGTGCTTCTTTAATATCTGTATATTTGAAGTCTACAATAAAGATTATCGTTTTAAAATGGTAGTAAAGTGAGAAAATTTTAAGAACGCTGCGAACCCTATTATTCGTATAAACATAGAAGAAAGTTATAAAAAAACGGTAGAATAATAAATTTTTAAGATCTTACATTATCGATTTCATTAACAGGTTAAACATTTTCGAATCGACCAAAAAAAAATTTTTTTTATTAACTCATATTAGAGCTTAGTTAATGTTTAACACTTTAAAGAAAACCACATCAAAAAATTTATGTTAGGACAAAACTTATAATGAAAAGGCTATTGAATTCAACCTAAATGAAATGTTGTTTACATCAATTCTTTTTTTGGCTCTTTCATTCGAAACGGTTAATTTCAGTGCGATTTTCATAAAAGTCTAACGTCTTTTATAATGAAGGAATGCGCATGAAATGATCAACCTTTTTTTTATCTCTCACAAGGAGACCGCCAAACATGATGCGCACAGATTTTGATGATTTTAAAGTATGTTGTAGGGGTCATACCCCTAATTATTCAGGTCAAAGGTTTCCTTCAAATGGGCTTTAGTTTTCGAGAAATTTAGGGTTAAAGTTCAGTATGCATTTCAAATACCCATTAGGTCGCGGTATTGAACAAGGTCTCCGTGGTGCAGGGCTATCGCTCTGGATTTGAAAGCCGGAGGTGAGGGTTCTGTCCTCGCCTGTGACTTTTACCTTTTTTTAATAAATTTTATATATTTGTCGCGTTGTAAGTTTTATGCAGAATAATGAATTCTGCATCTTTGAACTTTTTGATATTTTCCTAATAAATTCTATTTACATTTTCGATTTTTCGTGAAAATTTATAGTTTTTGCGCAATTTTTATTCTAATATTTCGGTTGACGAAAATCCAAACTAATTTATGTCTTGATATCTCGTCTTTTTAAAATGATTATTGTTTACATTTATGTATATTTACTTATTTATTTACCGTATTTATGAAATAATGCATTTTTTTATTTGCATTTTCTATTTTAAAAAAATTAAATGATTAAGAAAAAATTAACAAAATAATATATCCTTTTAATATTTGATTTGTTCTAAATATATTGAAATATGTTAACTGCTGAAATACAAAAATATTTATCATCACCGACATCGACATTTTTAGTTTATTAAATATGGAACTAATTGTGTGATACATATCGCAAAAATATTCTAAACAAATTTCGCATTAAAAGTCGCCTTTAAATATATTCTTTACGTAAATTGTTTTAACAATATTGGAAGAATGTATAAATTAGCATATTATATATTCTTTAAATACTTAAATTGTGATAAATATATTAAAAAATGCATTAAATTTGAAAAAGAAAGTATTTCAAACTTGGTAAATCTCTGCAAAGGAAGCTAAACGAAATTGATAAAAAGAAAATTTTATTTATTCTGATATTACCGTAAAAGTCTTTGCAGACGATTTTTTTTTCGCATATTTTTATATGTATTGTAATTAACAAACGATTTTTCTTTTCTAGTTGAATTTTTCTGTATGGCATCGACTTGTTAGAATGAAAAAAAAATAATTGTAATATATTATTTTTTATTTGTGAAAATCAAAAATGATGATGAGTTTGAACTTTACAGTTAAATGTATTTAAATAACATAAAAAAAAAAAATATATATATAACTGGATAAAACTTGGATATAAGAGTTATTGCTTTAATATTTTATTACTCCTTTCAAAATATGTTGTTGGAATTACCTAATCATACATACCTTTAAAAGATTTAAATAAAAATATTTTGTATAAATTATAAAAAAAATATATAAAATTCATTTAAAATTTCATAAAGTTAAAAAAAGTATTATTTTAGAACGGTTATTAAAATATAAAGAGTAAATAATAAATAAAAAAAATAAACAAAATCTAGACATAAGTTAGTTTGGAATTTCGTCAATAGAAATATTAATTTCAAAACTGCACCAAAAAAAAAAAAATTATAAATTTTCACGAAAAATTCGAAAATGTAAATAGAATTTACTAGGAAAATATCAAAAAGTTCAAAGATGCAGATTTCATAATTCTGCATAAAACTTACAACGCGACAAATATATAAAATTTATTAAAAAAGGGTAAAACTATCCTGCGCCGTCAGGCGCCCACGGGGGTCGCCGACGCGCGTAAACGACCATCGCACCCAAGCCTCTGAAGGGCTTTTAACGCACCAGGGCTTTGTCTCGCCCGGCGCTGCGATCGGCCTGAGGCCGCTCCCCACTGCGGACCCCCAGGTCATTTTACCAAGGTATGGTGACGTAGTCGTCACGGCAGTAACCCCACATCTCAGAGGAAGGCGAGGACAGAACCCTCACCTCTAGCTTTCAAATCCAGAGCGTTAGCCCTGCATTACGGAGACCTTGTTCAATATCGCGAACTAATGGGTATTTGAAATGCATATTGAACTTTAACCCGAAATTTCTCGAAAACTAAAGCCCATTTGAAGGAAACCTTTGACCTGAATAATTAGGGATATGACCCCTACAACATACTTTAAAATCATCGAAATCTGTGCGCATCATGTTTGGCGGTCTCCTTGTCAGTTAATATTCTTAAAATACATTTTCTTATGATTTTAAAAAATTTCCGAATTTCCTACGTTTATGAAATATTAATTTTTTAGTTGTAAAAGAATATAAGTTTTATCTCGATAGTAGGTCATGTGATTAGACACTATTTATCTAAGTATTAAAAAGAAAATACCTAATAGGACTAAATTATGAGAATATGCGTACTGTATCCATTCTTGGGAAATGTGCATTTCTTTGTCACTTAAAATAATAAAAATAAACATATAGAGCTTCTTAAAACAGAAGTAACTTCTGAGAAATTTACATAGTGTATATTTTCTTTTATATAAACACTGTCAGACATGCCCGGTGCATTTTAAATGTACGCCTATCAGCCAGTGCCTAGAATACTAATAAATAGAATACTAATAAATATTGCTGTTTATCTAGAAAAAACCGTAACACTTTTTAAATGTTCATAACACACAAAATCTCTGGATAAAATTGGTGAGTTAGAAAATTGTTCATTTTGCTGTAACATGATCATTAAGTACAAAAAAAAAACTGCATACCCGTTTCTTTAAAATTGAATGAATTGTGCTTAATTAAAAATCGAGCATTGTGAAAAGACGTCATATATCAAATTAGAAATGTAAATCTGTGAGATATTAAAAAAAAGAAAACACTGACGATAAGACAAATGGCAGTTAACCTTAAAGGGCGATAACAGTTGCTAAATCACATGGAAAACAACTGGCGTTCATATACTTTTTACTCGCGATTAACTAAAGCGATTTCAAAACTTTTTTAGTAGTTTTGGCAAAGTATAAATCGATCATTCAGCAAAAAATTAAAATAAAAAATGAAATAGTTACGCAATTTCACAAACAGAACAAATCTAGGAAGTTCTTTTTTTTAACATAACTATTGCATCTTGTATTTTTATTTTTTAACGAACGATTAGCTTATCAATTGTCATATCTATTGAAAAAAGTATTTAAATCTCTTTAGAAGTTTTCAAGAAAAGAGTGCATCAATGTCAGCTGTTTTACAAGCGTGTGTGTTATTCTTTTTATTGTTTGTTTTGTAAATTGCGTAACTATTGCATTTTTCATTTTTATTTATTGCCGAGCGATCAATTTATAGTTTATCTAGCACCAAAACTGTTTTTTAAAATATATTGAAATCACTTAAGTAGTTCACCAGAAAATGTACATTAACGTGTGAATTTGCCACCTTTTAACAAAAGGAATTCGATGATTGCAAGAATATTAATGAAGAACTCCAAAATATGTTCAGAAGTATTATTATAAGAGCCTAAGTACGTAATAGAGATGAGAGAAAACACTTTGATTTGTGAACTGCCTTTTTGTTTTTAAATTAATTAAACTGCATTTGTCTCTTTTCATGACCTCTGCCTGTATAATGATTTATTTAGATGTATTAGTGATGCACTTTGTGATCATACGTGTTAACACATTTTTGATCTAAAGAACGTCATCGTCCATCTATGAATGATATAATTAATGATGAAATCTATTTAATGATGAAAAAACATTTTAAATGGTACGAAAAATGAGTACAAGTCAGCTAAGCTTTTTTTTTTTTCTTTACCCAAACTTCTTCAATTTTAAAGAGAAATATGCAGTTTTTTATAATAATCTTGTTTCAGCACAAGGTAAAATATTTCTAGTTTACCAATTTTTTGTAGGTAGGAATAAATATATAAAATATTGAAGCTTTTTAAAAATTAACGGGTGATTATTTCACTAACATAAAATTGTTTCTTATCTTATTTGCAACAGGTAGAAAATTAAAGCACGTTTCAAATCAGACGAATGTCCTTGTTTTCTGTTTATTTCTGATTTTAGAAAAAAGTTCACACATGCTTGAAATTAATTTCAAAAGAAATGCTATGAAATTAAAATTGCTAGGAGACTAAAAAGACAAATTAATTTTCGCTTATTTCAAAAGTTTTACGATGCAAAACCCTATAAAGCGAAATATTTTGTTTAAATTATTTCTCGATTGAAAACTCATATAATTCATTTTATTTCAAACAATGTTCTATGGGGATTTTAATTTATTTAATTAGCAATAAAGATCCAATTTCTAAAAGCCATTGTTTAAAATCTTAGGCTTTAAAAAGATTTTAATTGAACTACATTCTGTGTACTTTCAGGTATAAGATACTTTAGCTTATAAGATTGTTAAATACTATTATCAGTTTTTATAATATCAATGTTTAAAATAAAAACCAGTAAAATTAATAATAGTGATTACTTAATTATTTTATTAATTAATGAATTAATTATAAATCTATTAAACACAAAATTAAATTCAATAATATTTTTTCTCAATTTTAATTGATAAGTTAAAACTGCAAAAATTCAATAAATTATAATTGGCTTTCTGCACAAATTAAAAGATAAGTCACATCTAAAAATAGTTTTAAATAAGTCAATGCTCAAGTAACCTGATCAAATATTAAGATATGAAATATATTATATGCTAAGCTGAACCGTCCGGCGTTGCCCGGGCTGGTCAAAAAATGTCACGAAATGCGAAAAACTCTAAAAATCGCAATACAAAATCGCGAAAAAGTTAAAAATCGCAGCACGAATTCCGAATAAACTTTATTGGAAAGAGAGCAAAAATAGAATATTGGGCTAATATTGAAGCCGGATTCTTTTTATTAATGTGGAAAATTCGCAGCAAATCGCGAAAAAATGCTAAAATTTCAAAAATTGCAGAAGATAAAATTTACTATATTGGGCAAAAAGATTAAAACACAATTTCTTTTACTAATGACGAAAAATATCTGCAAAACGTGAAAAAAACTCTAAAAAATGCATAAAAAAATTCGCGAGAAATTTAAAAATTACTGTAAGAATTCCGAATAAATTTTATTGAAAAGAACACAGAATTTACTACATTGGACTAAAAAATAAAAGCAGGATTCTATACACTAATGTGGAAAAATCGCCGCAAATTGCAATGAAAACCCCGAAAAAATTGGAAAAAATCGTTAAATTTTCAAAAATTGCAGACGACAAAATTTGCTGTAGTGGGCTAAAACATTGTAACCGGAAATATTTCATGAGTGTCAAGAAAATGTTACGGACCACGAAAAATCGCATTAAAAAATACTGAAATTCAACAATCAGAGAGGACCAAATGTACTATATTAGGCTAAAAGTTTGAAACCGTATTCCTTTTTCTATTGTCAAATAATCGCCGCGAAACGCTAAAAAACGCTAAAAATCGCATTAAAAAAATTCATGAAAAATTAAAAAATCACTGTAAGAATACTGCGTTAACTTTATTGAAAACATTACAAAATTTGCTATTTTGGTCTAAAAGATTGAAACTGGATTCCTTTTACTAATGTAGAAAAATCGCCTCAAAACGTAAAAACGCTAAAAATCGCCTAAAAAATTAAATTAAAAATATCTAATCAAAAAATCCAAAATCGGACTTCGAGGCGCATTACATTAGATATAAAGGGGGTCTTCCGCTCTCCTTCCGTTTTGTAGCTCTGGGTGCAGAGGTCTCTTCAGAACATTTCACACACACACACACACACACGCACACTTCTTTAGTATTATATATAGTATATTCCGGCGTATAATGCTCGCTTTTGAAACAATAGAATGATCAAATTTTAAAAATGCGCATTATGCGCCTAGTACAAAAATGAAAGCTTAAAAATTAATAAAATATAAGCATAAAAGTTTTAACTTTTATATTAATGGACAAGAGAAAAAGGTATGATTATTTCAATGAGCGAGAGTACAATGCCAAACGGTTTGCGGAGATTCCAGCAGAGAGGCTTGCCAGTTGTGTATGTCTTCACTTCGTATTTGTTTATTTTTCTTTATGGTTGCACCAGTTATTATACTTTTTACTGCTCTTTATTGTATTTCCATTCTGAATATCTTAGAAACATTTCTTTGCAAGACAGGTGATTCGCGTAATACAGCTAATATACATCAAAATAGAAAAACAACTGTCTCAAACCGTAGGTGTTCGTTATGCGCCTGAGCAGGTTTTACGCCGGAATATACGGTATATACATTGTAAAAAGTTTGATGTAAAGTTCCTGAGAAAACTTGGCACCTTTTTGCCACTGATTTTCCCAGGAATTTCACCAAAGAAATGCCAGGAAACTTATACAAGTCAGTTACACACAAAACATATGAAATTTTACACAGATCACCGATCACTCTTTTACAATAATTTCGAAAAGTTACACTAAAGTTCAAAAATATACCTGAGAAAACTAAGGAATGTTACACACAAAATATATGGAACGTTTCACAGTTGATCAGTAAATTCCGCTTTCTCAAGTATTCCGAAAAGTTACACAACATTGTGGAAGATGTTACACCAGATTTCTCGGTACTCTCGGATCAGCAGAAATAATCCTAGAAAACCGAGGAATGTTACACAGTAAACGCCAGGAACATTACGCAGATTTTTTACAGCGTTTGCATATTTATTATGTATTTATTATTGTTTGTTTACAAATGGAACTGGACAAAAAAAAATACTTATTTTACTCCTGAAACACCAAGAATTTAGAGAAAGTGTATTTTTCAGAAACTTCGATCGAAAATAGTAAAAGAATAAAATATTTTTCTTTTATTTTGATTAGTTGACCCACTTAAAATTTGTATTTGCTTATACGGTATTATAGTTAGATATCTTTGATAATGTCGTGTTTTAATGGAAAATTTGTAAGCGAAAATACATCTAAAAATGGTATTAAACAACAAAAAAGGGTAAATGGAAAGATAAGAAAAAATTATACATTTTCACAATTTATAATAGCAGTACCTTACATGAGTTTTTGTGAACAGTGAGTTCATACGAATTACGTCAAATATTAAATTGCTTTTTGTTTGTTTTTTGTTTGTTTGTTTTTTTACATACGCTGCGTTAAAATTTTATTTACTCTGCACCATTTTTTAAAACGAGAAATTTTCGAGGTGAAATGTGAGAAATTTTCGCGATATTGTAGGAAGTACATATTGTACGTTTCGATACGTCGTGATATTGTACGTTTCTGCCACAGCCAGGAATCTAAAGTCGGATCTATCTCTCGAGAAAATTGCTCTTACCATTGAGCTAGTATGACATTAAGCTCTGCATTCAATCATCTTCAAGACGTTTGACGGTCCTCATGGATGATCGTCATTATTATTATTATTATTATTATTATTATTATTATTATTATTATGTGTCTTGTTAGTCTTATCCTCTATCCAATTCAAAAGTTTCGAAATTCAGGCGTCACCATAACTTTTCTGCCCAGTCGGACATCAAAAGCCTGCTCTTCTCTGGAATGAGAATTCCCACTCAGCTATTGGGTCATTTAACGATAGGCCTAATTTCTTCTTGATGCTTAACAGTCTTTCGTATTTTTGTATACTAATGCCCATTTTTCAGTGTGTGTTGAAAAGCAACTGCCAAATGAACGGATCAACCGAATAAATACTCAATCGGATCGAAACCATATTGTGTTAGATATAGTGATCTCCAGAAACGAAATTAGTAAAACCCACAGACTAAAACACCTACAATGGTAGAAGGACTTCCAACTGTTGACTCCGAAATTTCTTGGGACTTTTAACTTTTGAATGATTCTTGATACATGTTTCTTTTCCGTTTTCAGTGTAATTTTAATTCTCTAATGAATTAAACATAGAGTTTTAATTATCCTAACACCGTATAGTGGTATAATGTTAACCAATATTTTATATTTGTGCTAGATTATTTTAAATGAGATACTATATATTTATTATATTGAATTTTCAAATATAAATCGACATATGTCCTTATAAATTATTTTAAAAACCATAAAATATTAGCCAATTAAGCTAAAGTTTTCAAACAAATCGCATTTGAAAGTACAATTTATTTATTTATTTTCTGACGGTTCAAAAATGGAAAATGTACGATGTTTTGAAGTTTAAAAAAATTGCAGTAAGAGTGAAAATAATTGGTAGGCCGTTGCCACCGTCAATATTACAGAATTACACACGGTCATGTTTCTGCTTTATAATTTAGATTTTCGATTTTTTTTCCTATATTTGAGACATATTTGCAAACAGAGATCATATTGAATTTATCTGCATTTTTATTAATGATAAAATTATATTTTTATCATTATGCATCATTTGACTTTTTATTGAGTTTGAATTTATGATGCCCTCAAGTATTTTTATATCAATCTTAACACAGATAAAAATTTAAAAAGAATGTATCTAAGATTTCATTTTCGAAATCCAGTATAAGTCAAATTATGTATTTTTTTTACAACAGTATCAATTTTATCATGCTATATAACAGAATTTTATTATTACATGAGTATTTACAAAGGTTTACACAATAGCTATTTACAAAAAGATTTCATAAACATTGTTTGCACATGTTTTTCACAAACACATCTATTTTAGAAAAATTTTGCAAATCCCTCTTTTTAGATTCCGATTTATTTTGAGTTTTCAAAGATAAATAAATATCTCCAAATTATAAGAAAGAGGTGATTTACATGTACAAGTCGTGTGAGGTGAGCTTCATTTAAATTGCAAGAATTACTACTTTTGTGACATTTGGGAATAAATGTACTATTTATTTTGATTACTTTGAGTGTTTTTTTATACTTTTATTTGGTTTGTTTTGTGAATAACATATATATTTAAATCTCTTTCTATATATACTTTTCTTTAGCCATCTTTGTAAAAATATTTTAGATTTTTTTTAAATGAATAAGATGCGACATTTTTAAATTCCCTTATATATATATATATATATATATATATATATAATTAGTTTATTTATTTATTTAAATTCAAAGAGTGAATGCAAGTTCAAACACTTGTGGTAGTTGAAGTTGCATGCATAAAATTATGAATAAAAAAGATTGCGTATTTCATTTTTAAAAAATTAACAAAATTATTATAATAAAAATTAAAAACTAGTTACAGAAATTTTATAGAAATTTTCAAAGAGAATAACTTTAAAAATCGAATAAACTTTTATTTCGTAAACTGTACAAATTCTGTTATGCGAAACTTTATATTTTTGTCTGTTTCAGTAATACTTTAAACAATCTGAATAAACAAATCGTTAATTAAATAAAGTTTTAAATATGTACTTAGTTAAATGTCATGTCATTTACTTTTTGTCGGAATTCTATTGATAATTCATGCAATATATGGGTAGATACGATAATAGTATACCCTTAAGAGCCTACGCTAGTCACACGAAGAAACTCGAACGCTAATAGGAACGCTAACTCGAACCTACGAGAAGATTCTTTACAGATTTCTCGTTTGTATTTTAATATTTTTATTTATTTATTTATTTATTTATTTATTTATTTATTTGCATAGGAAAGCTGAGGTCGATCTCTAACGTTGTTACTTTTTACTTTTTCAATTTTTGTTGCAGTTTGTTTAAAAGGGAACATTTTCAATTTTGGAACTGGTTGTAACCGGTTGTAACAGGTTCTGAAAGTGAAGGTACCCTTATATAAATAAACTGGAACCAAAATCGAAAAAGTAAAAACTAACAACGTTAGAGATGACCCCAGCTACCTTCTGCAAAAAAAAAATCATTTAGTAATCATTAGAAATCTTTCAGAACCGATACCAACCGGTTCTGAAATTGAAAATGTCCGCTTATAAAAAAACTGTAACAAAAATCAAAAAAGTAAAAACTAACAACGTTAGGGATTGGCCTCAGCTATCCTATGGAAATAAATCATTTAAAAATATTAAAAGGCGAGCGAGAAATCTGTCACGAATCTTCCCATAGACTTAACATTAGCTTGAGTGTTTCTTCCCGTGATTAGTGTAGGCTCTTAAACTTTGCAATAACTTTTAAACAGGTAAAATTAGAGTCACGGAAGTCGTATCTTACCTATAATAAAGTGATTATGCTCTATTAGATTAGACTGACTACAGCACGTTTAGATACAGCTGTAGTGGTGGGTATATCCTCTGGGTTTTTTAAAGAAGATCCCTACACCCTCTGTTTCTCAAATAAAGTTATAGCGTATACTCTCTAGCGTGTACCCACTGCCTATAGCGTATACATTCTGCTTTTTTATGACTAAAGCACGGAAAGACGAATTTTAAACGATAGTAATCACATTTGTAAAACACAGTGTAAAACAGTAAACATAAATCATGTGGAAAATCACAAATTTAGTGTGAAATGATGCTGTACACGGAGGAAGGTATCTTCCTCCACGGTAATCTATATACACTAAACTCTGAAATGCAGATCTCTCATTATCCATCACTCTAAAAAAATTCTTGAAAATACAAGAGATTTTCAGTAAAATTTTATGGAGAAGTTTCATTTTCCCAAAACAACAGTACAATTTACTTAAATGATATTAGTTCCGTAAAGGAGATTTCAAATCCGGAAATATGCAGAAAGTTTTCCGTACATTTAATGGATTTTGTCCGTATTTCTTTTAAAACAGTACAATGTCCGTATTTCTTCCAAAACAGTGCAATTTCCGTAAATAAGTTTTAGAGGTTTGCGTATAGAAATCGCCTTGTTTGAAATGCGAATTAAGATTGTTGTATTTACTAGAGTTCTTCAAAGATCCAGGCCTGACCCTGCTCAACTTGCTGGCCCATTCTAACCGGGGTCATGTGTGGACGGTAATTTTTTGTGAAAATAATAGTAATATTTATATTTTTAATGAAATATTTAGAAATTGATCTTATTTTTATAAGTTGCCGATTTTTTTTTAAATCTACTTTTTATTTTTATTGATAGTGCTTCAAAATTAGGACTTTTTTCCACTATTTTTTTTACATTTTATTTTAACTTTTCTAACGTGAGGCAATATTGGGTCATTTAAAGGTTTCATAACATAATATCTCTGCAAGTTATCGCTATGTAAATTTGTATTAAACTAAACAGATTTGGCTTATAAATTTATGAATTAAACTCAAATTTATTATTTTATAAATTATAATTTTACAATGTTTATAATTTTTTCCTTAAATTTATAAAAATAGTTAATATTTTTTCTTTACTTTTATAAAAATGAAGTTTATAATTTTATTAACTTTATAATTTATTTCTTTAGCTTATAATTTTATAAATTAAACTAAACCAATTTAAACTATTTCAATAAGTCCAAATTTAAACTTACCTATCACAAAATCATTAATTTCGAAATTGTCTTTAAAAATCAATTTTTTGTTTTAATATTATTAAAACTATTCAGGTTGACAGAACCATACACAAAAGTTCTCAGCATAGCTCAAATTTAATAATTTAATTTATTATAAAATTGTTATTTACGTATTTTTTTTTAAATAAGAGATCTCTTATTTAAATAAGATATCTATAAGACGGCTCTTCGTTCGCTATCAACTGTGACAGAACCTCTCGAACGGCGTTTTCAAGATTGGCAAGTGGACACACAAAAAGTCTCTCGTTCTTTGAGGACAGAAGGATTTTTAAAATCTGCACTAAATGTCAAGCTCAACAGGCCTCTGCTGAACCCATCCTGGACTGCTTAGGTCTTTCCAGAGAGTACTTATATGCTCCCCCCCTTCTGGTTCTGGATTTTCTAAGGATTAACGGAATATTGGATCTTGTCTGACTTCGTCAGACAGTTGGAAGATGAGCCACAACAACCACAACACAAAAACGCATATAATACATAATAAGTTAAAATTTATCTGTTATAAGGCATCAAATAATAAAACAAAATATTGACAATTATGAAAAGAAAATATTAAAAACATTGGTACTCTGAAAAAAATCCATGGAGCCTTCAAGTTTTTGCATCATAAAAAGCGACTAAATTAAGTAGCAACACTTGAGGGAACGGAATGTCTAATCATAGCGTAGTGGTCGGGACCTCCAGTTTAGTACACGGAAGATTGCGGGTTCGATTCTCATCGTGGCAAGGTTTGGTTATGTACACCAAACTCACTCTGAAATGAGAAAAAAAAAGCTGAAATATATCTGTCCTCAGGTTGTTCTTAAGAAATATTTTTTTTTTTTTTTGTCCTATAATGTTTATTTTAACATTATAAAAATTTCTAAAAAATACGGAAGATATCTGTTATAAAACGGAAATTTCAGAAATCACGGAAAATTTCCTGGAATTTACAGATTTTTTTCCGTTAAAATACCGAAAAAGTACTGGCCAGTACAATTTCCGTTTTTTTTTTTTCAGGATTTTTTTTTACGGTGATTCACCATCAAATAATACGTTAAGAATGACCTCGCAAACCATAAAATTTTCTCTAAAACAATGATGATTGGATGATATTGATGAATTGAAGTTTTTGACGATAGCATGCAGATACAGCTAAACCTGCATAGCGGACACTTCCGAATAGCGGACGTTTCTGTTTAGCGAACCCTTTTTCCATACCCAACACAAATATCACAGTAAAACCTCCGTAACGGACACTCCGAATTCAATCAATTTCTGAATAGAGGACACCTCTATTTAGCGAACACCTGTTTCAATTTACAACAAATATATCTTTATATATTTTTACCACTGAAAAGCGGACAAGTTCCGTGGTCTCGCGGTATACGCTATTAAGAGGTTTTACTGCAATTGCATATTTTTACCTCTAAATAGCAGATACCTTCGGATAACGGACAAATTCAGCAATTCGAGGTTTCCATTATTTGGAGATTTTACCGTATATGCAGGATAATAGTATACGGAAACGCTACACCTTATTTCACCGGGATGTGTAAGTTCAACAAGATTTATCAGGCAGTGCGCGGAATGAATAGATAGCTATAGACAAACTGATGCATTCATATTCACATAATATACCATAGCATAGTATAAATATAGATATACTGATAAATTGGTACGTTCATACATCATACACGTAATACATCATACATACATCATATATATTAATAACATTGCAAATAACTATATCTATGTATATAATACTGCACATACACTTAACTATTATACTTCACCCTATATTTGAAATGGCATAGTTCAAAACAAAGATATGTAGAAATATGGTACAAGTAGAACGTTTAATAGAAAGAACTGCAATTTAAAAGAAATCTTTTAGCAAAAAGTAGCAATTTAGTAGCAATTTTGGTTATTGAATATTTCTGTAATTTCGGTATAATTTATTTTAAATAGTGCGTGAAATTCGCCTTCTTAAATAAATGTCAAATCACATCACAATGTATTTGAAATGTCATCATATGTAGCAATAAATCACTAAGCGAAGGGCATAGTTTGATGTCAATGTCTGCTGTAATATCTCTATTAAAAGAGATGAACATGTTTCACAGATGAATTTTTTCAAGCTGATCCAGAATAAGAGGATTTTTTCTGTTAGCAATGTTCTTTAAATATCCCCACAGAAAAAAGTAATACTACTTGGACCAAAAAGTTCCGAAACTGTGTTGCTATATCCAACCCAAATAGGGGGGGGGGGAACTATTTTACCGTGGCGCATAACCACATGTGACGTGAAATGCGGTGAGAAAGACGTACGTCTGCAGTGCACAGTTCCCCAGAACATGCTTATCGATGAACTGCAGTCGTTCAAATTTATCGACAATAGAAATGGCGTTTGAATAAATACATGCGTTATCAAATTCTGCCTATGTTTGAAAAAATAGCCGAAAGAAACATAGCTGCAGCAGTTGTACTGTGTAAGAGCAATGTGTTTTGCAACGGTCATTTCAAACGATGTCATTTCAAGATTATATCGAAGTTTGAAGAATCTGCAATGGCCGCAATGAAAACGATCTCGTCCAAAAGATTCCAGGAATATTTTCAACAACTGCACTCACGCTGTCAGAAGAGCATAGCTGTAGAAAGGAGTACATTGAAGGAGGTTGTGTGTAGTACACGATATCAATAAATCATATCCGTTAGGAAAGCCAGTCTCCTGACTTTTTTTTTTATCCTAGTAGCATGGATTACAATCTGGAGACTATGGAAACCAATACATGCCTGTGCCAGTCTCTTGTAAATAATTCAGAGCAGTGATTATGCCACTGAAGTATTTCTCCGAGAAAAGTAACTGTGATTGGTTACTATTTAATAAAAAGCAGGAAATGCCTAATATGTCCTACAGCGATTGAAATATGACGACAAACTATTGTAAAATTCCAATGCGATGGAATGAGTTCGTCGTTTGTATAATTAAAATATGACTCTTTTACTGGATACTGCAGATAAAATGGTGAGTTTTTCGGAATATAGTGATCATGCAAGAATCACATGCGAGTTTTTTCGCACTAGAATTGTATTAAAGTCTGCCTTTTCAATCTGAGAATATACTAGTTTTTTGGGAGAATAAATAGTGTTTTTTGGGGGGAATATATCATATTTTTGTTTGCAACTCTATTTCTTATCCCGAATTTGTTAGTTTCTTATTGCTAAAAGCCCTCTAAATGAAAATAGGCTTCATCTATAAACAACAAACTACCGATATCTAATTTTCTTACGTCAATCATCTGGAGCCTCTCATAAGTTCTTTATTTTTGAAGATCTGTAACCAGATTTAGCAAAAACACTGGGATTTTACAGAAAAAATCCAACCGAGTGAGTTGTTTCATGGGTTTATCAACTGGGTTTTTTTTTTTAAACTCACCCGGGTTTTTTCCGGTTGGGCTCAATCAAGCCAACTCTGGCTGTAACTATGATCTATTGATGACACTAGATTTTATACGGATAGAAATGCAGGACCTATAGCATAGTACGTAACGGATTCTGACAATCCGGTTTCAGCAGCTACTTTTCGACTAAATTTCTGACCACCATGTTTAACGATTTCTTCAACTGCTTTTCCATTTTCAGATGTCATGACTGACTACCCACATTTCCTACTTAAATCATCCACAACAGACCCAGTTAGTCAAAAATTGTCAAACAAATTTCGGATTATTTTTCGGATTGGAGACTTACATGACATTAATTTTTTATTAAAAAGTTCGGCTTGTCGGCGTTGGGGATGCGATATAAGTTGATATGCTATTTTCTAGTACTATGAAAACATGCCGTTGCAATGAATACATAACTTCGTCAAATTTATTATCATAGTTTCTTTTGTACATACAATTTCCGTCATATTTCAACAGTGGTACAAATATAAAACTGAACGATCTCTTGAGCACAATAAAAGAGCACTGCGACTGCAGAACTACCTCTGTTACACCAGTTTTAGAGCTAAATTTGCAAACCTCTGTATTTTCAAATTCCAGGCCTTCCTATTAAATATACTTTTTGTTTCAACTTTCTATCTGTCACTGTATCGAAATTATGTCATTTAAAATTTTAGGAGCCTTAAAAAAAATAAAAAAAATTAAACAATCTATATCTGCGTGTTAGTGAACATGTTCAACATATATGGTATTGAACGCTTATCCTACAGAAATATAAATTACAATGAATTTGTCTAAAATTAAATAATAAGATTGTGAAACGTCGGGGCTATTTTCATCCGTACCAGCCATTATGCTTATAGCCAACGAACCGGTGTTTTCTTCGTGTATAGTCGTAAACGGAATTTCACTTAACTCTTTTTTTGCATTTAAACAGTTCCTGTTATTTTTAAATATATGTTGTGTGTACTGCTGTAGCTATCTCTTCATTTCACACGGTTTAATACTATTTTTGGAAAAATACGACCCATCAGCGTCTAGAAGGGAACAATATTATACTTCGGAAAATTTCACTATTAAATGGCATATTGTTTTTATATTAGATAATTTCTTGCAAATGCAGAAATCATCACAAAAGCATAATTTTGAATAATACTACTACCAATACTTTTTATAGTAATGATTACGCAGTGAAAAATAATTTAAATAGGCAAAATAGAAAGGTAAACTTAAAATAAATTATTTTGGTCCCAAAATACATATAATTTTCTTTATATTTTTATTGTTATAAGATAAAAAAATGTTTTGTCATTCAGAATTTATCTATCCGCTTTAACTTTTTCTACGTCACAATGCTATAAAAAAAAATACTGATAACCGCCAACTGAAACGCCGAAAGACCTTTTCATGGTGCATAAATTGAAATAAAATATACACATAAAATTGCTTTCACGATTCAGCAAACATCTATATAAAAGGCGAAGATATTCAAAACAAATACGAATATTGACAGAAGTAAGTTTGTCTTTCGTAAAAATAAATTACTTATTTTCCAAGAGTGCAAAGAGAAATAAGTTTTTGAAGTATTTTGAACTAACATCTTTTTTTCTTTGTAAGTAGCTTTAGATTCTAAAGAACCAAATATCAAGTGGATTGCGTATTTGGATAAAATTACTAAACATATGTAAACCATGTATAAAGATTGTTTTTTACAGAAAAACGTTTGCATACTCTACTATAGTTTCTGCTACAAAAATTATAATTGAAAAACAAGAATTGAAAACATAAAATGAACTAAATATGTACGTGGCCCATACTATCAAGTTTTTTTTTTTTTTTTTTTTTTTTTTTTTTTCTGTTGATTTTAAAAATCGTATTTAGTGAAAATCAAAATATTTCCCTCAAACATACAGTTTGATTTTTTGACAAGAGTGAACACTTAAAAACAAATTTAAAAATACCTTTTTATTTATTAAATTGTGGCATAAATCTATTATACCTGTGCAGAGTTGCCAAGTCACCGGTTTTTTGCACACCAGTAATTGTTTAGAGAAAAATGTTGTTCTTTCAAATCACAGAATGCTACAATTAAATAAAACCACATTTTCTGTACTAAAATAGTGGCATCCAAAAACCGGAGACTTGGCAGGTCTGCTTGTAACCACATGAAAATTTATTACTAAGCAAAGCCAAGTTTGGTATTGTTACGAATTTTTCGTCTTTTAGCAAATAAAAAGGAGTTTGAACACGAAGGGTGGTTCTCTTGGGACAATTATACTTTTATTCGGTATCTATACCATAATTTAAGACTCACTGGTAAGAGTTTAACCATAAAATTCTATAAAACAAAGTAATATTAGACACTGGATGTCTCAGAGTCTCAAATTGCCGTTTCTAACCTCCCAGTCAAAATAGCTTGAAACATTATACTGTATGGAAAAGTGCCGTGTGGTTGGTTCTATTTTTCCAGAATTAGTTTCACGAGAAGAAAGTGTGACGTCATCCCGAGTTACATCATTTTTTTTTAGATCAGGATTTTAGACGTAAAAGTTCTGGTAAACAGAGGCGTAGCGTCAAGGGGGGCACGATAACTTTACTACCAGTATTTTTATATACTATATTTGGCCTTATTTAATTCATACCATTCAAAGAATATATAAGGCCAAATGTAGTATATAATTATACTGGTAGTAAAATGATCGTGCCCCCCCTGACGCTACGCCACTGCTGGTAAACGAGTCTTTCCATACAGGTACTCGAACTTTCTTTCTCTATACAATGGGAGTTAAAGAAGAGCTTTTAGGTTTTCCAAACGTCTTCCTCAGCTGATGACAAAAATCATTATTTATCTTTAGGCTACAGAAATAGCGGAATAATATCCTCAATTTTATTCTTGAATAGTTTTATTGATGAAAATGATAATAATAAATATTAATCAAAATGGCAAAACCACAGTTCGCTAAAAAGAACAAGGAGAGAGAGAGAACGCTACATACATTTTAATCTCCAGACTGTCACAATAAAAATGAAAATAATTCGACTGGAAATTGTGACTTTTTTCGATTTATGTTAGAAAAATAATAAGCTTAAGGGATCGTCTTCGTACTAAAATTGTGCCAAACGCATCGACTTGTCCGGGTGGACATAATATATAAACTGCTAGTAAACATTCGTGATTCACATGGCTTTATAAAGGAAAATTGCCGGAATCGTCTGCAAAGTGATCACCCTTTACTAACACTGCCATAAATCATCGTATAAAAATTTTATTGGTACCTATTTAGTAATAATATAAATAGTCAATCTGCTCTAATATATGACAGTTGATCCATTAATAATAACGCCTACTAATTAATGTTATACTTCAATTTTGGTTAGGAAATCGTCTACATATAGAAACTGTAACAAACTTTCAAATTTTCAACACGAACACCTCATTTTGACATCATATTTGACCTTGTTAAAATTTACCTTAGAATACCAAACGGGAGTCAAGTATCTTAGAAATTATGAGTATTTAAAGTTTTAAACTCCTAATGTTAAATTCATTATTAATAGTTGCAAACCCAACTGCCTGCAATTTTTTTAAGCCCAACTCAAAACTACTTGGCGTAATGAGCTGTAACTTTGGATTCACATATTTGAAGAGTCTAGAAATTGATATCTGTTTAAAAGTTCACAGATCACAATTTATATTTTCTTCGAAAAGTAATCTGAAATAATATATATTTTCGAAAAAAAATATGAAATGTAACCTATCGATTGTTTAACAGAGATCGATTTCTAATAGAAGCGTAAAAATATGCGAATTCAAAATTACGGCTCACTCCATAAAGTAGTTTTTGAGTAATGCTAAGAAAACCGCCCTCATTCCAATCTGTTTAGAAATGATTACAAATGAATTTAACATTACTAGTTCCAAATTTTAAACTTTCATAATTTCTAAACTACTTGGCGGAATGGCTTCCCGTTTGGTTAGTCTAAGGTGAAATTTACCTAAAAAGCCAAATATATTGTCAAAATTAGGTGTGCATAGTGAAAATTTCAGAATTTGGTAAATTTTAGTATGAAGACGATCTCCTAAACATATTTTTTTTAACCAGATATTTAAAAAAGTCATAGTTTTCAGTCGAATGACTATTTTTTTTCTGGAACAATTTGAAGATTAAAATGTATGTTCTTTCTTATTTTTGGCCGACAACTTATACTGAAATGATATATCATATAAATGAGTAGTGTGAAAGCAGATTTCAACTACTATTTAAAAGAAAATTTAACAATAGATTTCTTTTACGGCAGAGAAAAAAAACTTATTCTGCTAACGTGTGATGCAATTTTTGAAGACATTTTAAAAAGGATGAAGAAATGGAATTTTGTACGGTGAGACAAATGGAATGGCTACTGATTTTTATGAAAGCCGTAAAATTTCTTCTTGAATTTATTCCAAATTATCTATGTGAAAATGTGTCTTCTTCCCTTCTTGAAATAACAACAAAATTCAGGAAAAATAATTAAGTGTTCATAACTAAAACTAACAAATATGCAACCAGGAATGAGGAAGAAGTTTTTATCTAAGCATACTTCACATCAAAGATACAAGTAAATTTGTGTATGATAGCTAATATATATAATATGTCAGCCAATGGTATACACTAAACGCATAATAGTAAGCGATACGTTGTTTAACTCCCCATACTCCCAAAATTGTTTTATATATTCTGCATATCATTAATACATGATCATAATGCTACTTTATATATAAATGTAAGAAAAAGGAAAGATTAAATATAATTATAGTAATATAAATATATAATTTTAAATAATAACTAGGGGGCCTGCCCCCTGCGAGCTACGCTCGCCAACCCCCGCTCAGACTTCCAGGCCTCTAAAAACATGACAGCGTGCTTTGTTTTAAAAATATTGGTAAATCATCTGTAATTGAGTTGCCATGCTTTTAACGTTTTAATATGTCATTTTTTGATTATCATGGCCTGATACACAGCTGTTGCGATAACTGACGACTGTTTTCGGGACTGACGACTGTTTTTTCAATTACACCTTGAAAACCAGCTTGTATAAAATGGTTAGGTTTAAATTGTGGCTACCTCTCGGACTTTTATAACAACGATCTGTATTCTATTCTTCGTTTGCATTTAAGGATAAGAATAATTCCATCTGCTTGTGAAAAGCTTAAGAACCACGGTATTGAAAAGTACTATGTTATAGACATTTTCAGTAACAGGTTTTAATTTTTTCTCTATTTTAGTGCACCATCATGCATATTTTCATGTTATTTCATGCATATTTTCATGTTATTTTAAATATGTAAATTATTTATTTAAATTAATATGTATATAAGAATTTTCTAATAATTATTTATCATACAAAATTAATTAAATATTTCGTGCATGCATGCCTGCATTTATTCAGCATCAATTGATGAAATATTTAAACATATTTGCTATCCGCAATACTTTTACACCATGTTATGTCACTTGAATATTGTCCATAAGAAAATCGGGTACTTTTCCAGTATAGGATCCTTTGCTTTTAGATTTGGCGTAATTCGAACTTCAGATTTGTTGCCCAAAGTTATGAAAACAAATCCAATGAACTTTTGGTGCTTTTCTATTATAGGGGTCTTGACGCTTTTTTAAAAAGATTGGCGCAATTCGGGCATCAGAAAGTGAGATTTGGTGCCAAATGACATAAACAGCGATGGAAACAAATTCGACGATTTTTTTGTTTACATGCGTATTTTAATTATACGTATATTATTATTATTATTTCTATAAAAATTACTTCTGTTAATATATAAAATAGGAAAAATGCCATTTTACGCTAAACAAATTGTATAAATATTGAAAAAATGCTTCTGTATACGAAATGACAAAGTGAATAGGTTGACAGAAAGTATGTTGCCAAATTTCCTTTTCCACCAAGGCTGTTTCGTTAAGGCCCCATATACTGGAAAACCACCGAAGTTTTATGCTTGTTTATACATGTATGTATATGTATATAAATAATTTATTTATAATTTTCTTTCAATTTACCTCTTTTTGTATATAAAAATAGATAATTGTCTTCTTTATATTAAATAAATTGTATAAATATCGAAATAATTGCCTGTGTATATCAAAAAGCGAATAGATTGTTAGAAAACATATTGCCGAATTTCAATTCATCGCCAAGGTCACTTTCTTTATCTCGCGAAGGTCCCTAAATTGGAAAAGTAACGAAAAACATTTTAATATATAACGAAATTTACACCTTAAGGGTGTTTCGAGTATAGTAATTTAATTATTTAAAGTTTTTTCTTCTCTTTGATATTTACGTGTAAACATATAATTCATTATTAAAAAAGTAATGCTACTGAAATATTCATTTGTTTTAAACTTTAATAGTATTTCTCTAATATATAGGAAGCATTTTTTTCCTTGCTGCCAATGAAAGAGAGAAAATAGTAAATGTCATTTTAGCATAATTGATGTCATATTCTCATTAAAATTGAAAGAAAACCAAGCAGGATATTTTATTCTCCTTGCGTTCAGTTGGACAATTATTATTTTATATATTCGTTTCAAATTTCCGAATTAGTGATTTTATAAATTCGTTTAATTAAATTTTACAAAAAAAAAAAATAACAAAATGATATCAATAAATAATAATTACTATTAATTCCTCCCCTCCCCTTTCTTTTGCGTTTACATAAATGACGTCATTTGGACGAATTTATTCAAAATATTTTCAGTTTATAAATTAAATTAAATGCTGACAGACGATTAAATCCTGACGATAGAAATGTGATTTTTTTTTAAAATTTTTCCTGAAAAACATAATTTAATCACAATCTTGTCTTCATTATCGATTGAAATAAAAGATAAATTCAATTTCAATTTGAAAATGACGAATAAAAAGAAATCAATAATCCCTATCGGGATCCTTTTCAATTTTTTCCCCTTTTTTGTCACAAAAAACTGAGTAATTAGTTGCCATCATTACAGAAATGTCATTAAAATTAGAAAAAAATTAATATCTCGAAAACTAATTCCAATTTCAAAATTCTATTACCAGTTTTGATATCCGCGGATTTTTATGGACAATTGGTATTAATTTCACCATCAAGCGTTTAATATTTTATTAAAAATAGTCCTGAAACATAATCAGTCGTTTAATCAGTCGTTTCATAAAATCGTTTCATAAATTCGTTTCATAAAATCGTTTCACAAATTCGTTTCATTAGGATTTTATATATATAGGGTAGATATTCAGGGAGATGTCCGTTCATATATTTTGGGGGCCTTTAAAACACTATATAATACTTTTATAAGGTCTAATATAGCTTTTTATGGACCTTTTTTAATGTTGGGGACCAGGATGCGTGCACCAAATGCCCAAATGTAAATCTGTCTTTATTAACAGGTGGTACGACAAAGGTATAAATTTTGATTTAGTAGTACGCCAGTCTAAAAGTTTGAGAACGCCTGTTTTAGATATTTCACTTCGCTCTGATATATTAGGTGTATAACAATCACTTCGTCTTTTGATGAAGATCGTTGCCAAACACAATCTGAATTGGTTGATGCATCAAATACTAATGAACACTTGTTTATTACCTTTTCCATGCACTACGCAACGTCTACATTTCAGTGAACTGCTGTTTCAGAGGGAGAAAAAAGAAAAAAGATTTCTTGTATCGAATTCTTTTGGAAGATGCATAATGTATTCATTACGCCAATCCCGAACAACTGGTGGAATGGATACGATCAGGTAAACCAAGTCCGTCAGTGCCTGGTTAACATTTATTGCAGTAAGTTTATGTTGTGTAGAAAAAAATGTTGTCGGAGAAAAAAGAAGCGCAAGCCAACTAACAATTGTAACAATTTAGAAGCAACAAGTAATAAATTTGAACGAAGATTTGAAGAATATGTCCAGAATAAGACAGAAAGACTGCACAAGGTTATTTTCTAGAGCACCCTATTTGGAAAAGCTGTTCAGTTCTTATACAGAAATCCAAAATTTGTGTGATGAGTTCATTGCTTCAAGACAACCAGATTTCTTACATTTCGAAATTCACTTGTTGGCTGAACAGATAGGCAAGTGTTGAAATTTCTCATGGAAAATGCTGTGAATATATTTTTCTTTCTTTTCACAAAAAAACAAGTGTTTATTTTTACTCGAAATGGGGCGACTTTATACACCATTTACAGATTTTAGTTCTGAAATTTTTCTCGTAAGGATAAGGTGAAAAATGTTATCCACTAGGTCATATTCCGACTGAAGTCTATTCCATCCTGTAAAACAACTTTTACATCAATAACAGCACTTGAGTGGAAAGCAATTCGTTTTAAACTATCAATTTTTACACTCTTTTATTTAACTTGACTTGGAACATAAATGTAAAGGTGGAATCGATTTTCCACTCCCTTCCTGATATGCTATAATTATAAAAATTATGTATACAGATGTGTTTTCGATGACAATGGAACATTTTAATATTTTTAAAGCTAATTATACATTAATAAATTAATTTTATGGCCTTTTCGGTTAGCCGGGATCAGGTGATAAGTTGCAAAAGAAAATTATGTTTACAACTGGATTCGAGTTACAACAAAAGTAAATTTTATTATCCTCCAAACCACGCTCGCTAATATAGGCCACCTGGCTGTGAAACTGCAACCATGAAATTTGTTAAACACTAAAAAGTAGAAAATGAAAGTGTAAATAAAAAATTAGGAGTGGAACATATTTTTAAAAAACTAGGAGGCTCTGCCCCTTACGAGCTACGCTCTTTAACCCCCGTCCAGACACCGCAGGCTCTAAAAACGCACTAATTTGCTCTGTTTTAAAAAGATTACCATGTTACGAAAGCTTGAATGATTTTATCATGAACAGTAGCAATCCTCTGTAATCCCTTTGATTGGGCAATTTTTTGGCTCCCATGGCCATGTCCACAGCTGTCGCAACCGCTGACGGCTGTTTTTCATTGATGAGTACAATAAATTATACATTTGAAAATTAATAAATGTAGCTGCATCTCGGACTTTCATAGCGATGCTATGGACAATTTTATTCTTTTATCTTCGAGGAAAAATTTGTTTCCTTGGGAATAACATTCAGAACCGTGCCATTGAAAAGCACTGTGTTCAGAAAATTTACGCTTATATTTTATGTTTCTATTGAGTTTTAGATATTTTCAGGAGCTGGTATAGCTTACACATGCTCTCTAGTTTAATGCGGCTTCATGCATATTTTTAATGTTATTTATAAAATTAAAATTGTTTGTTTTAATAATAACTATATATAAATTTTCGATATATTTATCGAATAGCAATTCGTACAAAATAAATCTAAAGTATTCTACGCATGCTTTTACCTTTATTTATGCTATATCAAGTGATGAAATCATAAATAAACGCGCTAGCCGCTACTTTTAAGCCAAGTGATTCCCAATGTGACGTCACATGAATATTGTCCATAAGAAAATCCTTTTTATACTTTTAATATATGACGAAATTTTCAATAAAGGCTTTTCGGTGTAATAATTTAATTGTTTTAAGGGGTTTTTTTCTATTTTAATATTTACGTCAAAATAAATTTTTCAATTGAAAGTGTTTGTAAATATTATTATTTGGTCTTTTTAAAATTCTCAATAGTTGGTAAAAATAGGAAATTTTAAAATATGAATTAAATCTTTATTAAGATAATGAATTTTTTTTTTTTTAATGGAGAAAAAAACCCTTAAAAATTAGGCAAATTAAAAAAATTATTGGACACTGCACACCACAACCTAGTTTCGTAGATGCTTGCAAAAGATGCTTGAATTGCTATGCATAGTTTTTGATCTCCTAAAATTTTTTTAACTGAACTATACTTTGAAAATTTCAATATTAAATAGCGCTTAAAATAATTCTTCAATTTTAAAACTGTGTATACAGCATGTTTATATTACATTTTACTATAAATCTACCAGTTTTAATATTTTATATGCCATAATTTTTTCTTTTATTATTATTATAATCCGAGAAAATCAAAAGTTCACAATAAATTCAATTATGGTAGCAGCGGAGACAGCAGAGTTAGTTACTTTTATTTTTATTTTTTTTCGAATTGAGAGATGCGCATTTAATTATATTGTTATTAATAAATTTAGGAAACTATTTTTGTCGTCAAATATGCTTGAATCTTAAATAGGAAAACTATTACAAATAAATAAGCCCTCAGTTTAGTTTATAAACTTGTCCAAAGTAAGTCATATGGCACATGGATTTTATCTTCCCTCTTACGTGTAAATAACACTTAGTTCGTCTAATTTTAAAACAAAAAAATATTAAAATGACATTTTGATTCAAATGTTTTCAATAAATTTCAGTATAATATATCATCAGTATCATCCAGAATTTTAATTTACGTTCATTTATGCTCTCCAATTTTTTAAATGAATAGCAAATTTAACATTTTATTTTTTTTAATCTATTAATTTTAATTTTTTACAAATGCGAAAAGACAATATTTGGATACATATACATAAAATATAAAATATACGTTATTCTGTACATGAAGTACTTTTACAGTAAAACTTTATTAATTTACAAACAAAATATATTTACAAGCTTAGCTTTTACTTGTAAGTTAATAGTAAATGTCCTTCTTACACAAAATCATAAAAATTACCAAAAATAAAAAAATTGAAAAAACATATGATTGAGATTGTTCGGTACTTTTATCAGTTAAATTCTATTTATACTTCGGAATAAAAGTAACTTACTTTTATTTGAAGTACTACTTTCAAATTCCGCAAACACTCCAAAAAGAAGAATTTTTCTTTTCAAGTTTGAACTATGAAAAAATTTGCTTTTCATGACTGAAATTGTATTTATGTACTTACCATGATGATGCATTTATAAATTTTCTAAAAAAGTTCCAGGTTGTTTGACTTCAGATAATTTTTTTAACGATCAAAGATATTCTTAAAAAAATTAAGTCGAATTAAACAAAGTTCTTGATTAAGGAAATAAAAAACCTTTTATCTTATAATCAGGTGAAAATCCGTTAAATTTGTTCAGACATTTGTTTTAAACATTAGTGGCATGTTTTATTTATGCTCCAGAAGGTTAATATAAACGAATTATTTTTTGTTTGTAAATTACTACCAAAGACATTTAAGATACATAGACTGGCAAAACTGTCAGTTTAACTGAGGATTTTTGATCACAGCTGACGTACGTCAGATTGTTGACATTTCAATATAGTAGTATATTATGTGTGGTTAGCTGTGTTGCGCTATAATTTCTTTATTCGAGAATTTTTCTAAAAGTTTTTTTAAATCGCTATTAAATTTAAAAGTATTTTATTTATTTTAACACTTTATTGTGGCATTAGTTTGTTATTAAGACGAAATCGCCAATTGTTATATATGTGTGTTGCATGTGTGTAAGCACCGGCAATCAAGGTATAAATAAAACTTTATCTTTTCATCGGTAAGTCAATTTTTATTTATGAGTATACTTAAGAATGCCCTTTTTAATAAATGTTGGTGTCATTGTTTCATTTATATAATCAGTGTTATTTAAAGTGAGGACAAAATAAAATTCATCAATTTGATCTGTACATGAATTCATGGCACAAATGGGATTTATTTAAAAGTAGTTACTTACTTGATTATAAGTTGTTTAATTGAGATATGTCTCATTATCATATAAACACTGAGATATTAGCTCTCAATGTTATATAAAACTAAAAAAGTATTTTTTTTTTTTTTTTTGAGTTTGAACAGCAAAATTATATTTATTCATAACATTTTAATCAATAAAAATATAACTTTCTTATGAATCGTTTCATTTTAATTTAGCTGTTAAAGTAGATAACTGTTTTGAAATTCCTAATGCATTTCTAATATATAATATACCTTGCAGAGTGTGGTATAAAATAAAAATATTTACTGAAACACTAAGAACTTTTTATTACTGTTGTTATCCAAAACTGTACAATTAGAATAACTTTTACAAGTCCCAAATGAATATCAACATATTAACTGTTAACCTCCTAAGCTACAATCAAGTTATCTTTGGTCTGCCTACTGATGGAAGTCGAGGAACTGACTTGCAAAAGCTGACGTTTGGAATTCAAGGAACTGAGTTAACAAAGTCTTCTGTTGGAATTTTTATGCCAGCTGGAGACATTCACAGGCAGAAATTTTTATTTAATTTTTCTGTCTGTAAATGTAACTTGCTATAGCTTGAGATGTCTTCCACGTCCAAGAAAACTCTTCATTCACAGTAATTCAATATGTTGATATTAAGTTCATGTAAGATTTGGAAAAATTATTTTACTTGTACTTTTTTGCATAACAACAGTGATAAAAAGTTCTTTGTTTTTCAGTAAATATTTTTATTTTATATTTTTTATCTGGAAGTGTTATATATTAGAAATGCTGGTACTTCTCGACTATCTTGGCAAGAGAAGGAAATTTCACATGCATAGTGTCTGGTAACCTATTTACTGCTCCTTTTACAGAAGATTTTTTTCTGTATTTATACAATTTATTTAATATAAAAGAGTCATTTATTTTTTTGGTACTTCTCCATTATCCCGTCGACCACTTTTCATAAAAAAAGGTTATTGCTAAACTATAGGATTTAATGCCAAAAATGCAGTCCCAATCACTTGACGTCGAAAGCATTACACGTGTTTGTTAAGTCATCAAGTGGTTTTTAATTCGCCATTTACCTGTATTTTTCATTATGTTTTACCGATTTATTAGTTATTTCATTAATTAAAATAACAATTGCATCTTTAAACGGCTGTGCCATAATATTAAAAGAGAAAATGCATTGAAAAAATGTTGCATTGCATAGATAAGTGCAATAAATCAATTTCAACCGATGTTACAAACATTTATTCACCAGCCGAGAAGGATAATTAAGAAAAATAATGTAAATAAATAAATATCCAAGATTTTGTTTTCTGTTTTCATTAATATATTGTCATTTTTTTTTTGTTGTTGTTTACACTTTGGTGAGTGGGGCTTTTCCGATTTTTTTTATTTTATTTATTTTGATATTACAATGGCAACATTCTTCTATTTGTTTATTTGGTATTACAGTTTGGCGATAATTTTTTGTATGAAAAGTGGTCGACGGGATAATGGAGAAATACCATTTTTTTATATACAAACATAAGTAATTTGTATATAAAAAACAATAATAATAATATACACAGGGTTGGGCAATTATATCATTTTACTTGCCTCTCGTGAGTGGCTTTTCTGATGAGGCGAGATAATCTTTAAGAAGTCTTTTAAAAACTGCAGGCTATAGAAGGATTGTTTTTACTTGTTAGCTATGTTTTGCAACTCTTCAAATTACTGTAATATCACTATGGTAACTAAGTTCTAACCTTATACTAAACTTTCCTCTATTGTATATATTTCTTAGTTTTATTTGAAAAAAAGTACGAAAATGTATTATTGTAGTAAGGATTTATTTTTGCAGTTGCGTAAATTCTGTCATAACAATTTTCAACTGTATGTTGCTTCTTGCTGGATGGTAAGATTTTCAGAAAATTTCCCACTCCTACATATATCTTCAAATCTGCATAGCTTAGCACCAGAGGTTGTGCAGATTTTAGAATATTGTGGATTTCTGGTCATGTATAACTAAATATGCATAATAATGATGAGATATTTTTTTCTTGAATTATTCAATGAAACTCGCCTTATAAAGGTATATTGATAATTTACTTCAAAATCATAAAAATAAAGACATTTTATCTCATGTTTAGCCAGACTTAATTATTTGAAGTGTTGAGATCATACTCACAGCTATTAACAATTTTAACGCATAAAATTATAAATTAAGTGTAAATTTTAGAAATATTTTGACAACTATCTAAAACAGGCATCTTTTAAGAGCAGCACACAGAAAAAAAAAAGAGGAGGAGATATTTAAAAAATATGAATGCATTATAGGCCTATAGGTTTAACATTAGTGAAGGGAATTTGAGATGTTACTGACCATGTTTTAGGTATTTATCCATTGTGACATTTTGGTGCTTCGAAATAAAGAATACATTATTTTATCATATATTTTTATGAGCAAATATTACAATATGAATTTTATTTTGCCTTTTTAGAACTTAACTGTAGAGCATTCATCATTTTGACGAATGCAAAATTGTATGTTTTATTTAAATACAAACTAAAAAATCACTTATTCACTGAAAAAGAAAATCTTGAAAGAATAAAATTACAAAGATTTATAATCGGGTCTCTACACTGATCAACAAAAAATTTATTTTGCGTGTAAGAAGGCATCCGTATTATAAAGGCATGCTATATGCTAATTTTATTGACTGTCAGTTCTTTTTTTTTTTTTTTAAATACATTGTTTATTCATCTTATCAGGTTTAACCCTCTTTTCTACAGCTGGAGAAATATTGATTATAAATTGAAAAAGCATTTATTTTTTTAAATAATTAATTTTTAGGCATGGTTTTGTATTTTAATCCATTACCACATGATTCAACAGTAAGTATTTGTTCATTACAATAATGTAAAGTAACATTTGCAGTAATATAAATAAGTAATAATAATAGTTATAAATTATAACAGTGGTACAACTAGGCAGGATCCTCATTGGGGAGGAGTTTGGAATCATCCTTACTCATAAAATGAAAAATTTTGTTTTGTGACTTGTCCACAGTAAATGTGACACATTAAAACCAATGCAATAAGAAGCTATTATTATGAAAAGCTATAATTCATGATAGATTAAAATATATTATAAATGTGATTAAAAGTCCAATTTACTGAGTCCCAGTAAGAGATTTTTCTGTGTCACTCTGCAGCAAAACAAAATTTATCTGTGACCATAAGAAAAAATAGTAACCCACGTTAAATAAATTGGAAAAATAGTAACCCACCACCAAAATTTACATTTACAAGGAAAATGTAATAAGAAGATGTAAGGGATGCACCGGATAGTGACTTTGGCCGAATACTGAATATTCGACTAACTGAATACCTCTATATTTCATGGCTTAAAAGTTTTAAAAAGTTAAATTTCAAAATAATTTTTCATAATATTTAACAGAAAGACAATTTTCATGAAAATAAACTTCACAATTAAACTTTACAATAAAATAAAAAAAATTCTATGCTTTAAATTATTTAAGAAGGATTAGTCTTAACTCTTTTAATTAATAAAAAAAAATAACTTATGACTTCTTCTGTGAACTAAAATATATGAATAGAATTTACTTATATTCTAAAACAAATATTTTAAAATCAAAAAGAAATTTTCAAGGAATATTTTACAGTAATATAGTACTTATTTGACACTAAGCGAGTAAATAATAATAATAATAATAATAATAAATTCAAATGGTGGCAACTTAGCAAGAAAGTTTTTGAAATGTACTAGACTGAATAAAGTGAACGATTATTTTCAGAGGTTGGAAATTTCCATGGTGTTTGCAAAATTTTAGAACAAACTTTCTAGGAAGATAATGTAGCCAAGGCAAGTATTTTCTGTACAGAAAACTAGCATCACAATCCATTTATTCAATCAAAAATACAAGGTGTTTCACTACAAATAGAACCCTAATTTTTGTTCACAACTTTAACAATAATGAAGATATTTTAGCGAGGTTTTTATCATATTAACTTTGTTTTGTATAAAGTGTATTGGAATCATTGAAGTGATTGAATTTTAAACAGTGATACAGTGTATGTACTGTCAGCTGCATTCTGAATTAGTGGAATGTCCAGCTTAGTG
Organism: Maratus michaelseni; assembly: GCA_963931845.1. NCBI lineage: Eukaryota > Metazoa > Arthropoda > Arachnida > Araneae > Salticidae > Maratus > Maratus michaelseni. Next base: position 208,079,032 of record OZ007590.1, on the reverse strand, counting down.
CTTGCACTGCACTAGTGTCACATTTTAACACTTCTTATCATATTTCACAGATAGCAGAGTAAGTCTGATGTTTGAATATATTGTTACAATATCTTCATTATTGTTATTTTTAAATGAAAATGCAAGTTCGACATGGAGTGAGATACACTGTATTTTTTAATAAGTGGATTGCAATTCTGGTTTCCCATACAAAAACTGTTTGTCTTGTTACTTATTATAACCCATGAAAGCATATTATCCCCCATTATGTTTAGAAATACCCAGTTGTAAAAAAGCTAACAATATTCAAAAACTTGTATTTACAGATCATTAGTTCCTATGAATGTCATCATTAACAGTTCCTTTTCTTAATTGTTACTTTTCAAACAGCAAATAAATAAAGCAAAAACCATCTCTGTTATTTAAATATGATTGTATTTCTTAATACCTTTATTTATTGACAGTTAAAAATAAAAGTTATCTAAGTTTAAAAAAAAAAAAAATGTAAAAACACTTTCTTTAAGTATTCAGTTTGGCTGAATATGAAGATATTTGGCCAAAAATAATATTCAGCATATCAAATAGTTTGATATTCAGCCTAACCAAATAATTTGATATTCAGCTTAACCAAACATTCAGTAGTATGGCTGAATACTGAATATTTGGTGCATCCCTAGAAGATACAATAATTTAGGAAAATAAAATTTAACAATTTTTTTAAGCACAGCCTTTATTTTAAAGTTATTAGATTAATCTGCAGTGTGTGCTGCCATTTGCATACTTTTTCTAGTGGGCTTAAAGTATTTTTATTAGTGTCTCATGCTTTTATGATTTTCAGTTTGACTTCAGATTTTTTTTTTTAAGCATTTTTTTACCTTTATGTACACTAAGCATGTTATTTTTCACATTGTTTTCTACTTTCAGTTTCTAATACCTATATATATATATATATATATATATATATATATATATATATATATATATATATATATATATATATATATATATATTTCAGATAATTTCGAGTTTCAAAAAGGGTTTAACAATTTTAAATTGCACAATAAGACAGTTAAATTTCTAACAAACACTTCCTACATTGTACATTCTAGTTTTATTATTTCTTTTTGTATAAAAACAGAGTACACTTTCAAAGACACAGACTTTTGTTAAATCTTTTTATTATTGTGACTGATTTAAACCTTCCAGACATACTGATATTAATTCAATATGAGTAGTAGATTGCTTATTTAAAAGAATTTCTTTAAAATATAAAATAGATTTAAATAACACTACTATCTTACTTATTAAAAATGTTCGAAAAGAAATGAACAGCAAGAGACACTCTTTCTGTTAGTCGTTAATTATAGCAGAAAATTATAATTTAATCAAATCTCGCCAGTAGCATTTTCTTTTTCACCAATAGCAGCTTTTATTTTACGCATGTGTAAACTATAAACAATGCTTTGATGTTGAAATAAAATGTTTTGGTTTGTAGTATTTTTTCTTCTTTGTATATTAAATTACATGAGTAACATATGTGTATGTATGAGAAAAAAATGTGTATTTTAAATGCATGTATTTTAAGTGAAAATTGTGTATTTTAAATGAAATGAATGCAATGAAAATTATGAAGATGGTAACAACATTTGGCAATTTATTACCTGTGCTCAGCTAACATAAAAGTACCAAAATTTTAAATGTTTTAATTTAAGTAGACTAGCTTTATATATATATATATATATATACTAATATATATTAATATTAATACAGTGAATTAGAAAAAGATAAAATTTACTAAAACATTTTCTTGTAGTATTCACACCATGTACTACTAATGAAAGTATTAAATTCCTGAACCATAAAATCATTTTAATTTACTTGTTACAGATAATCCTTATTAATTTTAGAATTCCTAATGCATTTTGGTACTTTTCCACCATAAGGCCTTGACATTGTTTTAAAAAGCTTGATGAAATTCAGGCTTTAGAAAGTGAAATGTTTTGCCGAATGATTCAAACAGCTTTGAAAACAAATCAGATGAACTTTTATTCTTTCTATATATGTATTTGCATTTCTCTATATTTTGTCTATATATATATATTTGATCTTTTTTCATTATCCCGTTAACCACTTTCAATAAAAAACATTATCGCCAAACTATAGAATTTAACGCCAAAAATGCATGATTGTCACACCACATTCACTTGATGTCAAATGAGTTATAATAGGTGTTTGGTATGTTATCCAGTGATTTTTAATTTGATGTTTATCAGTATTTTTAATGATGTTTTACTGATTTATTGAGTGTTTTGTTAAGTAAAATAACAATTATGTCATTAAACAATGACATCATGATATTAAAAGAGTAAAAGCATTAAAAAAAATTGTGATGCATCGATATAATAAATATATCAGTTTCAACTGACATCACAAACATTTATCCACCAGCTGATAGGGAAAATTAAATATCCAAAAAATATTTTTCTGTTTTCATTAATATATTGTAAATTTTATTGTAAATTTTATTTAATTTTTAGTTGATGATTCAACCGATGATTCATTCAAATGGGCTTTGCTGAATTTTTTTAAAAGTGAGATTCTAATGGCAGCATTCTTCCATTTGTTTATTGGCTTTGGCATAATAGTTTAGCGATAGTTTTTTTTTTTATATAGAAAATGGTCGACGGGATAATGAAGAAGAACCATGTATTTATATATATATATATCTTTATACAAATTACTTCTGTTTGTATATAAAAATAGATAAATAGCTTCTTTATATTAAATAAATTGTATAAATATTGAAAAAAAATTATATAAGAAACAGTGAATAGGTTAACAGAAAATATACATGAGAAATTTTAAGGATGCTTCAGTTCTCCGTCGCCAATACCTCAATAGTTGAGAAGTACCAGCATTTCTAATATAACACTTTTAGATACAGGTATAAAATAAAAATATTTACTGAAAAACAAAGAACTTTTTATTACTGTCGTTATGCAAAAAAGTACAAGTAAAATAATTTTTCCAAATCTTAAATAAACTTAATATCAACATATTGAATTACTGTGAATGAAGAGTTTTCTTAGACGTGGAAGACATCTCAAGCTCTAGCAAGTTACATTTACAGACAGAAAAATTAAATAAAAATTTCTGCCTGTGAATGTCTCCAGCTGGCATAAAAATTCCAACAGAAGATTTTGTTAACTTAGTTCCTCGAATTCCAAACGTCAGCTTTTGCAAGTCAGTTCCTCGACTTCCATCAGTAGGCAGACCACAGATAACTTGATTGTAGCTTAGGAGGTTACCAGTTAATATGTTGATATTCATTTGGGACTTGTAAAGGTTATTCTAATTGAACAGTTTTGGATAACAACAGTAATAAAAAGTTCTTAGTGTTTCAGTAAATATTTTTATTTTATACCACACTCTGCAAGGTATATTATATAATAGAAATGCATTAGGAATTCCAAGACAGCTAAATTTAACAGCTTTAATTTTTAACATCTAAATTAAAATGAAACGATTCATAAGAAAGTGATATTTTTATTGATTAAAAAAAGTTATAAATTAATAACTATACATAAGTTTTTTTTTTTTTTTTTTTTTTTTTTTAATGGAAGACGGTTGACAGGATAATGAAGAAGAACCATGTATATACATATAACATATATATATATCTTTATACAAATTACTTCTGTTTGCATATAAAAATATAGATAGATAGCTTCTTTTTATTAAATAAATTGTATAAATATTGAAAAAAGATAAAGATTAAAGTACTACATTATGAATAAATATAATTTTGCTGTTCAAATTTATATGATATTGAAAACATATCTCCAATTAAACAACTTATAATCAAGTAACTACTTTTAAATAAATCCCATTTGTGCCATAAATTCATGGCCAGATCAAATTGATGAATTTTATTTGTCATCACTTTAAATAACACTGACAAAATAAATGAAACAATGATACCAACATTTATTAAAAAGGACATTCTTAAGTAAACCCATAAATAAAAATTTACTTACCGATGAATAAGAAATTATCTGTTGATTGTTGTTTCTCACAATTGTACACCACACACAGTATAATTTTAATTGTACATTTTTGGACAATGGCATCTATGTGCATAACCTCCTGGGTGGATGTCGAATCAAACACAAGATATTTTATTTATTCTACATACTCTGTATTTGTTCATACACTCACGTTTCAAAAAACAAATTTATTATGAGTGAATTGCAAAAACATTTTTTAAGTTTTCTGAAAATATATTTAGTTTACTTTAAAATGTTCAAATTAGAATGGCTTTATTATTTATCATACACACCTGTGTTTCAAAGAGCCTTATAATCTACAAATTATCAAATTTAGTTGTAATCTGGCTCAAAATCATGAAGCATTTGAAGTTAGAATATGTATGTGTGTGTGTTGTGTTTGCTTCATCCTACAGTTAAAATTATCAATTTCAGATTTTTTTTTTTCAGTTTAGTTTATGATTTAAAGAAAAGCAATGATTAAACAATAATTAAAATAATAATAAATATATGTATATATTATCTTTTTAACAAAAATCTTATTTCTAAACAAGTTTTATTTTTGTTTAACTTACAAGATAAAATTTTCGAACATAAATCTAAAGTATTGAAACAAATAACAATTATATTAATATTTTACAAAATTAAAATTGATGAATGTATATTTAAATGCGTATGCTTATTTTATTGGTATGTATTATTTGATTATGCTTACATTATTTACTTATTTGAAATTGTTAAGCTCTATTAACTATTAAAAATAAACTTTATTACAAAACTCATTTGGAATCATCTTTGAATTTTAACATTCATTCACGCATGCATGGATATTTTGAAGGATCAATTAATTAAACTTTAGATAGATTTCTCCACCTCCCCACCTTTTTTTTTTTCTTTCTTGGTTTCAGACGCTTCAACTTATAATCTCCACCAAGTTGTTTCAATGTACATTTCGCCTTCATTGCATATTAAAATTATATGCTGTACTCAAATATACCATTAAAAAAATTATTAATAAATTACCTTATTTAATTTTATTTCACGAAATTAAATATTTTTAATGCTTATTTAGATATATAAAAAAATAGCTTGATGCAAAAAAATGGCATAAACTTCGTATACATTAATAAAAAATAATTTTTTTAAGTAGCTTATAGCCATAGCGATTAATAGTAAACAACTTAAATCTGACGTACAGACCTCGCGGTTGAGGTGTTTCAATTTACTTCAGATGGCTGATGGCTTTTGAATGGGCATTGCCAGTCTGTGTATCTTAAATGTCTTTGATTACTACATCCTCTTGTGTCAGACACGTTCCTTACTCTGACCGTAAAAGTACTCCGTGGGCTCATTGCGAACGTGTTACTCTTGTATGCTAACTTGTGTGCACAAATGATTCAAACTTGCCATAAAATCTGGCACGTATTAGCGCCCAAGCGCGCGACCTACGTTATACACGGCTGGTGCATGACGTTTAAAACAGTGGATCATTTTTATACGGCGATTGGTGCAAAACGGTGGGGCAAAACTTTGGTAATGTTTCCTTAACCAGTAGCAAACGATAAATCACTAAATATTGTTTCGATTGCTATCATCAGGGCCACATTGTATATATTATATTAATGTAGTTCTCATATTTTTGCAACCAATTTTAGCGTCTATGATTTTGGCTCACAAAAATGATCGAACACTTAGAAAATCTGGAATTATTGAATAATTTAAAAATATTTGTCCGTGATTGTAACTTTTTCTTTGACGAAGGAACTCTAACTTCCCACAACGCTACTTGGAAACCCTTTTGCCAGGACGAAAGAGTTAGAAGTCGGCTCTGTGGCAGTCAGCCGCACGCACTCAGCTTTTGTCATATCTCGATGATTAGTATCCATCTATAAACAGAGATGGCGCTGCTAGTCCAGAGTTGAATATTTCTTGCAGGAGAGTTACGGAGACGAGATGTAAGGAGTGAAGTCAGTATGTACGAAGTAGCGGTGCGCTTGGCCGCAATTGTAAATAATGTATAATAAATATATATAATTAAATAGATATCTCCTTGCTGTTAACGAAATATGAATACACAAATTTGAAGCCTTATTAATGGCGACGATGCGGATGAACCCGAGATTTTAAATAAATGTTGCATTTTTTTTTTCGAAATAAAAAAAGAAGAAAAGAAAAGAAAATGGCAGAAACAGAAGTTATCTCTCTGGGACGTCTGGAAGAATATGATTCGACCGTGCCCTGGTCAATTTATGTTGAAACAATTGACTTTTATTTCGCTGTTAATAATATTCAAGATGCGGATAAGAAGAAAAATATATTATTAAGCTCTGTTGGAACTACAACTTTTTCGATATTGAGAGATATCATTGTACCGACTTCGCTGAAAGAGATAAGTTATGATGATCTCTTAAAGAGGGCGAAAGAACATTTTTCACCTTGTCCAAGTGAAATTGTTGAACGGTTCAAGTTTCATAAAAGATTACGGAAGCAAGGGGAAAGCATAGCCAACTTTGTGAGAGATTTACGACGGTTATCAGAATACTGCAACTTTGAAACGACGTTAAGCGATCGCCTACGGGACCAGCTAGTGTTTGGAATTCAAGACGAGAAAATACAGCAAAAATTGTTGGATACGAAAAATCTAACGTTCCAAACAGCTGTAGAAATCTCGGAATCATTCGAAACAGCCGAAGCTGGAGTAAAATCACTACAGATTAATGGAGCAACAACTGTAAATAAAGTTCAAGATGCCCGAATGGAGGAAACGAAAGTATACCAGTATTCGTCGAAGCCGAAAGAAGGGAAGTATGCACCTGGAAACCGGAACAGTTATAAAGATAAACCATGTTATCGTTGTGCTAGAAATCACAAACCTGTTGAGTGTCCGTTTAAATCAGCAGAATGTCATGCTTGCCATAAAGTGGGACATTTAAAAATTTGTTGCAGGAACCGGAACTTCTCTACAGTGAATCAAAAACTGAAAAAGAACAGTAAAATTAAAACTGTTCAAGAATATTCCCTAAATGTTATGAGGGATGAGTGCAATAATGTTTTGTGGGAAAAAGGTGTTACAATTAATTGGATTAAAGTTAATTTTGAAATTGATTCCGGAGCAGCTCATACGATCGTAAGTAAAAATATTGCCGATAAATTATTTTCAGGTAAGCCTCCTTTGGTTAAATCTAATATTAAGCTGCAAACGTATACTAAAGATTCTTTAACTGTATTAGGTGAATTAAATGTAAATGTTTTGATTGATGATAATTGTATACCTAATTTAAAAATGCTAGTTATTAAAGAGGAAGGTCCGAGTTTAATTGGTAAAACTTGGTTGAAAGCATCAAAATTATTTTGGCCGAATGTAAACATGATCAAAAGTATTTCAAAAGATGATTTAATAAAAAAATTTCCTAATGTTTTTGCTGAAGGGATCGGTACGATCAAAGGTCCTCCCGTTTCAATAAATTTGAAAAATGATGCAAAACCAGTTTTCCTAAAATCTCGTCCTGTTCCTTTTTCTTTGAGAACAGCAATTGATTTGGAATTGGAACGCTTAACAAATGAGGGTATTTTAAAACCAGTTGATTATTCTGAATGGGCTAGTCCTATAGTAATTGTTCCAAAACCAAATGGTACTGTTCGAATTTGTGGTGATTATAGAGCAACAGTAAATTCCAATACTGAAAATGATAATTATCCTTTTCCAAGAATGGAAGAATTGTTTGCTAAATTAGCAGGTGGAAAATTCTTTACTGTGTTTGATTTAAAAGATGCCTATTTACAACAACCTGTTGATGATGAAAGTAGTAAAATTTTAACTATTAATACTCATAAAGGTTTATTTAACGTTTTAAGACTGGCTTTTGGTGTAAAATGTGCACCAGGTATTTTTCAAAGAAAAATTGAAAATATATTAAAGAAATTTGACTATGTTGGTGTATTTTTAGATGATGTAATTATAAGTGCTAGATCTGAATCCGAACATTCTGAAAGAGTTGAATATATTATGAAATGCTTTTCTGAGCATGGTATAAGATTAAATAAGGAAAAATTAAAATTTATGGTTTCGGAAGTTAGCTATTTAGGACATAAAATTTTGCAGGAAGGCATTAAGCCTATTCCAGAAAAAATTGATGCTATTTTGAATGCTCCTTTTCCTACTAATGTTTCTCAATTACGTTTCTCAATTACATTTTTGTGATTAATTTCTTATTATAGAAACTTCCTACCTAATATTTCAGATGTGTTAGAACCTTTGCATAGATTATTAGATAATAATGTAAAGTGGACATGGTCAGAGAAGCATGAAAAAGCATTTCAGAAAGTTAAACAACTTTTATGTAAATCGCCTGTTTTAGAATTGTATGATATAAACAAAGATGTTGTTTTAAACTGTGATCCATCTGAATATGGAATTGGTTGTGTGTTAAGCCACATTGTTGAGGTTAAAGAAATATTAATAGCTTTTGCATCTCGAACGATGAATAAGACTGAAAGAAATTATGCCATGATTGATAAAGAAGCTTTATCTGTAATTTTTGGTGTAACGAAATTTCATCAATATTTAGCAGGTAAACAGTTTAAAATTATAACTGATCACAAACCTTTAATTCGATTGTTTGATCCTGTAAAAAAAGTACCTGATACATTATCACCCAGAATGCTGAGATGGTCGTTCATGTTAGCAGGGTATGACTATACAATTGAGTATCGCGAAGGTAAAAATAATAAAAATGCATTAAGTAGATTACCCCTTCCAGAAACTGTAAATGTAGTAAATAATCTATCGGAAATAATGTTCGTTTCTAATAGTAATGAGTGGCCTGTTACTTCTAAAACGATTTCAAAGTGGACAACTGAAAATCCAGTAACAAAACAAATTTTAGAGTGGGCGTTATATGGATGGCCAAAAACGGTTAAATCCGAGGAATATAAACCATATTTTCGTAGACGTGAGGAAATTTCGTGTTTAGAAAATTGTTTATTATGGGGACATAGAGTAATTATACCAGATGAAAGTTGCGAAAAAATGTTACAATTATTACATTCCGTTCATCAGGGTATATCTAGCATGAAAGCTAAAGCTCGAGGTAAAAATCTAGTGGCCTAATATGGACAAAGAAATAGAACAAATGGTTAATTCTTGTATTAGATGCCAAATGTTTGCTCGGGATAATCCTAAAATGAAACCTTTAAAATGGGAATTTCAATTTGCTTGGGAAAGAATTCACATAGATTTTGCCGGTTCTTTTGAGGGTAAAATATGTTTAATAGTGGTGGATTCTTATACTAAATGGTTAGAGGTACAGGTGGTACCCAGTGCTGATAGTAAATCAACTATTAGAGTACTACGTAGAATTTTTGCTACATTTGGTTTGCCCGTTGAATTAGTCAGTGATAATAGACATGCGTTTACAAGTGATGAATTTCAAGATTTTCTTAAATCAAATGGAATTATACATACACCCATTCCGCCATATCATCCATCGTCGAATGGACAGGCAGAAAGGTATGTTCAAACTGTTAAAAATTATCTTAAAAAGCTAGATAAGGGTGACATAAATTTGTCAATTGCACGATTTTTATTGGAAAATCATTCTACCCCACATTCTGTCACTGGTAAGACTCCCGCAGAATTAATGTTTGGAAGGTCAGTTCGAACAGCTCTACACTTGGTATTACCATCCAAACCTAAAATACAGCAACCCTTACATAAATACAATCTTCATGAATCAGTTTTTGTTAAAAACCTTGGAAAAGGGGAGAAATGGATTAAGGGAAAAATTATAAATTTATTTGGGAGCAGATGGGTTTTAGTAAATAGAGATGACGGAATAATGTGTAAACGTCATGTTAATCAGTTGAGACACAACAGAGAAATAAGTGATGAAACGTCAGAGGAAAGTAAAACGGGTCAGTTTGATAAACAAAACACTGATTTCGATAGTTATGATAGAGTTAAGATAAATAAGTTTTCTGGATATTATGTAAATAATAAAGAGCAAATTAATGCCGAGAATGCTGAAAAATCTAATCAATCTCAGTCTTCACATGATATTGTAACAGGTACAGTTGTGAATAATAGTTGTGATAATACTATGGATAAAAATGTAAAGGACAATTCCGTGATAAGTAATGATGTGGACTTGCAGAAGAGTACACCTATAAAGACTGATAAAAAGGACAATCAACCTGTTCGAAGAAGCAACAGACAGATTAAACCAGTGGTTCATTTGAACTACGAGGGGAGGGGTGTCATATCTCGATGATTAGTATCCATCTATAAACAGAGATGGCGCTGCTAGTCCAGAGTTGAATATCTCTTGCAGGAGAGTTACGGAGACGAGATGTAAGGAGTGAAGCCAGTATGTACGAAGTAGCGGTGCGCTTGGCCGCAATTGTAAATAATGTATAATAAATAGATATAATTAAATAGATTAAATAGATATCTCCTTGCTGTTAACGAAATATGAATACACAAAGTTGAAGCCTTATTAGCTTTAATAAACATTTTGTGTATACAATCCGCTAGTAATTAATCTTGTGCAACCTCCACACATTTCGGTCCTAGCGACATGGAAATATGGATCAGCGCTAATAGTAAAACTATTGTTTATTAACTTAGAATGTAAAATTAAAATGTTTATCATATTTTTAAGAAAAAAGTAACCAAAATGACAGATGTTGTCATAACATCGGAGAAATCGCTTGAGCGAGAAGTTAAAATCCCAAATAACAAAGATTTTTAAAGGTGTGAATGAAAACACATTAGATGTCACCAAACTGAAAGCTCATCTAAAGCTGATTTTAAAGGTGCAAGTTAAACTGTACCCTCTCAAGGAGTACTACTGTTACAAATTGTTTATGAAAAGGACTTTGAACAAACGGAAGAACTGCTATTTTAGCTGGATGACGACATGCGAAATATAGAGGTAAGTCTCGAAACCTCTATTAATAAAATTCATTGTGACTATTCAAATCGTATTAGTGACAGTTCTACTCAAGATTCGCATTCTGGTAATCATGATCGGCCTAAAAAAACTTTAATAAAGCTTCCAAAAACTCTACAATCTGTTTCTATTATTAAATTTAAAGAGTGGAATCTCTTTACAAGTATCTTTAATACTTTAATCAATGGTAATCCCGATTTATTTGAAAATGAGATCTTTTACTTTCGCAGAGTCTTAATTGGAGAATCCAAAATTATAGAAACATCTCACGATAATTATACTTCCTTTTTAAAGCCTTAGAACACAGATATGAAAAAAAAAGAATCCCTGTGAACTATTACATTAAAAGTATTCTTAATATGCAACCAATTAAGCATGAATCTGCCAAAAATATTTGTAATATATTAGACAAAGTAAAGAAAAATCTTATATCATATTATATTTCATCAGTAATCATATATCATAAATAAAATACTCAAGTAATATCTTGAATAAAATATTCAAGTATAATCTTATATCAGTATTATGTTTCAATAGAGATAATTTTTCTAATGCTATTTTATTAAACATTATTGTCGATGAATTTGATCGCGAAACATGAAAACCGTACGAATTAACGCTAAAGGATAATGCAGAAGTACCTAGTTTTGATGAGTTTTCAATTTCTTAGAAGGATGTTAAATTCTAAATAGCATGAATTTTAATATTTCATCTAAGTTTAATCAAGAACGTACAAAATTTTTGTTTTTATAAAATCTAACAAAATGTTCAAATTGTGTGTTGCATGCATCCCTTGTATCACAGACACAAATTTAAAAATATGAAATTTCCGGATAGAATAAATATCGTCAAGTAACACAATCATTGCTTTAATTGCCTTGATAATTTTCATATGTTAGCTCAATGCAGTTCAAAGAGTACTTGTTTCGTTTATGAATCGTCTTTTCATCATACATTGCTTCATAAAGTATTCCACGCCGGTAATCAGGAATTGCGCCTTGCAAAATCCAAAAATTTTGCCGGGAGAACAAAATACGATGAAAGCATATTTTATTGGAGACGAGGTGTCTCATAGCGAAAATGTTTGACTTTTTCTTTTTAATACTTTCCAACATAGTTGAAAAGTGATTATGAATTTGATTTGTCTGACCGTCTACTTGTCTGTGTTCCTCCAACTCTTGTAAATATACTCGGATTTCCATGTAATTGATATACGTTATTGAGGTTTACTATGACATGTTTCCTATTGAATATATGCAGCGTGTAGTATTTACAGTTCGTATGCAGCTACACTCTAAAGAATCCCGTTACATTAAGGCATTTGGGAAGAAATCGTTTGTAGTATATTTTAATGATGTTACTCTATTCCAAACACAATGAAATTCTGCAATTCAAATTCTGAAATGCAATTCTGAGGTGTAGTAAAACATGCTTTCTGTAGAATATGAAGTCCAAAACATTAATCATTTATTTACAGGGCCACAGAAAGGAATTCGGTTACATAATGACCTACGGAAAAAAATTGTTTGCAGCGTATTTTAATAATATGGTACTATTTCACACATAATGAAATTTATATACATTGTTGAGGCGCACTGCTAGATGTAGAATATGATGTGCATAACAGTTATCGTTCATTTGCAGGAATACACAAAAGATTTCGGTTACAGTACTGTATATAAGCGATAAATACTGGAAATACGTTTTCAGTAGTGATATGTGTTTTTAAGTTTAACTAAATTTTTGCATACTACGTAGTGTGAATAAATTCTGTAGATGATACACAAGGATACACAAAATAATTCGCAAGCATTACTGTGTATGAGCTTAAATTGCTCAAGGTTTTTTTTATATGAGTTATACATTTTCCATCTGAAATAAATACTATAGTACACTAAGAAATGTTTGTAGGATTTATATAAATTTATACACATGGCTACGCAAAGAATTGGATACATTACCATAGCTGCCAACTTTTACGTTTTTTTCTTACCACTAAAATTTAATAGTAAATTTTGATCTATTTAATTCCCGAAATTTTCGTTTAAATATTGCAAAAAAATATATTACATTTTAGTGGTATTAGAAAAGCGTAAAAGTTGGTAGCTATGCATTAGCGTGTATGGATGGTATTTTCTGTAAATACGTTTTCAGTTGTGTTATACGTTTTTCTCCTGAATTAAATTTCAGTGTAATATGAGGCGTGTATAAAAATCTGTAGATAATAATGGGCTGTTCAAAATTATTCCAGTGCATTTCCGTCTATTGGTGGAAATTGCTGAAGATGAGTTTTCGACTGTGTTATGCGTTTTGTAACTAAACTAAATTTTAGCACACTACGTAATATATATACATATAGGTATATAGATCATGTACAGGGATGCACAAAATAATTCGAGTACTTTTCCAGCTACAGACGGCAGTTTTTGAAATATATCTTGTTTCACTTTTCGAAATGGAGAAGTTCCGTTACAGTATTCTGGATGTGTTGGAAAATGATTCACAATATGTGATAACGCATGATTTCCCTTTCTGGTTTATATTTTAATTAGATTCAGAAAGCACATTTATGCATTTACTGCGGATTTTAAACAGATGTTTAACATGATAGAAATAAATCCTCTGCAATGTAAGTTTCTAAAAATCCTGTTGAAAGACTGTTACCTATTAAGATTCTTCAGTTGTTTACCGCTACCCACCATATCACCTAATCTCCATTCTTAGTAACTAAACTTTTCAAACAACTCGCTTTATATGAGTAAAGGCACTTTCCCTTGGGTACAAAAATTGTACTACAAGATTTCTATATAAATTACTGTATATATGGTTAGTCAGACTTACATGAATTTGAGATGCGTCCGTCCAAATTAGCTCAACACCTTTAATGAGGAGGACGGACTTTACACAAATTGTCTCCCCCCGGGACGGAAAGGGGCACCTTTGTAGGTGTCCTGGTAGCACCGGGGGAAAAGAAATATTCGTGGGAGTTGATTCTGACTAGTTGTGGGTCTCATGTTGCTCTTCTGGGCTCCAGAGGAAGCCCACAACAAGGATGTCACGATCAGTTCTCACGGACCGCACCAAGGCTATACTAGATACCGGGCTTGCTCATTCATTATCATGACGTCACAAAAGGTGGCTGGCCGAGACCAGCGATTGGTGCAAAGCGACGAGCCCGTCGTTTTGTGCCCATCGCTGTATGTCTTTCATTTTGTCGTTTCGCTTTGAACCAATCGCTGGTAGCGGCCAGCCACCATTTGTGATGTCATGATAATGAATGAGCAAGCCCGGTATCTAGTGTAGCCCTGACCGAACTTGCCTATCCTCTCAGTGCGCCATTTTTGATACTGCGGTGGCCAGGATTACTGTCGTGACGACGGGTTCATTCAGGAAAAAAACCCTGCGATGATCTGCATAGATTGAAAGCAATACCTATTAGTTTTACACAAATTGTGTACTAATAAAGCTCAATCTACTGATCTTATGGTATTTTCTCGTGATCTAAATGTTCAGGAAATAACAATTAAAACCTTAGGTATATTGCGGAACAGTTCAAGTGATACATTTACATACAAAGTCAATATCAGTGCAAATCGAAATTTTTTAAAATAGAGTTTCTTTCTCAAATTGTACGTATTTACGACCCTTTTCGCTTCCTTGGACCAGTGATTTCCAAAGCAAAACTTTTTATGCAACTATTATTGTTGATTAAATTAGAAAAGAAAGAAACACTACCTCTACACGTTACCCAACAATAGAAGAACTTCAGCGGGACATTACCTAAATTAGAGTAAATTAAATTGCCAAGATTCTTTCTAAAGGGGGATCTTAAATCTGAGACTGAATGTCTTCTCTGGTGCCTCTTCTAGGGCTTATGGCGCAGTAATATATATCCATACTAGGGTGAAACCCCCAGTTATTGACACCTAACTAGTAACTGACACTTGAGCAAAAATCTAACTCAAATAAGCATTTTGTTGTAAAATTCTACAAAGTAATGTCATCTAGTGATAAATTAGGCACTTATTTTTATTTTGGAGTCAATTTATTCACCACTAGAGGGCCAAGAACATATTCAATGAGAGGGGAGCTTTTGAGAATGCAAAAAGTGTCATTTTGAAGCAACCATCTTATTTATAAAATTAAGGAAATGTTTTTTTAATCTATTTGTAATGCAACCAACCTAATTTTTTTTTCTTAAAGTTATACTTGTAGAATTTAGCTTAAAGATTCATAGGATACATTAGGGCCATGATTTAGGGTTTATAGTTAGTTAATTTAGCTTAATGGGGGGGTGCCAGTTATTGGTTTCTAGAATTTCATTTCACCAGTCTCAGACAGAGGTCTCAGTTATTGGATATATTAAAGAAAGTTGAAATCTGTTATTTAAACTGTTTAAAAATGCACAATAATTAATCAAATTTATCTTAAACTAAACACCATTAAAATTTAAGTTGTTTTACGAGTGTTTGACACCACATGTCAGTTACTGGTTCATAAATGTCAGTTAATAGGTATCTGCATTACCAATAATTTAAAACCTGAAAAAAGACAAATGCATCTGTAGCATATCATACATAAAATATTATAAACAGAAAAAAGAACAAGGGAGAACAGAAGCCAAAACAAAAGCTTGAGCATGAAAAGAAAAAGCAATAAAAACATGAACCCAAGGATCGGAAGTAGCGAAACAACAGTGATTGCTACTATTTACAGTAGGTTGTAGTGTAGCACGGTATATTTTGGAACAATGTAGTGCAGTGAGTAGCACGATAAAAAAAATCAGTAGTATGTAATCAGAACCGCGCTACTTTTAATGCTGTCTCAGGTAAAAAAAATGTACCATTCTGCAAATCGCGTCGCCGAAACTTGCCTCTTCTGTGCAAAATTGGATTTGCTCATCAATTTGTGAATCGCAAATACAGTGTACAATAATGCTGTACTGTGCAATCGTCCATAGATTTTTCTCATTGACACTTGCTTCTAAAATCAAGTATTAAACTGCCAAAGGAATTAATTTACTTACGGGCAACACTTGTCTAAAGTAGTTGTAGGTGCAGTTAACTACATTTTCGATAAAATAGATGTAGATAAAAAAATAAAAAGTTCATAAACAACAAAAAAGTAATTTTTTCGGTCCTTGCTAAGATTTAAAAACGCGGTTTATTACCAAGGCAAAAAAGAGAACATAAATATCCTTTATCAGAATCCAGTGAGAGTTAGTCTGAAGCAAACATTGTATTATGAAGACTCTTCGGACCTGGATTCAAATCAAGATCTGGATGAAGACAAAGAAAAATCTTGGACTAAAATAAAAAATAACATCGAGCTGAAGAATGAATGCTGTTATGCTGTGTATTACGATGAGAAGTTTAACAATGGACGTATTCTTGAAGTCAATGAAAAATATTGTACAGTAAAATTTCTACGAAATAAAAAAAATGGAAAATTCCTATAATTGGTCATTGAAAATAGTCAATGCTGTGGTAAAAAACTGTTAAATTTTTTAGATACGTTTGACTCTTATAGGTAATGATCTTTTTTTGTTGTTGATGATGATATATCTATGAATAGGAAGATAAAGACAGCCTGTCGCCAAATGAAAAAACAATGATTGATATATTTTTTAAATAAAATTTCAATATATGCATTATGCTTGCTTAAAAGAAAACGATTAATTTTGCAAGACTACAGTACTTAAAAAATAAAAACTATATTAATAAATGTATGCTTATTTCCTTTTTTGTTTAAATTTAAATTAAAGCACTTACAAATTATAACTGTTTGCCTCTTTTAAAATTTAAATCCCACTTTTTATGATAAATATTAATGTATTTTGTTTTTATAATAATGAATAAAGTTTTTAAAAATCATTTTAATCTTTTGAAATAAAGTGTCAGTCATTGGTTTCACTTTGTGTCAGTTATTGGTGTTTCAAAATAGAGATAGTGTCAGTAACTGTAGTTTTTGACCATATATATATGAAAAAAAATTAATTTTTTATAATAAAATGTATAATTTTCAAAATTTTGTCAACAATATTTTTTTAATATATCTCTACTATCTTTTCAAAAACAAAGGTAAGTATAAAATAGATTTAAATTTTTGTAATAGTGATTTGAACAAGAAAGAATCCTTAAAGTGTCAGTTACTGGGGGGTTTCACCCTATATCCTTCACAAATAAAATAGCGTCATCTTCTTTGTAATAAATTTCGCTTCGCTCAAATGAAAGTTATTACGATTCCTAGATTCGACAAGGACGTATCCAGCCCTTTATTTAGAGAGAGGAATCATGACTTTTTAAAAATGATAATAGGGTCACATCTCTTCATGAACAATTTTTATATCAAAATTTTGGCCACAACACAAAATTGGCTGTTACATGACACATTCATGAGGTAATTTTAATTCATAAATACATAAAATTTGCAAGTATATTCGTAAAAATAAAAAAATTGCAATTTCCTTCTATATACCAAAAAATTGAACTCTTTCCCATTTTCTTAAAACGGCACAAAAGTGGCATTTTAGGCTTATTTTTGGGACTCGACAACCACGGAATTATCATCATGAGCAAAATATTGGTTATAATTGAAGATATATATTTTTTTTTTAATGAGAAACATTCTTTAATTTTTTGGCGCTTACTGTCCGCAAAATTCCATCTATTTCCGTTTTAAATGCTTTCTAAAAAACAAAAAATATTTGCATTGTTAGGAAATATTTTTATTATTATTTTAACTTTCTCCATGTGCATTTAAATTAAAAAATGTGTTGTTGTATAGAAACTATCTTCGTTCAGAGAGGGGGGGGGGGGGGATCATCACCCCCGGGACCTCCCCTTGGATCCGCCTTTGATATTCGAACTGTCAGCATGCCTTGTTCTAGCAAAGCTAACTCATAAAGTCTTAACTGCTCTAAAACCACCAATAGACTCTGTTCGATTATGGTCTGACTCGACGATGGCTGTAGCATGGATACACCTGCAAACTTGCTCAAAACATTTGTGAGCAACAGCATATCTGAAATTCATTAGCTATCCAAAGCTTTTCGGTGGCTATACGTATCCCATCTAACTGAGTGTAACTCGGCCCAGGGGTCGGAAAAACTATTTTTTTATTGTAGCGAACTACAACTACAACTACTTTGTCGAAAATGTAGTTAACTACAACTACAACTACTTGTTTTAAAAAGTAGCGACTACAAGCTACTTTTCAAAAGTAGTCACTACTTTGCTACTTTCACATTTTGTCAAAGTGTTCAATTTACACTAGAAATTGAAGACATGGATTAAATAATAAAGTGACCCCTCGTTATAATATCGCGTCTGCCAGGTACAATTAAATAAATGCGACATAACCGAAGGAAAAGTTTTGTGTTCGTCTCGAAAACGTTAGTTTATACACACTTAACAAATTTCGTAGCAAAATTAAGAGAGATATTATAATCTAGAAAATTAAAGAAAAACAACCCTAAATGCAAACAATAAATAAATCTGTAAATAAAGCAATTCCGAATAATAAGAAACCCGGTGTTAAAACATGAAGACCTAATAACTAGTAAATAGACAAGTCTTGCCAGCAAGAAACTTAATTCCTTTAGTGGGTTAGTACTTGATTTCAGCAGCAAGTGTCAATGGAAAAAATCTATGACTTCATGCGATGCGTTGCTATACACTGCAGCTGAGATTCGCCTCTGCGATTCTGAAATTTTCTAGTAGAACAAATTCTGAACAAAAGAAGCTAGTTTCGATCACGTGATTTGTAGAATCGCACTTTTTTTTTCCTCCTGAAGTAGCGTTAAAAGTAGCGTCGGTTCTCGCTACAAACTACTGTTTTTTTTGTATCGTGCTAGTCGCTACACTACATTGTTCAAAGTGTAGCGAGCTACACTACAAACTCCTGTAAATTGTAGCAACTACAGTAGTTTCGCTACTTGCAGCGTGCTACTTCCGACCCCTGACCCGGCCCATATGGTTTTCGAGGACTGGTTGGGAGAACCCTTGCGGCAAATGAACTTTGGTGTCAGGTATCTCAATTTTCAACGCTGGGTGACTGCAATGCTCCAGAAACGGTACAAAATTCTAATAACTTGACTGACAAACTATAAATACATGAACTGAAATCTCCTTCTAAATTAACACTGACTTTGCATAACATTTTTTTTTTTAATTAATAATTTTCATAAATTAATTTGAATTCTACCATTTATTTTTAGATTTATTAGAAACTGTAAAAGAATGAAAGAAACAGGGTCTCTTTCTTCTGAGGAGTATAAAAGAGAGGAATTTTGTTTGATTTCGCACGCTGCGCTGGCGTAAAGTATTTCCTACCTGAAATTTCTGCTTTAAAAAGGGATCTTCAGTTCATCATTCAAATAAACTCAGATTTCTTAATCCTTTTTTAGATAATGACGCTTTAATTACAGTGAATGGCAGGTTCGCCCATGCTGACTCAAATTATAATCAGAAACATCTAAAAATTTTGCCAGCAGGCAACAAATTAAATAAACTTAAATTTCAGTATTATCACCTATGGGATTTTCATGTGTGATCGCAGGCGCTACTAAATACTGTTCATCTAAAATATCGACAGTTTAGTGGCAGAAATATTGCAAAAAATATTGTCCATGAATGTGTACAATGCTTCAAAAATAAGCCTATCATTGTCAACCGAAATTTTGCTCCTGAAAGCATCATGCTTAGCTGTCTATTCAGAATGGTTCAGATACGCATCCCAAGGGGCAATTTTTGGAGACCATTATCCAAAATTAGTGTATTACCTGTTATAGATAATTGTATAACTTCTGCTAAGTAATTATGAGGATATTCTATTATCATTTAACTGTAAATTAATTGTGATATTCTTATTGCTTATAATTTATTATATATTATTTGGTAATCTTTGAAATGTATACATTTTTTGAACGCAAGGCGGGATGTTCCATATTTGTATATTTCTGTTTGGCGACGGAACATAAACAGGGCATCCGCTGGAAACCGTTTTCATATTCTATTCTTACCACTATTTATAGAATACAAAAATACTCGCCAGTGGCAAACCTGTTATGCTTTTATTATGAATTTATTTTATTAATTCATTTATGAAAACAGCCACTAACTGAGAAATACATCACTTACCGCCACTTTCACTCAGTATACTTTTCCCTTTCATATATCGTTTAATGTTTATCTTTATCTAATCTTACTTTTTCCGCTTGAGTTAATGAAAGGATTTCTTTTTTTGAATTGTCTATTTACGACTAAGAGAATAAAATGAAGCAATCTAAAACCGCATTAACTTTTTCTAAGCCAAAAGAAAAGCCCCGTTCAAAAAGCTTCATTAGAAAAAAAATACCAACATATAGTTCGCTGAAGGAGATTAATCCAAACCAGATTTATTTTCATCTATTTCGGATCAAATAAAACTAATTAAATAAAAGAAATTAACATTGGCTAATTTTAATTGCTTTTTAGAAATAAAAATTATTTTATATATTTCAGAAAGTTTGACGTAATCCCAGGTAAAAGCAGCTATGTCATAATTCATGCCTTTTAGAAAATATGAAGTTTACTAAGTTTTAGTAAAGTTAAATTGAATTGAATGAAAAGTAACAATTTTACTATTGCAAATTAGAGTTGAAAATGAAACAATTTACGCCTGGGACATAAAATGTAAAGTAGTACATTTTAAAATTATAAAATTTACTGAGTCGGCACAGATTTACTGAATTAATAACCATTACAAAATGCTGAAATTAATTCTTTGTAGCATTTATTGAGATTATTTCGAATTTACATAAATTTATCTATACTTTGAAAGGGGTAATTCAAATCTATAAAACAAATTCTTACTCTCCACAATGAGCACTAAATGTGTTAATTAATTTTACCATCATTTTCAATTTAATATTTTAACGCATTGTATGTCCTTCTGTGGTTGTATTATATTTTATTTTAAATATCATCATCGTATAAACTCATTTTTGCTGGCGTATGCCTTTCCTTTGACGTATACTTATTTCTATACCGAGAGAGGCAAATTACTTCACATCTTGTGTTAAATAATTCTTTGGGCATTCATAGAAGTTATAAATAAACTTGTCAGCAAAATCTTGCTGCTACATTTCAGTGTTTCAACATAAATAAATTATTTGGGGTAACATACAACATTTTTCTCTTTATTCAGTATTTGTAGCAGTTGTTTGAAAATTACATGAATCACTATTGCTGTATACTTTAAAAAAATCAAAATATTACCAGACATTTTCTGATAAACCAGTAAGATTTTTTGAAGCTACAATCTGATAAAAATTTCAAGAGCAGAATTAACTGATAAAATTAAATTATGATGAAAAAGATTAAAAAAATTGAAAAATAAAAGGTGTTACACAATGATAGCAGGCTTTTAAAAATCTATTTTCTAACTAGTCGCATCCAGTGGCCAGTCTGCCCGCTGAACACACCCATAATATTAAATCAGAAATTTAATAACGTTTAGTGATATATTTTAGATTATCCAAGTGTCATATAAAAAATATAACATAACAACTCATTTATACTTTTATACATTAAAAACATAGCTTGGGCCCATATTATTTTGAACAATACTATGTACCACAAATTAACCGACTTCCAAAAAGAAGGTTATAAACATTTGTAGGTTTTTTCTTTTTTATGTATGACCACTCATAACATTTGAACAAATGCTCCAATTTTGACTTTTTTATTTTTTTTTTTTTTTCAAAGGACAGGTTTTGCTGGTGGTTTCAATATATATTTCATAACGATTCAAAAATGATATACTAGTCTGATTTTCCTTTTTTTTTTTTTTACTTTATAGACTCTAATTTTCTAAAAAATGTCCAATCACGAAATTTCAACTATATTGCCAAGGTATACTGTACTGCTTTATGTTTTTTAAACAGCGACCAGATATTATGTTGTTTTGTAGAAAGACATGTTAAAATTTTAATATATGACCGTTGGATGCTCTCAAACGGTCAATATAATACATTTCTTGAATCAAAATATTCCCTTAGATATAATTATATTTCTTCACCAATTCACTGAAAGAAAGAAATATCTGTTTTATTTTTATCTTACCAAAATGTAACAGGTATCTTTATTATCTTGACGAAAAACTACTGGAGTTTAAGCAAACAATTCATTTTATCTTAAGGTTCATTCTGCTAGAAACGTACAAAACTATATCTAATAATATTTAATCCAAAAGCAATTGTAATTAGAAAAAAAATTATAATGGAGATGTCGTTTGGTATGACAGAACAATACATTTAAATAATTAAATAATAAAAAAATACAATTTTTTCATATAAATAATGCACTATCTACAGAGCCCGACAAATCATATTCTTGGCCTGTGACAGTCCTAGTTTGTACACTGAAAAAAAAAAAAAAAAAAAAAAAAAAAAAAAAAAAAATGTTAATGTAATACTGGCATTTTAGCTGCTAGTATTATACCGTAAAATCAACATTTTTTTTTTTTTTTTTTTTTTTTTTGCAGTGTACCACTATACTGAATCTGTAAAGATGATTTAAAGCTTTTTTTTATGTTACTAGAAAAAATCAAAAGGGGGGTTTTCAACGGATTGACGGACGAAACAGAAAACATAACATCAATGACTGAAGATGCTTGAGAGCGACAAGTGAAAATATATTTACTGTTTTACAATTTTTAAGAGATTGACTAGTTTTGTGTAGTTTTAAAGGTGTTTTTTAAGACTTTTAGACGTTTACACTGTTTGTTTATGTGTTTGAAAATAAAATAATGTCTGTGAAAATGGGTAGTGTGAAGAATTATTACATTATTATATGATTTAAAGCTTCTTTTTTTTTTCATGATACATTATTTATTTTGTAATTCAGTGCTTTGTAAAGATAATCCCAGGTTCAATTTCAAAGGGTAGTTATATTTATTTAAAATTTTATTTGATAAATACCTACTGTCACATGAAATTGAGCCATGTCCGTGGACAGAAACGTAGGAGCTTTTAACAAGCTCAACAAATGGCAGCAAAAAGAAATAGGGATTTACAATGAAACAGAAGTTTGTTAGTTATTTTATCAAATAGCTGGATTGAGTAACCTTATCCGTAACATAAAGCCTACGACCTTCGCTCGCAGGAGTAGCGACGGCTACTGCACGTATGGGCTTGAGTCGCAGGCTTTATGTTACGGATAAGGTTACTCAATCCAGCTATTTGATAGATACAGGCAGTGATGTCTCATGTTTTCCGAAGTCATTTTTAGTTAAAAGTACTAGAAAGAGGGATTTCACATTGTATGCCGCTAATGGTACAAAAATCTGTACTTACGGTACTAAACTATTGACACTGGATTTGGGACTGAAACGTAAATTACAATGGCCATTTATCATAGCTGAAGTATCTAAACCAATTATAGGTGCTGACTTTTTACAACATTTTGGTTTATTGGTTGATTTAAAAAAGCGGCGTTTATTAGACCCTGTAACTAACTTTTCTGCTCGTGGTCGCGCCAGTCTGTGTGATGTCCCGGTGGTTAAAACTATCATCGGAAACACTGCATATATAGAACTGCTAAAAAAGTATAAAGAGATTACCCAGTTAAATAATACGAATAAACGAACTGTAAAACATGATACAATCCATTTTATCCCTACTGTTGGCCCACCTGTGACAGCTAGAGCTCGGCGGTTACATCCAGCGCAGCTCCGGATAGCTAAGCAGGAATTTGACTATATGCTTGAGAAATGTATCTGTAGGCCATCTAAAAGTAATTGGGCCAGTCCATTACATATGGTCCCTAAAGGCGTTTCGGATTGGAGACCAACTGGGGATTACAGGGCACTTAACCGAATTACTGTACAAGACAGATACCCCATTCCTCACATTCAAGATTTTACTTATATGTTAAAAGGTAAAAAAATATTTTCTAAAGTGGATTTAGTCCGTGCTTATCATCAAATTCCGGTTCATCCTCCCGATATCCATAAAACTGCTATTATAACTCCTTTTGGTTTGTTTGAATTTCCATTTTTAAACTTTGGGTTATGCTCTGCAGCGCAAACGTTTCAACGCTTTATAAATGAGGTATTACGAGGTTTGGACTATTGCTTTCCGTATCTCGATGACATCTTAATAGCGAGTGAAACTCACGCTCAGCATATGCAGCATTTAGAGGAAGTTTTTAAGCGGTTTAGAGATTACGGGATTATAATTAATGAATCAAAATGTGAGTTTGGCAAAGAAACTATAGATTTTCTGGGTCATACTATAGATAGTCAGGGCTGTGTTCCACACAAAGATAAGGTGAAAGCTATACTTGAATTCCCAAAACCAAAAACTGTTAGCGATCTCAGGAGATTTTTGGGAATGGTGAACTACTATCATCGTTTTGTACCCCATATTGCAGCAATATTAAGACCACTAAATGTGTTCTTAAATGGAGCAAAAAAGAGGGATAAAAGAGAAATTAAGTGGGATGCGGATGCAGGAAGCAGTTTTGAGCAAGTTAAACAAGCTATAGCTAATGCGACTTTGCTTTATCACCCTTCTCAAAATGCGAAGCTTGCACTTATAACTGACTGCAGTGATTTTGCTATGGGTGGGGTGTTACAAGAAGTTACGCCCAATGGTCCGAAACCACTTGGATTTTTCTCTCGTAAGTTGTCCCCTACACAGTGCAAATATTCAACATATGACCGGGAATTGTTGGCGGCATATTCTGCGATCCAATATTTTAGGCATATGTTGGAGGCTCGGGTATTTACGTTGTATGTAGATCACAAACCCCTAATTTTTGCATTTCAGCAGAAACAGGAGAAATGTTCCCCTAGAAGGCTTTGGCAATTAGACTTTATATCTCAGTTTACTACGGATATACGTTATTTGCCAGGCAAGGGAAATTTTGTTGCTGACAGTTTATCTAGAGTTTGTGAGATTCAATTTGCGTCACTTGCAGATTTTGAGTTGTGGGATAAGTTGCAAATAGAGGATGAGGAGCTAAAGGCTATTTTGGACGGAAAGGCTGAGTTTAGTGGAAATTTAGCTAAAGTACAAATGCCGGATGCTAAGACATTATTGTATTGTGAAACTTCTGGTGAGGTGAACAGGTTTTATGTCCCCCAGACCTTGAGATATAAGGTGTTTGAGTCAATGCATGGGCTGTCGCATCCAGGAATACGGGCTTCTAGGCAGCTAATCTGTTCGAAATATGTTTGGCCAGGGCTAAATAAAGATGTTTCTGTGTGGTGTAGAGCGTGTATACCCTGTCAAAGGACTAAGGTACACCTGCATACTAAGTCTCCTTTGGTGCAATTTTTCGTTCCAGACGAGAGATTTGCTCATATACACATAGATATCATTGGTCCCTTACCTCTAGTACGTGGATTCAGATATTGCCTAACTATGATTGATAGGTTTACCCGGTGGCCAGAGGCAGTACCTATTGTGGATATGACTGCTGAAACTGTTGCTCAGGCTTTTGTTCAGACGTGGGTTTCCCGTTTTGGTACGCCTCAGAGGATAACATGCGATAGGGGTAAACAATTTGAGTCCATACTTTTTGAAAGTCTGGCAAAAATGCTAGGCTCTGTTATAGCTAGAACTGCTTCGTATAGGCCCCAGACGAATGGTTTGCTGGAGCGACTTCATCGACCTTCAAAGCAGGCCTTAATATGCTATAAGGGGGATTGGTTGGAAGCTCTCCCCCTGGTTTTGCTGGGTCTACGGACCTAGGTGCATCTGCAACTGAGCTGACGTATGGAACGACTCTACGGCTTCCAAGCCAGTTGTACGAGGATAGCCCCTTCTCAGACCCACCGACTTATATTTCAAAACTACAAAAAATTATGTGTGCTTTGAGACCTTGTCAACCTTTAAGGCATGGACAGCAAAAGATCTATGTTCCGAAAGAACTAAAGAACTGCACCCATGTATTTGTACGTAGAGGTCCTTTTAAGAGATCTTTACAACCGACTTACGAGGGTCCATTCAAAGTCGTAAAACGACTGCAGAAAGATTTTGTGGTTTCTATCGGGAACCAGGAAAAGATCATAAATATTGATCGTTTAAAACCTGCGTTTCTGTTGAATGAGGATGGTGAGCCTGATCCTACAACTTATATAACGAGATCGGGAAGGAAAGTTCGTTTTCGTCTCCCACGGGTTGTGTGAGACTGGCGGGGGAGTCATGTGGCGACGCTAATTGTGCTAATTCGCCTTATTTGAAAATGGAAGAGGAAGCATAATCCATTTAAGTTTCTCCAGCGGAGCAAAAGAGCGTTCTCACATTTGGCGAAAGTTTGGCGGTTGGAAAGTTTTGCCTAGTATAGACTGACGGTGGATTCGACCGGAATCTTTGACACTTGCTCTTCGGCAGTCTCCAGTGATGCATCGTGATTTTAGAGCGGCTGCTAGACGGCTATTAAACATTATATTTATTTATTTATTAATTATGTTTATTTGAATATGTTGAATTTTATATATTTCGTTAAAGTAATAAAGTCGTATATAGTCAATTATGCCGTCGTATAAATAACCACAGCGCAACCTTTACATACCTACATTTTAAACGCAGCAGTGCGTTTCAAATGTTAGCTGAGTAAAATATTTATTATCTTTTTAAATGTGAAAAAATTATGAAAGTAAAAACCACACCATTCTTTCATGGAATAACATGCAATGTTAATAAAGAACTCTTAATTCAACAGCATCATTCAATTTAATGTATTACAAATAATTTACGGAAAAACGTTCTGAGGAACATCAGGGTTACAAATATATAGTTCGGAAGATAGTGTCATATTTCTGAAACCAATTTTTGCTTCGTTGATTTTGGTATATATGAGAGATTAGATAGTACAAATAAAGAAACTGCCAGTCAGCTGGCGCACCTGCGGAAGATTTTGTCATAGCAATATTGCACACTCCCCTCTACCACAAAATTAACGGCAACCTGATTACTGATATTACTCAGACTCACAGCCATCACCATTAGTTGGGTTGTCATTCATTTAACTATGCATAAGAATGTGCGATGCTGGTATGGCAACACCTCCGCTGGTACGCCAGCGGCGACCTGACATTAGGTTTCATCTGACATTAGGTATTTATCAAGGATATTTTTAACACGATAAATAAACAAGAAAAATAAACAAGATTACACTTTGAAATTAAACCTAAGATTATCTTTACAAAACACCGATTTAAAAATTAAATAAAGTATCATGAAAAAAAATGTTTTAAATTAACTTTAAAGATAAAGTGGTACAAACTACAGTTACGACCGGTCAAGGACATGATTTGTCAGGCTCTGTAGACACCCCGTTTATATGAACAAATTATATTTTTTATTAGTTAATTATTTACATCTATTGTTCGGTTATACAACACTACATCTCCATTATAACATTATTTTTTTCAATTGGTCCAAAAATGTGACAGACTAATTGCATCTACATAATGAAGAAATGAAATTTTATTAAAATATTTCTGTCGATGGAAGAAAATATTAGCATGATGTTAGATAAGTTTAAACAAAAATAAAAACAATTTTTTACCATTAATTTGAAGAGGCGGGGAGGGGTCACAAAATTTAGCACTGAAAACGTACATTTCTGGGAGGATAACACTCAAGCTTGGAAAATAACTTATGTTTACTGATTTATCATTTCTGTTTTAAAGCAAACCGAAAAATTGAAATACTTCTTATGAAATACGTAAATATCCTTTAGAATTGCATTCTTATCTGAGACACATATGAGTGAGGGATTAGAGTATATCTCTTAAGTTAAAAAGATTTTTCAATTAGTGTAAGTAGTTCGATCGTTTAAAAAATGCATTTTTTCTCTCCTTCAGACTAAGTTAATGGTAATTCAAACTATTCTTGTGGAATACTCACTGAAGTAATCAAATGATAAGTATTGCATCGAACTATTGATGGAGAAGGCATTAAGAATACAATTATTTTTATGTTTTTCATTACCATTTAGAATTCTTTATTTATTTAATTCAATTTATTAAAGTTGTTTGTTGGTTATGCAAGTGTCATATATCACATATATGCAATATTAAAGTAATAGTAAATTCTTTATAAGAAACAAATATCATTTGTTATTTAATTTGCCGCAATTCTACTTTTTAAACCACTTATAAAGCGATATTACACTTACGGAATTTACAGTAGGATGAAAACACTAAACGACAGACATAACTGCAATTCTGAAAGCTACATAATAAAGCCGTTTGCACTAAAGTTCTTTGTTTATGATAATCTAGGATCATCAATATAGTAAAACTTTTCTTGCGATGCAGTATACATATATATTTTTATACTAACTTTGAAAATCTCAATACAGACTCCTATATTTCTTTTTTTCATTCGATTTTCCATGCCTCACTTAGCCTAAATAGAAATTTGTATTGCCTTAAAAAATCAAGAAAGAAAAATCATGCGTTAAGTATTGATTATGAAATACTTTCCAACATTTCCATCACACTGCAATGGAATGTCACCGTTTAATAACATGAATAGAAAACGCATAACATATTTATAAATCCAATTTCAGCAATTACCGCCCATAGTCGGAAAGATAGTCGATTTTTTTAGTGCAGTCATGTATATGATCTATAGATTTGTATACATAGGTAGTACATAGTATATTACATAATATCTAAAATTTAGTTCACTTTGAGAACGCATAACACAGTAGAATATTCGCCTTCAACAATCTCCTCCAATAAACAGAAAATTACATGTTTATATAGAAAATTCTTTTTACATTTAATTCAGGTAAAAAACGCATAATGCAACTATTTCCAACAATTATAATCTCTCTATGACAATGTATTCTTTTGTTTGTATAGCCCTATATATGAATTTATTTATATTAAATGCTTGTCATATTAAATGAATAGAAAGAAAACTTTTGAGTAACTTTCATTTCTCATTTATTTTGCTTCAGTGCTGTCTTTTAATACCGCGAAAAAAGCGGTATTACACTTGGAAATTTTACACTTTGAATACATGGTTAATGCTTAAATAACTAGTCCTTAATTTAATGAATAAATATTTTGTAAAACCGAGAAAAAAATCTGTTGCATAAGTTATGACATATTTGTTTCTTAATACCTTTCCTATATAATACTTAATGTATATTTGTCTTTTCATTGTAAATTAATGTTATGAACTTTGTTCAAAATCAAATAGGATGCGGTGAAGCGTTTCAAAGTCCGATTTCGTTGTTGCTGATTTTGAATACCGCTGGTTATCATTCGTATCAGAGAGCTCTTTGACTTAACAGGGCAATACTATAAGGGGAAAAAAATAGAAAAATCTAGTAGCAGCTTTAAGAAAAATCTTGCAAGGTTTCAAGAAATTTTCGCGATTAGATTGGAGAATTTCCGGTAGCTGTGATTGAAGAATTTTCCGCGATTTGACAGAAAATGGACAAATCGGAAATTCCGTCAAGAAACAGAAAAACTACTGACAGCATATTTGCCGCTAAAACCGCGTGATTTCATGGAAATGCAGATTAAATTCGAGACTTTTAGCTCAATTTTGGCGTAGATTTCAGAATTTTCTGTAATTTAAAGGAAAATGAACAACGTAAAACGAAAACATTTTGATCATTAATAACGGAAAAAATATGTGCATATTGAAATATTTTTTCCCTTTTCAGAGTGAAGTTTAAGATTATCGAAGGCATTTCCACGTTTGACATTTTGCACGTTTTTCGGCATATGATTTGAAGTTTGATTTTGAAAGGCAATCTTACTTTCAATGTATATATATGTAATAATAAAAAATTTTCGCCCTATTTCTTTAGTTAAATTATTCCAAATTCTTCAATTCTTTTTTCCCTCTCTTTTTAAAATATCTCTTAAATCTATTTTGTATTTTATTCCATAACTTAATCAAAATATTCTGTTATTTATCATTCTAAAAATCTTAATCTGTTAAAAGCTACACGTATTTATTAAAACCTTATTCTCTTAAATTGCAATACTGCCTCTAAACGCACCTGCCTAATTTCTTCTTTTGAGACATTTAATTTTATTCTTTGGAACTTTTGTAATACCATTTTTATTTCTATTTAATTCATTCGGCATCCCATGATTCCAAGCGGTTTTCGCGCCCAAAGGCCTTTTTACCTTTTTAATTTGCCGCTTCTGTTAAAGAGTTTTAATCATACGTCAGAGACACGTCTTCGTGGCCTCATTTTTTCATCCATTAGCGAGAAAGCTCCGCCTTCTTTATCCCCCTAGCGCCCTCCGAACATGGATGCGAGTGGACCAGCTTGTTCGCGCGTTTTGTACCTTTGGGCCAAATTTTGAAGTATTTATAGAGTTACACTGGCTTCGGAGACAGAATTTACACGAATTTGTGGTTGTCATCTAATTGCCGTCACTGGGGAGTCTACACTAATGCATCGGTAGTAGAGTCTACAAGCTCTGCTAATTCTTCAAGATCTTCAAATGTGTTCAGTTTTAATGAAGCGAAAGTTGGTGGAGTTGCTTTCATCTCTGTGATCACAATAAAGCCACTGCTCATCTATTAAGTTATTAAGTCTTCTTTTTAATGTTTTTGGGAAATTTCTTCTGGATTTCACCGCCTCTGCTCAATTTTTACGACTGCAAAATCACTACGATTTCCGATGTGATATACTTCGAGATTTGTCTTCATGGTGAGTGACTCGAAGTGATGCCCTGTCCGGGTGTCATGACTACATTTCAACGATCTCGACTGCGGCTACCTCGATATGATTATCAGGTAATTTTAGTGGTTTCGGACTGAGATGTTCCGATTGTCTGGTGGAAAGAACGTTCAAGTCGACGGCAATAGCGATCGTCTATAATGTGCCAATTTTCGACAGGAATGTATCAAAAAAGCCGGTCAGGATAACTGATGACCTGTGTAATAAAAACATTTTGGAGACTTCCCAGTGATATTGGAGAACAACTACCGATTAGTTGTCAAATTATCACTCATAAGTGTTTATAAATTTATCCCAGAAGTGACGTCTGTAAGTTAAATTATTCTTTTATTTTTATTGATTTCTTATTTTATTGATTTGTTATATTTGGCTTATATAGAACAAAAATTGTTCTTAGAATACTTTAGAAGAATTTTGTTCCTTTTATCCTGAACATTTAGAACTTACGAAATTTAATATTTATTCTTATGTATTGTTAAAAAATTAATTTTATTTGGTTAAGCTCACAAATATTACTGAAAGTTTTGAACTGCTCTGATATTTATTCCTATATTACTTCATTTTACAAGAGTAACTTCATTTTATGTTCTTATTTTATCATTTAATTATAGTCCCTTTTCATTCGGTGATATTTATTCATAGGAAATAATTTCTATTTATTGAAAAAATATATGAGTAATCTCTTTTCAAGTAACATGTATTGGAACATATTCTATGCCATTCTAAAAATGCATAAAAATTTATTAGATTATCTGAAATTACAGCTTCACTGATTGCATAATAATCGCAAAAATAGCTTTTGAAGTTTATTAATGTGGAAAAAAAAAAAAGAAAAAAAAAAATGTGTTATCTCAAAAGAAAGTTGAGTAACATTGAAAGGGTAAAATTATTGTGCAGTTAATTTATTTGTTTATTGTATTACTTTTGTTTTTTGATGCTATATTCTGAGAGTACAATTCAAGAGCCAAAAAAATTGTTCTTACGAAATAATGATACTTATTTTAAAAAAGTGTTTTATTTATTTCATTCTAAATTGTGATATTCATATATAGTGGATCTATTTATAGAAAGATTATAGTAGTAGTTTACATTTACTATTTAAGTGAAATGAATTTTAATATGAATTGGACTTTTTACTGTTGAATATTATTTAGTTTGTTATTTAAATTATTAAGAGTTAGATATTTACAGTTGTTGTTAAGTTAAAGAATTCGTTATACATTGTTATTTTTTTTACATGTTATTAAAGTCAGGCTTCGTTAAAGTTATTGTTGAAAGTAAGGGTACTCAAACCAAAATGGCTGAAAAAGAGCTTAATGTTATTATTTTTGACCCAGAAAGTGGGATGAATGTTGTGTCTTGGCTTAGACACTTTGAAGGATCAGCCCCTCCAGATAAAAAAGAGTGGAAAATCAACAATATTTCCAAATATTTGAAGGGCGAAGCATTAAAGGTGTATGTTAATGAATGTCTAGATTGTAAAGAGTATGAAAAAATTGCTGAGGTCTTAACTGAAAAATTTCTGAAAGTAACAGTCCCCCGTTTTTCTGATTTCGCCTCGCTGAAATTGCATGGCCTAAACAACTTAGAAAATTATTTCCGTCAGAAAATAGAGATAGGTCGACAACTTAAACTATGTGAAACTATTATTTTACAAGGATTGACAGATGGCTTAAAACCTGAATACCAGAACTATTTAATAGTAAATCCTCCTGAATCTACTACCGATTGGTATAGATTAGTTAAACAACTTGTTGTCATTCCATCTCATTCGAGCAGTAACAATAATAGTAATGTTAGAAATATGTCTCAAAATTCCAGACCTTTTTCTCAACCAATTAATTCACCTAGACATTGGATTCGCCCTCAACCTAATTACAGGAATCCAAATTTCCAAGCAGCAACTAATTTTAACCCTTCAACGTCCAGGTTCGTTAGTCCCAGATTGCCTGTCAATCATTATCAAAGAAGGCTTCCTAGTCGACCATGTCGAATGTGTTTAAATAGAGGTATCCAAAATGCTTATCACTGGGAGAGGGATTGTGTATTCAATGTTAGGCCTCTGCAATCTTCTGCACCCCCTCTTAGTCAACCACAACCATCTACTGATAATATATGACAGTTAATTGTATCAGGATATGTAAATAACAGGGAAGTACCTTGTGTGATTGACTCTGGCTCAACCATAAGTATTTTGCCTTTTAAATTTGTTAAATTCTTAAATGCTAAAGTTATAAATATTCCACCTGTTATTATTGGCCAAGCCAAAGGAACTGTTGTAATAGATAAAGCTTGTAATTTATTGTTTAAATTAGGTAATGTGCAACAAAATATTAGATTTTTAATATGTAATACAAATTTAGATTATGCTATACTAGGTTTAAAAGAATGCTGTAAGTTTAATTTAATTATTGACTGTGCTACATGTAGAGTATTACAAGGAGACCTTGTTTTAAATGAATCTAAGAACATATCCAGTGATAAATTAAGGTTACTTCACTTTAATGTTAACTATGATTATCAGAGAGTGCAACCCGATTATGGAAAGATCATATCTCCTCAATCCTTTGTTCCATCTAATGTTGATAATTCTAAATTAATTGGGGAAATAAATTCTATTGAAAATGAAACTTTAAGGGAAAGTATAAGGGATTATTTAGATATATTTTCTAAAAATAAATTTGATGTCGGGAGAATTAATATCGAACCGCAACGTATTTTTCTTAATTCTGACCTACCAATATCTCTGAGGCCATACAGAACTTCCCCTTTAGAAGAAAAAGAGATTTCGGATCAAATTCATTCACTATTAGATGCTGGTTTAATTAAAGAGAGCAATAGTCCCTATTCTGCCCCTGTTACATTAGTAATGAAAAGAGAAGAAGGTAAAAAAACTAGATTATGTGTTGACTATAGAAAATTAAATGCAATAATGAAAAATGACGCAGAACCCCTACCTCGTATCGATGGAATTTTAGATAAACTGAGTAGTGCGCAGTATTTTTCAACTTTAGATTTAGCCTCTGGCTACTGGCACATACCCATACATACATCCGATACTGAAAAATTGGCTTTTGCTACCAACTTTGGGCTCTTTGAATGGTTAGTTCTGCCCTTCGGAATTAAATTAGGCCCCCCGATATTTAATAGAACCCTTAGAAGAATACTTACTAAATACAAAATAGACTTTGCTTGCCATTATTTTGATGATATCATTATTTTTTCTTCCTCATTAGAAGAACATATGCAACATTTAAACCAAATATTTGAATTATGTAGACGCGAAAACATTAAACTTAAACTCTCTAAATGCAATTTTGTCCAAAATAAAATTAACTTCTTAGGATATACCATCCAGAATGGCACATTAACTCCTGCTAATGCTAATATTGAAGTAATAAAAAAACTAAAACCCCCTTCAAATGTAAAGGAACTTCAGAGATTCTTAGGATCTATCAATGTTTATCACAAGTTTATAGATAAATATGCCGAAATTCGAGTCCCTCTTAACAGATTACTCAGAAAAAATACACTATGGGAATGGAATACAGATTGTCAAAATTCTTTTCAAAAATTAAAAGATGCCTTAATAGCCAAACCTATCTTAAAAATTTATGACCCTAAGTTACCCCTCCATATGTTTGTTGATGCCTCACAGGTGGCAGTAGGTGCAGTCTTAAAACAACCTGATAGTAATAATTTTTTACATCCAATTGCTTATTACTCTAGAGGGTTGAGAAGTTATGAGAAGAATTATTTTATTACCGAGTTAGAGTGTCTTGCCATCATTGACACCTTAGACAAATTCTGTCATTATTTTCATGGTGTAAAATTTACCATTCATACTGATCATGCATCTCTTGTATGGTTAAAAAATACTAAACATTTGAGAGGCAGGTTATTTAGATGGTCTTTGAAGTTGAGCATGTTTGAATATAATATAGTTTACGAAAAGGGATCCACAAATGTCGAAGCCGACATGTTGTCGAGAAAC
The DNA here is from genome assembly GCA_963931845.1 of Maratus michaelseni. Lineage (NCBI taxonomy): Eukaryota > Metazoa > Arthropoda > Arachnida > Araneae > Salticidae > Maratus > Maratus michaelseni. The sequence goes on along the minus strand of OZ007590.1, from coordinate 208,044,345 downwards.
CCAATTTCACATTTTATTCAACCACTTACTTTTCTTCTGGACGTTAAAGAAATTATAGAGAGGCAGGAAAAAGATAATGTGTGTGGTAAAAATTATCTAAAGGAAAATGGACTTATGATAGTAAAAAAGAAAGGTTTTAGAAAAATAGTAGTCCCCATGTCTTTAAGGAGAAAAATACTAAATGTTGCTCATGAAAAATTTGGTCATCCTGGTATCCAAAAAATGTTAAATTTAATCTCCCCTAATTATTATTGGCCTGACATGACGCAAGATATAACCAATTTTGTAAAACATTGTGATATTTGTCAAAAGAATAAGAAACCCAGACAGAAAAAATTTGGCTTATTACAAGCTATGCACACCACAGATCAACCTTTTGAATGTCTTTCTATTGATACTGTGGGAGGATTCAATTATTATAACTCCACCAAAAAATATCTATACATCATCATCGACCATGCTACTAGATATGTTTGGGCTTTCCCCTCAAAAAGTGTTACCACAGAAACTTATACTAATTGTCTAAACCAAGTTTTTAATATTCAAACACCACAACAATTATTCTGTTTTAATAAAATTCTTAATGTCCAGACCCATCAAAAGGTGTTAAGTGATAGAAATGCAGCCTTTACTTCATCTAGATTTAAAAAATTTCTGCGAAACCACAATATTAAGCAACGTTTAACCACATCACATCATCCTCAAACGAATGGCAAATGTGAGAGAGCGAACCAGACAATAGTTACTAGATTGAAGTGTAAAGTCAATTCTACCAACTCCAAAACTCCTTGGACAAAAATTTTGACAGAAGTAGTTAATGAGTATAACAATACCCCTCATTCTATCACTAAATTCCCTCCTGCTTACTTACTTTTTGGCCAATTACCCTATGATTCTCCTCTTCAACAAAATTATTACCCTCCTGTTCAAGAAGCCCTTAAGCTTGCTAAAAAACGCACTGATGAATTCTATTGGAGAAGTAAAAAATATTATGATCGAAATTATCTAGAACCAAAATTTGAGATTGGAGATCTTGTAATTTATGAAGAGTTCCAATATCCTAATACCAGAAAACTTTCACAAGTCTTTAGTGGTCCTTATCAAATCCTTAATAAGTTATCTGATGTCAATTTTGAAATTTATAGACAAATTCAAAATAAACCTACTGAAATAGTACATGTATCAAAATTACGCCCTTATTATCCTCCTGATCAATTAAAATTATCCCATGAGAACCAACAACAAACTAATGTTAAATTTATAGTTTCGTCTTGATTTTAATATAATCCAAAAATAAACGAAATAAAATAAATTAATAATTAACTAATCAATTCTCTTCTGTATAACCGTGGTGTTCTTGATTGTGCACACGAGAGTGTCACTGTTGAAGTTTCCACTTGAGTCAACTTTTTATGCTGGCGTAATTTAGTTGATTTAAGTTAGGAGTTTCTGATACTGAATTGGATTAGATTAGAATAATAAATTAAACAGTATTAACTAAACTAATAAAATAAACTGGATTAAATTATATCTTAAACTAATCAAATATGATATCTTAATACTAATTGAGAATTGTCCAACCTTTCTTAATATGCTACAAGGTCCCATTTTTTCATTTCACAACTTATGTTTTCTTGTTTGACTGAAGCAAGATAGTTACATAACCATCATCTACACAATAATGATTGTTTTCACGAATTTTTCTTATTTATTCCTTTTTTTGTATTATGTATTTTATTGAGTATATTTCATACCTCATTCATTACTATATGGATGAGATATTAATTATATACTTAAGAAAGTAATTAAAGAAAGAGTTTGATATTTTTGAATTATAATGCTTGTTATTGCTGAACTTATTGTTGAATATTATTATTATTAGTTATACTATTTATAATTTGATATTGAGATTAAATATTACTTGAATTTGAATACTACTTGAATTTGAATGTGTTGAGATATATAAATTTTTACTTCTAGAAGTAAACAAGTAATAAAGTAGTAAAGGTAATGGAAGTTATAAAGGTAATAATGGTAATAGTAATTTTGATGTTGAGTAAAAAACTCTTATACTGCTTACATTACCTATTTGCCTTTTTAGGTAATTACCATTTGTCAGACAAACTATACCATAACAAAATACTCATTTCTCTTAAGTTTTTCTTAGCATTCCATTCAGGACTGAGTTTTTCAGACAAACATAAGTTTAATATTTGAAAATTAACTTATGATTATTGTTATTGTTAAGTATTATTATTTTAAAATTTTTATTGTTGATATTCTTCTTCTTCTTCTTATTATTATTATTATTGTATTATTTGTGTTTTATTGTTGTTAATATTAATCTTAGTACTATTTTCGAGTTGTTGCTAGTAAATATAAAGCATTCAGATGAACTTTAATTCTGAAATAGACTTTCATAAGGAAGATCAGTAAGATCTAAAATTTGAAGGATTTTTCTCTTTCAATTTGTAAACTGTTTGTTGTAATTGTTGTAACTAATTGTTGTAAACAGTTTGTGAGGTATGCAAATAACTTTTTTGGATGGACTATCACTCAGACGAGAACTGAACGACAAATTAAGCAACAATTCTACAAGCAATTTGCAACAAATTTTGTAAGATGATACTCTGGAAGTATGTTATCTATTATTTTAAAGTGTTACAATTCTTTTCTTATTTTGTTTAATATTTTCTAAAGCTTTTTATGTCATTGTTAACAAGATTAATATCTTGTAATTGTATTTTTATTAACAACTCCACCAATTCGCGTTATAGTTATTAAATTTAATGTTATTGGGCATTAATGAATAAATTTTGGAAATGTACTTATTTTGACTTCCTCCAGTTGATAAATTGTAATCCAAGTCCGTGTAACATTTCCCTTCAATGAACTTGCAGGTCATATGACCTACCGGTTCATTCGTCTTTTTGGGTGGGGGGATAAACTATGATCTTTAATACTAATTTTTGATACATTCCTGTCGAAAATTGGCACATTATAGACGATCGCTATTGCCGTCGACTTGAACGTTCTTTCCACCAGACAATCGGAACATCTCAGTCCGAAACCACTAAAATTACCTGATAATCATATCGAGGTAGCCGCAGTCGAGATCGTTGAAATGTAGTCATGACACCCGGACAGGGAATCACTTCGAGTCACTCACCATGAAGACAAATCTCGAAGTATATCACATCGGAAATCGTAGTGATTTTGCAGTCGTAAAAATTGAGCAGAGGCGGTGAAATCCAGAAGAAATTTCCCAAAAACATTAAAAAGAAGACTTAATAACTTAATAGATGAGCAGTGGCTTTATTGTGATCACAGAGATGAAAGCAACTCCACCAACTTTCGCTTCATTAAAACTGAACACATTTGAAGATCTTGAAGAATTAGCAGAGCTTGTAGACTCTACTACCGATGCATTAGTGTAGACTCCCCAGTGACGGCAATTAGATGACAACCACTAATTCGTGTAAATTCTGTCTCCGAAGCCAGTGTAACCGTATAAATACTTCAAAATTTGACCCAAAGGTACAAAACGCGCGAACAAGCTGGTCCACTCGCATCCATGTTCGGAGGGCGCTAGGGGGATAAAGAAGGCGGAGCTTTCTCGCTAATGGATGAAAAAATGAGGCCACGAAGACGTGTCTCTGACGTATGATTAAAACTCTTTAACAGAAGCGGCAAATTAAAAAGGTAAAAAGGCCTTTGGGCGCGAAAACCGCTTGGAATCATGGGATGCCGAATGAATTAAATAGAAATAAAAATGGTATTACAAAAGTTCCAAAGAATAAAATTAAATGTCTCAAAAGAAGAAATTAGGCAGGTGCGTTTAGAGGCAGTATTGCAATTTAAGAGAATAAGGTTTTAATAAATACGTGTAGCTTTTAACAGATTAAGATTTTTAGAATGATAAATAACAGAATATTTTGATTAAGTTATGGAATAAAATACAAAATAGATTTAAGAGATATTTTAAAAAGAGAGGGAAAAAAGAATTGAAGAATTTGGAATAATTTAACTAAAGAAATAGGGCGAAAATTTTTTATTATTACATATATATATGGAGTTAAAATAATGACAATTATTTTTCTGAATTTTTTTTTTCATCTTTATACAAATATTGAGACTTTAAAACTTTTTAAATAAAAATGTTCTTCATAAATTCATCATTATTAATAAAACATACCCTACCGTTAGTTATTATTATTTTTTTTACTTTCTTCTATCTTTACAAGAAAGTATTGGATTCGACTTCCGGTTTTCGATGGATTTATACGTTTTAGAAGGTCTTGAACACGATCTGACTGTTTTTAGAAAATGTAAGCCTGTGAGTCTGTCTGTCTGTATATAACAAAAATTTTGTGGACGATTTATCTCAAGAACTAATGCACGAAACTTAATAAAACTTTAGATTCAGTTAGCCCTTGATATAAATCGATGCTGATTAGTTTTAGGTGTAAATCGCCCAACAGTTGGCGCTGCTGTGCTATATTTTTCGCGATTTTCAGGATAGGTATATCTCAAGAACTAATGCACAGAATGTCATTCAACTTAAGATTCTGTTAGACCTTGACATAACTAGACGCTGATGACGTTTTGGTGTACATATCGCAACAGGTGACGCTGCTATGCTACTTTTTCATGATTCGCACGATATCTATATCTCAACTAATGCACAGAATTTCCTCAAACTTCAGATTCTGTTAGACTTTGACATAAATAGACGCTGATTAAGTTTTGGTGTACTTAGCCCAACAGGTGGCGTTGCTACGCTACTTTTTCATGATTTGCGTTATAGCTATATCTCAAGAACTAATGCACAGAATTTCATCAAACTTCAGATTCAGTTAAACGTTGACATAATTTGTTATTGATTGGGTTTTGATGTAAATCTCCCAACAGGTGGCGCTGCTATGTTACATTCTTCAGGATTTACACGATTTTAGCGATAGTCATATCTGAAGAACTAATACACGGAATTTAATAAAACTTTAGATTCAGTTAGACCTTGATATAAATGGGAGCTAATTCGTTTTTGGTGTATGTGAAACCTGTATGAGATAGAAGAAAGTTTTAGGATTGGCACATCCGACAAGTTTTTTTTTTTTTTTTTTTTTTTTTTTTTACTTCGGTTCAAGCTCTATTTATGCCTAGTTTTGGCAATTTTATAAACTAACCGCCTGAATTTCTAAACTAAATTTTCATTAGTTAATACATTAGCTTGCAATAGCATTTTTTAAACTATTAAATCATAATTTAAGGGAACAAAATCTAAGAATCTAGTCTGCAGGGAAGACTAGTGTACCAAAGTCACGTCCCGCTCTAAAGTGATTTTTTTTTCTTTATACAAATTCTTTTATCACATTTTATAGCAACTTTTTTTTTTATTCATTTCAATACATCAATTAAAGCAACTCAATTTTAAAAAATAAATTTAATTTAATTATGATGATTTCTAACACGTAATATTAAAAATCATACTAACACAAATATATGCTTTATTCTAAATATCATAATATTTTCCTTCCACATTTAAGTTTATCCATATTTTTGCTTAAAATTTGTTTTTACTTTATTATTTAAACTAGTAAGGTATAATTTTCCAAAAATCTTACATTTTGACTGATATTTAATTAAATTAAATATATCTATTATTTCTCTTCACTATAAAAAAATATAAAAAGCAATTTACTTTTTTAATTTTTACTTTAATTATATTGAAATGTTTAATTCGAAGTAAGAAAATCTTCAAAGAATAATGATTACTCTGAATTTATCTATAATAAATCAGGTGAAAGGAAAATTCTTTCAAATTTAATTATTCTTACTTTATATATCTTTCACACAAAGTAAAAGTATCTTCAAAGAGAAAACATTTAATTAATTAAATCAATCTTCTTGAGTAAACATATTTGGCGTCTGTACTTATCAGTTGAAATGAATTCTGCAAAATAAAAAAATATATTTACCAACACAATGAAAGGCTGTAAACATTTATTGAAAAGATTTATTATCCCTTTTCCGTTTATTTGTAATATTCATGTATATCATCCTAAATATATGTGCATAATTATTTATATTCCTTACGGAGATTAAATTCCGCGTGGTGTGACATTATGTAAACATTGTTTAAAATGAATTTTCTTTATGCTACTTTATTTTATATATGTTAGTAAGAATAATTTACATATAATTTGGCACAATGTTGAATTCAGACATTCTTCTCCGGGAACGCAGCTACTGCAGCTCTAGGGGGTGGGGGGCACATTGGGATTTAGGGAAAACATTGTACTTTTAGACCATTAATTAATATAAAATCCCAAATCTTCCGGAGAGGGGGTGCTTCTCCCCGGGCCACCCTATGAATTCATCACTGATAGTATTAAGAGATACATACGTAATTCGGAAGATTTAAGTTGAGAATATAGATAGGTATTTACTGTGTATTAATATTTTTTAATCACAAATTAGAGATTTCTTAAAGACTTACTTTTTTAACTATCGGGTATTTTTTTTTACTAATCACCAGATCCAGCTGCCAGTTGAATAAAGATAGTGTTCATCTACATCAGCGATTGTCAACGAGTGGTTTGTGGAACCCTGGTTGAGACTGAAAATATTGCTCTTTCTTTTATTATATTTCTGTCTATCTGTCTTTCTTTTTTTTAAGGAAACACATTAGAGTTTTGCTTCATTTATTTATTAATGACAGTAACCTTTTTCGTATTTTCTATCTATTTTTCTATTTTACCTTGATTTTCAGTGCATATTTCTCCTTTTTTATAATGAGTTATATTAGCAGAACATTACGATTCATTGTGGATAAAAACTTAGTGCAAATGTATTTTTGTTAATGCTTTGAAAAAAAAAAAGTCACCATCGAATGACAAAGAAAATAGTTCTTTTTGTTTCGATTCCTCATGTCAGAAGTATTTGATTTTTTTTTTTTTTTTTTTTTTTTTTGTTTGGTCTCTAAAAGATCAATTTAAAGTTTATGAGGTCTTATAATTTAATTCCTGGTATGTTTTTTAAATTACGCAATTTTTATAGATATATGCCATGTGCTCCGAGGAAACCTATGCATTTCATAGGTCTCTATGGCCGCTCAAAAAATAAAAATTGAATGAAATGAAACATTAAAATTTAAAAATATAATGAATTAAAAAAAACAATAAGAAATTAAATTATGAACGGAAATTAAACTGAGTAGAATGTAATATTCTCATAGATTTGACACCTTTCAACAAGCTAAAGATTGCTTTACAAAACAAAACAATACTAGAGTTTTGGCTGCATTTGAAACATGAATCCAAAAACCCAATTCAACCTTACACTGTAAATAGCAGTAGAGGGAAGAAGAGACCGCTTGTCATCTTGAGTAGAGATGACGGCTTTTCTCCTCCTTCCAAAAGAAGAAGAGAGCCTCCCTAAACGCTTCGTTGTGCTATTCCAAATTCAAAAAATTATGGTACCTGCATTGTTATTCCCATTTGACATTCATAAATAAATATTCCTTTTGACGTCTTCCCGCCTTCCTTTTGGCATCGGGTTCTGCTAACTTTCCTACTTAGCTCTCTTGTTATTGTAAGGAAAATATATATATATATTTATATGATTTTTTGCATCTTAATTGTAACTATACTTAATTTTCTTTGCATCTTACATAATTTAATTATTTGAATCTTATATAAGCTAATTGTTTGCATCTTATTTAAAATAAATTGTTTTCATAAGATATTACATTAAAAAAATTAATAATAATAATTAAAAAATGTTTGGCTCTGGAAGGGCCCAGAAATAAGACAACTGCGTAATTATTTTTTTTTTTTTTTATCGTTGATGTGTGTGTTTATTACAGAATAAAGCTGTTCTAAAAATAACAAAATTATTAACTACTAAGAACATTTATTCTCATAACAAATGGTGCCTAAAACTGATTACTTTCAGAATTGTATTTGAGCCTGTTTGGTGTTATCAATTATTTTATTTTTTTTTTTTTTAATTAATTTTTTTTTTTTTTTTTGAAAAATTGCAAAATTTTAAATTTTGCTAGAACATCCACAAATTCTTGAGAAATTTCAGCATTTTAAATTTCATTTAAATATTTCTTTTGTTTTTAGAAGTTTTAAATTTTATTTAAACTTTCGCTGAATTTTTGAAATTTCGGAATTTTTTTTTATATAAATAGTTTTATTATTTTTTTTTAAACAGCTCATATTTTTAAATATTAATTTTCCTTTTTAAATCAATAATTCTCATTAATGACTAGTGCTGCCATTTCACTTTTAATTTATTAAACTTCCTTCTATTGAAGTAAGTTTTATTTCAGATAGTGTACATTTAATATAATGTACTGACCTACTTTTTTTTTACAGGTCAATAAATATTTAGTTTTACTTTCAGGCTCAAGTGCTTCAGTTTAAATATAACGTATTAATTGCTATTCTTTTCAAATATTAAGTTCATTTATTTTATTTAATGTATTTTATGTACTAACATTATTATTATTATTGTTATTATTATTTTAGATAAATTAATATTTTGTTTTCCTTTCAGGATTTATTGCTCTAATGATGAATTTTTTTTATCATTTCACTTATGACCGATTGTTTAAAAAAATCTGAAGATCAATATTGAAAATTTTATATTTTACTTTTCAATATTTTTTCTATTCTAATACTTTTGGCATTACATGCATTAAGATTTTTTACCATGTGTTCATATAAAATCATACATATAGTTAATTTTAAAATCATTATTTAACTATTACCTAACTTTACTTTTAAATTTATCGGTGTAATTCATTTTATTCTTATTAAATATTGTTAATATAATTATATGTCTGTATGATTTGGATATTTTTCCAGAGAATGTGCTGATGTTTTGTTTGTTTTCATTTAATGTAATGTACTGACCGACTTTTTTTCACAGGTTAATAAATATTTATTTTTGCTTTCAAGTCCAAGTGTTTAAGTGTTTTTCTTAAGTTATACATATTAATTGCTATTTTCTTCAGGTATTAAGTTCCATTTTTTAGGGTTTCGTTCATCTGATAAAACTCTATTAGTTTCACTCCTCTGTCTATTCTGTCCGTCACAGAGCTTGTTTTCGGGAACTGTAAAAGTTAGAACTTGAAATTTTGCACACTTATAGCTGAATACCTCCAATCACTCGCCAAATCATAAAATTTTGAAGAAGTCTTATTATTATTTTTTTTACCAAATGAAATAAAATGATTACATTCGACCGTAATTCTTCGTTATTCGTAATTTAGATTTTAGAAAATAACCATAATTTCAGCTTTTCTGTCAAAGTATCAGTGGCACAGTGGTAACGCGTTCTTACCATCTACAGGTCCCGGGTTCTGTTCCCGACGACGCAAGTTGAAATTTTAAAATTTTTTTTATTTTTTTAATTTTTTCCCCCTCTGACTACATTTCATTGTCCGATGAGTTTAATTAAAAGAACTTTTTTTTTTTTTTTTTTTTTTTTTTTAGCTAAAATGAATACTGTAATTAAATACGCTTTTCAGATATACAAACATATGCTGTTAAAATTGTCTGAAAAAGCAGTTTTTCGATATTTTTAATTTCATTTAAAAATAGCTTCCTCTTGTAATCATTTTAATAATCAATTTAATGGTGCTGCCATCTATGTTCTTATTGATAAAGTGTATTGATAAAGGATAAAGATTTAATAATTATAAATTAATGATTTGAATTTGTTAATTAAAGGTATGTTTTGAAAAGAATATTGAACGAAACCTTTGTGCTATCTTCGATCACACTTACCCGCTTGGTTTAGATAAATTTTTTAAACATTTTAAACGGAGAAGTTTTTTCACAGTATTCTGAATATGTTTCATAATTTATGCTTGGTTTTTTCTTTCTTGCTTTAATCGAAAAGGGTATATTAAACATCATTACGCATATTTTAATAGACTAAAGTTGATTGGAGAGGTTAAAGCGTGATTAGAGAGGTTAATTTTCTCTGAAACCATGAAATTAAAAAATAAATAAATGAAAGTTTAACATAGAGTATATTTACAATTCAAAGCAGGTTTAATATTTCACATAGTTCGTGGCGATGACGCTGTTGCGCCGGAAGAACTCTAATTCAATATTTCTAAATCGGTGCCAGTGTGTCGTAAAGACTTCTTACTTGACATTTATTGAGTCGCGATGTTAAATATTACAAATTGAAATATATCTAATTACAAGTTTTTTTTTAATTATTGGAAACGGTGTTAACAAATAGAAAATAAATATTTCAAAATTAGTTAAAGAGAAAATGTTCATTTATGAATGCTGTTGATTTTGGAATTAAGCAGAAACTTTTTTTCTTCCCTTCTCACAGAAATAAAGAATTAGATATTATTGTGGAATAATTTTTATAGTTTTTCTTTTGTTTAGTTTTCCTCTTTTAAACAATAATGTTTTCAGACATAAAATATTTTTCATGACTAATAATTTTGTAAATAAAAATAAAAATATTTTTAAAAAGAAACATAATCCTATAACATATTACGTATTTACATCTAGTAAATATTAGCGGTATGAAAATTAATTAAACAAATCTTATTAAGTAAATACTGAGCTTAAGCTGCAGTTAGTCATTAAGATATAATTCTTCAAAACAAGAAAAATACCATATTAAGTTCTAAAGTTTTATTGAAAAGATATTTTAATAATGCATTCATTTTCTATTTGTTTATAATCTTCGTATCTCATCCGAAATATATCTACATGTTTACTGATATTCTTTATAGATGTTAAATTTCGGTGATATTATGTAAACAATGTCTAAATTGAATTTTCTATTTGCTGCTTCTTTGTATCTTTGTGTAAATACTATTAAATATTATATAAATATTAAACAAATATATTTTTAAAAAATGATGGGCAATTTAGGATTGCAAGCCACGTATGTATAGTACGTAACTGAAAATTTACGTAAGTATTTCCTAGTTTTAGCATTGAAGATATTTTAACAAAATTTGCAACAGACACATCTTTGAATAAATTGTAAGAGTATTGTAAGGATTTCATTAGTATCTTCACTATTATTAAAGTTATGAACGGAAACACGACTTCGGATAAGAGTGGGACACCCTTTAATTTTGACTAAATAAATGGATGTCTGACCCTGGTTTCCTGTACAATAAATGATTGTCACAGTGTTCTGTAACAGCCCTTAAAGTTTGCACTACAAATTCTGGATCACCCTGTTTTTGTAAACAAAGATCTTTCCAAAAGAAGCTAACGTTGGGGATCCCAATGCATTCGGCGTCGTACACCCTCCAATTTGTATGATTTCAGATTTTTAAACAAAATTCTTTCCAAAAGAACTAAACGGCCCTCGTTATAGTGATTCCCGATTTAATTTCTGACATTTAGATATATTAAACTTTCATTTAGGGCCAAAAGTTCCTGAGCAAACATAAATAGTACAAAATATTCCCTTCTCCTTCCTCTTTTAAAACGCGTGTGTCATCAAGTTGAAAGATGCCTTTTTGGCGCAACACAATTGATATCTGGGAAGGTACTGAGAGGGAAAAAATAAAATCTGGCGAATTCGTAATCAATTTTTTAACAGTAAATATTAATATTTTTTTTTAAACCCAAGACATCGTTAGACCGGGAAAAGTACCATTAATATGTGTAGGTTTTTTGTTATTTCGTATTTCTACGCGAAAAGCAGATGCGGATTTTTAAAAGTTTCAAAAAAACATAAAGCGCGAAATCGGTATTCGGAAAATATTTTTTTGGAAATAGTAAATATTGATATTTTTAAAACAAATAACACCGTTGGAATCAGAAATGTACCTAGAATAAATAGGATTTTTTTTTTTTTGTATTTTGATCAAGACAGCGAATGTGGACTTTTAAATATACGGATCACACAAAAAAAAACACGAAATCAGCTGTGCTTGGATTTTTTAAAGAGTAAATACAGTAAAACCTCCAAAGTTGACCACCTCTCTATGTTGACAAAAATTTATTAGTTTGAATGGTCACAATGCATTTTCAATGCAGATTTACCTCTCTATGTTGACCACCTCCGCAAGTTGTATGTTGACCATTTTTTAGTAGGTTTTACTCTCTGTAATTTGACCACTGATGTTTTCTTGAATTTGCTTTTTCCTCAGTTGGCTTGATGTCAGCTTTACGGGAAGGGATGGAAATATCGGGGGAAAAGGAAGGGGAATCTATACTGTCAAAGGTACTCGTTGACACACCCTTTCGCACTCCTGATTGAAATACCCGTAGCAGTGACGCATCCCCGAAAAGTGTCAGGGGAAAGAGGAATGCGCGTAGCAGTGTAGCTTTACGCAGAATTGGAAAACAACGTGTATAGGCTCACTTGTGAAACACATTCCGTTCTTTTTTTCTGGATGTCGCGTCGTGACGGAACCGATCATTTATTTGCGAATTTTCATTAAAAATGGCGCAAAGAAAAGCTCTAAAAGAACTTAAATTAAAGGAGAAAGTGGATCTTCTTAATTTTCTGGAAAGCAGCAGCCAAAGAAAGACAGCGGAAAAATTTGGTATGATCAAGACAACTGTGAGCATCATTTTAAAATGCAAGGAAGAATGTCTGGAAAGATATTCTTTCGAAAATGGAGGACTCCAAAGAAAACGCAGAAAAACGTGTCTCGACGCTGCGAACGAAGCCATGTTTCGTTGGTTTAAAGAGATGAGATCAATCAATGCCAGAATATCGAGACCTATGCTTCAGGCGAGTAGCAAAATAATTCGAAATAGAGGATTCGATTTCCAAGCGTCAGCAGGTTGGCTTAAAAAATTCAAACTACGATACAAGATTTCTCAAAAAGTTTTGGGTGGGGATGAGGTTTCAGCTGAAGTGGTGGAGAAATTTATTGAAAAATTCCCAGAGTTTGCTAAAGGTTTTAAAGATGAGGACATCGTTAATGCTGATGAGTGAGGTCTCTTCTTTAAAGCAATGCCTGATAGAAGTCTAGTAATGAAGGGCGACACTTGCAAAAGAGGAAAACTTTCAAAACAGTGTTTTACTGTTCTATGTGCTACTATAACTGGGGAAAAATTGAAGCCTACAGTGATCGGCAAATCTGCAAAAACTCGTGCATTTAAAAATGTAAAATCTGAAAACCTTCTTGTTTTTTGGAGAGAGAATAGATCTGCTTGGATGACCTGTGCTTTGTTCGAAGAGTCGGTTAGAGCAATTGACACAAAAATGAGGAAAAAGAAGCGGTCTATTATACTTACCATGGACAACTGCCCCAGCCACCCGAAAGTGAATAATCGCACAAATGTGAAGCTAAAATTTTTGCCTCAAAACACAACTTCGAAAACTTAACCTTTAGATCAAGGCATTATTCAGTCCTTCAAAGTGCACTACAGAGCTCAACTTCTGGAATGAGTGATCATGAAAGCACAAACATGTGGTCTTTTTGCATTGGCATCGTCAACAGCTCTTTCAGTAAATGCTTTGAATGCTGTTCATTGGATTAATTCTGCTTGGAATATAGTTACGCAAACCACTTTTAAGAACTGCTTCAAAAAAACTGAATTTGTTGTAGCTACAACATCGGGGCAAGAGAATGAGCTTCTTCTACCTCCATTGCCAGTTTTGATGGAGTTGATTTTGCAGATTATGTTACCATGGACAATGAGTTAGTAACATGTGTTGAACCAGACCCAGAGGCAATCTTCAATGAGATATTCTCTGCCACTAAGCACAGCGAGGACTCTAAGGTACAAGAAATGGATGGAGAAGAGGATGATGATCCAAGTGACGACGAAACTGAAAAGTACCCAACTCTAAGAAAGACTATGTAACACGCATGATGGAGCAACTTAAAGATTTCGCTGCAGAAAAATGCCCAAACATGCTTAATAGACTTTTAAACTGTGAAAGTGCTTTTTGCAGTTACCTAATTATTAAAAAGAGGATTCAAACAAAAATTGAACTATTCTTTCAAAAATTGTAAAAATGTGCTGTACCTTCAGTAAAAACAATAAAAAGAAAACTGCCCAGTTAAACTGAGGGCATTGAGCTCACAGGCTATTCACACTAATTGTATATTATACTCTTATTTCAAATTCTTTGAAATAAGCCCCTCGAAAAATAAAGAAATTGACAATATATTAAGGGGGTCATCCCCCCGTTACCCCCCCCCCCTCATAGTTAACTAATGAATCCCTTAAATTAATCAGGGAAGCCTCTAATTACAATGAATATATATATACAAAATTTGAAGAAAATCTGATCATTCTGCATGAAAAACCCATTTATCTAAATTAAGGGGGGATTAGCTCCCCCCCCCTTTTCTCCTTTATACTTAACCAATGAACCCCCAAAACTATTCAGAGAAGCGCATTATCACAATGAACCTATATACAAAATTTGCAGAAAATTGGACAATTCTGCATGAAAAACTCATTTATCTAAATTAAGGGGTGGGGATTATCCCCCCTTTCCCCCTTTATACTTAACCAATGAACCCCCAAAACTGTTCACAGAAGCGCATTATCAGAATGAACCTATATACAAAATTTGAAGAAAATGGGATAATTCTGCATGAAAAACCCATTTATGTAAATTAAGGGGGGATAATCCCCCCGTTCCTCCCTTTATACTTAACCAATGAACCTTCAAAACTAATCAGGGAAGCTCCTTATCCCAATGTGCCTATAAACAAAATTTGAATCATATCGGATAATTCTGCATGAAAAACCCATTTATATAAATTAAGGGGGGATTTCCCCCCCGTTCCCCACTTTATACTTAACCAATGAACCCCCAAAACTAATCAGGGAAGCATCTTATAACAATGAATCTATAAACAAAATTTTAATCAAATCGTATATTTCTATCAAGAGTTATCGCGTTACGTACATACGTACATACATACATACATACATACATACATACAGAACGGGCGGGCACATTAGCTCTCAGGCTTTGATACCTGTGATCTAAAAATGAGTAAGTGCAAATTTGTTTCTAAATTTTTCCTTAAAAAATACTAAAAAAGTTTACTAAATTTTTTCTAAGATTGCACTAAATATTTTCTAAAAATTCCCTAAGTTAACCACCTCTGTATGTTGACCACTTAGTTACAGTCCCTTGGGTGGTCAACTCATGGAGGTTCTACTGTATTAATATATTTTTAAACAAATGACACTGTAAGGATCGGATAAGTACCCAGAATAAGTGAGAATTTTTTGGTTTACCAGCGGATGCGGCAATTTAAAAAAAAAAAAGGAATTTTTTTTCGCCGCTTCTTTTATCTTTGCTTCAAGATCTTTGGAAATACCGTTTTGGGGTGGACAACTTGCTACAGTGCGCCATTTTGCCATGCTCATTATGGTTTTTATTAATATCTCGACTAATTATCAAAAATGAAAAATCCGAGCTTCATGTGCATTCGGACCTGCCTTTTTCTATCATCATCCAAATTTTCAGACCTCCTCGTGCGGTAGATTTCCTTAGACATCGCCAACAGACTCACTGATAAACATCTTTCTTTTACTGATGTAGATATATTTTAATAAAATATTTTGCAGTACCGATTTCATATTTAGTTTAAATTTAGTTAATCATTTATGCCTGATTTGTTTAACTTTTTGAAACCGAGCTTGAATTATATAAATTAAAATATAAATTAATATTATGGAGTTATTGACATATTACCTGCAAATGCAAACTGGTGACTTACACTCTTTCTCTAGATTAAATGGTAATTAGACATGAAATATGGGAATTATATTTAAAATTATATTTCTAATGAAAATACTGAATTTTAATTTCAGCCTGCCTTTATTTTACTTAACCAAAAACGAAATGGGAGAGTTTTATGAAAGTTTTCTTTTGTTTTTTTAATTAACATTAAGGCTAATAGTAGTATGTGTAATCGTTTCCATAACAGTAATCAGAATTTCTTACATTTAGAACTCGTGATAAACTGAAACTCATACCTCAAACAAAATTCTAAAGTGAAAACAAAATATACAGAAACATTTCAAAGTTGTTTTTAAAAGATAAAAAATAAACCTATCAAAACTACCATAAATTAGAAAGCATAATAAACGCTATCAAATGGTTTTAAAGACGTGACCTTTCCTTATATTATTAATTAGAAAAATTGACAGGGAAGATAATGCATTGTTCTATATATGTAGTAGGTGCTTTGATAAAATATTAATCTTATTTCAACTTAGCCCATTTTTCCTTTTTTATACAATTTTAAATAGAAAAAGAAGACATGCAAATTACTTTCTTTAAATAAATAAAGCACCTAAATATATTTTTCCTTATTTATAATGGAATTTTAATTTTTAATCTAAATCACCATAATGCTTTTCCTTCATGTACTTTTAAATAAAAATCTTATTATATCTTCAAATTGAGTACATGAATATATTTTTTGTTTTTCATTGTAAGAAATTTATGAAAATTTTCTATAAAACATAAGGTCCTTCACCGGTATGAAATCTTAGGGTGTTGACATTTTGCCTATATTGGTGCAGTATTGGCAAGATTTATTTAGCCAATTTAATGCCAATAAAACCAATATTGCATAAATATTTGCTTTACATTAAAAATATGTTTAATGAAATGCCAGTATTCTACAAATATTAGCTTTACAATGAAAATAATTCCAATGAAACGCCAATATTACTCCAATATTGGTTTAATATTTTTCCCAATCTGCCTATTTTGCAAAAAAATTACACTTTTTATATTTTATTTATATATTTTCTACTTTTTAGTACTTAAAATATTCCATTGTTGTAGTTTTGCAGCCAGTTGGCATATTTTAGCGAACGTGGTTTAGCGCATACGTAACTCCATTGTCATAACTCGTATACAATTAAAACAACCATATTGTTTTCTCAACGTGTAATCAAAATGTAATTAAAATGGAACATTTCCATTAGTCATACGCAATTCTTGCCAATAGTAAATTGTTCTCTCGCTAATAGCAGCTTTTATTTTTGCATGTGTAAACTGTAAACAATGTTTTCATGTTGATTTAAAATATTTTTGGTTTATGATAATATTTCTTATTAAAACTTTTATATATATATATTTTATTAAATGACTTAAATATATCTATTTTTAATGTATTTAATCTATGTAATTTTAATGAAAGGTATATATTTTAAATGAAATGAGCGAAATATTTGCATTTTAAATTAAATGAGGGCAATGGGATTGAAAGAACATTTGGCGATTTATCACCCGCACCCGGCTAAAGGAAAAATGCCTTAAAATCAATTTATTAATAAGTTCTAAAAATATTAAAATTTTGTACTATCATCAGAAACACGCGTATTCACATAATTTTTATAATTCTGGCACATCAAGAAGTAAATGAGAAACCGATTACAAATTCCCATCTTTACACACATAAACCAAGTTAACTTAAACAAAAGAGTATAAAAATGCTAA
Organism: Maratus michaelseni; assembly: GCA_963931845.1. Classification (NCBI taxonomy): domain Eukaryota; kingdom Metazoa; phylum Arthropoda; class Arachnida; order Araneae; family Salticidae; genus Maratus; species Maratus michaelseni. The sequence continues at coordinate 208,026,897 of OZ007590.1, read as the reverse complement.
TTATTAGATTAGATAATGCGTTAGATAATTATGTATTACATGATAATGGGATTATTAAGTATGTAATAAATTACCTATTGCTGGTCAGTGCATACGAAATGAAAGCAACTGACTTTTATATCCTCAATAACACAATCAACTGACTAAAAGTATACTTGCATAGTTTTCATAAAATATAATATACAGTTTTGTGGTATTCTTTTCTTTATCTAAGTACGCATGGTAGCTTTAAAAATAACAAATAAATAAATAAATAAATCAGTATTCTATATTGTTATTGGAAACATAAAATGCATTTTAGAAAATGTAATTTTGTAAAATTTTAAACGTAAACACGACAAAAAAAAATTACCTCATGGAAACATAGTTTAAATTCACCATACAGATTTTTTTTCAATTGCTTGTCTTTTCATTCAATATCTGATTATATATATATAATGTAACCCTTCTATATTGGATAATATAGATACATATGAGAGTCTTATTAATTATTTTTATAATTACATTTCAAAAATAGTGTGAACCGCTAAGAGGCTTAATTTTTTCCTTACTCTTTTTTTCTCTTTTATAGATAAAATGAACTCTAGAGAGCAAAAACTATTTGACAAATACCAATAAAAGTATTAGATATTTTATTGAAAGTCTCAAATGTCAGGATTAGCTTTTATTCAAGTCTTCCTCAAACCTTCGTCTTTATTGCTCTATGACTGCGTGGAAGAAAAGTTATTAGACGAAAAGCAAAAAAAAAATATTTAAGTTCTCGATTATATTTTGAGTTTTCAAATGTTATTAAACAATTAAATTACCTTAGGCTGAAAACATTAAACATTGTACATTTTAAAAGGCATTAATTTAGTTCAGTTAAACAATAAAGAATAATTTATATACAATTGAGATTTAATTAGTAAAAAATTCAATATTAGAATTCATTGCTTACAGAGTTACTACTTCAAAAGTTAAAAAATACAGCATGGAAACAAAAATCCGAATGTTGACTATAACGTCAACTCTAATTCATGCAAGAACATTAAAAAACGTATCGTTTTAATTTGTAGAAAGTCTTTTGTTCTTTTTAGTAGTTTAATTTATCAAAATAGATCAAGTACATGTTAAAATTGAACACAACATTTAAAATTTCAATAGCAACACCGTAATTTTATTGCAAGCTTAGATTTAGCATATGCAAAACATAAAAGTGCAATTTTATATCAATTTTTAAAGTTTAGTTAGTGATATATATTTTATTGAACAATTACTTTATCAATGTTAAAGGAAAAGTTAATTATAAAACATTTTGCGGACAATAATTTATATCTTTTAATATTTTTTTCTGTTTTAAGTCAAATTTTGTAAAACTAAAATTAAGTTAGTTTGATCAATATAAGATAAAGCTAGTTTGTAAAAATAGCCTTTTTAAAGGTTCCTAATTAGAGAGTTATTAATCAAAAATTAAGAAATTTCGTAAACTGATAGAAGCTACTTTATATATCCTTATATCTAGCTGCCCTGAAAAAAGAAAGATAAATTTATGCAATGAGTTTTTAGACAAATTATTTATATAAAATTTTTACTAACGCCCCCTTGGGTTTTTAAGTTTTAAATAAATTTCTTGAATTTCAATTAAGCATATAAGAAAAGCTAAAAAATGTGTATTTTTTATGATTCACATTTCGTTTGTTACGATGCTATAGAAAAATGCTACTATTTAACAAAAATGCTGATTAATATAAACACAATTCCTTCTACTACTGAGAAAATTTGTTTAACTATTAGCAATTCTTTCTTTACAGTTTTCCCTGGTTAATTCTTTTTCTTTACTACTAAATAGCACATGTGTTTTCTTTTTAAGCTGTATCACAAGCAGAATATGAATATATATATATATATATATATATATATATATATGCTCAATAAAGATTAAAAATAAACTAAACTAAAAATAAAAATAAAAATAAAAACTAGTTTTACAGACAGTCTTCATTTTTGAGTAGTTGCTACGTAATTGACAATTAATGATTTGTATAACTTAAAGCCTTTCGAGGACGGTTTTACAAGGATGTTTGCAGTTTTGTGGCAACAGACATGGAACGTACATGGACAGATTTTGGATCACTGGATTTGGTTATTGTTTATTGTTTTTGTGGCTGTGTGGCTCAGGAGGGGGTAAGATAATTCTATTGTTGGTTCAGTGTATGTTAAGCATACGTTTTGTATTCAGTCGTGCTGTTGTTTGTGGCGTTGGGTCCGGTGGGGGAATGTTCATGACATGCTTTCATTTGTTTTCATGCATTTGATTTATGCTTCACGACATTCTGGCCGAAACCCACTGCCACTACTGTATAATAGTTTGTTGTGCTTGTAATTAGTCGGAAACATCGCTGTGCTTTTTAATATACCCACTGCTGATGAGGCCACAGCTTTTTGGTTTTTTCTTGTTCAGATTATATATGTTTATTTTTTATGTTTGTTATTTATTCCTAGTTTAATTATGGTGCGGAATTCTGGGTCTGCCGAATACATTTAATACATAATGTACTATATATATATATATATATATATATATATGTATATATATATATTCTCATTACTTTTCAAAACAAAAAAAGTCTCTAGATGTTTTCCGTTATACACTAGTTTCCAAAAACTAAAGAAAAATCACAAAAATAGCGATAACTCAAAATATTACATGTAGATTTTAATGAAACTTGGCCACAATATACAACTAATAGTAAGGTATAAAATAACATGAAAAGAAATTACCAGATAATTATGGTGTTTCAAAACATAGCATAATTATAACATTAGCAAAATCAATTTGTCAGTTTGGTATAGGAAAAGTACCTTTAATATGCCGTATAATCACCCCTAATAGCAATACAGCACATACAGCGATGTGTCAAACTGTCAATTATGCGGTCGATGAGTTCGCTGGGAAGTGCGAGCCATTGATCTTGCAAAGCAATTGTAAGCGTGTCAAGGGTTTCAGAAGGGGGATTGAGAGTAGCAACCCGTCTTCCTAAAGCATCCCAAACATGCCCGATGGGATTCAAGTCCAGTGATCGAACAGGCCATCCCATGCACTGAATTATCTGATGCTGAAAAGATAATCTTTCACAATGCGAGCCCTGTGCTGTCTAGCGTTGTTGTTCTGTAAAAGGCAATCATTAGCTATTGCACCGGCATAAGAGCTCACATAAGCATCAAGGATGTTATCTCTATAGCATTCACGGTTCCACGTGGAAAGACATGGGGCGTCCACCCAAAGAGATACCACCCCAAACGCAGACACTGCCTCCTCCATATGAATCTCTTTCACGAATGTCTGGTGGATGATAACATGTTCCCTGTTCTCTCCAAATCAAACAATGCCTACTATCGCTTTGGAGGCAAACCGGGACTCATCCGTGAAGAAATCACGCCTCCATTGGTCAGCCGTCCAGTGGAGATGTTGACATGCCCATATCCAACGTTCCATCCGGTGGCATGAGGTGAGCGGCACAGAAATTGCTGGTCTCCTTCCGTAAAGTCCACCTTCGTGAAACCTTCTACGCACAGTAGACATTGACACCAATCTTCCAGTGGCTGCAGCAAGGGAGGATCTAAGATGAAATGGGGTTGTGGTTCTGTATCTTCGTACACATAACCGCAAATATCGGTCATCGGCGCTTGTCGACACCCTTGGCCGTCCTTGGCTGAACCTTCTTGAGTCCGAACCAGTGGATTGCAATCATTGCCAAAGCCTATGAACCACAGAAGGACTTACATTTAGCCATCTAGCCACCTCAGTCTAACTTTGTCCTGCCTCCAATCTCCCAATAGGTCTAAATCGCAGTTCTGCAGGCAAATGATGCCCTGAGGTCATTGTTATGAATTGGCTATCCCAGATTTATAATATCACTATCGCAGCGACAGCTGCAGACTTACTCTGTAACGTTCATTTTTATGTTTCTTACAGATGACGCAATGCGATTTCAGCGCCACTAATTTGCATTTGGTAAATTTATTCAGCATCTTTTATTTAACAACATATGCAAATTTCATACGGATTTCTTTATTTTTGAACGAGTTATTGCTATTTTTGTGATTTTTCCTTAATTTTTGGAAACCAGTGTAGTTATAATGAACACTTAAGCACATTAAAAAATAAAAATTAAAAAAAAAGTATACAAATGATTAAAAAATAGTGAACGTAAATTTATATTGCATTTGTTTGGGATGTTCTTAATAAAAAGTTATGCAAAAACCAAGTAAATGAACAGTTCTTACCATAGAATGAACGCAAAATTGTCCAGTGAATGAACAGGCAGCAATTTAAAAATACTTAAGTTTCATACTTTGTTATTTACAGAAGTTGGACAAAAGTATGGAAACACCTTGGATGCATGCCTATGGAAATGCATGCTTGAACGTAAATGTTGATTCTAGCCAAGCCTGTAAGCGGAGCTGTTGTGTTTGTCCACTATCGCCACCTGCACAATCTCCTCAATACGTTGCATGTGTCAGTCGTTGTCAGAAAAACGTTCTGTGTAGTTCTGAGTGCATTATGTCTGAGCTAAATGAATTCGAACGTGGACAAAATGTTGGTGCTCCTATGGTGGGTGCTTCCGTTAACAAGGTATCCGAAGTGTTTCATGTTTCAAGAGGCAACGTATCGAACATTTATACCGCCTACAAGAAAAGCGGAAACTCATCATCCGCTAAGTCACAACACGGACTAAAGTTTGTGTTGGATGATCGCGACTGACGGCCATTGAAGAGAATTGTGACTAAAAATAAAAAAACGACAGCTGCAAAAGTCACTGCTGAACTGAATGTCGGGCTCATAAAGCTTGTCAGCACCCAAACAATAAGAAGGGAGCTCCATAAGCAGGTATTTTCTGGGCGAGCTGCAGTTCCAAAACTGCTCATCAGTGATGCAAATTGCCTGTAAGAGGTAAAATGGTGGCGAAGCCATAAAACCTGGTCTATGGAGCAATGGAAGATAGTCATTTGGTCTGATGAGTCTTGTTATACGCTGTTTTCAACTTCTAGCCGAGTTTACGTCTGGCAAACGCCATCTCAAGCCTACGATGCAGACTGCTTGCTGCCTAGAGTAAAACATGACGGGAGTTCGATCATGATTTGGGCAGCCATATCGGGGTATTCCATGGGCCCCATGATTACTCTGCGCATTACTGACAAGGATTATGTGACCATTTTGGCCGATTCTGTCCATCTCATAGTACAATGTTTGTTCCCTAATAGTGATACTATATGTTCCAAGACGACAACGCAACTATTCACACATCTCGGATCGTCCAGGACTGGTTTTGTAAGCATGAGGGTGATTTGTCGCATATCCCCTGGCCACCACATCGAACAGATCATCCAGGACTGGTTTTGTGAGCATGAGGGGGATTTGTCGCATATCTCCTGGCCACCACATCGAACAGATCTCAATATTATTGAGCCTTTATGGTCTACTTTGGAGAGAAAGGTGCATGATCTCTATACACCTTCATCATCGTTTCCTGAACGTGCCTCTATTTTGCAGGAAGAATGCTATAAAATTCCCTTGGAGACAATACGGGACTTGTATTTATACATTCCGAGAAGACTGCAAGCAGTTTTGAATGCAGACGATTTTCGTACACCGTATTAGGCATGGTAATATGTTTTCTTTTTGGTGTTTCCATATTTTTGTCCAACCCCTATATTTTACAACTTGTACAAATGACTTATAATACGTTTTTACTGAAATACGGGTTTTTTAAACCCAGCATGATAACTAACTAGTGGGGAGAATTTTCAAACCTTATTCTATTAAAATATTTACTAATTTTTCATTTACTGGGAGCTGTTCACTTACTGGTCAGACTACCCTACTAAATTAGGAGATTACTTCATCATAATTTGGAAAAAAATGATTTCATAACAAAAGATTTTTTACATAAAATATCTAAAAACAAAATAAAAATCATCATATCACTTAGCATTTATTATCATTTTATTTAGATTTTTAAATGCGATACATTTTATTAAAAATTATACGTTTATAAATTGAAAGCAAATATATAATCTGGTGTTCGCTTAATCACTTAACGATTTTATTACCATTTACAAGTCATAAATGTTCATAAAAGGCTTAAGAATAATTATAAAGTGTTTAAAAGAAAAAAATGCTTATAAAATCTTTTGCAAGATTTGATAAGCATTATCAGGACTCTTGGAGTATTATTCGGCGTTTACTTTTTAAAAACCTTTAACGTAATGTAAAATTTAAAAAAAAAAAAAAAACCAGAATGCTAAAGCTTATCTTTATCTTAAGTATATATGTAGTAATTAATGAATTATTAAATATATTTTTTATAAATCAAAATAATTTTGTTAAACACATACCAATTATAAAAAAAATGTACATATGCACCTATTACTGAAACAGAAATGTGTCCGGTTTTTACAGTATTCATTTTATGCAATTTGGTTTCCCTCCAATGAGAATTTACATACAGAATGCCCTAAAAAGGTTGAAACGCGTCTTAATGTTTTACCTATTAGAGATAAGTAAGCTATGTAAAATGCAAAAACGTTCAAAATAAGGTAGAAAATAAAATTATGTTAATGAAATAATCCTTCCATTAATTTCCAATAAGTTACACTTTTTAAATTTTTATATGATCCCCTTTCAGAAAATTTGTCAATTAGAAATTTTTTCTTCTTGTTCCAACAAGATTATTACAAAAAACTGGAAATCTTTAAAATTAACTAAATTTTGAAAAAGGTAAAAAGTTATACCACTTATAAAGACTTATACCACTTCGAAATAATATAAGATCACTTGTTAACACTAAACTAAAGATGTAATTTATGCTTAAAGTGACAAAACCATTACGCAAAAAGTCTTAAAATATCTTTTAATATAAAGATGACATGTTTCGTACACTCAAACGGCGGGTTCTTCCAGATGGAAAATGATAAATAAACTATTTTCGCTAAGTTTTTGAAAATGATAAACACAAAACACGAAACCACATGTAAAAGCAGTGAACATAGTGAAAGCAGATACTTAAAATGGTTAAATTGTAAACGCGAAATTTATTATTTCACTTTTTGCTTTTTTAATTTTAAATCAACTCGTGCCAAATTTTAGGCAATTCAAAAGATGCTGATTCATTGCATATGTTCTCGTTTCGCAAAAATATTTCTATTAATTCACGAATAATGGAACTCTTCATGGAAAAAAATATTTTACTATTCTTGAAAACAATCTGCAAAGGTTCTGTCCTATGTAGTCTGGCCACAGCTTTAGTTCTTCTGTCATATCTGCCATCTGCCATGTGCTTTTTTATACTCGTTTTACATTTTCTGTTTGTCATTCGTATATAGTACTGTAACGTTCCCTCTGCTCTGGTGATCACCAGAGCAAATGGAACTGAGCTCCAGTGCAAATGGATTTTTTTTTTTTTTTTTTTTTTTTTTTATCAAACACATACTCTTAAATTTTGCCTTAAAATTTATTCACTTTAGCCATCAAGATGTCATATGTACCCTTAATTTTTTAGTGGTATATTTAGCATCTATCGCTGAAGGAATTTTTTATAAGTTTAGTATAATACGCATGGTTTTACGCATATGCTGTTTATCTGGATGAACTGTTTTAATCTATGAATCTTTACTTAATAATAAAAGTGAAATTTGACAGCTGTGTAAATACATTTTAAAATAAACATTATAGTTTTCCCTTATTACATTTTTTAAATATTTGAAGAAATGCATCTAAGAAAAGAAACACTCTAAATTTTATTAATTTCAATTAAATTGTATTTAATTAAAGTTATTTAAATTATCAAATGTGTGAAATATTGCATTTTTCATGGTAATTCAGTGTGAGTGGATGTCTGTTTTATTTAATTTTCTTAAAATAATTTTTTTCTCTGATGATTTTGAATATTATAGTAAAAATTACCATTCCCAAGTGACTTCAAATTATTAAGTAATAGAAGAATGTGGAACCAAATATTTTTCATGAAAATTAATTTGAATTCCTGTTTTTCTGTTTACTTTCATATGTTTAAAGTTTATCTTAAATGGAGGTTTCAGAGTGTATAGTTCAAATTGATGAAATATATATACACTGTTTCCTTTCCCCTTTTTGAAAAAGCTGGTAAAGATTTGTTTTTTAATATTTAATAGTTTTCAGTTGTTACATTTCTCAGTTGCTTTTCATGTTGATATGTTTTAACAACTGTATATTACATATGTAAATACACAGTATACATTGGTGCTTTGACACGGTTGCTCTGATTAAAAAAGAAAAACCTTAATTGGTCTTACTTTATGTTTATATTTTCTATTTAAAAATCTGCGGACTACAGGCACATCTGTTCAAAATTCTTGCCCGTTACTACACTTCTTTTTGCTGGCACACATCTCGCCGTACATAGATATTTTTTATATATATTTCACATTTATTTTGTCACAATGATCCGGAAAAAGTTCTGATAATATTTGACAGAATTGCTGAGAAACCTTTTCTTTGGCGAATAAAGCAATGATAAATATATTCCCAAAATTCCTTTTACAAATCAGCAATTTTTTGTATGAGACGTGAATAAATTCCAAGAACGTAAAAATGTCAAAATAAGTTAAATTTCACGTATGCAAAATTGCATATTGTGTGAAGATGTGTTTTTGAAAGATTCTAAATTTAAATCCTTTTGTTAAATAAATAGTCTTAGATCACGGGTAATCGAGAGTATATAGTATTTGCGAAATTTAAACAAAAATGCCAAACAACGTTTAAAATAAATATAACAACTTTTCTGTGAAAAATATATATATATGGGCACAAATTCACAATTTATAGATATGCGAAATGCGAAAACACAATTACAGTAAATATATTTTATGCGAAAGAATTTTTGAAATTCCATTTCTATATTTCAGAATTTTAAAAGCATTTTCTTACTTGATAAGATGAAGTTGAATTATTTACGTAAAACTTTATTCTTTAAGATATTTATATTTTTTTCCAGCTGTAAGAAGGATGAGCACTTTGTTTAAATAAAATCGTAAGATTTGATTCATAAGCCGTTGATTTCGTTGATAAAATTTTACTTTTAGTGCAAAAAGATGAAGCATGAATAGAAGTGCTTTAAAACAAGTAAATAATGCTCAAAAAGTTTCCAAATTTACGTTTTAGGAATCTTTTTGCAGTAACATTCACGTCGATATTAGATAAATCTACTTATTTTTACAGATTCTAATTTTAAATATTTATAAGAATATTAATAAATTTAAGAATAATTTTATTCAAAGGATTAATTAAAACTTTTAGCAAAAAAATAGCTAATTTTATCAATAACTTTAGTAGATAATTTGGAATGGTACAATAATAAATACAAATATATGTAAAGAACAAAATGAATAATCTAGTTCTCTGTAATATTAAATAAAAAGTGTTCTATATTTTCTACATAAAAATGAACTAAATGTAATGTTAGGCGTTTGGTTCCTTTATATGTATGTATGTTTGGTACATATATGTATGTTTGTATATATATATAATTGTAATACCTTTGAATTTCAAAATACATTAAACAAGTTACTGCATCAAATCTCCTATTTAAAGATAGGTAATTATATATAATATATATATATAAGCATTAGAGAAACAACAATTGTGTTATATATATATATATCATCATCAACAACAACAACAATCGTTTTCAATCCTTTGTTGGATGTAGGTCTCCCCAAGATTTTTCCATTGTTTCCTATTTAGTGCTTTAGTCATACAATTAACTACAGACATTGTTCTGATTTCGTCGCTCCGTCCTACATGAGCTCATATTCTTGGTCATTTTACATCTCTGGAGTACCACTGTAGGGTGTTTTTAAACAAACTATCTGCTGTCTAGTCTTCTTACAATGTGCTTAGCACATTTCCATTTTAATACTTTAATTCTCCCGATGATGTCAAAAGCTTTCTTCTGATTTCTTATCCAGGTTATTCTTTTTCTAGTTATGCCTAGCATACATCTTGCCATATTTCGCTGATTTGTTTGTAATATTTGTGCCATCCGTCTTGTTAGAGTACATGTTTCCGATCCATAAGTTAGTGCAGACAAAACACATTGACAAAATACACACTTTTCTTTTCAAAAAAAGAGGCTTCAAAAGAATTATGTTCGTCCCAAAAATACTCCATCCATTTCTTATTCTTCTATTTATTTAATTCATAATGTTTGTTGACCAATGTTATTTCCTGTCCAAGATAAACTCTACACTTCCTTCATCTCAATGTTGCTTTTGACGATCTTCTTTATTGGTGCAAATGAATTGGTGCAAATGAATTGATGCACTGATGATAATGCATATATATATTACCCTGTATGTAGTTTTTTCCAAATTTATTTTTAATATCACGTTAATGCTAGTTTTTGTCAAATCTTTTCACACATTCTTCAGAGTTATTATTGAAAATTGAAATGTCGTCAGAAAACCGGAGATGACTTAGGTGTTCCCCATTTATTCTAATACATTTGTTTTCCCAATCCGACTTCTTGAAAATATTATCTAAGACAGCGGTAAAATGTTTAGACAAAATGGTGTCTCCTTCCCTAATTCCTCATTCAAGCTTGATCTTTGCTTTTCCCCTGTCCAAACAGAGGGTTGCTGTTGCTTTCTTGTAAATCTTCTTTAAATATTGATGTAAGATTTGTCTATACCGATGTATTCCAGAAATTTTACTGCTACCGATGTGTAGACAGAATCAAATGCTTTTCATAATAATAAAAGAGACGCAGAGAGATAAATTATATTTCTCATCCTTCTGTTTCTCTATGAGTCCCTTTACTGTTTAAATATGATTCAGAATCCTGCTTGTTCTCTAGACTGAGCTGAGTCCAGAACTAATTCAAGTCTTGTGGTTAAAATTTTGTTGAAAATTTTATGAATCACTGACAGTAAGCTGATCGGACGGTAGTTTTTAATGGTTTCCTTCTCCCTTTTCTTGTAAAGTAATACCATCACAAGTTTATTCCAGTCTTCTGGTACATTTAACTTCTCTAGACATTTTGAAAAGAGTATGGTAGCATTTTTGCATTTTTTCTCTTGCTTTTTTGATAAGGTCAATTGTGATTTCATATTCACCACGGAATTTACTTTTTTTAACACTTTCCAACCTAGTTGAAAAGTGTTTATGACTTCGGTTTGTCTGCCGTCTGTCCGTGCTCTAACTCCGTAAATATGCTTCGATTGTCCTGAAATTTTTGTATGTTATCGTCGTTTACTATAGTATGTTCCCTATTTCAACAGAAGTGTGTAGCACTTATAGTTTTTTTACAGGGACAGTCAAAAGTATTCCGTTACATTACAGCCAATAGGGAATAATCGGTTCAAGCGCATTTTGATGACGCTACGTCATTTAAAACATAATGAAATTGATATATAATTATCAAGCGCATTAAAACATGCTTTTTGTAGAATATGGGGTGCAAAGCATTTATTATTCATTTACAGAGTCAAACAAAAGAATTTTTTTACACATCGTTATATGGGGAAAAATCGCCTGCATTGTAATTTAGTGATATTTCACTATTTCAAACATAATGAAAATTATATGCATTACTGAGGTGCACTATAAATTGATCTCTTGTGTGCATTGCGTTTATTTACAGGGACACACAAAAGATATTGGTTACAGTACATGTGCAACATTTACAGTCTATGTGTGATAAGTGCGTTTTCAACTTTGGTTTGCATTTTTAACTTTTTTTTTTCATAGTACGTGTGTGTTTGTAAACTCAGTTGACCATATACAGGGATACACAAGGAAATTCGTAAGTACTACAGACTATGGGAGTAAATTGCTTAAGGGTAGTTTTTAATTGTGTTTACGCATTTTTCTGCTGAACTATATTTAGTAGACTAATACAAGTTTGTGGAATATAAATAAATTCATATACAGGGCTACGAAAAAAAAAGATACATCGTCGTGTACGCTTGGTAATTGCTGCAAGTGAGTTTTAAGATGCCTTTTAGCTTAATAGGTGGTGTGTACAAAAGTCTTCAGATAATATACAGGGCTGTACAAAATATTTCGAGTGCATTTCCATCGATTGGTGAAAATTGCTAAATGTGACTATTCTAACTGAACTAATTTTTATCATACTATACATCCACATCTATTGATCATATACAGGGCTGCACAAAATAATTCGTCTACTTTTTTGACACTGAAAGGTAATTTTGAAAACTGTAGTTTTCAATGTGTTATGTGTTTTCTAAACTGTTTACTTACATATCTTCTTTCACCTTATTTAACGGTGAAGTTTCGTTACAGTTTTCTGGCTGTGTTAGAAAGTGTTTCATAATCTATGCTTGACGCATGATTTTTCGTTCTTGTTTATACATCTAATGACTTGTAAAACTTCATCTGTCATCACTGCAACTATCTCTTCAGCATATATATATATATATATATATATATATATATTCTGTGTATGGAGGAGGGAGGTGTTGACTGGAAAACATAAAATGATTAACTCATTGTAAAATAAAAATTACCAAAATAAAAAATATTAAAATAATAATTAAAAATAAAAATAAAAATAGTGAAAATAAAATAGGACGGATGGAAGGTAGATGTTAGAGTGTGGAGGTGTTGTATGGCTAATAAAAATGCAATGGTTAATTACAAAACACATACAAAACAAGGGAGGAAAAGCGAGAGAGTGGGTTATCTGTTTATTTTGCATCCTTTTATTACATCTTACTCTTTTGCTGATTTTGTTCAATTCATTTTTAATAAAATCCGTTTCATAGCATTTACTTTATGTTGCATTTCATTTTGATTTGTTTGGGACAATGTCACTTTAATCACTTCATAAATCATCACACTTTTTTATTTTCTACTAATTAATAATTATTCTTGCATAATACTTCCTCTCTATGAAATAGTAATGAATTTATATCATCTCATAGGCAGTTTTAGTTTAATTTACAAAGTTTGATTTACTACTTTGATTCATGGGACACAATGTTATATCTTAATAACTTTATTAATCATCTTTCTTTAATTACTATATTTGTCATTTTTAAACATTTCCTTCACCACTTTTCTTTATCATTACTTGATTATAGAAATAATGTTTATATGCAATGCCAATGTATTAATTCCTTTTTTATTTTATTTTATTGATGTTTTACGTATTCACGGTGTTGGCGTTTTTCGTTTAACCACGTTTCTTCCAGATTAAATATGGGGAAAGTATCCTCATTCATTTTTTTTTTCATTTCTAATATCTTATATCTGTTTTTTTATGTATGATTACCCAAATTTTGTACAATTTTAACTTAATAGTTCGTACAAAGATTAACTCATACATGTTTTGTGGAATTTATGGTAATTTGGGCTTGATAATTCTGCCATAGTTCCACAATAATTTCAAAAATTAAAAAAAAATTCATCTATTTCAAACTTTCGCTTTTTTTTTAATTGTTAATTTTGGATACATTTCATTACAGATTTGTGTTTCATCCTTCAGGTTTTTAATTTTCTTCCCTCCAATATAAATTATATTGTCTTTGATTTAAATTCCATTCATTATTTTTTCTCTACATATTTATGGATATTGTTCAAACAGCTACGTGTCCATTCTTCATAGTTAATATTTTTCCCCACATGTTGTATGATGTTTCTGTGATGTTTTAATGGTTATATATGCTTATGCAGTACCAATTTAAATAATGTTTTCATATTCCTTTAAACTTTTCATTCATTATTTACATTAAATTTTGTTCATTTATTAATTTCTCACTTTCTTTTTAAACACTTTCTTTAGATTTTAAAAATCCACTTTCAATAACTAATTTATGTTATAGTTTCTTACCATGATACAAGACGGCATATCCATAAATTAATCTAAAAAATTTTTTATTTACCTGTCTTTAATACTCTTATTTGAACAGCCAATAGGTGGCAGCATTGTTCCATAATGTTACCTAATTCTAGTATAACGCTTGTATGCAATTCATTTTGCACTCTTCTTGTTATTCATCTAATGAATTAGTAACTATTATATGGCAGTAGGTGAAGTTTTGTTGAATCATCAGTCACGGCTTTAGCGTTTTTCGTTTAACCACATTTCTCCCAGTTTAAATATGGGGAAATAATCCTCATTTTTTTTTTTTTTTTTTTTTTATTTCTAAGATTTTATATCTGTCTTTTTTTTTTTTTAAATGTATGATCACCCATCTTTTGTACAATTTTAACTTAATAGTCCTCATTTATCCTCATTTATTTATTTTTTCATTTCTAATATATTATATCTGTTTTTTTTTAATGTATAATCACCCAAATTTTGTACAATTTTAACTTAATAGTCCTCATTTATCCTCATTTATTTATTTTTCATTTCTAATATTTTATATCTGTTTTTTTTTTAATGTATGATCACGCATATTTTTTTACAATTTTAACTTAATAGTTCGTATATATCATCAGCAATTATTCATGTAATGAATTAGCAACTATTATATGGCAATAGGTGAAGTTTTGTTGAATCATTATTCACGGTATTGGCGTTTTTCGTTTAACCACGTTTCTTCCAGATTAAATATGGGGAAAGTATCCTCATTCATTTTTTTTTTCATTTCTAATATCTTATATCTGTTTTTTTATGTATGATTACCCAAATTTTGTACAATTTTAACTTAATAGTTCGTACAAAGATTAACTCATACATGTTTTGTGGAATTTATGGTAATTTGGGCTTGATAATTCTGCCATAGTTCCACAATAATTTCAAAAATTAAAAAAAAATTCATCTATTTCAAACTTTCGCTTTTTTTTTAATTGTTAATTTTGGATACATTTCATTACAGATTTGTGTTTCATCCTTCAGGTTTTTAATTTTCTTCCCTCCAATATAAATTATATTGTCTTTGATTTAAATTCCATTCATTATTTTTTCTCTACATATTTATGGATATTGTTCAAACAGCTACGTGTCCATTCTTCATAGTTAATATTTTTCCCCACATGTTGTATGATGTTTCTGTGATGTTTTAATGGTTATATATGCTTATGCAGTACCAATTTAAATAATGTTTTCATATTCCTTTAAACTTTTCATTCATTATTTACATTAAATTTTGTTCATTTATTAATTTCTCACTTTCTTTTTAAACACTTTCTTTAGATTTTAAAAATCCACTTTCAATAACTAATTTATGTTATAGTTTCTTACCATGATACAAGACGGCATATCCATAAATTAATCTAAAAAATTTTTTATTTACCTGTCTTTAATACTCTTATTTGAACAGCCAATAGGTGGCAGCATTGTTCCATAATGTTACCTAATTCTAGTATAACGCTTGTATGCAATTCATTTTGCACTCTTCTTGTTATTCATCTAATGAATTAGTAACTATTATATGGCAGTAGGTGAAGTTTTGTTGAATCATCAGTCACGGCTTTAGCGTTTTTCGTTTAACCACATTTCTCCCAGTTTAAATATGGGGAAATAATCCTCATTTTTTTTTTTTTTTTTTTTTTTATTTCTAAGATTTTATATCTGTCTTTTTTTTTTTTTAAATGTATGATCACCCATCTTTTGTACAATTTTAACTTAATAGTCCTCATTTATCCTCATTTATTTATTTTTTCATTTCTAATATATTATATCTGTTTTTTTTTAATGTATAATCACCCAAATTTTGTACAATTTTAACTTAATAGTCCTCATTTATCCTCATTTATTTATTTTTCATTTCTAATATTTTATATCTGTTTTTTTTTTAATGTATGATCACGCATATTTTTTTACAATTTTAACTTAATAGTTCGTATATATCATCAGCAATTATTCATGTAATGAATTAGCAACTATTATATGGCAATAGGTGAAGTTTTGTTGAATCATTATTCACGGTATTGGCGTTTTTCGTTTAACCACGTTTCTTCCAGATTAAATATGGGGAAAGTATCCTCATTCATTTTTTTTTTCATTTCTAATATCTTATATCTGTTTTTTTATGTATGATTACCCAAATTTTGTACAATTTTAACTTAATAGTTCGTACAAAGATTAACTCATACATGTTTTGTGGAATTTATGGTAATTTGGGCTTGATAATTCTGCCATAGTTCCACAATAATTTCAAAAATTAAAAAAAAATTCATCTATTTCAAACTTTCGCTTTTTTTTTAATTGTTAATTTTGGATACATTTCATTACAGATTTGTGTTTCATCCTTCAGGTTTTTAATTTTCTTCCCTCCAATATAAATTATATTGTCTTTGATTTAAATTCCATTCATTATTTTTTCTCTACATATTTATGGATATTGTTCAAACAGCTACGTGTCCATTCTTCATAGTTAATATTTTTCCCCACATGTTGTATGATGTTTCTGTGATGTTTTAATGGTTATATATGCTTATGCAATGCAAATGCAACACATTGGTTTGCAAATTTGTTAGTATATATTTACAAAGGAATTTGGTAACCAATGCGTTGCATTTGCATTGCATAAGATCTTTCGATTAGGAAGAAAAAATTAAATCCACAATTAGAAAATTCAAAATTTAAAAAGGAAATTATATGACCTGCCAAAGTAGAAGTACATTAAGTTTGGACTCCAAAAATTAAATATGAACGCTACAATAAAAATACACATTTATACAATTCTTTAACTTGAGTTCAGTCAAAATTTAAAATAAATAACAAAACAAAATCGTGATGTCGCAGTGGGGGAGGGAAGTTGTTAAAAAAGGCTAAAGATCTCACAAAGCATTCAATTCTTTAGGGGGGCATAAAATGAAGGAGAAGAAAAAAAAATCTCTTAATATATGTTACGATGTCAAAAGTCATTTTTAAGAAATCAGTGTTGGGGTGCAAATCGCCATCTTTCGCTAATGACTTACAATTCAATGGAATGGAATAATTCTAAAGAATTTAGCATATAAAATTTATAAATACAAATCAGTGTACTTAGAATGAAATAATATTAATTTTATTATTTTTATAACTGTAAGAATGAAATCATTTTTACAATGTAACTTAAATGAAAATTACAAAAATTACATTTCGAAAGTGTTCAAAATACGCGATTTCATTGACTTCATTGTTTAAGAAAAACAAAGAATCATGCATTGCGCCATAGATTATGAAACAATATCCAACACTATAAGAATAGTGTTAAGAAATTTCTTTTTCTTTTCATGCAATGAAATGAGATTTAAAAAAAAAACACAACAATGTAAAAATTCATTTTCAGCAATTACTGCCCATAGCCGTCTATGTATGCGAATTCCTTCGTGAAGCCCTATAGATGACCTATGCGCCTCCTAACACACTAAAAATTAGTTAAGTTTTAAAATGTATATTACATCTGAACACACACATCCAGCAGTTATGGCTCACAGTCAGTCCTGTAACTGAATTCTTTTGAGTTTGAATAAACAATAAATTCTACGTATTCAATAATCTATATATAAAACATGCTCTACTGTACTCTGGTAATGTATATCAATTACATTGAAATAGTGTAACATCATTAAAATACTCTGCAAACGATTTTTTCCTCAAATGTCGTAATGTAATATAATTATTTTGTGCATCCCTGTAAACAAACTATAATTGCTACTTACTGCTACTTACTCTATAGAAAGCATGTTGCTATTTATATCAGTGATGTACATCAATTTCCTTATGTTTAAACAGTGCAACATCATTAAAATGCACAGAAAACGATTTTTACCTTTTGACATTAATGTAACCGAATAGTTTTGAGTATCTTTGTAAACTAACACTAAATGGTACACACTTCATTTTCAATACCGAGCATTTCATGGTACACCTCAATAACATATATCAATTACATGGCAATCCGAGTATACTTACGTAAGTTAGAGCACGTACGAGTAGACAAACAGGCGGACAGAGAGACAAGCAAACGGGCAGACGGAGGGACTGACAAACAGAATTCATTAACACTTTTAAACTACGTTGGAAAGTGTTAAAAAGCGTTTTCGATCGCTGAAGATTTAGGGCCCGATTCTGAACGCTGTCGTTAGACATTTCGATATTGAAGAAGTAGTTGTTTCCATGGCGACAATGCTTATCTTTATTGATTTCTTTGACACCAAAGATATTTAAATCATACCCTGGCAGCGAGCAGAATCGGGCACTAAACTTTTCATCTTCGTTCTTGTGTAATGAAGACATCCTTTTGGCCCAATATTTCAGTTTTAGGATTTTAAACACATTCTTTCTTTTAAAATTGATTTCATTTGCACAGTTTAAAACATACCACTCTTAGGAGCTTATGAAAATTCTTAAATGCTACATTTTTGTTAAAGTAATTATAGAAACACATTTTCTTTTAAATATTAATGAACATGGTATCAAAAAAGTCAGTAAATGATGCAATGTGTTCTTTAGAAAAATAGGAAAATCTCTTGAATGGATCAGTTTCAAATCTCCGAAAATATTCAAAGAATTTGTACTAAAAGGAATTGCATAAATAAACTAGTTTGTTGTGGCCATCACAAGACTTTCTTTATACACTGCAAAAAATAATTGTTGATTTTACAGTGTAAAACTGGCATCCCAGCTGCCAGTATTATACCGTAAAATTAACAATATTAAACAGTAAAATAAGCAGTAATACGCTGCCGCGCAAGCAGTAATACGCTACCGCGTGTGCCAGTTTTATACTGTAAAATCAACAATTATTTTTTGCAGTGTACCATTATAATACATTAATTTAGATAGCATATTGACGCAACAACAATTTTGGATATGAAATATAATGCCTTTATTTGAATGTAGCATAGATTTACAGTGAGGAGTTAATAATAATAGAAAAAATCACGCTCACTAAAAAGCATCAACTGATTCTGGACAAAATTAGGTATTTTTCCAAAATTGAAGTCAAAATTGAATGAGCATCTATTTATTCAAGGTTTAACGGAATATGAAGTTTGATAAAATTCTGTGTATTAGTTTTCGTGACACAGCCATCGCAAAAATGGTGAAAAACACAGCATAGCACTGTCACCTGTTGAGTGATATACACCCAGATCTTATCAGCAACTATTTATGTCAATGTCTAATATAATATGAAGTTTGATGAAACTCCGTGCATTGGTTCTTGAGATATAGCTATTTTGGAAATCGCGAAAAATGCAGCATAGCAGCGGTACCTTTTGGGTGATATACACCAAAACCTTATCAGCATTTATTTATTACAAGATCTAACATACTCTGAAGTTTGATGAAATTCCGAGCAATAACTTATAAGATATAGCTATTTTGTAAATCGCGAAAAATGTAGCATAGCAGCGCCACTTGTTAGATGATATGAACCAAAACTTAATGAGCGCCAATTTATGTCAAGGTCTGAATGAATCTGAAATTTTATTAAATTCCGTGCAGTAGTTCGGAGTTAGAACGCTATAACATTTGTGTCACATACAGACAGACTCACGGACAGATATTTTCTAATCATACAGTCAAATCGTGTTCAACACCTTCTAAAACGTATAAATCCGTCGAAAACCGAAAGTCGAATTTTTTTACGAATCCAATATTTTCTTATTATAGTTATATAGAAGAAAGTATTAAGAACTGAATATTTCTTTCGACACACTTCGATCTCTTCAAAGGTGATGTTTTCAACATCGCTCAGTGTAATCCAACATTCAGCTGACTGCAGCATCAAAGATTATCCTCAACTATTGAACATGAGAGAGTAATTTTGTGAGATTGGGGGTGTGGAAGGGAGGAATGAAGCGCTGTCAAAAGATGAGAAATTATTTAGCAGTTCCCGTGTTTATCAATTTCATATCGATGTTAAATACATCAACATGTTGTAGTGGTGATAATAATATACTTGCCGTTAAAAGTCAAAGTTAACAATGATATTATAGATCAGTGATTATTAAAATATCATACAATGTTTTTAAAAGGAAAAAAAAATAAAGTAAAAATATATTTTTAAAAAAATACTCTTTTATAAGCATTTAATATTTATTTAAAAAATCACGCCTTGTTTCATGACTGCTATTCATGTATTTAAAAGATTTCCGTTACAATACGTTAATTTGACGTGGACCCCGATTATTGAAAATTCACAGCTTTCATTTACACTTTAGAAAGGTGCATACTAGTGATATTATTTTTAAAATGCTATGTTTTGAGATATGGCGACAGAAAAGAAAAAAAAAAGCATTATTTAAATTGTCTATTCTGGAATTCTAAAATGTTTTCTCAACGTATAATCATAATTTAATTAATATTAAAGTATTAAATGATAAAAGAGTGTTTTTTTAATTATTACATTCTTTATTTTTTATTTATATTTTCTACTTTCCAGTGTTGAAAATATTTCGTTGTTGCAATTTCACAGCCCGTTGGCCTTGTTTTGGCGAGAGTAGTTTGGGACATAACTTATTCCATTGTTCTGTTTTTTAAACTCGTAAATAATTGTAACCATAAAGAATATTTGGCGATTTAGCACCTGCGGTTGCCTGACGGAAAAATGTCTTAAAATTAATTTTATAATTTATAATTAAATTCTAAAAATATTAAAATGTTGTATTGCCATTGGAAACACACCTGTGTGCATGTTTTTTTTTTTTATATAATTCTAACTTATCAGGAAGTGAATGAAAAATTGATTCAAAATTCCATCTTTACATGCAAAACAAAGTTAAACTAAACTAGTACATTGTGACCATCAGAAAACTTTCAACAAATCGTCTGCAAGCAAAATTAAATGTCAATCTATTCGTTCTTGAGATATAGCTATTATGGAAATCGTGAAAAACAGAGCATAGCTGTGGCTTCTGCTGGGTGGTATACACTCAAACCTAGTAAAGATCTGTTTCAGTCAGGATTTAACAGAATATGAAATTTGGTGAAATTCCGTGCGTTAGTTCTTAAGGTATAGCTATCGTGCAAATCCGTATAACACATCACAGAAGGTACTATATACACCCAAACCTAATCAGCGCCAAGGTCTAACAGAGTATGAAATTTGATGAGGGATAGTTATTTACTATGATAGTTACTTCTTGAGGGAATACTAATATGAGTGTTCCGTTGCTGATTGGTAATAGGCTAAATGTGCAAGTAATAGATTCATCAATATTCATCAATATTCGAGTTAGTATCATCAAAAATATAACTTGGGTACATTGAATTAATCTGCGAAAAAAAAATCTCTCTTTGAACTCTGTAAAGCGGATATAAATAATTGCGCGTGTAAACTTCGAACTACGATACTGGAAATAGAATGCACGTATGCTCGCCGAAGTTCATTTTCTCGCCAAAGCGCTTGGCTGCAGAGGTTGGCGTCAAGTGTGTATGTGTAAGGACGTTCAATGTATGTGAATTTGATGCACGGGCCCGTCAAAAAATAGCACAAAACCCGAAAAAAAAACACAAAAATCGCATGAAAAATTCACGAAAAATTGAAAAATCGCTGTAAGAATTTCAAAAAATCTTTATTCAAAAGAGGACATCATTTACTATATTGAGCTCATAGATTACAACCGAATTCCTTTTAGTAATGTGGAAAAATCACCACCGAACGCGAAAAAACTCTCGCTAAAAATTTAAATATTGCAAATGACAAAATTTACTATATTAGGCTAAAAGTTTGAAACAGAATTTGTTTTACGAATCTCAAAAAATCGCCATAAAACGTGAAAATCGCTAAAAAGCACGAAAATTTCACAAAAAATTCGAAAATGGCTGTATGGATTCCGAATAAATTTTATTGAAAAGAGGACAACATTTACTATATTGGGCTAAAATATTGAAACCGAATTCCTTTTACTAGTGTGGAAAAACTGAAGCTAAACGCAAAAAAAAACCGCTAAAAATCGCATAACAATAGCTAAAAATTCAAAAATCGCAAAGGATAAAATTTATTACAGTCATCTAAAATGTTATAACCAGAACTCTTTAACGAATGTCAAAAAATCTCCACGAAACGTGAAAAATCACATTCAAAATCACTAAAAATTCAAAAATTGTGGAGGAAAAAATGTACTTTATTAGGCTAAAAGTTTGAAACCGAATTCCTTTTACGAAAGTGAAAAAATAGCTGCGGTTAAAAATCGCATATAAAATTCGAGAAAATTTCAAAAATTGCTGCACGAATTCCGCATTGAAAAAATAACTAATTTTACTATATTGGGCTAAAAGAATGAGACTGGATTCCTCTTACTAATGTGGACTTTTTATATGTTATTATATAGTATACTCAGACAATAAGATTATCATAAAAAAAAAAAAAAAAAAAAGATGTTTTTTTTTTTTTTTTTTTTTTTTTTTTTTTTTTTTTTTTTTTTAAGGGAGCTTCGTGCAATTCACTTTGCAAAAAATAGTAAAAATATCAATTTATTTTTGTTCTTTTGCTTAAAATATATTTCAAAATCTCTAGTATATTCTGGCGAAGTTACGAAAAAATCCGATAATTGTAAATATGTGAAAAAGGCATTTTACTGCATCCATTCCCCTTTAAATGCATATAACATTTGCAATATTTAAATTCATTTTTCTTAGTTCAAGGTTGTTGTTGTTGTTTTTCTGATATTTTGCTATTTTTAAAAACTTTTAACTTCAACAGAAATTTAAAAAATGACGTTTTTTTTTAACATAATCAAAAAGTTTTCGATAGAATTGGTGATGGAATTTACATTAAAATAAATACGAAATTTTGTATTGTCATCGGAAACACACCTTATGTACATAGTTTTTTATAATTCCAACATATCAAGAAGCGAGTGAAAAATCGTTTGTATAATTCCATCTTTACATACAAAGACCAAGTTGAGTTAAATAAAAAGTAAAAAAATGAAAATATTTTCATGCTTCCCCACATATATTAAAAGTATTCAAACAATGAAATAAAGGTGCTAAAAATGTAATTTAATTACACTAACATCATCGTAAATTAAATGGTATTATTTAAAATGTTACATTAAAAATTAAGATACATTTGCTAATTCATAAAATCTTGACAGAATTTGACTGAAAAATTTCGCATCAAACCTAAGATCTTCTTATGGCACACTACTGTGCTACAGCACGCCGATTGAAAACCCCTGCTTTAGATATTCGTCAAAAAGTTTAAAATATGTGCTCAGCGCCTATTGCCAATGTAGTGAATCTTTGAATTTATTTATTTATTTTATTATTTAATAAAAAAGTGGCAATTTTTAACCTTTAAACTTTTATATATATCTTGTAAATACCACTATCCAGAAGGTTCTATAAACAAAATACTCTAAATGGGTGTCGTAACACGTAGTGTACGACTGTAACTTTTATCTTAAAACATTTTCTTTATCACTTATCATTCATATTTTCTGAAATAAAATCGAAAAATGTTCCTGTAGGAAAATTCTTCACCCCCTCTCTTAAAAGACAAAAAAAAAAAAAAAAAAAAATACACATGTGCTTTTATAATTTCCCTTGTAAATTAAGATTACTCAGATAAGTAGAATATTTATGATCACAAGATTGGCAATTATAGAACATATTTTCCAAGCATGGGTGCTTAAAACTATTCTGATAATTTGCAATTCCTGTACACTTGTGTTCTACTATTCACATTAAATAATTTTTTTCCCTCATTTTCTACATTAGTTATTGAAAGATAAAATGAACAAAATGGGGATCATTTCAAAAATCAATCATTAACTCCCGAGATAAACAATTTAATGAAATATCCACTGTAATCTAATAACAAAATAGTAATGCATGGTTTATTTTCTGTTTTTACACAGTTAATTGTTGCTTTTTGTATACTTTAATTCCAAATGCGTTTAACATTTATTCAATTAGCTTCTATCAAGTACAACATATTCGAGGATGTCTCTAATTTAATTTGAATGTTAACATGACTTCTCGACTGAAAGCACAAATATACAAAAACAAAGAAATGTATGCCTATTTCTACAACAGTTTGTTATCAAACTAAAATATGCCTCATTTACATCAATAATATGGTATTAATTAAAAAGTTCGCTCCAGAATACAAAAAGTAAATAAATTAATTAAATAGGGCACTGCGTATCAGTGTAAAGCTATCTCAGAATATTTATGCACCCATGATAAACTCCTTTTCAGATTTATTTTTGCTATATCGTTATTTCTAATCTTGTGTTTAATTATATTTATATGTATTATAATCGTAGCATCACAAAATTATAACGGTTTCTAATTCATTGTTTGCATTTGCATATAATAAAAAATGTTCATTGGTTTAGTTTGCCAAACTTTTGTGTTGTAATATTCGTAAAATTACTTGCATAGCTACTAAATTGAAATATGTTATTAGAATATATTGAAATTGGAATTTTAAATTGGCAAAATCCGAGTCAATACATGTACACTAAATTGTTTCTAAGATCTTGATTTTTCTCTGCTCGTAAAATTTTTATCATTACTTTTCACATCAATCCCATTAAACAATTAATTTCAGTTCTTATTTTGTAAACAATTTCCATTATATATAAAAAAGTATATTCCCTGTTGAAAAACAAACTCTATTACGCAGGACCCCAGAGATAAACCATGGGCTCTTGTAATAATACGAACGCCACCGCCCCACTCCCCTGCCCACCGTAAGTATGATGCAATAAAATCTGCCAAGTCGGAAACGCAGAAGATCAAATACAGTTTTAGACAGATTGTTCCTGTCTCAGGAGGTATAATTGCATGGTGTTCTTTTAGGCAGGTTAAATAATTTTTTCCGTTTAATGCGAGATTTCGTTACAAACAGATTTTGCTGTATTATAAAATAAATTTGCTATATAGTAGTTTTTTAAAAAGTACTATATATTTTATTACAATTTTATTACTTTTTATTTTGCAGTATTGCAGTTTATGATGCATTTGTAACATTTTTGAATGCTCTTTTATAACACTTCAAAATGCACTAATATTTTGAAGTGATCTGAGCATTTTTCCAAAAGTTACAGAAAAATAGCAAGAATAAGTGACATGGCATATTATTTGCATATAAATTACAATCTTGTAGAATGTTTTGTATAATAGTTGCCCAAAGTATTATCACCAATAAATAAGTGAAAGATTCTCACATAAATAGTTTCAATGGAAACGAATAAAAAGAAAACAGAAACAGGGGGTTTGTACATGATAGAGAAATCAACAAAAATTACCTATAAAATCTTAATCCTAATCGCAATCCTAATAATGTTTTAAACGTGAAAGTGTTTGTGAAAGCTTGGCTAAACTCGGCATCAAAACGAAGGAATTAATGTCTTTGTGAATTTGCATACTGGTGGATTATCACCTAGAGAAAAATGTAGGCTATTCTTTCTTTTAATTCATTTAGACATGTAGTTCTTTGCAACTTCCGCAGATGAAAGTGTCGTCATATTTTAATTCATGCTTCGATTTTCATTCATTCGGAAAATTTAAGTATTTTAACGCAATTCCGTAACGTGGTGTAATTTCTACAGATTTATCTTCCTTGAAGTACATAAGTTTAATGTTCTTATACCACACAATCTTCCATAATACTAATTTCACTAAATTTTAATTGACTTAAGTTGATGCAAAAGTTGCGAGAGCTTAATTGTTACTCGAGACTAGATTTTTGCCTGTGACATCGTTCATGCTTGAAATTCAAAGAAGAGCCAACGCCACTAATTGTAGAAGACTACCCCAAGAATAAAAAATAAGTAAATAATATCAACTCTCCATTATCGGGATGACGTTTTTCTTTAATTAATGCATAAATGTTACGTAAACGAAGTTACGGGTAACTGAAAGTGAAATAATAAATTAAGAATTATCACCACTTTACCTGTTCAAAATTTCAAAAAGCTTTTTTTCTCTTAAAATACTCTTTATACACAAGAAAATCATATTTTATTAGTTAGAAATCGGTATAGAAAGCTAAAGGGCAATTTTGGAATTACAGAAGTAGAAAGCGCCTCAGTGAGTAAACATTAACTAATCTTTACCCGTGTTTTTGTTTTGTTTTTCTTTAGGATATCAATTTTCAAAATGAATGGGCCACTCTTCCTCCACCAATTTCCAGTCAATCAATATGATCTTTTTGGAAATTAATAGCCACATATTTTTATAGTGATTTTTTTTTTCAAAATATTAATAGCTTGTTTTTCTGTGTAACTGTAAGTAACATAAGTTTAGGTTGAAAATTTATATTTTACTTTCAATTAATGCCATTTCACTAAAAATGCTTATTTTTTTAAAACATCAATGTATTTCACTAGCTTTTGGACAAAAAAAAATTATTTTTTCATCGTTCTACATCAAGTTTACGATGCGTTATCATGCCCACGTTTGACCCTCTTTTTTCAAAGTGCTCCCACCCATAATCTGTCAAGTCGCCATTTTTTAATATATCAACTAAAAAAAAGTATATACAATTTTCTACTTTATGTAGTATAATAAATTGCTGTAAATAGATTTTCTATTAAAACTTTATATTTGTTTAAATAAGAATTCTAAAATAAAAAGCCTCAAATTTCAAGGCGTCAAAGTGGTGTTACCCTTTAAATCATTTAAATATTATAAAGGGATTCAAAGAGCTTTTTTAATATAATACCCTTTAAAAAGTCTGGTTGCATTCACATTTAATGCTTCTTTAACCCTCTGATCGCCGAGCAAAAGGACAAAATTTTAATGTTGTTTTCTCTGTAATTTTTGTTAAATGCTAATAAAACATGATATTTCAAACATGATATAAGAAACCTAATTACTTATATGAATATAATACTTGAGCCTCTTAATCATTACTTAACGTTTTAAAACTACATTATATTTGTAGAATTATACTAATTTAAAAATTGCTAATATTGCAGTGAATACTTCAGCATAGTGAACGGATATATCACTTCGCGGCGGTGAGAAGGCTAATAAGTAAAAAAATTAGAAAACTGTTTTATTTACTCGTATTGAAATCTTACTTGATTTGGAACATTTTAATCAAAAGCGCTTTCTGAATTTTGTGTAAGAGCAAAAGTTGGTAAAAGAAACTTTAGATATCACATATACGACACAAGGAAAATTTCTTTTTAAAGTCATTTTATTCAAAACAATTATTTTGAAACGGTGCGCACGAGTCCCTGAAAATGAATAACTAGATTTTCGTGAAATTTCAAAGTCTTGTTTAGTAAATTAATGCATACGAAATGACATAAAATGACGGCCCTTCCGATAACATTTATAAAATTATGTTTGTTTCAAGTTTTTAAAATGTCCAACTCTTAAGAATATTTATTTTTTATTAATGTAAGATTACGAGATTTTTTTTTTTAAAAAAACACGTCATTTTAATAAAACACTATTTTTCTAAGTATCTTTTATAAATATATAAAAAAAGGCTTATATTGTTAAGTTATGTGAGTATTATCGTGCACGCAGTGGATGATATATGCACCTATTTATGACTTAAAAGTAATAAATATTAAAAATATTCCTTTAATGTTTCGTATAAGTGAGTCTAATAGCTTTAGAGTAACAATCTTTAAACATTCACGAACTTATGATATTTTAAAGGTACTTGACCTCTTAAATTCAAATACATCAGAAAGTATTATATTTATCCTGGAATAGCAATTTCTATCCAGTTCTTTCTTGTAGACTCCTTAGTTAACTTTAGTTAAAATTAAATGAAAAAGGAACATCTAACCACTGAGTCATTTGGCTGATAAATATTGTACCAATAATGAAGAACTAAAAAATTTGATAATGCAAGGATTAGAATATGAATCACTTGAGAATTGGTGAAGATTTCACCGGAGCCGATTACCTGACGCCCTCGTCTTTGACATGTGATGCGAGTTTATGTTGATTTTTCACAAAAGCTAGACAGAAGGTAAAAAGTTTAAGGTAAAAAGTCCAACTGTCAAATATTTGATACTACGCAAGAGTAGCCAGCCGCCCTCAACTTGGCTTCCCTGGCCAGCCCGTAAAGACGTTCTATTTAATTCCAATTTTTTAATTTCATTATTTGCTAGTTATTTTAACAAAAAAAAAAAAAAAAAAATTACGTAAAAAGCACGGACCTACTTTTAATGCTTTTTTATTTTAAAAACCAGGACGAAAGCCAGGCCCCATTAATGTGTAATGACTCTACCGCCCTCTCTGTAGGCCTGCTATTATATATTTTGTAGAAATTATTTTAAAAAAACCTTTACATAAGGTAAAGCCAGGAGAGATGGCGCGGTCGGAGAGATTGCGCACATAGAGGTTCGAGGGGAAGGAGTTGAGTGAGCGCGCAGCGACTCCAGGTAGTTGTACAACAACAGTAGTGGAGTGTCTACTTGAAAGTGCACGTTGATTGCTTTGAGCGTCTAAGATAAAGTATTGTTGTTTTGTTTTCCTAAAGAAAGTGCTTGAATTTTCATAGCTATTCATCAGAATTTCTATACAATGTCAATAGTACAAAATATTTTAAACTTAAACGATTTCTCATAAGCTACAAATCTAGACAAACAATGTGAACATCAACGGTTCGTTTTAGAAGATGTCATGCTTAAATAAAAGGCCACGCAATCTCTCCTACCGAAATTGGAGAGTTTGCGCATCTGCTACTTAGGAGAGATGGCGCAGTGTTCCCATTAGTTTCCATGCTAGGAGAGATTACGCAGCTTATTGGTAAATTTGCATAAAAAATGAAAAATTAAAATGGACTAATTTTAAGTTAAACGTGTTATTAAGTAACATACTTTTATTTTATAATCTTATCTGGACTTGCTTTTTCTGATTCTTTAATTTTTTTTTTCCTTTAATTACAATTTTTTAATCGTTTTTAAAATTATTTCCTTTTTCTAATTCTTTAATCATTAGGTTGAAATATTCACTCCTAATACAATAATATTTGTTCACAAAAACCTTACAGCAATGTCATTTAAGTGTAATTATTATTTTTAACAATTTAATTGATAAAAATATATTATTAGTAACAATCTCTCCTACTCATGTGCGCAATCACACTAACCCCGTAAGGACAGATTGCACAAAATAACTTTCTTGGTTTTATTACAACTGTTCCATTAAATTGCAACATAACAACAAAATAGCAATGGAAATGCATAAAAAGCAAATGAAGTAAAAATTATTCATGAATAGTTTAGCAAAAAATTAATATTTAGATTTTTTATTGCTATTCTTTTGAATTGTGCGCAGACTATCCTAGCTTTACCTTATTGTTATATTGAACCAAAAGAGTCAAGTACTAAATACAACTATTATAAATATTATATAGAGTTATATGTTATAATTTATTTTTACTTTCATAACCTTTTTGATATGCATTTATTAACAAAAACTGCTTTTTAAATTAATCTTTACTACATGTGCAACTTTTCTTTCAAACTAGATGTATGCATCTATGACTATCGAATAATGAATTAGCCACTGATAACGATAACAGAACTTGCATATCAAAAGCTTTAATTTAATTATTTAATTTTAAAAAATTTAATTACAATGCTCAAAATCAAGCTGTAATTTCAGTTTTCTATATCCGTTTATTGTAAAAAATTTTCATGTCTTAAATTTACTCGAACTTCATCTTCATCTTCCCCATTTACTTTAACTTCCCATGACACGTACGTAAAGAAATGGGCATTGAAAATATCCTGAAGAAAATTATAATATTTTCCCATGCGGATGAAGTAACATTTACGTAGGAAATGAAATTAAACATTTGCTCGGTATGCCCCCAGAGACTCTGAAAACAGTTTTAGAATGAAAGCAATTGCAAGGTTTATGCTAATTATGGTTTAAAGTGAAAACTTCTTAAAATAATTACTATAACGGTATGAAGAGTAAGAACTTTCTTCAATAAACGTATTCGAATGAGAAAGACGAAAATACAATGGAGAAATTTAATTTATTTTGCATAAAATTACAAAATATCTCTTTCCTTAAATATCTAACTTTTGAAGTTTCACATATAGCAATTTAATAGATGTCACCTGTATCAACTGTCAACTGTAATTATGCAAGTGTCTTTCGCAAGTAATATATTAGTAATAATTTTTATAATTATATCTGAGAATTTGTAAAAATATTTTTATATTCGGGGACCCAATTTTAACACTTCTCAATATTTTTGAAAAGCACTTATTACTTCGGTTCGTCTGAATATTTATATATCCGTCTGTATGTCATATTTTCTGCATTTGAAACGTCATGCATATGCTTAGAAAAACGAAATATTTATATATGTGATTGAAGTTCACAACAGCATGTTCCTTTTTGAAAATGATTAACGCAGCATTTAGCTTCCGTACATACTCACACAACATACTCACACAAAAGAACTCAGATGCATTATGGTCTACAGGAGATAAATGTTTGAAAAACATTTTAATAAAGTTATTCCACTTTAAGTTTGAGTAAAAGTTATTGCGATGCACTACAACATGTTACTTACTGAAAGCGTGTGCTTAGCATTTCTACTTCTTTCGCAGGAACACACAAATTAATTTGGGTACATTGCGCATTGCAAAATTTTTGAGTGCGTTTTAATAAGGTTATAGCATTTCAAATAGAACGAAATCGATATATTACATAACAGACTGAGCTATTTATATATTACATAACATCATGTTCCATATAAAAAACAATTGTGCGTAAAAAATTCATTTTAATTTTAAAGGTCTACACACGAGAATTCGGACACAATTCTGTCTGTAGGCGGAATTGTTGAAATTGCGTGTTCATTTGTGGTATACGTTTCTAGTTTAACTAAATTTTAGTATACTATGTTATGTGCATAATTCTATAAATTAATCTATACTTCTTATAAATTATCTGTTCATAGTGCCTCCCACAATAGTTCGAAAACTCTACCATCTACGGACTATTAATTCTTAAAATAATTTCCAATGATCCAGTGGCCTTCTTAGATTGGACAAAATTTTACTATTGGTGCAAAATTCCATAAGTTGCTTCCCTGCATACGCACTATTGTTGCTGAAAGAGCATTAAAACTGGTATTTGGATATAATTAGTATAATGTGCTGGTCAGTATAGATGTCTATCTTAGCACAGAATGCCAACTTTCTATGCAAACGAATGATTTTTAAAACAAATTTTGACTCTAAATTCTTATTTGGAAAATTCTCGGAATTAAATTTTTATTGCCTACAGAGAATGATCCAGATTACTGATGCTGAAGTCACAAGATTTTCTGGCTAAAGCAAGGATTATAAATAAGATTGCACAATAGTTCATTGAATTACATTAAACGCATGCTCTTAGGTACCTGTGACATTAGAGACCTCAGCAAGACCTTTCATTCTTTGTAGAGTTGCTTCTAGCTAATTGCCTACAAACTGAAACTGATTATTGAATCTTTTCTATTCTTTATGTTTTGATAACTGTCCAATTTATTTACATTTTGTGATATGAATTGTAATAAGTACATCATAACCTCATTTATGAAAATAAGTTTGATACTTTAAAACTTATGTAAAGGAAATTTATTTATTCAAAGGCACATACTATTTTAAGTGCCAAGTAATAATATATTGTTAATATAATTCTATGCTATTAAAGTAAGAATGTAGCAATAACAAATTGTTCAATCGTTTTTAATGACTTAATTAAACTTTCATTTGTTTTCTTATTTTGGAAGAATACGTTAAACTTTCTTATAGTCTTTAAACTTTATTAGTCGATTATTACAAGCACATGTGCTATTCTGTTCGTCATTGTTTTAAATAAGTTACATTAAGGCTACTTTTCTTTTAATGATCGTGAGTGTTTAAATAGCAGATTTTAATTAAGGAAAGATATGAAGTTTAACTTTATTTAAAGTACGTAAAACTTTCTTTTATTTATTATTCAGTCCCTTGTTGAAAGCTCTTGAGCCTTAAATCTATTAAAGTTTCACTTATTATAACCTTAAAAATCTAATTTCTCTGAAAATAAGTGAGTAACTTAGTAAATGTATCTTTTAACTCGTTATTTATGCTGTAAGGACTATCCTTATCACTTCAGGGTATATTAATGTTTTACTTATAGCAAAACAGTAAGCATTATGGAATCCACATTTCAAATACAATAAACATTTTATAACTCTAGCCAATTAAACTTCAATCGGTATTACACTGTACCTAATCATTCGAATCTAATTCTACGAATTAAAAGCATATGTATATATATAAAATTTTATATGTATATATACATACATATGTTTAAATATATAGATATATTAGACATATACATATATATAATATATATATACACACAGATATAAGTATATAGATTATACTTACAATAGTCACAGGAGGGGGGGGGGGAATTACTTTTCTGTGACAGTACATCTCTTTGGTGATTTTAATACATACAAAAGTTCATAATTCTGAAATATAAAGTAGTTAGTTGGAATGGCTCTGGTTCTTGTAAAATTTTGAAAGATTAAGAGCTAATGTGAGTGTTAAAGTACCTTTTTTACATGGCTATTGCCGAAACGACAGTTGAGGCTCACTGTTGAGACCCGAAATGTTTTTGGTTTCTGTCTGTTTGTATGTTTTTTTTTTTTTTTTTTTGTCTGTTATGCGATAACTGCCGCAAAAATCATCCGATTAGGTGGATTTTTGGTAGGTATGTTTGTGAGTTACCCGGATTTAGCTGTATAGTTTTTGGCTCTAGGGGGGTCTAGCCGGATAAGCACAGCAAAATGGCCCCCATGCCCGATGTTTGAAATAACATATGTGGTAATGAGGCTTACCATGAGAATCCAATATACAGTGTGATTCATAAATATCGAAACAATAGACTATTCCTTAAAAATTGCTCTTAGGCACATACTTCCAATTGCAAATTTTCATAAAAAAGGTGCAAAATTTGATGAGATAAGTTGCAACTCCATGGGGGGTCTATTTGAGAAAATACAAAAATTACTTTTTTACACGGCCCCCGTAGGATAAAATTTCCAGTTACGAAATTATTCCTTATCCAGTCCTGAATTAAACAAAAAAATTTCCATCTTTATATCTGCAAAATTCACAGAAATATTAAAATCAAAAATTCGTGACTTACACCACTTAAGCATACCTCTGAGAGACGCGATATCAGTTCATTTGCAATGCAAGTTAGGGATCGACCATAAATTTACACATTATTAAAAGTCGATCTAAGACAATGCCTTAACTTTTAGATATAAAATAATAGCGTATAGATTTTTATGTTAAACTTGCTTGAGAAGTATGCTAGAGGTCTGCATGAGGCCGAGATTGGCCCCAAGGTCGTAATCGGCACGGCCTGCTAGCCGGACCGTGCCGGCCCATGTCTTTATCGTTCTTAGGACGTATCGGGGAGGCAATAAGTTTTATAAAAATAGTAATAGCGATAATGAAACTTCTTTTAACGGAATCATTGGAAATATATTTTATAAATTACACAGAAATATTTTCAAAAATCTTTTTTTTTTTTGTTATACAGCTTTAAAAGTTATGATGTTTTCAAACCTATTTTTCATTTATTCCAAACGACATTGTTTTTTAAAATAAATCTTTATTCGAATGTAACAGTCTAATAGTATAAATAATCATTAACGTTGCTATTGCGTATTTTTTTAATAGATGCCAAGCTCCTACTAATCTTCCATAAGTGTGTTTTTTTGACCCAGGTTCAATTCGTTCGAACCAGAAACTCTTTTAAGAAATTCAATTAAATGTAGTAATGATTCGACTTAAAACATTTAAATTAAATAAGTCAAAGATTCATTAAATAATTTTCTAGTTTTAAAGTGGTTAAATAGTTCAAATTAATGTACATATTACGGAGGATTAGTGGGAGTTTTGGCAGCTATGTTTTTGTCATGCGAAAACATAGTAATCTAAAATATACTGTAAAATTTTCTTATAAATATGTATGTAGTATTCTTTAAAATAATCTTAATTGTATCTTAAGATAAATGGGAATTTTTTGTACAAATTTCGCCTTGTTCAGAAATCTAAATTATGCACAGACACGTGTCTAGATAATGAATTAAATAAAATTAAGTGCATCGCCCATGAAAATGGTTTTCTTTCGCATCATATCAATAAACCCGACCTGAAACATAAAGTGCATAAAAGAAATTTATATCTCTAATAAACTTAAATTTTGTAAATTTCGCTGTATACCAGATTTGTATGAGAGACTAGGTATGCGTTAAACAAATTTAATATCTGTACCCGAGAGCAAAACTAACGTAATCAGAAATTGAAGTTACGGGAAGGAGTTACTTATTCACTTGGAAGCTTTTAAAAAGCATTTAAACGTTCTATTAGGACCCAATCTTTGTTTAAAACTTTAAATGCATTTTTGGGCATCATAACTTTTTTACAGCATTTCTCATCTTTAAATTTATATAAGTTAATAACCTCTATAAATGGTTCAAACTTGTAATATATCTTTTTCAAATATTTTAATTCGGCAAATTTGAAAAAAAAATATTCACTTTTGAAAATATGATTTGTTTAAAATAAGTTGCTTTTTTTTTTTTAATTGCTATTTAAAATATTTTTTTAATTAATATTTTTCAAAATGCTGAATGGAAATTAAAACTTATATATTTCTGTTTAATTAAAGGAAAAAAATTCAATTCGATAAATAATATTTCGAGTTATAACAATTTTAAATTACTCTGCATTTTTTGAATATTTTTTTTTTTTTTTTTTTTTTTTTTTTTTTTTTTTTTGTAAGAAGTCTTATGATGTGATTCTGTTTACAAATTATATGGCTAATCATCACAAAAAATTCAAAATTCTGACTCTATAAATAAATAAATAAAATGTTTCCCGGACACCTTACAGTAACATTGTTTCTTGAATTACACGCATTTCAATTTGTGTCTGATCCCTTGAAACCTCACGAATTATTGAAACGGACATATCTCCCTGAGTTTTGCAGATATCAAGATGGATTTTTATTTGTTTAATTCAGGAATGGATAAGGAAAAATTTCATAATTGGAAATTTTATCCTAAGGGGGCCGTATAAAAAATTAATATTTGTATTTTTTCAAATAGAGCTCCCATGGAGTTGCAACTTATCTCATCAAATTTTGCACCTTTTTTATGAAACTTTGCAATTGGAAGTATGTGTCTAAAAGAAATATTTAAAGAGATAGCCTATTGTTTCGATATTTATGAATCACACTGTAGAGTGTTTTTAGTCCCTGACCTTCAACTGCCCATTAAGATAAAGTATGCGTCGGCGCCATTATTTTTCGAATGCGTTTTTCTGAAAAAGTATAAAAGTTAAAAAAATAAAACCAACGCCAATTATTGAAGAATATGTTAGTTCATATTATATATATATTTTTTTTTTCACATTTTCAAACAATTTTTAACATAGAAAAATAGACAAAAATATTTTTTTAAATTATTAATATAGTAATATTTTATTTACAACAGCCAAAAAATTGCACAATAATGCTCAAAGTATGTGCTTTAACCAAAAAAAATTTCGTTAAAATCGAAGATGCAATTTTTGAGTTATAATAAAAATAATGCTAGCAACTTGTTAAAATATTCCAAACTTTTCCTTTTTGTATTTGCTTAAATACGCTGCTATCTATTGATTGGTCAACTTGTGATATTTCTACTCGGGCAGGATGCGCAGTACGCCAAAATAAAAGAATGTTTCCATACATACCACTTCCTTATATGCTTGTTATCATGTTTGTAAACATTCTGCTATTTTGGCGCACTGCGCATTTAAGTGATACAATTTCAGAATACATTAAAAGAAAAATAAATGCATCAAATTCATTACAAAAAGAGGTGGATCATCACATTTGGAATCGAAGAAAAACAGCTTTCCAGCAACTAGTTGCATCAGATCTGCTTGATTTTCCAAAGCTAAGCGAATATAAATTGAAAGTTTTGTTCGCCGGATCATATCAGCTTTCATTGGCTATTTCGTACCTAGTAGAAATACTTGATGAGAAAAACAATTTATTTGTGCACTACGTTAAATTAACCCCGAATATTATTAAAATGGATGTGAGATCACGCCATATAAACAAAAAAACTTATCACGTGTACGTTGACTATAACCCTAACAGTTATAACATTCTGTTATTTTGACGTACTGCGCATTTAAGTGATACAATTTCAGAGTACATGAAAAGAAAAAATAAATGAATCAAATTCATTTATTTTTCTTTACAAGGTACTGCTGTGATTGTCCTAATGGTGGGTGTTGTTCCCATATGGCGAGTGGTTACCAATCTCATGGAAGATATTTGTCACGAATAATACGCCCTGCTGAAATAGTAACAAAAATCTTATTGATTGATAATATTGTTGTGATAAATGAAAATAGTGATGATGATGATTCAAATATTTTCGAAAAGGCTCTTTTTCTGAAATGTTCTGTAATTATCTCTTTTATAGTAAAAAAAAAACTCTTAATAATAACTGATTAAAAATACACTGCTGTGTGAAACAATGTTAGTTAATATTGTAATGCTTAATCCATTGTTAAAAAGGGGCCTCTAAACATTGATCCCTTAATAGAAAAGGGACACAACTTAAAAATCGTCATTTTTGAGATAAAGACAGTTTTTAAATCCTATGCACTGATATTTTTATCTGGAAAAACGGCACAGTGGCAGTTGCACTATTATGCCTTCAGAGGGTAAAAGTGTAACTATGCTTTTCCAACTTATTTACATTATTCTTTGTGATAAAGTGACACTTTTGAGTTATTATTGCTACTGGAATAACTTAAACAAATCTATCAACCTAAAAAAATCACCGGAAAAAAAGTATACTTAAGAATCTTTTATTAATGAACAAAACATTGTTCAGTTAAAAAATTTTAAAACAGATGTACTGATTTTTTTTTTTTTGAGTTATGTCATTTTCTATTAAACGAGCGAGATATCTAATTATTTACAGACTATTACGTATTTACTTACAACCCACTTATCCTATTTGTTATACAGTAACAATAATACGCGCGTAATTGTACAAATTCAAACAGAAAAAGATAGGAACATTCTAACAAGTTGTTAGCATTATTTTTGTTATAACTCAAAAAGCGCATCTTCGATTTTAATGAATTTTTTTTTTTTTTTGCTTAAAGTACATACCTTGAGCATTATTCTCTAACTTTTTGGCTGGTGTAAATATAATATTACTATATTAATATTTTTTTAATATTTTTGTTTACTTTTCTATGTTAAAAATGTGAAAAAAAATATATAATATAGTAAGTAATATATAATAAAGTATTTTTCAATAATTGATGTTAGTTTGATGTTTTTAACTTTTATACTTTTTGAGAAAAACGCGTTTGAAAAATAGTGGCGCCGGTGCATTTCCCCGATTATCTAAAGGACATTTCAAGGTCAAGAGCTAAAAACACTCTATATTATATTCTCATGGTATGCTTTATTATTACACATGTTATTTCAAACATCGGCTGCGGGGGCCATTTTGCTATGCTTATCCGGCTAGACCCTTTAGTTTATTCGTTCGAAAAACATAGAACATTTCTTTTGATATCATAATGCTTTCGTAAGGGAATGCAAACGATTTTCACATTTCATTATTAACTAAAATGAAAATGACACATTTGAATAATGGATTTGAACGTAAACTTACGAATGCTAAATTTTCGATATAATGTCTTAAATATATCCAATAGCTTTGAAAATTTGCCGATACATTTATTAGAATTTAGAATTTAATTGTTCAAATTATTGGGAATTTTTTTGCATCTGTTCGAGAAATATAAAACATTTTATTTTTATATTTTTTACAAATTTAAAATGCATTTATTTTTACTTTCCTCAGTTGCTTCGCAATTGTATTTCAAAGAGAATCAAAATAATAAAATTCCAGTAAATTGCAATATTTTGCCGCATTATTTTTTAAAAAGCAAAATAGCTTATATTTCGAGAGATGTTTAGTATTCTATTGAATTTTTATTGAATTTTTTTCAGGATATTTTATTAAATTCCTGCAACAGATATGGATGTTTCGTGGTTGAAAAGTTAGTATTGTTTGAAAAATAGGATAAAATCTCTCGTACAATTGTACGAGAGATTTTAACCATCTCCTTTTAATCTAAGGAAATTAGAGTATTTAAAACGCCTCCATCCATATAATCGAATCTTTAAATAGCACAATTACTGGAAATTGAGAACCTAAAATTAAAGTGACAAAGGTGAAAGGGAGTTCAGGGGGGCGGAACCCCCCTGAAGAAATGTACTTTTCATTTTTCCAAAATTACAAGAATAAGCAGTTTATGAGAATATCGTTGCATAAAACCATATTTAAAGTAACACTTTTAAAATTTCCGTAAGCTTTGAGAAATATTTTAGGCTTATAAATATATATAGAAATTAAAACAATTAAATTGTGGATTGTACAGTATTAAATATTATGCAATGTGTGATTAATAAACAACGACTTGCAGAGCTGACGTCAAGGCTCTGCAGATTTACTAGTTTAGACAGATTTCCTCACAATTTTGTTGATTATAGTGAAGAGCAGGGTAAACGGTTACACCAAGATATCAGAATTATGGAGCAAATGTACCAAGGACGTTGGAAGCGCCACACGATTGCTGACTGCTGTTGGACGGTACAAAAAGATTGTCCTGAAGAGAAACATTCTAGAAAATCAGACAGGAAACGGTTCTAATAGTATTGTTAAACTTTATTTCTGTTTTTCAATACCTGTCTAACTCAAAATACAATTTTACAAAATATGTAAAATTAAAAAAAATTCTTTACATATTTAATATTACTTTTTTGTACTTGTGTCATTATCGGATCATTGGCTTTATTGCAAAAACGAGAGCCAATCCAGATTTTTTTTTATTATTTTCGTATTCAGCCGACCAAAATTATTCGAAATCTGTTATCCAACCCGTCCGCAAAATCACTAGTTCCCGGTTCTAATAACCCAGGAACAAACTGGGTACGTAGTGCACTCATGTCCAAAAATAAGGTCATAAATATAAAGTCTGTGAAAACTGGGGAACTATTCACTGTGTTGCCACGAAAAATGGCACAGAGGTATATTACAATGGGAGAAAGAATATAGCACCATAACAATATAGAAAAAAATTTAATTGTGAATTAAGAAACAAGGTATATCAAAAGGTATTAAATCATTAATCAGAGATAAAGCATTTATCTCGGGAAAATATGGTCTAATATGGACTATGACCACCGTGCACTGCTATACAAGCCTCACAACGAGCTCTCATACTGTTTATAAGGGTGTCAATAAATGTTTGTGGCAATAAAGCCTATTCTTCCAAAACGGCGGCTTTTAACTCCTGGAGGGTCCTGGGAGGAGGGTTACGCTGTGCAATGGTGCTTCCTAGACTATCCCAAACTTGTTCAATAGGATTGAGGTTCGGAGACTTCGAGGGCCAATTCATACGTCGAATATACGTCTTCTTCAAGAAAATCATCAACAATTTGAGCTCTGTGTGACTTTGCATTATCGTCCATAAACATGAAGTGCGGGCCTACAGCACCCCGGAACAACCTCACATAGGCTTCAAGGACCTTATCCCTATAGCGATGTGCGGTGATCACCAGCATAGAAGACGTGCAGTGGTGTACGACTGCCCAACATTACGCCGCCCCAGACAAGGATTCCTTTGCCACCAAATCTGTCGATTTATTTTACGTAGGAGGGATGATAGCGAGCTCCACGTTCTCTCCAGATGAAGATTCGACGAGAATCACTCTGCGTAGTGAATCTCGAGTCATCACTGAACAGAACACGCCCCCATTCTTGTTATGTCCAAGACTGATGTCTTCGGCTCCACAACAACCAGGCTCTCCTGTTGGATGCAGTGAAAGGGACACGACTGGACGCCGGGCGTAAAGGACTCTCTCTGCTAGACGTCTATATACTGTTTGCCTGGAAATTCTTATTTCAGACGCAGCAGTAAGGTCACGAGCAAGCTGAGGAGCCGTTAACAGCCTATGTCTTCGTACGCTTAATGCCAAGTAGCGATACTGTACAGGTGTCGTTGCTCTATAGTGGCCATGGCCGGCCTTCCTGGTGACATTGGGATGGTTTAGGAAGAGCCATTGCACAGCATAACCCCCCTCCTAGGACCCGCCAGGACTTAAAAGCCGCGCTTTTGAAAGAATGGGTTTTGTTGCCACAAACATTTATTGACACCCTCATGAACAGTATGAGAGCTCGTTGTGAGGCTTGTATAGCAGTGCACGGTGGTCACACTCCATATTAGACAGACTTTTCCCGAGGTAAATGCTTTATTTCTGATTCATGATTTAACACTTTTTAATATGCCTTGTATCTCAGTTCACAATTAAAGTTTTTTCCATATTGTTATGTTGCTGTATTCTTTCTCCCATTGTAATATACCTCTGTGCTACATTTCGTGTCAACACATTGGGTTCATCATTTTTCACAGATTTTATGTTTATGACCTTAATTTTGGACATGAGTGTATAAAAGTACTGTATAAACCAATACTATATAAAATGTTTGTTTTTTCTATGATTAATGGGAAAGACCAGTGTCATATTTGCCAATGTTGAAAATTATTAACAACTTGACTGCCAGGAGTGGCACATCTACTAAAGTGTTCATCTGGACCACATTGTAATTTTAATGTTTTATTTTTTTCTTTTATGCACAGGAAGCTTTTAACTTAAAAATTATCTTCTGGAATGTAATTTGCTTTATTATTATTTAATGTTATTGTGTTAATCACCGCTGAGTCAGATGGCCTTATATTTATTTATATTTTTTCATTTATTAATACTTTACCATATCCGTTTACATCAGCCAATTTTGGAACAAATATGTTACAGTGAAACTTTCTGTAACCATACGAGTGAATGTCAGTATTACAAGCCGTTGTGTTGCACATCGACTGGTCCATATGGATGTAAGATATAAACTGCTAGGAATAATTCTTGATTCGCCTGGCTTCATAAAGGAAAAATGCTTGAAACATTGGAAATTGTACTGTCTAAAAAATACTTTACCAGTAACATAAAACGATACAGCACTTCGAAAATCGAGATCTAGATGAAATACCATAGAATACGAATAAACGAAGTTTAATAATCAGAAAAACGTGTACACTGTATTTATATATGTACAAGATTTAAATCAAAATAACTGGCATTGCAATGTTTCATTTTCATATTCAAAACACTGACATTCGTCACATGTTCAAATTCAAAAAAACAAAGCAGCCGTTCTCGCTGCGTTCAAAACCCAGACTACAATGTGGGAATAAAAGTAAAAGTAGAAGTCTACGGTGTTGCAGCGCCGTCTAACTGAACAATTCATTTTTCTACACACTCTGCACCTGAACCTTTATACAGTTCATCTATCAAATGTCTTACAAAATTATTCTATCTTAAAATATTAAGGGAAGAAATACAAAAATACCGACATATTCAAAGTACTTTTCTGGCTCTAATGATATTTTTGATTTCAAATTATATTAATATTTATTATTTCAAAAAAAAAAAATCTGGAAGTCGGTTCACTGATTCGCCAGAAATAGTTCCCTCTCTAAATACCTTTGAAATATATCGTTTCCGGTTTCAAATGAATTATGCTTTCAAACATTTTCGAAGGCGTTTTTGTTTCTGCGCACGTCCAAGGACACCTCTACATTTTCAACACAGGTTACCAATACTAGAAAATATCATTTCGCGTTTTAAAAGAGTGAAGGATGGGTGTGCCTGGACCTGTTGTTGTAATGAAACGAACAAAATGTTGTTTTCAAATGTTTTCCTCTGGAAAAACATGTTTATGAGGTAATATCTGATACTGTCTATGATTAGATAGTTC
Organism: Maratus michaelseni; assembly: GCA_963931845.1. Taxonomy (NCBI): domain Eukaryota; kingdom Metazoa; phylum Arthropoda; class Arachnida; order Araneae; family Salticidae; genus Maratus; species Maratus michaelseni. The sequence goes on along the minus strand of OZ007590.1, from coordinate 207,985,065 downwards.
GTGTGATAGCAGCTTTAGTGGTATGCATACATAACATAAGCAAGATTTTTAACTTATCATTCAAGATGTAATATTAAACTAAAATTGTCTATATTGTGATCAAAAATGAATTTTCATAAATATTTTGGGAAAAGTTATTGTATCTATCTAAATATATTCATTAAATTAATTTTCACAATTCAATCATTTTGACTTTCATTTGATTAGCTTCATTATTCCCATTGTGTACTACTAATATATATTTAAAACGATATTTTCTATTTTTATCTTTAAATTTCATGCATTTATTTTTGAATGATGCTTTAGAATGCATTAACGTGTTTAATGCATTGTAATGCATTTGATAGCAGAAACATTATGCAAGCATTTTTCTTTAAATTTGGTTTATCCCTTTTTTATGAAATTTCCTAATTCTTACATAAACAAGATTTTTATCTTATCGTTATAGAAATTAATGTTAAACTTTTGTCATTTGTAGATAAATCCAAAAATACATTTTCATCTAATCCATCGTGGAGCAATTTTGTTTATCTGTCTAAATATCTTCATTAAAATTAATTTATTTTTCACAATTCAATTATTTAAACTCTCATTTAATTATATTCTTCACTCATAAAGCCTAATAACGCGTAACAAATCTGCCTCACAAATATAGTTTTTAGCAATCAAAAGGGAAATTCTATTGATTCGGAAAATCGATTTAAGAAATTGAAGGCAAGGATAATTTCGTTTATTTCTCAAATAAATCAGGCGGAAATGAATGATTCTTTCAAGTATGATTATCCTTATTCAAAAGTCTTTCTTTCAAGATATGGGAAACGTCTAAGATCGATATTTTCAATTAACTAACCAAGGTTTAACGAATAAATATTAAGCGCATGTTCTAAAAAACAATTCAGGTGGGTTTTGCAAAGCAGGAAAATTTCTTTGCCAACAGCTATAATGAAATATCTTAGAGATCTCTCGTATAACATTATATATTTAACATTATTATATATATAACAACATATTTTAACAATGTATTACATTCTTTATTCCCTTGTTCTTGACTTTTCCATTTCATTATTCATGCTCTTAATGCTAGTTAAACGTAAAAAATATTATTTTATTTATAAACTGTTCAAAATATTTTTTTTTCTTTTGTATTTTTTGTACAGGGTAAATGAATAATTTTCGTTTTTAAATTACCTTTATTTTAAATATTCTTCTAAACTCTTCCTGTGTGAATGCATGCGTTTAGTGATGGGCATAATGAGTTATTTCGATATTCAAATGAATCATTCAGGCATGCACAAAAGCATGGGTGCCAACCTTCGTGTTCTTTTTAATCAATAGTAACCAAAAATTTTGTAAGAAAAAAAATGAGAGAGAGAGAGAGAGAGAGAGAGAGGGAGAAGGCTAACTTAACTTATCTTTACGTGGTTCTTAATTTAATTAATTTTTCTTTACGAAATTTCTGGTTTCGTCTGATAAAATGAATACGAAGTTTGCCAACCATGCTTTTGCGCATGCCCGAATGATTCATTAGAATATCAAAAAAGTCCTTCCGGCCTGTACCGGGAGGAAAAGGTAGCTCTCCTATATCTTCGTTTTCAAATTTTAGCTAATGTTACACGAAAACAGCAAGTTAAAATGCAAAGAAACGTTTACAAAAGATTCGTTAATACTGAATTTGAATAAGAAATTCGCCAAATTATTGAGCAATAGCCAAGTTGGCTTCATTTATGAAAACTTATTGTGGTCGCCAAATTTGGCGATATTTCGCCAAATGTCGCCAATTTTGGTGCCAATTTTTGGCGCTAACGGATATGAATATATAGTTTTATGCGTATGATTGGGAAAATTATTACAACAATGAAAGAAAATAATTTGCGAGTAATCGCGTTAATGTGCTGTTTTGTTTCAAAATGTCAGCCACCCTAGAATTTCAAACTGCTCTATCTCAGCCATTTTTTAAGATAGAGGTAAACCAAAAAATGCTCTGGAATCCTTGTATCAAGGCCTAACACGTAATTAAAAAATAAATTTGAATTTTTAATTTTTTTGTATATTTATTTTAGTTTTAAATTTTTAAATGGCCGCCATCTTGAAACAAAATGGCGGACCAAGCTGGCCAACGAACTCGGTCGAAACATTGGTTAGCTTAATACACACAATTAGTTTCATCAAAATTGATTTATAAATACGAGCGTTATCGTATGACATAGGTCAGATATATATATAAATCAACATTTGAACGGAGGGTGGTTTTGGGGTCTGGGGGTCATGATCGGTGAAAATATATCGAAATTTTCCGGAACTGCTTTCCTCCGAACGGCTGCAATAGGTAGCTTTATACTTTTTTGTATTGAAAGCTACCTAATATGCCCTAACGTACTACATGCGTTACAAAAAGTAACTAACTTCCAAATTGCATCACTTTATAATAGTGGTATTCACTAGGGATGAGATCGGGCTCCTTTTTCGGAGTCCGAACCCAACCATTTGAAATCCGAGCCCGAAAGTACGCCGTAGAAAATTGTTAATAACTTTTTTAAATTGTTTCAAGATTAATTTTCTGGTTTTAAATCTCTTCTAACATAGAAATAAGAATTAATCTTAAATATTCACTGATGACAACATTTCCTGATTTTTATATGCCGGAAAACTTGTTGTTTAAAGTAGCAAATTTATTATTTATACCCAACCGCTGTCAGAAATCTGTAAAAATCCCAATTCTTAGTCTTTTAAGATAATATTGTACAACTAAAACAGAAAGACATGAATTATGTTTTCCAGTAATTCTGGAAAAATGATTTCAAACAGAAAGCAATGATAGACAAGGGATTTCCCACTTCTTCTTTGTGTAACTAACAATGCATCAGATAGAATATTTATCTTTATGCCGGAAGTGATTCACTATGGCACAGCAACTCAACCCAAAAAGGTGAGATGTAAGGTACACTTGAAAAATCATTGACCAGGGAGTTACGAAATTTATGAATATAAACTGCCTCAAAGAAGTCTAAATCTAATGGAGTGTTACATTTCTTAATAATAGTGGCTGAATCAAAGTTAAAATTATGTCCCTCATTCCAACAGTGACAAGCAATAGATGATTTTTGTAATTCTTTTTTCTTAATGTAATTTCTGTGTTCATTGAGTCTGAAACGGAGTTGTCGTTTAGTCTGTCTTATGTAGGACAAACCACATTGACATTGTATATTGTAAATTTCCCAAAAGTTTTGATGTGAGATTTTATCCTTTAACTGTGAAAAATTTAGTTTATTAACTGGCTTAAAAACAACCTTAAAATCATATTGTCTTAAAATATTAGCTATTTTATAGCTAATGCTATTGTAAAATGGCAAAATAATGAGGTTAGAAAAAGATACTGGAACATCAGAAGAATCAAGATTACTATTTTTATTTAGACAACGAAAAATTAAACGGTTGATATAAGTCAAACTAAAACCACGATTAATAGCAACTGATCTGATATAATTCAATTCTGTAACAAGAGAAACAATATCCGAACAAATGGAAATTGCTCTATTAATAAAGAAATGAAAAGCCGAGGCTTTCTGAGAAGGGGGGTGACACGAATTAAAATGAGGGGGGAGTGAGACTGCAAAGGGTTTCCGGTATACACAGGTATCAAATGTATTAGGCTGACGTGTAACTAACACATCAAGAAAGGATAATTTATTTTCAACTTCAACTTCATATGTAAACTGGATAATAGGATCTATTGAGTTTAGAATAGTTAAGACATTATCAATGGATGAAATAGACGGGTCCAAGAGTGCAAAAGAATCATCAACATATCTACAATAAAATGGAAAATTAACAAGATTAAACAATTTATCCTCAAAAAAATGCATATACAAATCTGCTAGGAAAGGACCTAAAGGATTACCCATCGCCAAACCATCTGACATAGAATAAAATTGATTTGAAAACTGGAATACATTTTGCGTTAAACAAATACTGAATAACTCAATAATGTGGTTTATCTCATAATCTGTGTAATGGAATTCTTTTAATCGTAAAGTGAGACACTGAAGTGCCCCTTGGACAGGAACATGGGTAAACAGTGAAATAACATCAAAAGACACCATGCGTAAAGAGGGGGAGGGGGGGAAATTCCTGATACGGTTTACAAAAGCAGTAGAATTATTAATAGTATATAAATTGGAAACTGAAAGAAAAGAAAACCGTTTAACCAAAAATTTAGCAAGTGGGTAAGAATCAGAACCAATATTTGATACAATAGGACGGAGGGGGACAACAATTTTGTGTACTTTTGGAAGAGCATAAAAACGACTGCAGTTAGCTATGGAAGGAGTTTAAGAATTTTTAGCATTTTCATCAATACATGGAGAAGTTTTAATGAGTTTTCTAGTACTCAGAAGATAACTCTTAGATGGATCCCGGTGTAATTTAACGCATGAACTAGATTGTAAGAAATCATGTACTTTATTAAAATAATCTGATTTATCCTGCAACACTATTTGACACCCCTTATCCTCTTTAGAAATAACAATGTCTTCGTTGGACTTTATTGTAAGTAATGCATTACCAAGATCCTTGTTAATATTCGGTGTAAAATTTGCTGCATTATGAATAATAGTATTTTTAATCAGAACTCTAATAGAATCCTTTTGTGAAACAGATAACTTGCTATATTTAAAGCTTCTCTCTACTGGAGCAATAAGGTTAGGTAAGTCCGGACGTTTAGTAAAAGAAAAATTATAATTAAGCTTAAGTGCTTCCTCCTGTACTGGTGATAACTGGTAAGAGGAAAGGTTAACAATGACATTATTATTAACCACTGAAAGCCCCGAAGGGGGTGTGTTAAACGTTGGTATTTTTAGTACATCTGTAGTATCTCATCTCTAGTACTTATCTACGCGGCCCTTGATTTTATTTCATGTTGTTCTCAGTGTTGGCACACAATTAAGATGTATAAATTAATTTACATAGCTACACTCAGCTAACGTCTTGTCTTAGAAGAAAAATAAAAGAAAGATTTCAGAATTTCTTCAAATATCACGACTCCTTTTCACTTGGAAATCTCGTTGAAAATAACTACAAAAGTTAAATAGGCGTGTCCGAACAGTTACGATGCGTGCCTGCTTAAAGATGAACTTGTTAACTAAAATATACTTTTCCAAAAAAAAAATGAAAACAGACAATTATGCAGACTTTTAATACTAGATGTGTAGTATGTGTTCCGATTTTAGCATGTTGTTCTGAAGAGATTTTGAACCTATTTAGTTTAACATATTTAAGTGAGATGGCATTTAGTCGATTCAAAATATTCAAAAATAAATCTCGTCTCACAAATGAAAATCTTAAAAATCTTCAAATCACTGTGCCAAGGAACTTGCAGGAATTGATAAAATTATATGAAAAGCAGTCAGATTACAACCATCCATCTTTAAAATTACCTAGAAAGTCCACCTAGGTAATTAAAAATTGTCCGAACTTCGTTTTCTCAAATGGTAACACCTACTTTTATCAACCGCGTTTCAGCTTCTTGGAACAAATTTAATCGCAAGAGATATAGTTTGTATACTTTTTCTTAAATCTTCACAGAGTTATAAATGAAAATGTGTTAGGGGTTTATTCATAAATTTAGAAAAATAAAATTTAGATTAGACAAGGAGAAGTTCAAGAAGAAGTTACTGAGAAGTTCAATTACTAAACAGAAAAAAATGTAAAATCTATACTAATATTATAAAGGAGTAAAGATTGTTTTTTGTTTGTTTGTTTGTTTGTTTGTTTGTTTGTTTGTAGGGGGTAATCTCTGGAACTACTGAAGCGATTTCAAAAGTGATGGTGACAATCCCTACTCCAACATAGGCTATATTTTATGTCGGTGCCACTAGCCCCAGGGGGGTGTAAGAGCGAAAAACATTCTAAAATTTCAATTTTTTTTATACTGAAGGAGCTAGACACATGAAATTTGGCATGGGAGTTACTTATAAGATGTAAATGCTCTCTAAGAACAAATTCTAAAAAAATCGAAATTTAAAAGGGTGATATGAGCGAAAAACGTTCAAAAAACCTTCTAAATTACAATTTCTGTGAAATCCCTGGAACTGCAGAACCATTTTCAAAAGTGATGAAGGCAAATTGATGGTGACAGTCCCTGCTGTAACAATGGCTATATTTTATTTCGGTGCCACTACCCCCATAGGGGGGGGCAGGACCGAAAAAACGTTCTAAAATTTCGATTTTTTTTATACTGAAGGAGCTAGAAACATGAAATTCTGCATGGTAGTTACTTCTAAGATGTAAATGCTCTCTAAGAACAAATTCTAAAAAAATTCGAAATTTAAAAGTGTGAGATGAGTGAAAAGCGTTCTGAAAACATTCTAAATTACAATTTCTATGGAATCTCTGGAACTAACGAACCCTTTAAAAAAGTGATGGTAGCAAATTGATGGTGACAGTCCCTGCTGTAACACTGGCTATATTTTATGTCGGTGCCACTACCACAGGGAGGTGCAAGAGCGAAAAACATTCTAAAATTTCGATTCTTTTTATACTGAAGGAACTAGAAACTTGAAATTTGGCATGGTAGTTATTTATAAAATGTAAATGTTTTCTAAGAACAAATTCTAAAAAAATTCGAAATTTAAAAAGGTGAGATAAGAAAAAAGCGGTCTAAAAACATTCTAAATTACAACTTCTATGGAATCTCTGGAACTACAGAACCATTTTCAAAAGTAATAGTAACACTCCCTGCTGTAACATAGGCTATATTTTATATCGGTGACACTACCCCAGAGGGGGGGGGGGACAAAAGATCGAAAAAGGTTCTAAATTTTCGATTTTTTTTTTCGACATTAGTGGGGCTTAATTAGTAATTTCTGAATTATCTGTGGCAGTAAAATTTCCTCTAATGAAAATAGGCCAACGAATACCACTTGGCATTTTTCAAGAATTACGCGAGCAAAGCCGCGGGTTTTGCTAGTTATAAAATAAAATTTTATAAAAAAAAAAAATCTGGTTATTTCTAAGATTTTCTATATGTGTATGCAAAGAATAACAGGAGATGGTCTCTTTAGATCGTCGAAAACTAAAATTTCTCTGTACCTGGAAAACAAATTACAGGAATGGGCTGTAAAAACACACAGCCATATTTTGCACGACACTGATTTTTTTATGTAAAAAATAATAACTGTCATAATACAGAATTTTTTTAATATGAATTTCTGAATAATTTTCATAATAAGAAAATATGTTTTTGAATCAAAAAATATTTAGAATATGTTTAGGTTTATACATTGTATCTCATTAAATAGAAAACTTTCAGTCAGATGATTTTTTTATGAAGATATAAATAAAAGTTGGTAACGTAGATTTATCATTAGCATCCTCACGTTTTTATCCTTTCTCACTCGATGAAGAAAAATGCATGAGCTATATACATTTTCGGGATGATTGATTCCAAGGAACTGAAATAGAATATCAAAAGTAGGTGTTACCATTTAAAAAATGAAGGTTTATGCAATATTTAACATATAGCCGACGCCTATTTAAAAAAATTTATTCATATTCTGAAAGAATGCACTATTCTAGCAAAGTCTAATGACACCATTGTTGTGATTTTATTGTAAACGATCTGCAAATAAATACGGGTGCATCTTTTGTTGTTATTGTTATTGTTTTACAGACCGTACCATACGCAGCTAGGATTGAAGAATGTATCTTTCAGTATCCTTTGTCAATTTCTTTTTTTTTAATGCAATTATAAGTGAATATTTAAATTCTGTGTGTGTGTGGGGGGGGGGGGGGGGGGTTGCAAGATTCCTAATGAAATGGTAAATATGGTAAATTTCAATAGCATTTCAGTACTATTTTTATATGACATTATAATATTAAAACAAAAAACTTCAAATGATATTTCAGCCTCTGACTAAGTTTAAAAATCTCAGAAAGAAAATAAATGTGAAAATAATGACAAACTTACCCAAATATTTTTTAAATATACCACTACTATAATATACCAAATAATATATAATATACGGATAATTCATGTAAAGATATACATTTATATAATACATATATATTTTATAATATACAGAAAGAATAATATACAGAAATATGTTATAATATACAGAAGTTTTAAATAAGAACTGATATTTTCTATTTCTGCTTTTAAATTATACGGTTATATATATTTTTTTAAATGCACTTTTTCAGCACTTTAAATATCTTTATTAAAATTAAATTAAATTTCACAATTAAATTATTTTATTTCGTTTAATTAAGTTCGTTACTCATAAAGCGTTTCTCATTCCATATAATAAATCTGTTAAAAAAATGTTGTTTTCAACAAACAAAAGTTAAATTCTTTTGACTTAAAAAATCGATTTAAGAAACTTGCAGACAAGAGCAATTTCATTTATTCCTCACACAAATCAGGGTGAAAGGAAGGATTATTTTAACTATAATTATCCTTATTCAGAGAATTTTTCTTTCAAGATAAAGGAAACGTCTAAGTAAGATATTTTTTAATTAATTAATCAAAACTTAGTTAATAAATGTTAATCGCAGTTTTAAATAACAATTCACATGCGTTCTGCAAAGAAAAAAAAATTCTTCACCAAAATCTATAGTCATTTTATGTCAAATGACCTGAATTATGATATCGTTCTATCTCGACCCTTTTCAATTTTGATGCAATCGCAAAAACACGTATATTCGTGGAGAAAAAAAAAACTGACCCCCCCCCCCCCCCCCCACACACACACACACACACACATACTATCTCCGCAACAAATTATCATAGAAGAAAGTTATTGGTACCAAATGATTGGGAATAAAGTCTACTTTGAAATGATGTATATAAAATTTGTTTATGGGGTCATCTACATATAAAAACAAACCAAAACTTTGCTTTTGTTTTTTTTTTCAAAGGCAATACGCAATTTTGGCACAATATTTTAACTATGTCTAGATACCAAATTTCATGAAATTCCTACGATTAGTTTCAGAGAAATTAATTATTTTAAAATAAGCATATTTTAGAGGTTGTATCCAAATTGAAGTTCGGTACTCAATCGTTGAAAGGCTACAGAATTAGTAAGTAACTTCGATCAATGTATTATTTCTTTCCAATATGACCATTTTACTCACTTAATATGTTTCGGCTATTGTTATATACGGTAAAATCCCTTTCAATATTCATTTTATAATGTTTACACGAGTTGAATTATCCGATTTTAAAAAGTATACGGTTAACAGCAATTAAAATAGTTTTCTAATATGTGAATGTGATTGGAATTTTATAGGTGTTTTTATAATGCTTTTTCTCAGATTTCAAATTTATTTTACTTGCTCTTTTCCAAATTTATATGTGAAGAATATCGGCGAATGCAAAATTTAGAATAAACAATAGTATGAAGCGGTATAAGGAAACGATGTAGAAAAACCCCAGACAAACTGCTTTTTAGTCTGAATATAAATCTCAACTCGATTGCTACTGGCATATTTTTAAAACTTTTTCAGAAAATATACAACACATATGTATATATAAGAAACTTTACTTCAAACATATATATCGCAAAAAAAAAAGTTTATTAGACTGGAGAAGAATCTAGAAATTCAATTAAAGGTTAAAAAAATAATGGATAAGTTTTTTTCTAAAATAGGACTGTTTATTTTTTAAAAATGAGCATTTAAAAATAAAAGTTAAACTAATTTGCATAACTGACGTAAAATTATATCTCATGCTAATACGATTTACGTAATTTTAATAAAAAATTTAAAAGCAGACACAGAAAAAGTAAAAAAAAAAAAAAAAAAAAAAAAGAAAAAAAAGTATTATTCTAATCAACAATAAAATGAGTAAAATATTTTTTCTAATTATGCTATTCTGCACATCATAGACAGCCCCTTAAACCAACATCTTGCGGTTTTTTAAGCCTAATTTGACAACTAGTTGGAAGAAAAATTTTAAATTTTAAATGCGCCTAAAGCAGGACATAATAAATAAAAATCCATCAAAAAATTTGTAGGTTGCAATTCATAATTTTTTCGAATATTAATTTCATAATTCATACTATAAAATTATAAAAATTACAAATTCAACGTATTTATGTTAAGGTTTTTCAGTATTATAACCAAACAAAAAATTAGCACATTATAATTTCAGGAGATAGTAATAAAAATATGAAAATGTAATTTAACATTAGAAGCTCTAAATTTTTAATGTTTATAATTTAATAACCTACCATCCAAATGACTTGACATTTTGATATCTAGGCATAGTGTGAACCAAAGATTTAAAATATCGTGTCAAAATCGAGTATTGCCATTGAAGAAAACATAGTTTGTGCTATTTTTGATATGTAAATTCCCCCCCCCCCCTTAAGAAAGTTTCATATACATCATTGAAAAGTAGCCTTTATTTCAAATCGGTTGGTAACAGTAACTTTCTTCTATTATAGTTTGTTGCAGAGTTAGTGGGGGGTGTTCAGTATTTTATTTTACCACGCCCGTACATATAAGTCTAAAATGGACATCTGCAAACTGACATAGTAGAAGTGGTATACTTGAGTCACCAGGGGTGCTTCTGTAAAATTCACTATTTCACTGTCGCAGGAAAAACAAACAAATCATCAAGTTTGCCATCTTACTGCTCCTGATACAAGAAACCTTACATATTGCAAATATGTAAATGCAATCTAGTATAGCTTTTTGTGCTGAAAAACATAATTGTAATATTAAAGATCAGAAATCGATCCATTTATCACCACTTTGCTTTAAACTAGGCCATATAGTATGTCGGGATAAATTTGATATTTACTTTAACAAGCTATAACCACTAAACACATTACTTTAAAAGTTTGCCACTTTACAAATTAATTACGTACGGACATTACATAGAACTACCGAAGTCGTTTCATTCCTGCCTAAATATGTATTAATTTATTCATCTTACAAATATTTTTAAAAATTACATTCATACATTCAACCCATTTTCATAAGCCCATATCTCAAAAGGGACACTTCTGATTTGATTACTGTTAGTGCCATTGGTAAGAACACACCTTAATTGAAAAAAAACAAAGGTTTTCTTGAATTTCTTGTGAATATTTTAATTCTTTCTGGGAAAATAGTGGATAGAATGAAAAATGAAAAGAAAAATTTTAATGAAAGAATAAATATCTCTATTCTAAAAAAATTTTTTACTAACGGTGTCTCTTCCGTCGGTATTAAATCTATCATGTCATTTTCCCTTTCTCAGCTTATCTTGAAAAAACAATTGCATATAAAAACATGAAAACTGGTAGTTTTAAAGAAAAATGTATGACAAACATGCTAGCGAAGCGCTATTTAATGTTAAAATCGGTCAAGATAGTTTTTTTTTTACTTTTTATTCCTTTACTGCCCGAGAAGGACTTCTCAGACAAAGTCAAGTCCGTACAGGATAGTTGTCCCTCCTGGTCCTCTTTATTGAGGTTTTAAAAAAAATTACGAAATCCCACCGGTAAACGCGATGTTTAGTTACCTAAGCTTTATAGGATGAAAAACCATACATAACAATTGAATCATCTTTTTCTGGCATATACACTGTAAAAAAAATTGCAGTAAAATTACGGGCAGAGGCCGGCAGCAGAGATTCCAGTCATACCCCGTAAAAAAAAAAAAAAAAAAAAAAAAAAAAATCCATGCCCATCATTTTGTGCAGCCCGTAATTTAACGGGGAAAAGTAATATAGCATTATAATGCACAGGATATAATGCACTTTAAAACACAATAACACTTTGCTTACTGTTCCGTAGCCCGTAGCACATTAGATAATCATCATATAATCGCTGTTTTGGCTGGTTAAAATTTTCGAAACACGAGTAAAATGAAGGGTTACACCCTAGCGGAGGACAATGTATGGGGTCGTACCGTATTTTTGCTAACATATGGGCTAGAACTGTAAGAATATGTAGATTGCTCTTACTTTTCTAAGTATCTAAGGGATAAGGCCGCTTATTTAGTAGATCAGACCGTTTTTCATCAAATAAGGCTGTTGCCCGTGAAAATTGAAGGGCAAACACTCATAAATTTACAGTTTTTTCTGAGAGTGTACTTGACTAGATTGTGGTGTGCACTATCAATCATTTTCTAAATTTTACTGAGTTTTTCTTTTTTTTTTTATCAAAATTTTATATTTTGAATAGAGAATTAATACATATTTTGAAATAGCCGTTTCTTATACTTTTGCACAATATATAGAGCCTGAATAATAATATTTCCATTTGAAATATATATTTACTCGTAAATAATGAAAATGAAAGAAAACATTAAAATAATTATTTATTACGTGTGAAAAGCATTTGATGGTGAAAATGACGTCAAATTTAAAACAATGTATTCATTTTCATGCGGTGAAGTTTTTTTTTCCCTGTTGTAGTATTTTTAAATGAAACTAAACAAGTGTAAACATAATCTGACATATATAGCGTACTTTTGAACATTAATTATATCGTTTCCATTTGTGAAAATCGCACCATATTCAGCAGGTCATGTGCTTTTTCATTTATAAATCATGAACTTTAAAGCTTCCACTGGTGAAAATTTCGTGATATTTAAAATGAAACGTCCAGAAAATTGAAGTATTTCCAGAAACTTAACTATGTTATTACGGTTGTACAAAAAGGCGTAAATTCCACAAACTCTTCCGTTCATAACTCCTTTTTCCCAGGTTTTTCTTTCTTTTATATTTTGGCAGGATGGAGATGAAATAGAAAATGATATTTTATGAAATTAAAAGTACTTTTAAAGCTTATTTCACTTTTAAAAGCTCTGTGTCCAATTCTTAAAATAATATTTATCTTCAAATGGCAAATGAGCAATGATATTTTATTAAATTAAAAGTGCTTTTAAAGCTTATTTCACTCACTGAGTCCAATTCTTAAAATAATATTTATCTTCAAATGGCTATTGACTTTCTACATTTGCAGCCAATTTTTTCTTCTTTTTATAACAGCTGAAAATAGCGTGTTTTTAGAGACAGAAAGATGACTAACAGGGAAGGTCAGCTTACGCTTTTGAGCTTTAGGGTAATGCAGAGATTTGTTGTTTTTATAGAGTACAGTGTCTAGACGAGGGTTGACGAACGTAACCCATAAAGGTCAGAGCCACTAGTGTTGTAAATTTTGATAATACTATTTCCGTGCTATATTTATCTGACAATAGCCTTAAAACTGAAATTTACTAGTCATATTTCATTCTCTGATTGAATATGAAAAACTGAGAAAGAAATTAAACATAAAATTAATTGACCGACCTTATCCACAAATATTATTTAAATATACTAAACTTTTATAATATATGTAAAAAAATATGTATTATACTTTTATAATATATGTAAAAATAACTAAGTTTTGAATATGATATGATATTTTCAATTCCTATCTTTAAATTACGTGTATACAATTTTGTCATTTTTTAGATTACATTAATATGTTTTAAACATTTATTAATAGAAACATCAGGCAAAAATTTATTTTTAAAATATTTTCCGCAAATTTTCTTAGCAGAATAATCTTAAACAAGCAAGATTTTTATATTATTATCCTGGAAATAATATTTTTGAAAAAGTTATCTGTTTGATAAAACAACACACGCACACACCAAAAAAAAAAAAAAAAGTAGAAAATCTATTGATTTATTGGTAAAAATTGGTAAATCTATTGGTAAAAAGTTAGTTAGTTATCCAAATATCTCCTTTAAAATTATTTTTATTTTCACAATTCAATTATTTTTACTCTCATTTAATTGGATTCATTACTTATAATTCGTACTAACGTACAACAAATTTGCTTAATATTCGTAAATGTTGTTTTCAACGAACAAAAGTAAAATTCTTTTGAATTGTAAGATCGGTTTGAGTTACGTTTTGAATTTCGTCATTTCTCAAATAAATCAGGTGGAAAGGAATAATTCTTTCAAGTATAATTAATTATCCTCATTCAAGACTCTTTCTTTCAAAGTAAGAGGAACACCACACACAGATATTTCAATTAATTAATCAGAATGTAGCAAATAACTATTAAACGCCTGTTCTAAATAACAATTCGGATGGTGTTTAGAAAGATAGATTTTTTTTTTTATCGATTGCTAAAATGAAATATCTTAGGCATTTTTGTAATATATATTTGTATTACAGTTATATTTCGTTGTTTGCGTCTGCATGTAATTGTCCAACATATTAACTATTATTCATGCACATAATATGGCTTCAATGTTGAAAAAGAAATGTTATCTATGAGTTGTTTCCAGTGTTGCATTCCGGGGGTGGACCGGGGGGGGGGGGGACATTCGCGCCCGGAGCATTTAAATGTCCCCCCGGAAAATTTGAAATTTTATTCTTTTAATAGTTAAAAAGTTTAATTTCCTCCCTGGAGCCACAGAAATCCCTCCTGCACTGCAAAAAATAATTGTTGATTTTACAGTATAAAACTGGCACCCAGCTGCCATGCGCGGTAGCGTATTACTGCTTGCACGGCAGCGTATTACTGCTTATTTTACTGTTTAATACTGCTAATTTTACGGTATAATACTGGCAGCTGGGATGCCAGTTTTATACTGTAAAATCAACAATTATTTTTTGCAGTGTGGAGAAAAGTGTCTGAATTCAACACTGGTTGTTTTAAATGAAAATTTGCTTTACTTTCTTTGTACAAGATAAATAAATATTTTTACATTACTTTTATTTTAAATATTCTTCAAAATCCTACTTTTTTCGGTGCTTATAACCTATCCACCAATAAAGGGTGACATATAACTTATCTACCAAGATTAAACGTTATTTACCCAGCTAATGTTGAACGCAGAATGTCTTTGGAAAAGTTTGGAAAGTCTTTGGAATTTCCAAGTAGTCTGCCACCGCTACTTAAGTTTTTAAAAAGTTCTATTTAGTATTGAAATTGCAGAATTCACAAACGACTCATTTGTTTACAGAATTTGTAATATTTTCAGCGATTAAATAAAACTAAAATTTATATTTTAAAAAAATTACAGATTAATTATATTATTATTGTGGCAAAACTGCACGGCACTAAATAAACGGAATTATTTAACAATTATGTGAATGTTTGCGGTATCAAGGGATTTTGTTTAAAGTACTAATCATCGTAGTGAACAAATTCAGGACGATATTTTCCCTTCTGGATTATTACCATCACTTAGGAAGGCTGTTCACATCGATTTGCTACAGAACATTGTCAAAGTTTTAGAAGACTTTACAAGATAGTTTTTTATTGTATGTAGTGGGAGGAGGTAAACTATAGTTCCAAAGTTTACTTGAAATACTCTTCTCACTCGTTCCAGAATTACTCCGCTTCGATGATAAAAACCGTTATCAATAGGATAAGTGATCATTTTTTATCCTGCTCAATGATAGCAATAAAACAAAATGCCTTGATACTACAAAAATATCACAAAATTTTCAATAAATAACACTTATTACTTTCTGGAAAATTGACGTTTAATCTTGGTCGGAACACTGCAAAAAAATTGTTGATTTTACAGTATATACTTTCATCCCAGCTGCCAGTATTATACCGTAAAATTAACAGTAATAAACAGTAAAATAAGCTGCAATACACTACCCAACATGCGCTGCAGTGTATTACTGCTTATTTTACTGCTTATTACAGTTAATTTTACGGTATAATACTGAACGCTGAGATGCCAATATTATACTGTAAAAAAAAAAAGAAATTTAAGTGTAGCTTTTGGGGTACTCTATATGTATGATGGAAGAATACTTCTTTTAGTAACACAGCTATATTGTAAAAAATGTTATAAATGTATATATAATAGTGTTTGCATTTGTAAGACAGAAAAAAGTAAGAGAAAGCAAAAAAAAAGACAAACTTCTAGTGAAATTATAAAAGCTGTAAAGTTTAACACATAATTTCAATTTTATTTCTATCTCACAATATACTTTGTAACAAAAATTTCTCTGGCACAATTCAATCTCATTTAAAACATGAAATATAAAAAAAATTAGAAAGAAATTGAAAGTGAAAACAAATTTTAAAAAATTACCTAATTATTGGATTACGTAATTTCATTTTCATTTCTGTCTGACAATATATTTTATAACAGAAATTTCTTCGGCACAATTCAATCTCAAAAGAAACATGAACTATAAAAAAAAAATGAGAAAGCAATTGAAAGTGAAAACAAATTTAAAAAAAAAAACCTAACTATTGAATTATACTACGACTTTTATATGTGCAGAAAAAGAAAGTTTTGAATACAAAAGGATATTTTCTGCTTTTTTGCTTGACCTTTTTTTAATCCTGTTTGAGATTACGCAGGGGTCACATTTGTAATGTATTCGCTACCCCTATTCTCATAATATACAGGGTGTTTCACAAAGAACCCCTAAATTTAAAAATCAATAACCCGGAAACGGTGATAGATAGAAACATGAAACCAGTGGTATGTTTATTAAAAAAGTCGTAAGAATCTTATACGTAAATCTCAAAATTTAGTTAAAAATAGCACCGATAGATGGCGCTGAGAGCGTTAAGAATCCTTGTAAAGTGAGTTCAGAAGCATAGAAAGACTAGTCGTTGAAGATTTCGTCATTGAAATCTGACCGCTATTAGCGTATAGTGAAAATAATTCCGAAAGTGGTGTATACCGTGGCGGAACGTGTGTTTATTGTGTTGGAGTACCATCGATTAAATCAGAGTCCTACTGCCACAAGGAAAAGTTTTCAAACGCGATTTCAAGTCGCAAACGCCCAGATGGGAAAACAATTCGTGAGTGTTTCAAAAAAGTTCAATAGAAGGCAACGTGACCGATGCGAATTATTTTCACTATACGAAAATAGCGGTCAGATTTCAATGGCGAAATCTTGGACGGCTAGTATTTCTATGCTTCCGAACTCTCTTTAGAAGGATTCTTAACGCTCTCAGCGCCATCTATCGGTGCTATTTTTAACTAAATTTTGAGATTTACGTATAAGATTCTTACGATTTTTTTAATAAACATACCACTGGTTCCATGTTTCTATCTATCACCGTTTCCGGGTTATTGATTTTTAAAGTTAGGGGTCCTTTGTGAAACACCCTGTATAATCGTTGTAGTTTTCTATTGTACATGTTAAAGAAATCTACCTCGAAGGTAATAATTTGGAAATAGTGGTAGCAACTTATATAAAATTATCGAACGCTGCAATTTCTGGATTACATTAATGCGTCTTATGCATTGTAAACCATTTAAACTTACAAACATCATGCAAAAATTTAAGCATTTTTAATGCAATTTTCTAATAGTAATATTCTTATGTAAGCAAGATTTTGTAAATATTCTGCAACTTAAAATAAAGTCATCTGTATGAAAAAAAATAAATAAAATCATTCAGTCAGCATTTTGGAAAATGTTTGTTTAGCTATCTAATTAGATTCTTGCTACGAAAATTAATTTTATTAATTAAAATTACTTTACTTTTCACAATCAATTATTTTGACTCATTTAATTAGATCTGTTACTCATAAAACGTACTAGCACATAATAAATCTGTTTAATGAATGTGGCATTTAACAGGCAAAACTGAAATTCTTTTGAATTGTAAAATTCTATTTGAGAAACTTACAGACAAGATAACTTCGTTTATTTTTCAAATAAATCAGGTGGATAGGAATTATTCTATCAATAATAATTATCCTTATTCAAGAAATGCTTCTTCCAAATATAACTAACTATATTTCACCTAAAATACCAAAAACTACTAAGAGGAATATTTTCAATTAATTAACCAAAGCTTAGCAAATAAATATCGAGCTTCTGTTCTAAATAACAATTTAGGTTGTTTCTGAAATGAAGGAAAAATTCTTTATCGATTTCTGCGATGAAATATCTTTAAACATTTCGCGAATAAATATTGTAACAATGTATTACATTCCAATTTTCTTCTTTTCGGCACAATATTACACTCTTTTATTTAACTCAACTTGGCTTTTGTTCGAAAAGATGGAAATTTATAATCGTTTTTTCACTCGTTTCATGATAAACTAGAATTTTAAAAGTTATGTACACAGGTGTGTTTCCGATGACAATGCAATATTTTAATATTTTTAGACATACTTATAAATTAATAAATTAATTTTAAGGTATTTTTAAAGCCTGAGAGGGACTGTTCAGATGAGTAGACCAAGTCTGTAGAGCATAGATTCCCTCCCGGTACATTTTATTGAGGTCTTTAAAAATTATAATTTTCAGCATGGGCTGAACACACTGGAAAACTCGATAACGGGCGGGGTGAAAAGCAATAAGCAAATAATAAGCAAGTAGGAAAACATAGTATGGCATTGGGCCAGAATCGCCAGGAACGAGATAGACCTTCTCTGCCACGGACGGAGCCCGAACGTGACAATGAGCAGGGTAGGAACAAGAAATAAGATAGTAGTGAAATTGCGCACAAAAGACCAGCTTCCACGCGACAGGAGGCGCTATGGTACTGCCAGAGCAAGCTCTACTCGCGACAAGTGGCGTACCACTCGATGCAGAAAACAGAAGCAGGGTGCAACAAGACAACTAATTTATTAGATTGGATAAGTGAAGGAGGTATTGGTGTACTTGTTTGATTTTGGTGCGAAGTGCGGGGCTCGTTATAATATTGCGTAGACATTCCTTTGGGGGACTGGAAAGACGTCTGATATGCCAATTTTTCGTGAGTGGACAATTATAGTAAGGGCGGCTAGGAGTTCCCACCTCACCAGACTCGCATCTGTTCGTTTGGGTAATCATGAATTTGTGCAGGTAGGACTTGAATGAGTCGCGTCCCGTTAGAAAGCTTGTTGTGTGAGGTAGTACATGTGGAGTGAAACTTTGGAGATTAAGTCAAACGCGTGTGCTTGCCATTGTCAGTGGATTCCCCGTACTCCTGCCACTCAGTGAGAATCTTTGATTTCTGGGCCTTCTTAATATGACTGGGACCTTATGACTGGGGCACTGGAAGGTGGTGGTTTAGGTTGATTTTTCTGGTGGTCTGTTTGACAAGTTGGTCCGCGCACAAATTACCTTGAATGCCCTTGTGCACGGAACACGCTAAGATGTCTTCTGTATAGGAGGGATTTTAATTTTTATTTGATCTGAAGTACAAGTGGATTTTTTGTTCTGCGTGCGTAGATGGATTGCAGTTCAGGTAGGCCATCGCTGAAAATCGAGATCGGGAGGTCAGGATGTTTTTCGGGCCATTCCAGGGCTGAGTAAATTGCGAATAGCTCTGCCTGGAAGACTGACTAATTCTCGTCAAGTCTGCACATCAACTGATGAGTCACCGCGCCTCCTTTCATGACGTAAAAAGTTGCCGCTGCGCAAGTATATATCCCATCCGTGTAGATGGTGAGACATTCAGCAGGGGTGTGGTTGTTAATTTGTGAATTAACTTGGAAGTGTGATGTCTCTTCCACGGGGTGAGTCTGTCAGCTGTGGACTTTATGTTGAATGATCATGTTGGAAAATAGAGTGTCTGTTATGTAATCTTGTTGGAGGTGGAAGATGGAGCTTATATTGTATTCATATTTTAAGGCTATTGGTATTGGTGGTATGCCTGTAAGTACTGCTGGTGTATAAGTGGATATTGTTTTGTAGCCGCGCGAAGTTTGTAGAAGAAAAATACGTTGTATAGAGGTTATTTTTGTGAGAGCTTGTTTGATTAGTTCACCCCCCCCCCCCCATTGCAAGCCGCATATGTTAAAGCCAATCTGAATTGGAGACGCTGCAATTCGCTGCGGATAGTTAGATAGAACTTGCAAATATGTTATGTAACAGCCAATCACAGTTTCGTGTCGAGAAATATGCAAAAAAGGCAGTCGTATAAGAAACCAGCATTGTGCAGGGTTACAGAACTTGCATGTAAGTGCTGATAAAAAGTGTTTAGAACTTTAGTACGTTTTGTTTTCGTGTTACTAGGGCTTCCAGAAGACAAATTAAAGAATTGCGCGTTGTTAGCACTATAATTGAAATGTTCACTTTCAGTACTAAGATACGCGGTTTCTTTCCGGTCAGAAATAAACGATGCAGATTTGATTTGTTTTCATTCTTTTACTCAGAAAAACTAAAAACATTTCGAACATTAAATTATATTATATGTAGTTTTACATATAAAAAACAAAAAATACTGATAAACATAACGAACCAAAGGATTCGGAAATAGTACTTGACCCAGGATCGCACATTTTCCCATCACACAAACACAGAAAAATAAAACTGTGACAAACACGGCACGCTAAAGTCTTTATTTATATGCTGACAACATTTCGTACGCTCAGAGTGAATGCTGTAGCTAAACTAATGTATTGTATGAAAGTCTGGACAGAGCGCGAACCTGCTTCCGCCGCACCCCGCTTATGAATGACTAGACGCGGATCCGCGTCCTATGCAGTCAACGTATTAACGTATGGGGGAGGTTGAGATTTCCTTTCAATCAATTTTTCTAAATGATTTCAAGTGAAAAGCTAAAAATCCCACTTCAATGAAATTTCATTACAGCAAACATACCGGTAGCCCTTTCAATTTCGTTCTAACTGAAACTCGATTTCATAAACAGCATCAAATTTTTTGCTTATGAAAGGTGTCTCAGAGAGGTTGAAAGGCGATTTAATTTTTTACTTGTTGAAAATTAATTAGTAATCAATGTAAATAGAAAAATCTCAAAATAAGGTAGGGATTATATTAAATAAAAAGTTCTCCCATTAATTTTCTAAAAGTTAAATTTAAAAAAAAATTATACTATCCTTCTATACAAAACTGATCAATTAGAATTTTTTTCTTTTTCCAACACAAGCTTATTACAAAACTGCATATCTGTATTTATAGAATGGAATGAGCTAGCCTTAATTAAAAATTGACCGTTGTGAATGAGGATCATACATTAAACTAGAAATGTAAATCCATAAGATATTGCAACGAGAAAAAATGACGGTCGATAATGCATTTGGAGTTTAACTTAAGCAAAAGATAATCGATGCTTGTAAAAATATTAATGACAAAGAACTCCAAACTATTTACAGAAGAAAAATATTAGAAGAGGTCAGATGTGTATCGGAGCTCTGAGAAAACACTTTGAAAATGCTTTATGAATTGCTTTTTCTAATTGTGTTTTTAGAATTTATAACTACATTTGTCTCTGTATGTGACCTCTGCCAGTATAATCCTTTATTTGGATGTATTTTTAATACAATTTTATCACACTTATTTTATTAACATATTTCTGACGTAAAGAATGCCTTCTTCAATTTGTGAATGGTCCTCTTTTATAGTGATGAAATACCATTTTAAATAGTTATGAAAAATACATAATACAATTATACAATAGCCCCTTGTTACATCGCGCTTGGTGGAACAGTGTTGAATTCAAGGGATGGACCGTGCCCCCCCCCCCCCCCGAAAGATTTGAGATTTTATGCTTTTAATGGTTAAAAAATGTAATCACCCCCCCGGATTCACAGAAATCCCTCCCGGAGAAAAGTCTCTGAATTCTACACTGCGATGGAAGACGAGAAAAAAGCGCGATATTCAAATAAGCGAATAACAGGGAGCATACAAATTAAGAAAGATGATAGTCTACGAATAAATAGTTTATATTTGTGTCTAAAAAGTTAATTTATACGCATGTTGCAATTTTCCAATAAATTTACAACAAAAATTATATTTACGTATTGCTTTTTACACATGGATTTATTTAAAAAGTGCTGTTAATGAGGATATTTTCATACTTTTCTTCTCGACGAAAGACAAAGGAAAGGAACGATATTATTTGAATGAGCAATGTAACAAAGCGCGATGTAAAGAGGTACTACTGTAATTCAGTTAACCCTTTCAAGAGCGGTGGTACGTTTATTAATACATAACCACATAATTTTAATTCCCAAATTCCAGAATGTCACCAGATGTTTGGTGTAAAATTTTTCGTTTATTATGTATGTGAAATATAGCTTTTTCTTATTTCCAAATAAATTTGTTCGTAAATTCCTATGCCATTCATTCATTTCAACATTTTAGCAATGGAAGTGCTAAGCCCCTGAAAGGGTTAATCTTAAAGATACAGGTGTGCAGTTCTTCGTAATGATCTTGTTGGAGCAAAAGAGAAAGTTTTCTAATTAACCAAGTTTTCTAAGTGGTCGTATAAAAAGTTAAAAAGAGTAACTTTTTGAAAATTAATGGGAGGAGTACTTCATTAACATAATCTTTTTTTTTTAACCTTAATTTGACTAGTTTTTTAATATTCATTGCCTATTTATCTACAAAAAGTAAAAGGTTAAAACGAGATTCAACCTTTTCCAACATCCTGCATATGGTTATATTGAGTTGAAAAATATTCTAGCAGTAGAAAGTAGCCAAATTGCTGAAACAAAGAAATTATAGGCAGTTCACAAAATCGTAATAGTTGAAGAAAAGTTCAGATTTTGCTTTGAACTGGGTTTGTACACTTCAGGGTAAGACAACCAGAATTTTTGTAAAGTAATATTTGCCTTTAAAAAAAAGAATCTGTGTTTAGATATGGTGACCATTACTTTACGAAAATTTTGATGTTCAAGCCCGTTAAATACCCTAAGGCGTACGAACTCTGTTGAAAAATATCTATGGATTTTTCAAGAAATGCGACTGAGATCCACATATAAAAAACTTTTTTTTTATTTAACGTTGTTTTAGAATCATCTTGTCTAAATTTCTTTCCTCTGCTTAGAATTCTTGTCTTACACCACTATTTTTTTAATGCTCATTTTCTTGTCGCCTAAAGAAATGCATCAGCAAAAATAAAGATATGTTTCTCTCCAGAGAACCAAAGGTAAATGACTCTCAAGCCTTTCCATTTTCTTCCTTTTTTTTCAGCTTAAAGTAAATTTTTTAGCACTATCATCTAGTAAACAACCTCAATTTCTAAACATTTGTTGACATAGAAGATATAAAATAAGATATAAACTGTGTAATATGGTAAGATATGCATTTAGTGGTGTACTGGTACATGTACTGGTGTAAGACATAAAAAGGTAAGAAATTCCTTCATAGAAATTATGCAGATACAAACTGAAAGTTGTTTCATTTAAAAAACCATTTAACTATATTTGAAATGATACGAAATTCTTAAAATATGTATGTAAATCTGAAAATTTTTCATGTAAACTATTTTTTAAATGCTTCTTTAATGCTTTTTTTATAGGTTTTTTTTTTTTTTTTTTTTTTTTTTTTTTTGTAAAATAAAGGCAAGAGGTGCATCAAATAAAAATATACCGGGCGATTGAAAATAGAGGTTACAAAAGGCTGTTTAAATATTAAAATAAATTGCAGTTTAATTAAATTAAGTTTAATTCTAATTAAGTAATTAGAATTAAACTTATTTATTTTATGTACTTATTATTACACTAAAAACAATTAATTTTATATTGAGTAACCGTTGTCACAATACGAATGGATATAAAATTAACTATAGGACAGATGGCATGTTAACAACAGAATTTATGATTGAAACAGTTGAGCAGCGCTGCGTATGCATAATCTTCAGATACAAAATTAAATTTAACAGTAGCATAATTATTTCTCAATAAGCCACACTACTAAAAAAGAAATGACATACCCACTCAAATAAAGGATAAATTAATTTTCTGTAAATCAACAAGTTTTTCTCTCACATATAGTTTTACATTAGTTAAGTATGTCACTAAAAACAATACTTTCAATTAACTTTATTTACACATAAATTCATTACTTACACATATCATTTTACTAATAAATCATATTACATGCTGCTTTTAAATAAACATTTTATTTCACTCATAGTCTAAAAATAAGCCTGGTTCTCCTGAGCGCCTGAATCTTTCATCGAGATAAGGTAAAAGATTTCTTGAATCACTGTCAAATGCTTCCCTGGCTTTATTTTCTATTGCAGTCAGAATGCTTCCCCTTGCATCCTGAAGCACTTTGTTTAAATCCACACTCAGGGATCCAATCATTATGTATCCATTGTATCTGACATAATAATTTCCTTCATGAATAACCTTCAGCAAAGTAGCGGTGAAATTCTTGTTGGATTCGGAAAGAATAAGTCTGAGAGACAAATCATCATAAACGAAGCCAGTGTCACCTAGTAGAGAAATATTTGTTTCAATTTAAAATCTTGTAATTTGTAAAAAAAAAAAAAAAAAAAAAAAAAAAAAAAAAACATCCCAAATATTAATTATTATGGTTTTGGTTTTTAGATAAATGAGAGTAAGGAAATGTAGATGAAAAGGATACATTACTATTCACTAACCTTAAAGGTAACAACAAAATTTTAATTAGTAATAGCCAATTCATCATATTTAACACGCGTCAATGTCGTTGAAAAGGTTTTTATGGTTTGTCTGTTTTCGTAAATAATAAGACATAATTAACACATCTTATTCATGTTTATTATATGCTTTTTTATTAAAAATAGCATGCGTAACATTTATCATTCGTATACAAGGATGTACATAAGATTTCGGAACTACGAGAGATAATTGTTTGAAGTGAACTTTAATAATTTTATATAATTTCAAACATACCTAAAATGATGTATGATATTGAAAAAAGAAGCATTATCGATATGAATCAAAGCATATTTCTTATAGAAAATAGCGCATGTAGTATTTATCGTTAGCTTACAGATATACACAGAAAATTTCATTACATTACGGTCTATTGCGTTACGGTCTATGGAGGTCTATGGTTTTAGCTATTTGATCGAATAGTTGAATTCCATTGGTTTTAATAGTATTAAACTATTTAAAATTCAACGAAATTGATATATACGTGCTATAGAAAACTATAAGCATTGTTGTTACCAAATTGCTTGTATGTTTAGAAACAACTTTGAATCTCCTCAATTTTTGGGATTATGTTCATTAATTTTTCCTTACAAAATGTGATAAGGGTAATATATGATATGGTATGATAATCGCTGTATAAAGTGAATTCTTTGATTTGAACCAACTTGTTTATCATCGCTTAACTCTTATCATCGAACCAAAAGATTAACATTTTGCAACAATATTCCCGTAATGTTGGAAAGTATTTCATAATATATGCATTAATTTTCCTCTCTTATAAAAATTCGAAAAAAGAAAATTTAGCCCAAAAGAACAAAAAGTGTGAGTCCGTTTTTTTTTTTCAATGTAACATGAACATTAAATGTATAATCATAATATAACTGAAAAATGTTTCATTTATTTTGAACTTGGCTTCGTCCCTAGGATTTCGAGAATAAAAGTCTTAGCATTAAACTGTCTTCATTTTTCAGATTATAATAATAGCATCTTATATTGCACAAACTATTAAAAATTTGGTGCTGGATTGAACAAACGTTAGCTGTTGAGCTACAACCATAACATGGTAAGACCTTGTTACAACATTTGGTGTTTCAGGTGAAATACAAACTAGTGTAATTTCCACCATGAACTGGTAAAATGTTGAACAATGAACTGCTAAAATATTGCACCAAAAACTGTTAAATGCTGAACAATAAAGAGATATAATGCCGATCCATAAAGTATTAAAATTGTTCGGTTAAATGGCTTTGGTTATTCTTTGCAAACTAGGACTAATGATATCATACGAATTGACTTTTCTTCCAACTAACTGAAAACTTGTCCAGGCCAGGAATCGAACTCAAGACCTTTGGCTTAAATTGCTAATGTTCTGTGTATTGAGCTATCTGAACCGACACCCGGCCAACACAAATCACTCAGACAACCTAACTGGCAATAGAGCGTCGACAACTTAAACCAAAGGTCTTGGGTTTGACTCCTTGGCTGAAAATTCTTTCACTCAGTTGGAAAAAAATGTCAATTCGTATGATATCTTTACCAATCCTATTGATTGAGAGTTATAAGAATAATAAAGCGTAAGACTAATGAGACCGAAATCTATGTTCAGTGTGGTATCCGACACACTATGAACATTCAAACATGAATCGGGGTACGAACCTCGAATCTATTGATTTGTAACAATCGTTGTAACCACTAGGTATAAGGGAAATAATACCATATATATATATATATATATCTAACAATACATTCGTGCTCTAAAGCTTTTTATTGAAAGTGCATAGAACTATTTGTCCTGATTGGACGTTGAATTTCTCCATTTTCAAATGAAAAAGGCCATGTTATACCATGAATTTTTTTTTAAGTTAAGAAGAACGATATTTTGGCTTTTCAAATAACTGTCTACTATATAATGGCTCTACTTTCAACTAAATGTTTAAAGATTGCAGTACTTGTATTAACCATATCCTGGACAGGAATAAAATTTTATAGAAGAGTAGGGGAGACGGTAAGGATTAACTCTAGGAAAAGGTGACACACCTTTATTTACTCTGTTAAACAGATCTTTCAAAAACTTCCGACATTACATATTTTATTTATACACTCTATTGTCCATCATAATTTGACATTTGTTTTATCTTTCTTCTTAAAGCAAGCTGTATTAATGTTTTTTCTAGAAAAAAGTGAATAGATTTTATTCAATTTTAAGGTGTTATCAAAGATACTTTTTATTAAATATCAGAATACAATTTTTTATAGTTACAATACACATCTTTAACTAATACTTTTATGTATACTTTATAAAGTATATATTATATACTTTAACTAATACTAAAAAGTTAATAATTTTAATAAATTATTAACTCTAATATTTTTTTTGTTTCTTGGGTGACAATTTAGAAGAGCTTGAAAATGTAACAGATTTTTAGAGTTATCGTAACTAGCAATGTCACTTCAACTAATATTTTACAATATTACTGAACAAGACATATAATAACTTTTGGACAGTGGTGACTTTATGGGTTTGCGCTGCTGGTCGCAATTGCGAGAGTCCCCCAAATCTCCTTCTGGATTCAGAGAGAAAATGATTTTTTATTCAAAAAATTTTCTTAGTGTTCTTCTTAGTTTTTCGTATTAGCATTACTAATAAAACACGTCATTTCCATGCCATAAATAGTATATATTTTTTCACAGTCTGTAATTTCAAAAAAAAAAAAAAAAAAAAAAATGCCCCAGTTTTCCTTTTTCTTTAAATTACTATTTTACTTCAATAGTTTTAAATGTTCTGAAAGTATTTTAATGCTTTTATGCTTAAATTTTTTAATTACTTATTTCCAACTAGTTATTACATAGATAAGGTCAATATAATAGGATATAGTCATCGACAATCTACTTGCTATATTTATGTAATACTTCAGCACCGGCTTATGTTTATGTAAGCGTATGAATGATTTAATTGATGGATCATTCCTCTAATATCATTAATCAAATCTCCCATATGTCGGAAGCCTTGAACAGCAAATTTTTCTTTTGTAAAATTCGACATTTCTACATTTTGTCACGAACTACGCATAATGGATGTTTTATTTTGATAACAAAAAGTATGGGTTAAGTAACAGTAAATAAAACAATTTTTAGAAGTTCAATTTAAAAAAAAAAAAAGCTGTCTTTAAAAAAAAATGGAGGAATTTCCATCAGTCTTCCTTGTATATTATAATGATATGTTAGACAAATGACAATTCTCTTAAACATAAAACTAGGATGTGTGAAAATAATTACAAAATCCATAGGAAATTCGCTTAAATCAAAATTAAAATTCTTACAAATTTTGGTATCTGTCAAATTATAAAAAAAAACATCAATGTCTAGACTTGCAAAGTTGAGACATGCAAAGATTCAAAGTTGAATATTCTTCAAAACTAGTACGAAAAGAAAAATTTTTATCGGTTTTCTTACAGCCACGCTATTTTATTTTTTGTTCGATTTATTTTTATAGACTTGTTTTTAATTTAATCCTCCGTATATTCGCAGTAAAATAATGTTCTAATATAATAACTTTTATTTTTCAATTATAAAGCACTATCTGTAAAATGAAACCTTGTGAAAACCTGACCGGCTACTAAAGATATTGGTTTATAAGGATTTTCGATGAAAAGTAACTTCTTCGAAATTATGCTAAAAGAAAGAGGTGCGAAATATCTTCTCTCTTAAATTTAAAACATCTCTCAATAGAGAAAAAAACTGAAACCTTAATTGCTTGTCTTGGCAAAAAGAAAAAAGACAAGGTTTTTTTTTTTTTCAATTCAAAATTAAATTGCAGAATTTTTTTTTTTTTTAAGCATACCATCAAAGTTTTCGTGACATAATTTGTTTTATCAATTACGACATTTAAAAATTGCTTAAAGACTTAAAATATATGAATCTACATATCAGTATTTTTGTAGAAAATGCCACAAACTACTCAGTATTTCAAATTATACGAGCAGGGAAGACCGAGCTATGCTCGGTCAAAATTAAATTTGAGTTCAAATATCATGACCCATGACCAAAATGACCTACTAATTGAATTTTCTCGAACATGTGACTTAGGCCAACAGTCTTCTCCTGCCCGAAAACCATCGGATGCAAAATTTAGTGTAAATAGTCTGAGCCGTTTTTAAGATAAAATAGCTTGACCCATAATGACCCATGACCAAAATGACGCACTAATCGAAATTTCTCGAACATGTGTCCTAGCCTAATAGTCTTCTTGTTCCCTAAACCTGTAGGGTGCTAAATTTATTTCAAATCCTCTGAACCGTTTTTAAGATAAAATAGCTTGACCCATAATGACCCATGACCAAAATGACCCACTAATTGAATTTTCTCGAACATGTGACCTAGCCCAACAGTCTTCTCGTGCTCGAAAACCAAATGGTGGATTGCAATTTGGATGCAAAATTTAGTGTAAATTGAGCCACTTTTTAGATCTTGACCCACAATGACCCAGAAATGACCCACTAATCGAAAGTTCTCGAACATGTGACCCAGCCCAATAGTTTTCTCGTGCCCGAAAATAGTCGGATACAAAATTTCGTCAAAATCGTTTGAACCGTTTTTTAGATACAATTAGCTTGACCATGACCCAAAATGAGCCACTAATTGAATTTTCTCGAACATGTGACCTAGCCCAACAGTCTTCTCGTGCCCGAAAACCATTGGATGCAAAATTTAGTGTAAATTGAGCCGCTTTTTAGATCTTGACCCACAATGACCCAGAAATGACCCGCTAATCGAATTTTCTCAGACATGTGACCTAGCCCAATGATTTTATCGTGCTCGAAACTCGTAGGACACAAAATTTAATCAAAATCGTTAGAGCCGTTTTTTAGATAAATTAATTTGACCCGCGTTGACCCAAAAATGACCCACTAATCGAAAGTTCTCGAACATGTGACCCAGACCAATAGTCTTCTCGTGCCCGAAAATGGTCGGATACAAAATTTCGTCAAAATCGTTTGAACCGTTTTTTAGATACAATTAGCTAGACCATGAACCAAAATGACCCAAAATGACCCACTAATCGAATTTTCTCGAACATGTGACCTAGCCCTATGGTTTTCTGGTGCCCGAAAACGGTAGGATACGAAATTTGGTCAAAATCGTTACAGCCGTTTTTAAGATAAAATTTGCATATATATATATATATATAACCACACATAAGATTTGCTCGTATTAGAATCTATATATATAAAAGAAAGTCCTTTCTGGCTAGATGATCAACGCACAGCCAAAACTACTGAACCTACAACGACGAAACTTGCAGGAAAAATACTTCTTAGTATGTAGAGGCGCACTAAGACGGGATTTTCAAAAACTCCACCCCTAAGGGGGGTAAAGGGGGAACAAACTTTTTTAAAATTCCTTAAAAATCGGGTATTATAGTTACGTGACAAATGATAACAGATTTTAATGTATTTTTGTATGCTGAATCGAATGGTATTAATTAAATACTCATAAGTCAAATAGTTCCTGAGATATTGCACATTTTTCTAATTTGGCGAAGTCTTTGACGTCAAAATCTAACAATTCTAACAATACAAGTGAGAATTTCTAAAAATGCATCCGTTACTATAGCAATGGAAGAAATTCAAATTAAATCTTTTTTATTTAATTCTTTTGTTTATTTTTACAGATAGAAACATTAACTGTTCAATTGGGAATGAAATATTATTCTTACGGATATTTATGTAATTGTGTATTATTAATTCTACAAACGCTACAATTTAAAATAAAACGTACTTGCTAAAATAAAGTTTCGAAGGTCTGTTTAGTATTATATATTGCTTCTTTATTTGTTTTCAGTCTTCAGCCATGCTTCCTCTTTTCTTTGGGTAGTTAGTTATTCATACGATTTCGGGCTAATTTTCCGCAATCAGATACCTCGCCAATTGGCGTTTTAGCTACCATGTTGGATACTTCTCTGTTATCCCGTCGACCACTTTTCATAACAAAAAACTATCGCCAAACTGTAACGCCAAATAAACGGGAGAACGTTGCCATTGGAATATCAAAATAAATAAATAAGTAAAATATAAGACTGTAAGGTCAATTGTTATTTTAATTAATGAAATAACTAATAAATTAGTAAAACATAATGAAAAATACACGCAAATGTCGAATTAAAAACCACTTGATGACGTAACAAACACGTATAATGTTTCTGACATCAAGTTAATGGTACTGCATTTTTAGCGTTTAATCTTACAATTTGGCGATAGTTTTTTGTTATGAAAAGTGGTCGACGGGATAATAGAGAAGTACCCAATGAGGAAAAGCATCGTTTATGTTTGAAGCGAAATGGTGAATCCTATTACAGAAAATCATATCATCATCTACTATGAGTATAAACCTCATATTCATATTTTAATCCGATTATTCATGATATTTTGTTAGGTTTTACACAGTTAGTTAAGTAATGTTTTTTGAAAGGTTTTAGAGTATAGCTATTCTACGTTACTCTGTTATAGAGATACAGAGGAAAGCTCTAAAATTAAGTGAACCCGATTATTAAAGATTACCTTTACAAAAAAATTCTACTGAACAAATTTTGATGAAAATGACTTTTAAGGTATGGTTAATGACCCTATAATATATCATTCTATGTTGCTTAGTGATAGAGCTAATGGGAAAGTGATTGGGAAAGATGAGTGCAATTATGAAAGCTACATCTACTTTATATATAAAATGCAAATTCGTATTTCATTCCGACCGTTTATAATTTGAAAACTACTGGACGGACTTTGGTGGGATTTACACAGTTAATTACGCAATTTTGTGGAGATGGTTGGTAATTATCTGTAGAAAAGTTTTCCTCTGCGTTTCTTTTTCTGAAGCAAAAGCTTGACAACGAATCCGATTACAGAAATCATGTCATCATCATCTACTATATTTATAAAACGCAAATTCGTATTTCAATCAGATCGATTAAAACTCAGGTTCTACCGAACAGATTTTTATAGGATTTCACTATTAGTTAGGTAATTTGTTTTAGAAAGGTTTAAAAAGAAAGCACATTGTTCTACATTGCTTATTTATAGAGCTACGGGGGGAAGTTTTGGATAAAATTAGGTGAACCCCATTATGAAAGATTACCTTTTTTAAAGTTCTACTGAACGGATTTTGTTGGAAGTTTCCCAGTTAGTTAGATAATATTTCAAGGATTCATTTTCTACATTGTTTAGTTATGGAGCTATGGGAGAAAGTTGTCAGTGGTGTAGTCGTAAAAAAACTGTGCATATACGCTATAGACAGAGGGTGTATACTAGAGAGTATATGTTACAGCTACGGAGGGTGTGTGGAGTTTCTTTTTGAAAATTCCAGAAGGTAGATACCGCGTATACCAGCATATACTCTCTACAACATTCCTGAATGTTCTATCATCAGGCCAAGATGATTATGAAAGATACATTCACCTATCTACTGTATATATATAATGCTAAGGGGAATTTCGATTCGGCCACTTATAACTGGAATTTTGTTGAATGAATTTTGATGGGACTTGCACTGTTAGCTAAATTTTGAAGCAAGGTTTTAGTGCATAACATATCGTTCTACGTTGCTTAGTTATAGAATTAGGGGGAATTTCTATAATCAATTGAACCCGATTATGAAGCATTATCCCTTTTTAAAAGATTCTGCTAAATGGATTTCTTTGCAACTTGCATTGTTAATTTTTCAGGGATAGTTTTGGTGTAGTGCATTATCTATACTATACTAATATTATAAAGGAGTAAAGATTGTTTGTTTGTAGAGGGTAATCCCTGGAACTACCGAGCCGATTTCAAAAGTGATGGTGGCAAATTGATGGTGATAACCCCTGCTCCAACTTAGGCTATATTTTATGTCGGTGACACTAACCCCAGGGGGGTGCAGGAGCAAACAACGTTCTAAAATTGCGATTTTTTGTATACTGAAAGAGCTAGAAATTTGAAATTTGGCATTGTAGCTACTTATAAGATGTAAATGTTCTCTAAGAACAAATTTTAAAAAAAATCGAAATTTAAAAGGGTGAAATAAGCGAAAAGCGTTCTAAAAACATTCTAAATTACAATTTCTATGGAATCTCTGGTACTACAGAACCAATTTCAAAAGCAATGGTGGCAAATTGATGGTGACAATCCCTACTCTAACATAGGCTATATTTTATGTCGCTGCCACTAATCCCAGGGGGGTGCAGGAGCGAAAAACGTTCTAAAATTGCAATTTTGTTTATACTGAAGAGCTAGAAATTTGGCATTGTAGTTACTTATAAGATGTAAATGCTCTCTAAGAACAAATATAAAATAATCAAAATTTAAAAGGGTGAAATAAGCAAAAAGCGTTCTAAAAACATTCTAAATTACAATTTCTGTGGAATCTCTGGAACTACAGAACCGATTAAAAGTGATGGTGGCAAATTGATGGTGACAATCCCTGCTCCAACATAGGCTATATTTTATGTCGGTGCCACTAATCCCAGGGGGGTGCAGGAGCGAAAAACGTTCTAAAATTGCATTTTTTTTTATACCGAAAGAGCTAAAAATTTGAAATTTGGCATTGTAGTTACTTATAAGATGTAAATGCTCTCTAAGAACAAATAAAAAAAAATTAGAAATTTAAAAGGGTGAAATAAGCGAAAAGCGTTCTAAAAACATTCTAAATTACAATTTCTATGGAATCTCTGGAACTACAGAACTGATTTCAAAAGTAATGGTGGCAAATTGATGGTGACAATCCCTACTCCAACATAGGCTATATTTTATGTCGGTGCCACTAACCCCGATGGGGTGCAGGAGCGAAAAATGTTCGAAAAATGCGACTTTTTTATACTGAATTAGCTAGAAATTTGAAATTTGGCATTGTAGTTACTTATAAGATGTAAATGCTCTCTAAGAATAAGAATAAAAAAAATCGAAATTTAAAAGGGTGAAATGAGCGAAAAGCGTTCTAAAATCATTCTAAATTACAATTTCTATGGAATCTCTGGAACTACAGAACCGATTTCAAAAGTGATGGTGGCAAATTGATGGCGACAATCCCTGCTCCAACAGCCTCTTTAATAAAAAGCTATGCGTTGCTGACGACTGGGTTTTTCGGTAATTGTTGCCACAGATTAATCTCGCAAAAATGAAACATTTGAAGTTGCTGAAAAAAATAATAGCTCGAAAAGTATTTGTCAGAAAATTGTTAGACAAACTGCGTTTGAAAGGTAAGAAATTGTATTTTTCTTGATATAAATTTCAAATCTAATGATTATGCCGTTTTTCAAATATTGAATTTCAAAAATTACCAAATTTCACAATGGAGTACCATAGCGAAACCTTCATGCGTAAAAATATAATAATAAGGGCGACGTGTCCTGACGTGTATATTGGCACGAGTCCCAAATTATAGTAGCCTTATTATTCTGTTAAAATATAAGAGTGAGTTATGCAATGTCAATATTTTGTTTGATTAAAAGTTCGTTACGCGAAATTGACCAGCGTAGCGGGCGTAGCTTGCTAGTATATGATATAGGTGTCTTACATCAATCATCAATAAAGTATACTAATTTTTTCACTGCTATTTTGCTCTTGAATTTGTCTACTAATAATTATCTAATTAAAAAAAAAAAAAATTCATATATTTTAAGTCTTTAAGCAATTTTTAAATATCGTAATTGATAAAAAAAAAATACATGTCAGGAAAACTTTGATGGTATGCTTAAAAGATGTAGGCTTGTGATAAACAATTTAGAACACCATTCTGAGAATAACATTACAATAAAATTCATATATTTTAAGTCTTTAAGCAATTTTTAAATGTCGTAATTGATAAAAAAAATTATATGTCACAAAAACTTTGATGGTATGCTTAAAAGATATTTAGAACACCAATCTGAGAATAACATTACGGTATGTCATCTTTCTTTTTGAAAAGCTTTCTTTCAAATTATGAACTGTGCCGTAAAAAGAGATTGCCAACACCAGATTTCATTCGAAATAAGTTGACAAAACAGAGAATTTGTTAGAAAATGTTACACATTTCACTTTTACTAAAAATTTTGGTTCCGAAATACTAACGTATACTGCTTTATCAACAGTTATTTGTTTCCAAAACCTTCACAGACTCGCGACTTAACTAACAAGGAAGGTCTCCATAAGCGCATACTCGGAAAATTTTGAAAAAATTACAGAATATTCTTCTCATGAGGATATATACGTTTATAGAAAAATTTGCTGCAGAACCTCGATATAACGTCCGTAAAAAAATTATGAAAATTTCGTGTTTTGGCGATTTATCGCTGGGTTGGCGACACAATGACATTTTTAAAATGCACATTTACGATAAATACGCTTTAAGGAAAAACGTTTTCTTCTCTTTATACTGAACTAGTTTAAGTAAGTTTAACTTAGATAAATACAGTTTTATAACTACGGTTTTGCCATGTACATTTATATGTACATTTAAAGAAAATTAACGATCGTATTCTACGGTTTAGAACAAAATTTAAATTGATTAAAAATGCTTCTAACTAAAAATTAATTGTCCTATTCTGAGCACTGTCAATTTGACTTCGATATTGTTAGTGCCGGATACAACAAGAAAAAAGTCTTGTTGCCATGGAAACAATGATTTATTCAATATCGAAATGTATAATGAGAGGTTTCTTAATCCGACATTTACTGTTAAAATGCACTTAAAACTTATCCATCCAGCGAAACCGTGTCAAATTAAATAACTTAATCAATACTTAATTTGCATTTATATTATATAAGCTTATAGAAAAAATAATAAACTATTTAATCGTTGAAATTTGAATTCATAAAGTACTATGCATTTTAACACTCAACTAACCAGGCATTTTTAAATCCATTAAAGTCGCTTGCATTTGGCGAAGAAAAAGTTTTGCTCGCCAAATCACGTCTTTTTGCGCCAAATACTCCAAAGTATTTTATTTTTTTACAGATTTTTTACTGGGATTTCGCAGCTAAATTTGGCTGATCCTTTATGACGTACATGAATAGTCCCATTAGCATTTTTTTTTCAAAATATTCTGAGTATGCGCTTTAAGGAGACCTTCCTTGTAAGAATTTTTTTTTTTATTAAGGTAAGTTTTAATATGTATTATTTTTCTTATTTGCCTGAATAACAAAATTTAAACGTTGAGAAAGCTTATAATTTTAGTTTAAAATTTCTATTAAAATTAATCATTGATAATGCCTTATTTTAACTATCTGTTTCATGCCTGCAGTATTACATATAATATTGCCTTTAACTCTTGATACTTCGAAAACGCTTTTAAATTTTCCTTTTTTTTTTCCTGATAGTCAAGATATGGAGATTCTAGTATAAGGATAGGACATGTTTACAAACAAACACTTTCGCCGTCAACCAATCTACCTACTAGTACATTTTTGCCTTAGCGATCATTGCAGAAATCGTCATCGATACGCAGCCCAATCGTATCACAGACCTGTTAATTGTAGACCAATCAGATCACCTGAATTCTTATGTATAGTAGTCATCATAAAGACTGACAAGTATCCCACAGTGACGTCAGCTACACTTTCCTTATATGTGTTGTAACATGATCAATGGCGCAAAGAATGGGGTACCAGAGGAGACAAATCCCGGAACAACTATAAAAAGTGACCCAATGCTGCTAAAACTTTAATACAGTTATAGGAAAACAATACTTTTTGTAACATTCAAAGTTTAAATCCTATTTTTGTTGTGTAGAGAGGGAATGAAAATGTAAACTGTTCAAAACAATTTGTAAGTTTATTCTGATTTATTTATTTATTTATTAAGATGTATAGTTGATATATCCCTCGCAAGGAAACAGTCCATGTAAATATAATGGAATGCATTTTATGCAATATCTCTGTCTCTGTTGTTATAGAAAATTGCTTCCAATTAGTTTCTATAGGTCAAAACACAAACATATTGTTATTTAAAAAGTACGTATGCATTTGGCATAGAATAAATAATGCAAACTTACATATTAAAAGTTCATTTGGTTTAATGGTGAAATTAATTAAAAGGAAAGTTGTTATAAAAATATATAGTAATTAAAATTTTATTTAACTTAAAAATAATAAATATCATTAATATCATTATTATTTTCTAAAATCACCCCTTTTATGTAAATTACATATGTCGGACACACTGGGAAACTTTATACCTGGCACCCAAGTTGGTTCTCTGCGTCTCTGAACGGAATTTATAGATGCCAACACCTCAATAGAAAATAAGTACGTGAAACTTATTTTATTTTCCTGCATCGTAAAAACATCGGAGTAGGCATGAACAAATTTTGATAGCTCAGAAGAAGAGGAGGGCTAAAAAATTGAAAACACCTGGAGAATTAACACCTGGAGAATAACACCTGGATAAAAGGTTTATTCTAAACCTTTCTCCGTTTCATAGTTTAAATATATATATACTCACCTTGTACTTCGAAAAATAGCATTTTTGAACTGCAATCCATAGTAACTGATACATTCCGGGCTTTTATGTCCACTATCAAAAATAACATTCCTCCAGCATTCATAGTCACCACATCGTTCATTCGACGTAGATTTGAAAGACCAGTGACTTTTATGTCTTGTAATGTATGTTTTCCTTCGATTATTTCAGGAAGACTTAAAGGATCCAGAATCTCCATCTTTTCCGGTTCTTTACGCAAGTACTCAAGAAGAGCATCAACGTAGGCATTGGCTTCTTTCCGTTGATTGGAACCTAATTCGCAAGTAAAATAAAAGATCGGTGTTTATATTATAAAAGAAGAATCCAAAATACAAAATTGAAGAAACATAAATTTATCACAATATTACAAAAAGTGCTTTTTTTAAATTGATACTTTTACAAAAATTATTTTTTTTTAAATCTCACATCTCGTATAAAAATGTAACTTTGTGACTTTAAAAATTATTTTAAACTGAGAAAATGTATGATGTATTAATAAATGTGACTCCAGTAAGCAAGCTTATGTTGACTCTTTAAATTTAGTTGAATAAAATTCTTATTAAATCTGCACTTTATATATTTAGGAATATACAGGGTGATTCAAAAAACAGATTGAACAAACATTAAGAGAGGCTAGTGCACAGCACACTACAACAAACCAATGTTGTATAGGAAAGTAAGATTACAATCAACTTATTCAGTCAAAAATACAAGGTGTCAAATTCGAATCCGAATTCGGGTTATTGCTCGTAACTTTAACAATAATGAAGATATTTTAACGAAATTTGAAATAGACTCTTTCTTTGTGTGAAATACAAGAATGTCACTGGAAATGGAAGAAATGATTACCACCCTTATCCAAATAGCTCTGAACTAGACGCTCCAGATTTCCGAATGTACTTGACAATTCATACACTGCAAAAAAGCGCGGCAGCGTTTACTGCTTATTTTACTGTTTATCACTATTAATTTTACGGTATAATGCTGGCAGCTGGCATGCTAGTATTATACCGTAAAATCAACATTTTGTTTTCAGCGTACGGTTTCACTTACCGAAATATTGTACACTTCCATTACTTTTTATGATATTAATTGTATTTCACACATAGAAAATTAGGTCTGTTGCAAAGTACTTTAAAAAATATCTTTATTTTTTAGTTAAATTTATCAACGATAGTTAAGTTCGGATTGAGTGTGACATTCTGTTTTTTTTTAAAGGAAAACAGGAATTTACGACTTTGGTTTCCTACAAAAAAAATTGCTTGTTTTAGTGTGCACTACCAGCATTTATTTACTGGAGCATGTAATACATATGGTGAAGTGACATTACACAGAATTTTCGAGTTTCTCAATAACATAAATTATAAAATGTGAATATGCCGACATTTAGAGTACTATCACATTTCACATCATTTATTAAAAAATACTTGTCAACAAATGGTTGTCTATTTTATAATAATATTAATTATTATTATTAACTATCAATTGTATTATACCTTCAGCGTCTCCAGATTTCTTTCTCCATTTCCAACACCAGAAACGCATGCCAAAATATCAAAAACATTAAACAAACATTAAAAGTTTCGAATAAAATAAATTCATTAAGGAGACCTGGAAGTTAATTGTGCAATAAAAGAAAAGAAACTTTCTAATTCAAGTAAACTTAATTCACTCTTAGTTTTAGCTGATCAAGAAATTGTCACTGATTAGAAAAAAAAACATATATTAAAAAACAGCCATTATATTATGTTCTGAAATATATTGTACTTTAGCTGTTTGGATATAAACTTGATGCAAACCAAATGAAAGCACAACATAAGGGAAAAAATGAAAAGTATCAATATTCACAGTACCGTTGAAAGAGTATGCATTTTACGTTAACGTGTTAACATAATATCGTGTATTTTTATATAATAAAAGCAACCTGCTTTAAATTAAGAAAAAAAATCATATCTGATCATAGAAATTTGGGTGTTATATTTATGTGAGTCATTTAAATACTGTTCACTTAAAAAAATGCTGTGACTCTGACTATTGACATTTTTCGAATATTTTTTTTTTTTATGTTTTATGAAATGTTAACAGTAAAATCTGCCATAAAATTATATAAATTCCGTATTTGTTTCTCCAGTGTAACATGTGCGACATTATTATTAGAAAACTAATGTTTTTGTTATAAAAAATTGTTTATCACTTCCTTAGGAATTTTTTTATCAGTAAATTTATTTTGTTTTTTAATTAGTATGCATTATAAGTTTTAATAATAAGTATAAATAAACTATTCATTAGTTGCTAATCTTATATTATGGCTAGCATGCTTCAAATCTTTTAAATATTATTTTTTCAGATTTGTGAAATTTCTGTAAAACTGCCTATTATTTACGTATTAATATAACACAGACTACATACACTTATTTTTCTTCAATAATGTTACTCGAATATGTATTTTTTCTGTACAAAAAAGGTTATGATTTCCTCTAATAAAAATTACATCAGCAATCAAACGACTTAACTTAGTTTATTTCATTATTTCATATACAGGATGACACCTCTAATCGTTGATCAATAGCTAATTCCTAAACTTTAGTTTTAGATGTATACTTTTAATTGCAAAATTCTTTCAAATGTTGTTTTTAGTCTTTTTAGTGGTCATTTAAGTCAAAATAATATATATATATTTAAAGTTACGAAATTTAATTTTATATGGTCATTTGGTCCTTGTGGGTATTTGGAAAAACTTTCTCCGTGCTCAAACAAGTAAAAGAACGAAAATTTCATTTTTGTGTAAACCAAGTTATCATACTTTGACTTAGAATTTTTAGCGTTTTCTGTCAGTAAAATCGGAAAGACGAATTTTTTAGTGCCGGAAAAAGCTACAAATTCATGAAATTCAAAATATTATAACTCGGTAAGTTTTTGCCGTGAAAGAAAGGGGTTTTATTTGTTTTACTTGCTAGAGCATGGAGAACGTTTCTCAAACTATAATTTATAATAACCAGGGACCGTATAAAAATTTAAATTTCGCAACTTTTACAAAATTAGTTGTTTTGATTTAAATGACTTCATAGAATATGAAGAACAACATTTGTAACATTAATTCAATCAAAACTATACCTGTAAAACTAACGGTTCAGGATTTACCTATTGGAGAACGATATGAGCGGACACCCTGTATATTATTATTTGTAAACCTATTCCCTACCTTCATACACTATTTTCAATAACATAATTAAAATATCTGAAACATACGGAAAATAATAGAAAACTTTGTTAATCGTCTAAGTAAGCAATCAGAAGTAACACATTTTAAAAATATTTTCTATTTTATTACTAATGTCAATGTTAAGCAGATTGGATATGAATAAAGATAATAACTGAAGATAATCTATAAAATTTTATTTAAAAATAAAAAAACACAACTAACTTCGGTCTCCTCTTTGCAATTTATTACTACCACAGACATTTATATCACAAAATTAATTACATTAAAAAATAAAGCGTGTGAAAATGATTTACTGAATTTTTTTCTTCTTTTAAAACATTATTTATTTTAGATTACGCAGCAAAGGTTCCTCCAGTTCCGTTGATTTGGAGTTGTTTACTAGATGCCAGATTTCCAAAGTCAATTTATCGTTCAGAAAGCGTTAAGAAGTTAATTTCTTTCTTAAAGTTATTTTGAACATTGCTTTGCTGCTTTCACGAACATACTATTACGAGTACACTTTTTTTTTAATAAACATATTATAAAGGGAATAAAAGAAAACTATTATAAAGAGAAAAAGAAAAACAATTAATGCTATTATTATCATCTATATATAATAATGACTGATGATTCCAATTACAATTCAAACCGCAACACACTATTTCAGCTTCAATGTTTAGCGCGAAAAAAATTAAATTTTCGATTTACTTTTTCCTAATTATGTAGGTTTTTTCATTAAAAAAGCATAAAAACATTATAATATGTTTTCTAAAAATAAAAATTGTATGTAAGCAAACTATGCCTAACAGCATACGACGTGGTATTCAGTTAGTAATTTAGAGTTGTTCATTGCGTTGCTTTTTCCATGATTAATATTTTTTTTAATATTTTGATGTGGTGAATTGTTTATTAAAATAAATTCAAAAAGTTCAAAAATACGAAACGTGTATGTTTATATTGGCGTATGAAAAATTAAACCTATTTCAACCATATTAGTATGAATATATGCTATTGAATGTATGTATATGAAGTAATTAATCAGAAGAATATGCAAAATAAACTTTGATTTACTTTTTAAACATGACTGAATTAATATCAGGTAACTGTTATTTAATTATTAAATATGTTATATGATTATTTCGGCTAAGATCTCTTCCATTACCCAATATTAAGATCAAATCCAATTGTATCGCAAAATTATCGAATGTATACTTTATGGACAAAACATGCACTTGCATTATACGTTTCGCACTTCGAATGCAATCCTAACCACTTTGCATATTATTTTATTAAAATAGGCTATCAATGGCTCATTTCCAGCTTAACTTCTGTTATGTATATAATTTCAAAATAAATTTAGGATTTTTCTGAATAACTAAACAATCTACGTGCATTACAGATGTATAATACTTCATGAAAACTAAGTATATGTCGGCAAGCTCTTAGCTGTATGATCTACTCTGTTTTATATTTTTAAAAATTTGA
Organism: Maratus michaelseni; assembly: GCA_963931845.1. Classification (NCBI taxonomy): domain Eukaryota; kingdom Metazoa; phylum Arthropoda; class Arachnida; order Araneae; family Salticidae; genus Maratus; species Maratus michaelseni. The sequence continues at coordinate 207,943,602 of OZ007590.1, read as the reverse complement.
TGTGTAAATAAATCTAGGTGAATCATTTATTGCTCTTTAAAAATCATATTTGCAAATATCAGAAGACAATCGTTAATACATAAGCAGAAATTAACTTTTAAAAATATCATCTTTATTCGTTATGGAATGAATTATAATGTAAAACAACTTGTTAAAAATAAAAATAGCTATAAATCTGTATCATAAATTTTTTAAACAGTGTTAAAAGTGTTAAAAAACACTGCCTAAGAGGCAGATTCTAAAACCAAGTTTTATATATCTAGTGTATTTCTATTTTCATATCTTAAAAAATTCCATAATCAGTGCATAGCTGTCAGTATCTGTAAATAACATTTATTTTTGTAACTTAAAGAAAAAATGTAACTCCTTTAAAATACATATAGACTTAATCAACATATAAAGAAAACTTACTTATTGCCATTGCAATGCCAATCAGAACTCCAAAACTAATCAGATGAATCTTTTTTAATGACATTTTATCCAATCCTTTACCTTAAAAATAAGTAATTTATTACCATAAAGCTATCATACATATATATGAAATTATTAATAAATAAATCTCTCTCTTTCTTCTATCTGTCGATGTATCTATCTATTACGTATTATATCAGAGTCTATCCAAGTGAGGCTAGCAATCGTTAGATGTTTAGCATAACTACTTCACTGGTAAACAAACATTTCTCATAGCCACACACACGCACAAAAGAAAAAAAAAGATCTTAGGAAAAAAGAAAAAAAACCCGGAAAGGATCCCTATCTTTCTATACATATAGTATCTCTCTCTCAACGAAAAAAAAAAATAGCTTTCAAAAACATCTTTTTTACAAGGTCAAGTATTCTCAATGCAAGTTCGTATTAAATTAATTTAAGCTGCTTTAGTCCCTTTACGAATTGATTTACTTATATTTGAATATTGATGACACAAAATGTTTCATTTACAGACACTCCCCTACTTACGATCTTCAAGTTACGATTTTTCAGACACACTATACGTTGTAATACAACGGAAAAAAAATTGGAAAATAAAAGACGGAGAAAATTTGAATTTAGCGAAGCAAAGACATCATCAAAGGGAAAATAAACATATACAATAAGGGAGTCATTTAGGAAAGATTAAGGTTAGGCAATTGCCCCTCTCCCTCCTTCCCTCTGAATTTCAGTCTTTTATTTATTATTATCTGTTTCTTCAGTCACCATATATATTATTTCTGAAATCAACATCTATTTTCTATACACATACAAAAACGCACAATGATGAATGAGGTACCATACGAAAGGTTTTTCAACAAGCTTTTAACATTGTACACTTCCATTTTGTTAAAACACGTTGTATGCATAAAAATTGCAGTTAATTAAAAATCAATGAATGTATCAGCAAATAATCTCAAAGAATACAGTGCGAAAGCCTTGCCCGATTGAACTGGTTTTTTGTTATCTGTTGAACGTTTACACTTGTTTTTAACAATATATTAATAATTGTATATAAGTAAATTATAACCAAAAACAATATCTCTGAAAATATGTATGAAAAATTAATAGAAAAATTTTATTAATGTTCAACAAAATAATTTTGCTCTTTCAAGTAAAATTTGAAACAACGCTAAAGCTACATAAAAGCCAAAGCAGTTACCAGGCAAAATGTTGGCAGAAACCTTCTCCACAATAGAGAAGGGCCATACAAATGCGGAAGATGGAGATAATAATTATGAAAGCTTCTCAAAATTTGATTGACATTTTTGACACAAATTTGATTAAAAGTTGCTGTCAGATTTTCAAATAACAGATGCTAAGTTTGATTTTCTTCTAAGAATAAGCCAAAAAAGCTTTGCTGAGAAGAAAAAACAAACAGCTCATTTTATCTTCCTTAAAAACGGCGTTTTTGCATTTTATTTATTATTTCCTATTTGATATGTTTGAGTTACGATGTGTTTATCATTTCTTAACCTCATCGTAAGTAGGGAGTGCCTGCACTTTAAAAAATTAAAAACTTAAAATAAACTTGAGCCATGAAAAACACAACACTCAATTGAATCAAATTCACCTCTGTACTATAATAATTGTTTAAAAACAACACAAAATGTCACAAAAAAACATATATGTATCATTTAATAAAAACTTTTACTTTAGGTGTTTTAAAATATACAAAACTGTATTTCTACAGAACTGTACAAAACTGTAAGTTACTAAAGCACTTTTACAGATAGTTCAAGATTGAATAAGATTGGCACATCCGTCCTATGCTTCCCACCCCTTGTGACCTGTTTATAATGGTTTGACCTTTTCTACAGCAGACAATGATGTTTTTACAGTGTTTCAGTCTATTTGTGTGTTTTGTGTGTATCTGCGTGTTAATGATTTTAACCCTGATGATGAGCCAGGACGGCTCGAAAGCGCTAGGTTTTATAATGTGAAATACAGTTTTGTATGTTTTAAAACACCTAAAGTAAAAATTTTTATTGAATGATGCATATATGTTTTTTGTGACATTTTGTGTTGTTTTTAAACAATTATTAAAAACTTATGTAACATATAAAATAAAACTTCATGTAGTATGTAAAAAATTTATTGCTTAGAAACTAATTGAAATAAATCTGTAAAGAAATGAGAAATTTTACTTATTAAATTTAAAAATAGGGAAAAGTCGTATACAGTAAGACAGTGTACGCAGTGAAACATGGACACTTTTAAAACGAAATTCCTATTTTTACTGCTAGATGTTAGATTGTTCAGTGATGCTTTGTTGTGATATTCGCCAGCTACATTCCAAGTGTGGATGTTGTTTCGTTTGGAAGGTTACGAAAAGAAAATACTTTTTGAACCTGAAAATTATTCATTTAACTCTGTTAAAGATCATATATATCCAGTCTAATTGTATGTCGTATTCAAGTTCGAATATCATCTGTATGCTGCACTATTTATCTACTTAATACTAAAGATTTAACAATGCTGACAAAGCTAAAGGAAGAAGTGCGTAACCATTTTATATAACAAATCGGCATGACACAGTATGAGACATTGAATGCTGACACAGTAAAACGATGTATAAATGTGTACCAGTACAATTATATTCGCTCCGTAATGAGTAATATGCATTATATGTTACATGAATAATAAACATGTGAATATTAACCTTGCTAACTAAGAGTAAACCGACAGAGTGAAAAATGTCCAAGCCGTTAATCGAATCCTGACCTTTCGAATAACGCTCCAATGCTCTATCATTGAACCCGGCTTGGACATTTTTCACTCTGTCAGTTTACGGTTAGTTAGCAAGGTAAAAATTCACATGTGTATTATTCAACAACTTCGGACAAATGTCACTGCTGAAAATTAATTGAAAAATTAATTAAAATTACTTATATGTTACTTTAATATGATTATATGTCTTTGAGACATGGGCGTATGTAGATAGAGGGCATTTTTCTCACCTTACAATCATATAGAATCTACAAACTCCAGTTCCTCAACTTATCGGTTTTTGGACCCTTTACAGTTAAAGCATTCTACAATGTATTAGTCTATACATGGATGCTCAGAAATCCCATTACAATCATGTCATATACCAAATTGCTCAACGTGTCGGTGGATCGCAATAAATATATATATATATATATATATATATATATATATATATATATATATATATATATATATATATATATATATATATATATATATATATATCAGATTACTAACTCACTGTCACTAAGAGTGGTACACAGAGCGACAAAGGCAAATATTATTTTAAAGTGTTTTTTTTTCTTTCTTTCTTTTTTTTCTGTTTCTATCCATGTTTATTAGCAAATCCAGTGTGCAAGATGCTCTCAATAAACATATTTATATATAGTATGGCTAAAAATTCTTCAATCGATTATATCTAGCTCTTAATTAACGTTGTTTTTTTTTCTTTTAAAAATATGTCTTATAGTGTCCGACTCCCCCTACTCGTTTTTCATAACGCAATCAGGAAAAACTCACGAATAAATAAAGAGAATTGTTATTTTAAAAATAATTTTATGATGAAACTGAAATAATATCCAAAATAAAATATTTTTAGCCAAATTTGAACAATTTTTTTTTCTTCAACTCAGTAATCACATACAGCTTTAAAAAGAAGAATAAGCTGTTTAAAAATAGGGAATTTAAAACATATTTTTCAGATTTTTTTTTTTTTTTTTTTTTTTTTTTTTTTTTAGACTGAGAATTGTTAAACAATTTCACCATTGAAACACATTTTGAGAAAGGGTTAATCTTCTGTTAACTTTGAAATCTTCCAGACTACGAAAATAAAATGGATTCTGGAGTGCTTTCAACAGCAACATTCGTATTCGCATTTTTTTTTTTTAAAGCAGATAGAAAAATTAAATTTAAACTAAATTATTATCACATCTTTTTAAGAAACAAGTGATGAAATTATTTATACAGTGAAAATTTCTAAATGTGGAATATATTGGATAAATTCATATGAAAATAATACTTTTTTGAAAACCAGTAGAAAAAATATTTTATATTGTTTATGATAATTATTTTTATGTTTAATATTTACCATATTCTAAAAAAAATAATATTTCTACTAATACCGACAAAATGAATAGTATGAAAATGAAACCGGTACGAGTGGATTCTAATAATGTGTACTTTTATTTTATATTTGTAAATTTTTCTTAGGGTACCATATACATATTAAGATGAATACAAACTTTGATATTTTTTTTCAATAGTAACCTCTAAATATGTCAGTATAAATATATATATACATATACTATACACACTTCAATTAACCAGCATACAAATTTGCACAGCATTTATACGATTAAATTTATTAACTGTTATTTTATAAGAGCCGATGTCAGGGGTTCTCTCCAAATTGAAAGCCAGTACTTACCGAGAATATACGCATCATGCATGATCCGTACATCATTTCCTAAGCCCATATCATGATGATTTCTTAAAGATGCCTAAAAAAATCTACTTAGAGAAAAAAGCTAAAGCTGCATAAATTTTAGAGGTTCACTTTTTTTTTTTAAAATCTTAATTTAATAAATTCCATTTCATGTGAAAAAAAATCATAAAAATTACAAAAATAACATACTTGTATTTGGGCTTTTAAGTAGTATATTTATTCAAAGATATGTGTGATAAGATTATAATTTTAGAAAATGTCGAAGAAAATATGTAAAAGTACTTTAACATAGAGAGTAAAAACTGAATAATTGCAGTTCCAAAACTTTTGGTCCAAATGGCTTTAATTTGGCGCAGCATGTCCCAAAAGGGTCTTTGTGCCACTAAACTCTATAAAACCAATCAAATGGCTTTAAATTTGGCATCTTGGCATAAATTTAAATGGAGATTAAAAATATTTTGAAAAAATTCGATTTGCTGTTGAAAATTTAAAAGTTTAAATTTTAATGTGTAGACGACCCCAAAAGTTTAATTCATGCACATCAATTAATAGTCGACATTATGCCCTATCGATTTACACCTTTTTTTTTCCTCTACTATAAACTGTGCTCGAAATAATATGAAGTGGTGTTTCTATTATTATTATTATTTTAAACGACTGTACATTTTAACTTGTGCCTGTTCTCCGAAGTATTTCATGTATCTGTTTCAGTGAGGCCATTTGTGAAATTCCAAATACCATTTCTATATACAATTACATTTATACAGCAACAAATATACAAATAAAGTTTTTATTCTTGAAACACCTAATTGTTAATCTGCTTTTTTTTATTTAAAATTTGAAATAAAGTTTATGAAATGCTCTTGGATTTAAAAATGTAATCATGTGCTGGAGACGAAAAAATTTCGAGTTTCCTATTTCCTAGCGAAAGACTGAACTCCTAAAATTTTATGATTTCATAATTTATTTCAAAAGAATAATGAAAGTAGTTTTTATAACATTTTTATTAATATTTTCGGCACATATATATTTAAAATACTATAGAACAACTCAATTTATTGAAAAATAACAATTCTCTGTTAAAAAAAGGCGTGCATATGTATGACATTTTGAAAAGATTGGAGGTATTTATATCTATACATACGAATTATGATAATTTTTCAATTCTATACAACGGATATCTTTTTAAACAATCTTTGAAGTATTATTTTCTTTAAAAAAGAAAACTATCAACTTTTAAACATTTTAAAAACATTAAGCAACCAGAATTTAAATTTTTTTAATCTTCTTTTTATATTTAATTTATTTCAATTTTATTATTTTAATTATTTTACTTTTATGAATTTAATAGGGAGAAATTACGGACAGAAAATTATATTAATTTCTGTACAAATTATTTACATCAGCCCTTCTGTAAAATAATAATAATAATAATAAAATGGTATATTTAAACTTAAAATTTTCATACAATTATTTCATTTAAACAAATCAACAGATTAATTTAATAAATAAATGTACACTTATGTGAATTATTACTTAAGTTATTAATTTAAACGCACACATACGCACCATAGACATGTGTATTAGATAGTTAAAAAAGAAAAAAGCATTTTTGTCTAAAAATCCCGTTCATATTTAGAAAAATATACATATATAGCAACTGTCTCATATAACTTACCAGATTTCAAATCTTTCAAATTCAGTCCTGTTCACTAATATATTCAAATGTGACTTTATAATTTCCCTTATATACACTAGCTGTAAAATGTGCATACAGCAAGATAAAGTTCAAATTACGACCATTAAAAGTAATACGAAGAGAGTAGATACAGAAATACGTAGAGAATGCGTGAAACAAGGTTGCTCACGTGCAAGAAATTTCAAAACAAATAGACCATTTTAGATAACTTTTAGAGTAAGATAGGGCTAAAAGAAGTATTGTAGAGGATATAAATTGAGTATTCGTAAATCCGGAACTATACATTAAAGTGAATCCTCTTCTGCATAGTTATTTTCTGTTTCGAGAAAAAACTATGCAGCATTTTTTTTAAAATAATCTATGCAAGGGAAGAGTGGGTGATAAGCTTCAACTATACGAACCCAAAATTTCATGTCATTCAAGTAGTTTATAAGTTATCCTTAGAAAAGTACCAGCATTGCAGCTTATTTTGTAATTAATAAAATTGAATTTAACATTAAGAGTTCAAAACTTTATATATGCATAATTCCTAAACTTCTTCACCGCATGATTTGTCGTTTGATCTCTGAAGGTAAAATTGACGAAAAAATTCTAATATGATGCCGAAATTAGATGTTCGTATTAAAAATTTCAAAGTTATTTACAATTTTGATATGAAGACAGCTTCTTAAGCTTATTTTTTTAACATACATTTAAAGAACATAATAATTCCCAATCGAATGGATATTTTTGTTTTCCTCTGCATCTGTTTGAAAATAAAACAGATAGGGGGATCCATTTATTTATTTATTTATTTATTTATTTTTGACCAATTGTACACACAATGTGCATAACTATTTTCATTGAAAAATGTAATTTGAAGCATTCGATATTTAATTTATAAAATGTAAAGTATTATTTAAATGTTCAAGGGGAATAAAATTGAAAAAACAACTAAATCATGCAAAACTTCAACATACAGGTGTGGTTTCAATATGTATATATATATGTATGAGCGTAATTAAAATAATAAATTTATCGGTTTTGATAACATATTAATCTTGACATCCGACCCGTGGCGAACCCGCTACAGCACACTTTAAAGATTTTTTTTTCTCTTGCCAACCTTTTTACTGTTCTCCTGTTTTTTTTTTTTTTTTTTTTTTTTTTTTTTTTTATATATATATATATATATATATATATATAATAAAATATATTTTAAAAGATGCTTTACTTTAAAATCATTAACATTTTTATTGAATATTACATTTTATAAAGTGTTTGGCTCTGTTTCCTTTATCTTTTTTCAGATTCTCACAACCTCCCCTCCTCCCCCCCCCCCTGTGCCGAGAAAAATGTAATCTTAAATTTATTAAAATTGATTTTTGTTTCTGCAATTGATTTTTACATGGTGGTCTGTATCGAAGAGGATTATGCCTACCAATGTGAGATGTATGCGTATCGTGAATGATGCGTGCGTATCACTAAAACTACCACAGTGATTAATCGTGTTGCATGTTTCCAATCATGTGAATAATAATGATATTCATTATTTGAAACTTGAGATATTCTCCTGGTTACTAAAAGGTAAGACAGGCTTCTAGTACACCATTTAAATAAGACATTGTCTTTATATTTTAAAATGCGATAAAAGATCCTTAACCTACTAGCATGCAGGATGCATGCTAGTAGGTTAAGGATCTCTTAGCATACGTTTCAGAGTGGCTTTTAAGAAAAAGTTGGAAAAAAAATAGAACAAGTTGGAAATTAAATTCTACGTCAAACTTGACAAATGAGATGCGTTCGTACTATAACTAGTTTTATAAATATTCGGATCTTGGTGCAATAGCTGTTGCACTCTTATGCACAAATGCCTGAATATAAAATTTATTTTATGTGCAGATTTTCATATTATAGATATTAATTTTATTTTATGAAATTAAGTTTCAATACACTTTTACAAACAATTAATCACAATTATGTTACATTAAAATTATACTATACGCAAATATCCAATACAAGACAAGTTTTAAAAAATCGTCATTATTTCACTGACAAAAATGAACTATACCGTCTGTTATTATGATATGATTAATTTCCGTAATAAAATAAGTCCGTTGGCAACATTTTATCTTTTGTTGACATTTACTGAAAATTCCAATGGGAAACTTAGCCTAGCTTTGAAAATTTCAGAACTTGAAATCCATATTTAGACTCTTTTTTCATTTAATATCTATTTCTCCGGAAACATCTATCCAAAAAACTGTCGGTAGATTATAGGATTGCTATAATTAAACAATTGTAATATACAAATTTTGTTTTTAAATTCTGTCATACGGAAATAATATGACTCCATCTTAATATAACGTAATCACCATGGCAACCTAGTATCGTTACCTATCATGAGATATCACTGAATTAATTATATATGATAGGATTTAATAGAATGAAGAAAACTTTTATTAATATCTTTTGAAGTTTTGCTTCGATTTTCATAAAATTTGAAATGATTCGACAAAATTCTGAAATGATTATATAAATTAAATTTCAAACCATTCGGTAGGGTAGTTTTTTGCGCTGTTATATGCAGACAGACGGACAGACGAACGGACCAACGGACCAGACGATGACTATAGGTGCTACGTATTTATATAATTACGAACGCACCTGAAAGCAATAGATTGCTCTCTACCTGTGTTTTAAATGCAATACATGTAAAGACTCTTTATGAAAATGTCGAAAAAAAATTTAGTTTAGAAGCACATGATAAATGTCAAAGACTTGTTTTTATATCTAAATAATATTGTATTATTTAACACTTTTTTTTTTAATAACTCATATTTTCTTTCAGTTAGGAAATTTTCCTTATAATAACAGGAAATGTTAGATTCTTATTACTATTATTATGGCAGTATTTTACAGATTGATTGTAAGTGTACTTATTGCTATAAAATTGCACGGCGGTCCTTTTTATCTTTTATCCAGCATCATTATTCTGTTTTTTATGAAACAATTGTGTGATCATATTTTTTTATACACTGTTTATGTTACTTTTATTATAAAAAATATGATAAGATATATCTCCTCTCTATTAAAAAATGAATCGTTTTAGAATGATGTTTGAGAATTACATGCTTATATTCTAACGTAATGCAAAAATACTCATTTACAATAATTGAAGAATATTATCTTCTGCGAAATCTGCATTTCACTTATTCTGATGCGTAGGGAATAAGAATTCCAACTTTAAAGAATATCATTCTTTGTTCTAAAATCATAAAAAATAATGTTGTAAAAACTGTCTACATTTAAGAAAGAAATGTATGTAACATTTCAAATACTATACTTATAATCTTTCACAGCTACATTAATGTGCCATTTGTTTCGAAAACAGGCAAAAGATGACAAACCTTTTAATTTTCCGTTTCTACACCCTGGGAAAACTAACTTGATTTCGTTCACAAAAATATAAACATGACAGGAAAAATCATGCATCATGCATAGACTATGAAACATTTTCTAACATTGTCAGAATGCTGTTACGAAATTTCATTTTCTCTTACAATGAAAAGGGGTGTCTAAATAAACAAATTAGAAAACACGCAACACAGTTTAAAACTAATTTTCAGCTATTATCGCCCATAGATGATAAAGTAATGGAATTCTTTTATGCAGTTCTGTATATGATCTACAGATTTTTATATCCGTCCCATGGTGTACTAAAATTGTATTCAACTGGAAAACGCATAACACAACTGAAAATATTTTTCGCAACTACGAGTATTATCGGTATACAGCAATGTATCCACACCCTTTTGCCCAACTCTGTGTATGAATACTGTTATATATACTATTTAGGCTATTATATACTAAACAATTTATACTATTATATATATTACACTGTTAAAAATTTCTGTAAAATCACAGAAAATAAAACGAGACTCTCTGTAAATTTACACTAGTTCTCCGTTAAATGCATTTGATCGAGTTTCTCGGTAATCATTTTACAGACATTTCCCTTTTCTTATATTAGATCCCCTGTAGGGATTTCCGTGTCTTTATTTAAAGATATTTTTATATTTGTTATAACCCGTAATTCAAAATACACACTTTTAAAATTCTTTTACAATTTTATTAAAAATATTAAAGAAAAAAATTTGGTTTTAAATTTGTTTTATTAAAAATTAGAATATTTTAGAAAGGGGAAATTCCTCTCTGCGGAGTTAGCCGGGAATTTTACCAACTATCACTTTGATCAAAAGATAGAAAGAGAGTGTGGTTATTTAAAGAATAAATCTTTATTTCAATCTGGATTTAAAATTTAGGTAAGTTAATTTTCAAATATTACTTTAGTCCATTTTATAATTTGTGTTAATATTTATAAAAAAATATAATATATTATTATTAGGGATCGTAGAATTTTAATGACATATGCGTTATAAAAAATAAATCAACCTTCTAAATACATAAATATTACAAAAATAAATAAGTAAATAAATAAAGAAGAAGAAGAAAAGAAGTTTAATCTTCTAAATTTAAATATATAAAATATTAAAAGTCATTTTTTTAAATAACTTGTAGTAATATATTTTTAATTTATTTTTCTTTTATTTACTACTAAAAAAATTCCTTTCCAAAAAATATTCTTTTCAAAAAATATTCGCGCATTATGAGAAAAAATATATATATATATAATATGTATATTGTGTTAAACTTCGAAAAATTCGCGAAAACATTATTAAATTTGCTGAAAAAAAATACATTAAAATTCTTTCATTTTAAAAATAAAGAAGAAAAAAAGAAAAAATTCCTTTACAAGTACAATAATTTTTTAAAGGCTAAATCATAAAAGACAAACTGGAACAGCCCAAATGGTAATGTGCTTATAATCCCTGTCCGCCACCCAGATGACACAGGTTCGAATCAGAACTGTGGTCGAAGCGATTCTTGTAAAGTCCAGCGATTAGAATTAAATCAAGCATTTCTAACAGCATCCATATCTGGCGTAGAATCGACGTTTTCTGTCAATCACTTTTTTTATTAATATATAAATAATAATAAAGATTTTTTTAACAGAAAAAAGTACAGTAGACTCTGTAAATTTATCGAATAATTTCTCTGTTACTTAACAGAATCTCTGTTTTCTAATCTCTGTAATTTTACATAAGACTTAAGATAACAGATTACCAGTAGATTCTCCGTAATTTCACAGAAATTTTTTTAACAGTGTATACTATTTATACTATTTTATATTTTACTATTCATACAATTATATATTCGTTTTATAATACTCCCTGACACCACTCAGTATCTTAAAATTTGTTCAACTGAAAAACACGTATAAGCCAATTTAATAATTTTTGCCGATAAAAGTTAATGCAAATTTTTCTGCGATAACGATGCATATGATCTATAGAAATTATACTCAACACATAATGTATCAAAATTTAGTTAATCTTATAAACATATAACGCAACTGAAAAAGCACCTTCTGCAGTTATCACTCATAGACAAGGCTGCTCTAATTTTCCCTTCTCTTACGTGTAATCCTATTTATATAAGACTATTGGGGAGAGCTATAGTGAGTCCAAAAATCTCATCTTACAAAAGTTAAAACCTTTAGAAAACAGTTAAATTTATTTGAGAAAATCCTATAAAAGGATCAAATTGTTGCGTGAAAAAAAAATAATTATAGCAAACTAAATTCTAATTTAGTACATGTTTTTATCTCCTTTAGATCAATTCCTTATGCAAACTAAATACTGTGAGATGATTCTGATTAGAATAATATTTGGGCATAAAGAATAAGAAGAAACGACAGTAAAAGTAACAAATTTAACAAAATAAATATACAAGAAGTAATAAAATTTCTTTCAAACTTCAAGGGGGGGGGGGGTCGCATGACAATTAAATTTGGCAACCAATAGATTATTCCGATTCTTTACGTTTTTATCAGTTTTAGAAATGTTAACGAATTTATGTACGATGTATCTAGTAGTTATTAATGAATAAATTATAATGCATATAAAAACTACAAAATGTAACAAACTATAGGTAAAAAAAAAATAAAATAAAATAAACTCAGAAAAATACATGAAAGAGAAAAAAAAAATATTTTAAACGAGAAATATATATTTTTTTTAAGATTGCAAAGTTTAACGATTATCTTCTGTCGGTTTTTTCAAAGATTTTTCACCTTTTATGATTTGGATTTTTGTGATGCAGATTATTGCAAAGTTGGCCGTTGATTTGCTATGTTCGGGTTTTTATTCTTGTTATTTTTAGTTCCGTGCAATTGTTGCGCTTTATAAGATACCGCTAACTTAAAGATGTCGTCCCTTTCTAAGAGTTAAGTTGTATTAGGTAGCTTTCAATTCGAAAAAGTATAAAGCTACCTATTGCAGCCGTTCGGAGAAAAGCAATTCCGGAAAATATATATATATATATATATATATATATATATATATATATATATATATATATATATATATATATATATATATATCCGCCATCTTGTTTCAAGATGGCGGCCATTGAAAATTTTAAAACTAAAATAAATATACAAAAAAGTTAAAAATTCAAATTTATTTTTGAATTAATTGTTAGGCCTTGATATAAGGATTCCAGAGCATTTTTTGTTTTACCTCTATCTTAAAAAATGGCTGAGATAGAGCAGTTTGAAATTCTAGGGTGGCTGACATTTTGAAACAAGACAGCACATTACAAAGAACCAACGATTAATTTATGAGTTTTAGTGAACGCGAATTCTCGCAAATTATTTTTTCATTGTTGTAATCATTTTCCCAATCATACGCATAAAACTATATATTCATATCCGTTAGCGCCAAATTCTCGCCAAACTTGGCAATATTTGGCGAAATATCATCAAATTTGGCGACCAAAATAAGTTTTCATAAATGAAGCCAATTTGGCTATAGCTCAATAATTTGGCGAATTTCTTATTCAAATTCAGTATTAACGAATCTTTTGTAAACGGTTTCTTTGCATTTTAGCTTTCTGTTTTCGAGTAACATTAGCTAAAATTTTAAAACGAAAATATAGGAAAGCAACCTTTTCCTCCCGGTACGGGCCGGAAGGACTTTTTTAGATTATGTATCAGAATCTAATATTTTCTCCCTGCACTCAGGCTCTCTTTTAATCAAGGCTTCAATGTTTTTGAATATTTTTATTATTTTAAATTAGCTTTCATATGTATAGCTTTATATTCCTTTGTTGCCGCATTTTTTATGCATTTAGTATGCAAGCATGTCTTTAGCTTTTTGTTCTTTTGTAAATAATTAAAAAAAAATTGTTACTTTATACAATAAAGAGACCAACAACAAATTGAATTTAAAAAATATGTTTGTGATCATTATGTAATATAGGCCCTGTGCAGTGTTGCTACGGATTAGTGTAAAAATAACACTTATATCGATGGAGATATAAACGTTTCTTTAAAAAATATATATTTTTTATTATTCAGCATTTGTTTTTTTATTTTTTCAAAATGAAGGGTCTTCAACCAAATTTAACGCCATTTTAAGAAAGCTTTACAAGATTATGTAAAAATTGTATTCTGCAAACAGAAAATGAATATATTGAAAAATTTATAAAATATGAGAATTTGTATGAAATAATTTTTAGCTGCTAATGCGCGAATTATAGCACTGCTTCTTTCATACTTTAGTAGTCAAATGTCAAGGCTAATCAAATATCGTGAAAACTCCAGAAAATAACGGCGGTATAGGAAGATAATTTTCATTTATTTTCTACAAATTTCCTACAAATTGCCGTTTTCATCATAAATGATAGGATAATTATGCTGAATTACATTAAAGTTATTAATACTCTAAATCAGACATGTCAAACACGTGGCCCGCGGGCCACAACTGGCCCGCCGACTTCTTATCTGTGGCCCGCGAACCTTTGGGATTTTACCTGAGTTTAATTTAGTTGTTGGAGTTGTTTTAGTTGTTAGTTAACGCAGAATCCTGCCACTATTTTTTAATAGTAATATTTGTCTTATTTATTCTGTCATTAAATAAGGGGAATATTTCTCTTCAGAATGTGGTTGCATCTGATCTGTGGCAGCATAATTAACTCTGATAACTCAATTTTACATTTTAGCACAATAAAACAGTGGATACAAAGATAACGAATCGGAACGTAACAAAGCGTGGATCTTAAGTCTGAAAATTTAAATTCGCAAAATTTGTACATTATTTTATTTATAACTTTTATTTGTTTTATGTCAAAATTAATACTTTATTTTACTACCCTTTTCGATTTTACACCACTTAAGAAAATAATATACTGTATTTATTAAATACTAAAAAATGTATTGTACAACTAATAAAATTCGGAGCTAATTAAGAACAGTTAAACTTAAAAAAATCAAAATATATAAGAAAAAGCTTTAAATGAGTCGCTTTGAAAGTGACACTAATTATCACTTTTGCGCTTGCCACACTCTCAGAAATGAAACACTCAATTTTGACGATTCCGAAATCCTTAGGCCTCATTTCGTTATTTTTGACAATCATTTCGTCACAGAGTCACGTGGTTTTTGACGAAACGCGAATCCTCAAACATCTGACGAAACTGTTTCCTCGCTGCCAAAAATAAAACTCTCACTTTTGACGATTCCGCAATTCTTCAGCTATATTTGAACATTTTTGACAATCATTTCGTCTCAAAATTCAGTGATTTTTAATGAAATGGAAAATCTCAAATATTTGACAAAAATGTTTCCCCATTCCCGGCCAGATTATTTTTGTTGTAACAAAATCGTTCAAAAAAAAAAAACAAATTTACAATATATTAATGAAAGCAGAAACAAAAATATTTCATCTTTGGCGACCGCTATAACACGAAAGTACCAAATTTCTACCTTATTTTTCTATCTGATAATTTACGTTTATCCTTTTTGTAACGATTTTATGCATTTCTATTGCCTATTCAAAGATAATTTTTTCTAAAATTATAGAATTTCGTTAAAAACGCTTAAAAAATTCTTCTACAGTTACAGAATTTCGTTAAAAACGTTTAAAATAGTAAATTGCGAACATCATTTGGTCCATTTTCGACCGAAAGCAACAACAATTTCCCAATGGTTAAAAAAAAAAAAAAATCAGAATTTTAGGAGCTCTTTTTTATTTAAGAAATATATTCATATAACAATCAAATTTAAAATATATATAACTGATCTCTTCCCCTCTATAAACAGTAATCTCATCCGCTAAAATTGATGAACTCTACTCCAAAATTTATTATTTCTGATCAACAAATTAACTAGACCATATACTAATCATTCATTGAACAAAGGAAATTTCTCTAATAAATTATATTAATCAAGCCATATTCTAATTATTTATTTAACCATAGAAAAACCATAATAATAATCTAACCTTATTAATTAAAACATGCAGAAATTATAACAGCGCCGATAAAAATACAATCTGCTTTCTAAAAATATAAACACACATCAACATCCGGTAGATACATTTAAAATCAAATTCATTCGAGGTCTTGGTGGAGTAGGACGCAGAGCAGCGGTCTCCCACACCGAAGATAGCTAGTTTGAAGACTTGAGAAGTGTTTCTTACTTTTTAAACCTGTCAATTACAGATGCTTCAAAAATTGTCAATAGATGGCAGCAGCAACAATCTTTTTTTGCTTTTTCTTTCGAACAAGCAATTTGACGAAATCAATTTCCTCCGTTTTTTGAGGAAAGAAATTTACTCGATTTGACGAAATGTTTGCTCGGAACATTTCCCAGGAAACAGTTTCGTCAAAAACGAAGAAAAGTTCATGATATTTGAGTATCCATTTCTAAGAGTGCACAAAACCCCGAATATGTCATACAGGTTCTGCACTAGTCGAACAATTGGGAATTTTAGATTTAAACTCTTTATAAAATTGCAAATCACATGAATAAACTTTAACGCCAAAGCAAATTTGATATTCACGCAAAGTTCCAACGTTATTATTATACATATTTTATTTTATTTTTCAAAAAAAATTTAAATTACTTTTTATCAACCAAATCTATAAAATTTAATTGAATTTTCTAAATTGCATTTATTTTAAAAATTGATTGTAAACGCTGGTAATTGTAATCCGCAAATTTGTCTTTAACATGGTTGTGTTTGTATGTACACATTTTATTCTGTGGAATGGTGCTAATATTACCTATTTTGTTACGTGGCCCGCGGTTTTGTATTTAATGTTTAATTTGGCCCGCGGCAGTAAGCGAGTTTGACATACCTGCTCTAAATAGACATACATACTTATAAATGAAGAAAAATGCATATGTTATAAATGTTCGAGCATTGTGCAATGTTGTGAATAATGTTCTGAAAAATTACCAGCTAAACTTAACAAAATATATATTAACAAACTATTCATAAAAATCTCATATGAGTGAATACATAACGTTGCGATGTAATTAACACATAATTAAAATTATGCTGTAGAAAATGTAGCAAAACAATGTGTAAATCATTTATACGATTGCGAGTTCAGTCGCGACCTACGTTATACACGGCCGGTTCATGACTTTTAAAACGTCACACAGAGTGGATCATCATTACACGAATTTTTGGTACAAAGCGTCACGACCATCGTTTTGTTCCAATCGCCGTGTAAAGATTATATACTCCGTGTGACGTTTTAAAAGTCATGAACAGGCCGTGTATAACATAGGTCGCGGTTCTATGCGTTCAACTGATGCCGGACAAAACTGTTCTAGAAGTGAAAGTTGTATAATAATCGTAGTTTTGTATAATGATCATGTATAAATAATAATTGTACAATAATAATTTCTAATCGTAGTAGTTGTAGTTGATTACGGTACGAACATTTAAGGTTGAAGTTGTAGTATTTGATGAAACATTATTCTCAACCTATCAGAACGTTAGTCCTGATATAGAGGAAGTACTGTAATTTTAATTATTGGTCTTTTAAAGATGAAATTCTTTGTCTTGGCAGTTACAAATCTGACTAGATTATCATTACCTGGATGTATATTTTCTCTATTCTCAAGGGGCCGAGAACTAGGAGTTTCATTTTCTTTCTAATAATAACACCACGGTTTTTGAAGCTCCGTGCAGCAGATAAATCAGGAACTGAGATCAGGACATCTCCTATAAGGAAATGTGACGGGGGAAGAAAATTGATATAGTCAATATTATTATCATTTATATGTAGAAGGGGGCGCGAATTTAACAATTACTCTGTGCAAATAATGTTGACAATTCCTCAAAAGCCAAGATAGTCTCTCCTATGATTCTTTCCAGATCACGTTTAATTGAGATAATTGTGACTTCCTAAATTCCTCCAAATTGTGGGAAAGCGGGAAAAATGAAGTGTCACTCCATAGAGACGTATGCCAAATAATGCGACATGGCTTCATTATTTTTTAATCAGACTCACAGCTGTTGTATTTCGTTAATTTTCTCGATGCGACAATGAAATTTTTGACGTTATCACTGTAAAGGTGATGCGAAGCACCGAGTTTCGAGCTGAATAAATGAAGGACAGCTACGAACATCTCAGTTGTTAAATCGCTAACAACTTCAATATGCCTTGTTAGCGAGACAAATAAACAAAGCTATGTAGCCTTTAGTTGTCTGATAACAGCCTTAGCTGAATTTAATCGATATGGGACCTGCATAATTTACTCCGCTAGAGAAAAAAGGGGCACTTCAGGGTTATCCGATGTGTTGGTAAATTGTCCATCAGTTGAAGAGTTGCAATGGAACTTTTTATATTCGTAACATTTTAAGTATTTAAGGACACATTTGTTGATAAGCTATTTACCGCCAATGGACCAAATCAGTGGGACGTCACAGAAAACTCAACTCCTCATATCAACCACAAATTGGATCCATGCAAACCATTCAAATAACATTAACACCACTTCGCAACGGTTTGCGTTGATCCAATTTACAGTTGATACTCGGAATTGAGTTGCATGTGACGTCATAATCAGATGTGAGTCCATAATTAATTGTTTGATGATGTGCCATAGAAGGGCAGCGGTAAGTTTGTAATATATTGTTGCTTGATTTAAAGTTCACTTATCCTGTGTTGAATGGGAATTTTTATAGGATGCTTGGGATTAAATGATAAGTGAGAAATTTTGTAATTGTCCCACACCCTCAAGAGACAGTTTTCATCAAAAAATGGATAGGACTTTTCTTAGATTAAAGTAATTTGTTCTTTGATGCAATTCAAATCTTCATGAAAATAAGTATTTCGAACCCGGAGAACGATAGTTCCTTCAGCAGATTTTCTTTATGCAAATGTAAGTAGTGTCGAAGAGATTCGAGATTTATTACTGGTCTAGCAGTTTTTAACGAATCTTTGGCAGTATAGCATAAAGCGGATAATACTTGAAAAAAAGAAGAAAGAAAGTGAAGAAAGCTTTTGAAACAAATCATTAAATAAATCATTTGATGTGCGAGCATTAAATGAAAAAATATATATCATATTTTTATCAACTTTTTTAGAAATCACGTCGTCTTTTGGCCAATGAGAGGGATCTCAATGTAACCAACTTGGGCTATTGCACCATAAGCCGCAATCTGGAAGTCATTTAGGATCAATACTGCGAGATATCTACAGGATTTTCTTTAGACGTAACATGCGTCCTGTGCTTTGTAAGAAGTACGTCTGTCATTTCAGAAATTCTATTTTCAACAAAGGTACTTACCTGAATGCGCTAATAACCAGAAAAAGACAACTTTGGAGTCAGTTCAAGAGAAAAACATGAAAATAGTAATTTTTTAGTGTGTTCATAACTGAATGAAATAACTTTAAGTAGTAAGTGAGCACCACAAAGCTATAATTTAGGAACAGATATTTGATTGATGAAGGTTATTTTAGCTTTAGAAACTAAGAGGAGATGTACATTTGTTTTTCCATTACGAGTTTATAAGTAGTATATTGCAACTCCGTAAGCGAATGTTGAAGCATCAGCGAATCCGTGTAGTTGAAATGTATGGACAACCCTTCTGTTAGATGTTTCGGAATAGCAGACTCAGTCTTCCTTTGAAAGCCAACAAAGCTTCTCATAAAATATTTTTATTACCACAGTACATTATAAAATTAAACCCAATAATTAAAAGATTTGTTCGGATTGAGATTAACCACGTCTCTTTTTGAGCGGTAGTGTAACTGTTGAATAATTGAAAATAAATGTATCTAAAGAAGAGTTCTAATATAAGCTTAAAACTTTAGAACTTTTATTCTGGCTCGGAACTATTATAATATATATATATTATAGGAACTATTCAAAGTTTGTTACTCTAGTACCATAATCTTGAAATTTTGTAAGAAATTCGTCTGAATTCGAATTCCATTTTCTTAATTCGAAACCATGCTCAGAACATTTGTATCTTCTTCACAAGTGTCTATTGCTACTCTAACAGTACGTGAGCCTGATAATGAATCATCCATGTATAAATCTTCTAATAAAATCTTCGCGATACAATAGGACTTTTTGTAATCATGGACAGTTTAAAAAAAAAAAAAGACTAAACCGTAAGTTATTGTTTTTAACTTGAAGTTTTTTATTTCCTCATTAGAGATAGATCTCTAAACAATAATAATTGTGATCTTCGTTTGACATCAAAATCTGACGCTACATTTTCTTTATGTCAGAAGAAAAGATAATTTCTGGAAATTGAAAGTTAAGCAAGATTTCGAAAATATCTTGTTGTAGCTTAGAGCCTACACTCAAAATTGAATTTAAAGATGTATCATTTAAAATTTTACATGAAGTGTCAAATATTGTCTCGTATTTGACACTTTAAGACTTTGTAGTGGTACTAGAAAGTTTAATAACTGTATGAAGAGGAAGTAAACAATGTTAATTTTCATAACTATTAAGGTCATTTTGCCCAACTAATTCTAAGTGCTATATTAACTTTAACACAATTATTCTAATTGGTAAAAACAGTAATAATTAATTTACCAATTAGAATAATTGATTACCTGAGATTTATTCTGTTGAACTGATTCGGATATCAGACCAGATGTCATAATCAATAAGGTTCTCTGGGTGAATTGTGTCTTTTTGCGTTTAAAGGATCAACCTTTTGTAACAGTATTTAAATCAACCATATCGATGATTGGATCTCTGTTTGGATGCTTCTGCATCGATTTTAGGTAGATTTCGTAAGAAATACTACCTATTACATTCTCACCTAAGTTGGAAATTTTGAAAAATTTTTGCAGATCTACGCCGATCATGACTCCCAGAACCCAAAACCACCCCCAGTTCAAAAGTTTATATATATATATATATATATATATATATATATATATGTCACTTTTTTCTGACCACGATAACTGGAAAAATTCTGCATTAATCTTTTACAAACTGATACATAAAATCAAGGGGCATAAAATCTCGGTCAAGTTCGTTAATGGGCAAAATCGAACCAAGGGGGGGAGGGTGGGGGGGCTTTTTGGGAAAACAGAAAAAAACCCATAATTTCTTAATTATGATACGTATCGAATCCGTTTAAAGTTATTATTACTTCTAGGAGAAGGGTCGAAAATGTATGTATGACAGATTTTTGATATAATTAAAAATGGCCCCAAGGGGGGGAAAAAGGGGGGGTTTTAAGAGAAAAAAAATCATAGCTTCGTCAATTCACAAGATATCAAATTCGCGTAAATTTATTATTAATCCTCTTAATATTATCTAAAACTTTTATATTGACAAGTTTTTTATAGGACCAACCGTTATAGCAAAAAAAATTAAAAACAAAAAAAATCCCTGCCGGCTCCGCCTGCAAACAAGTTATTTTTCGAAGTAGGCGGTTCCAACTCCCGCATCTTTTCGAAACTGATACATAAAATCAAGGGGCATAAAATCTCGGTCAAGTTCGTTAATGGACAAAATCGAACCAAGGGGGAGGGGGGGCTTTTTTTGAAAACAGAAAAAAACCCATAATTTCTTACTTATGATACGTATCGAATCCGTTTGAAGTTATTATTGCTTCTAGGAGAAGGGTCGAAAATTTATGTATGACAGATTTTTGATATAATTAAAAATTGCCTTAAGGGGGGGGGGAAGGGGGGTTTAGAAGAAAAAAATTCATAACTTCGCCAATTCTCAAGATTTCAAATCCGCTTAAATTTATTATTAATCCTCTTAATATTATTTAAAACTTTTATATTTACAAGTTTTTTATAGGACCAACCGTTATAGCAAAAAAAAAATTAAAAACAAAAAAATCTCTGCCGATTCCGCCTGCAAACAAGTTAGGTTTCGAAGTAGGCGGTTCCAACTGCCGCATCATCGTAAAAAGGTCATTTCTTCCGCAATTCCCGACAAACAGGCGCCCCACGGTCTGCGTCTTCGAAATCTACCTGTGCCTGTAGGCCGAGCCGTCAGGGATTTTTTTTAATTTCTCTGATCATTTCGTTAGAAGTGTCAGCAATAGTGCATAAGTTGCATGGATTCACATAAATAATAGAAGGTTGGTCCATAAATGTTTTATAAGTAATGACACAATTTGTTTTTTCGTGTCATATCTTGATACTAATTTTCCCAAGGTTCAATATAACTATTTTCCGAAATCTCAATATGTTTTATAACAGACGCGGGTTCATCACTCAATAATCCTCTCAAATATTAAAAATTTTGTATGTTGGTTATACTGTTATTGTTATCCACTAATAATATATATAAATATTTGAAAAACAACCAATTTTTCAAATTTCAAGTAAATTGTTCAATATTTAATTTTAAGTAATTTAAAGTTGTTACTAATAGCAGTTGAACTAATGATAGAAACTTGATCATTTAATACATTAGATAAGAAATGGGGAACCTTTTCACATCCACGTGAAAAAAATTTTCAAAAAAATATTGTACGTAATCATGACGTGCCAACAACCAAAGCATTTAGTCAATCAATTAATAATGAATCAAATTTACTTAAAATTTCGTTTTTGAGATTTAAATATGTGGATAACACTTGATGTTATGTTTCAGAATGTAATTAAAAAATGCTACTTCTGTAGTTGATATTAGTTTTGTACTTTCAAAAATACGGATTGGAGTCAACAGACAAGTGTTTTCTACTTGAGTTTTCATATTATCCATTTTGGAAAATAATCAGAAAAAAACTTCAATATGGCAAGCGCCAGCTTCTTTAAACAGCTTTTCCTGTCTAGAATTGAATTTCGAGTTATTTAATTTTATTATCTGGATTTTGGCTTATAATGCCTTATAAACATTCCTTTCCAATACTTTCTTAAACCTCTCTTAATCTGAAAGTTTTTTGAGCCAATATTGAACTTGTTTTGGGCTTTATTAAGTTGCTTTTTATTTTTTTTTCTATCTGTATGACAACCAATCAATAGAATTCAGTCAAACTCAGCTAGCCTAAATTCATGCTTTTTAGACAATTTTACTACATTTTGATTTAGAAATTGAATCTATGTCGTGCCGAAAGTAAGATGCCGCGTACCACTTATTCCACGCGTGCCATAGAGCGTGCATAGAGCATCTTTGAAACTAGATTGAGCATGCACATTCGGTCAAAAAAAGGGTAAACACCTCGTATTTTAATCACCAAATTGTCCCAGAAAAAATCGGAAATAGCCATTTAAATAGAAATTATGTCTTCTTAATTTTTTTAATAAGCTTAGGGGTTCGTTTTAATATTGAAACTATACCAAACTTTAAAATTTTCAATACGAATACCTAATTTTGACATCATATTTGGATTTTCCAGGAAATTTTACCTACGGGTACCAAACAAGAAGGCATTCTTTCCAGTAGTTTAGGAATTATGAAGGTTTAACGATCACGATCGTTCTAAATCCGGTTAAATGCAAAGAAATGTACTATACTTCGTAATTGTTGGTGTGTAAGGGTGTATTTAAATTACATAGCGTATATTAGAATAATATAGCAAAAAAATTGTAATGGCCACAGCATGCTAGTTAATATTGTAATGCTATTTATAAAAGAGGTTTTTTTCAGATTTTAGAGAATTAAAATAGAATTAAGTCGCTGTTGAACTGATCTTTTTTATTCACTGATCACTACATCTACGAATTAAATTCAAAGAAATGTACTATTGTTTCTAAATATGGATGTATAACAGTGCTATTGCATTACACTAATTTTGTAAAAAGTTTTCTGATGGCCATAGCATCATATTAGTTAATATTGTAACGCTATTTTTTCACATCACATACATCTTTTTTCAATATTATAGATAATCAAAATCGAAAACAACTGGAAATACCCTATTAAAATTATTATGCCAGTAAAATTGGACAAACCAACTGCACATTTGATATTTGACAAAATCAAAAACATTTTATTTTTCTTTATTATTATTATTCTATACCTAAAAATGAATAAATAACAATACTTCAGAAACGTTTCAATTTATCGAAAAACAGATTGCAAATTCACAAGATGCATTTTATACTATCTCTTGTATTGCATTATTAAATTAATGCATCATTAATACTGCAAACATTAAATTTTAATTTGTATATTTATACAAATCAAAAAAGCATGCTGGCTGATAACAAAATTATATGTTTATATAAAGATAAGGCGTCATTACAAAAAAAAAAAAAAAAAAAAAAAAAAAAAAAAACAGAATTCGTGATGAAGGCTATAAATTACACAACTGCTTTTTCTTCTGATATAGTAATCAGCATTTTTATGAGAAAGACCTTCAACGCTGAGAATCTGAAATAATTTTATGTGTATGATGTGTTTAAAAATACCAAACGCTCTTTATTTTTTGAAAGAAATACGTCAAGAATTTTTGTAAAAAGCATCGACCGTTTGAGGGAAGGGAATCCGGATAAGCGGTCCTTTAACGGTCTCGTCGGAGTTCACTGACTCCGGGCCCATTCCTTGTTCCTATTACAAACATCATACAAATGTATCCCTCTTCTCAGATTTTGTATATTAAAAATACGAATATTGCTTAAAAAATAATAAAATTTTAATTTTAATTACAATTTTTCAAAGTTTGCTGCCTTAATTTTTCTGTAACATAAATGAATGCAACTTTAAAAGGAAGATTATCAGAAAAATTGTTCACACATTTTCTGAACGATTTTGATGAACTGTGAAAATAAGCGTATGCTATGACAGAATTTTATTTTCACAACAGTAAAACTAGGACAATATAAGTTATTATCTGCTTCCTGAAAATTTTATGTATTTTTTAAATTACTTTTTAAAATAAGGAATGAGGGCCCGAAAAATACACAGAAATGCTCAGGACCTATTATCCATTCGGGGGCCCTTTTTCTATACTGTCACAAAAAAAAAAAAAACTTTTTTTCGTCTTAGAATACAGATATGAATATATAAATACATATTTAGATAAATACGTTTTTCATTTTTAATCGTATACTACATTAAAAGTACAAAATATTGATTATATTAAGATCAAAATAGTCTTAAAATATCAGCTTCACAAAAATTCCATATCAAATTTGAGGGTTCCAAAAATTAGTCTTCTAAGTCTACGGTCCAGTTGGCTCATGAATTAATCAGGTCCTGTGGATCAAATATTATATTTCCACTCTTTATGAAGATAATTATGCGGGAATGAGCCTTTAGGATGTTCGCGAGTGCTTATGCAAACCCCTTCGTTCTTTCGGTTTGATTCTTACTTATTACAAAAGAAACACTTGTCTTGCATGTTTAAATTCGGTCACACGCGAACCAATAGTCTATTTAAAGCAATGGTACTGACTAAAGTTTTGATAAAAGCTAAAATCTATTAGAGAAGTGAGGTCGAGGACCGCGCTTTCATCATTTTTGCTGCCATATTTCCATATTGTAAGGATTTGCTAATAAATATTAATTATTATTACATAATTAGTAATTTTAACCAATATTAATAGTTCAGTATTAATTTAAATTTTTTTTAATTTTAATTAATGTAAATATTAGCGGTGCTTAACTTGAGCATACGTAACTCTTGCGTAATGTAAACATATATTTACATAAATTTCTGGATTATTCAGTTTTTGAGATGTATGGTCGAAATCGGCGATTTGTGAATTTCTGCAGGTTACTTGACAACAACAATTCGCGGGCCATTTTCAAAACTTTCATTTGTCATCCGAAATCTGTATTTATTTTCGACTATTTCCAATCGATTAGATTCCATATCAGATAAACAGGTTGAACTAAAGAAGCTAAAAATCTTTTAAATACAAAATGATAACTTCGTAAAATATTCTGCAGCTAAAAGCCGAAATTTCTGTACAATATAACATTAAAATGTCTGTATCCACTTGTGGGGCCGCAGGAAATGAATTCGAGAGCCGCGTAGTGGGTATCACTGATCTAAAGAAAGTTAAAGATAAAATGGAGACTATCGTTATTAGCAGTGCTGAAGCTGGAAAAGTTTTCAGCTCGATGAACAAACTTTCTACAAGATCTTTTACTGTACAACATTTTTCAGGTTTAATGGCACTTTTTTAAATGAGAAAACCTGTAAGGAAATTTAACTCTAAACCTTATTGTATAGACTTTTTTGAACAATCATCAGCCGCTCTCAGAACCTCTTAAAAGATCGATTGGCACGAAAGAATAATAAAATATTGTTTGGCAGATTCTGACATAAATTGTGCCGCATAAGTATATTTACACCTGCCGCATAGATTTTTTTAATTTTAAAGAGGTTTTTTTTATTTTAAATTTTTTTCTTGTTCAAGCAAAATTTATTTGTATTTTTCATCTTTGTAAAAAGTAAAACATTTAATTAGAATTTGTCATTTTGCTTTTTAGGATAATGGATGAAATGCAAGTGCTTTGTAAAAAATTCTCATAACTCATCACTGTAAGGATTAATAAAATATTCATAGGGCGATAACAGTGATGATATTTTGATAGCTGAAAGTTCAGCGACTAATGTTTTTTTTTTTTTCTTTCAAGTGAGAAAAAAGAAATGAAAACCTTATTCATAACGGACCATTTGTGAACTTTGGAAACTTGTGGAACAAGAATATAAAAAATACTCTTGGCGATACTTCCAAAGTTATTCTTATCAAAAAAATAAATGTGCTGAATGATAGTTAACATTAAGAGGTATCAAAGAAAATATTTATAATCCCAAACACTTATATAAAATCTTACAAATAATCCATCAAGTTCACGCAATAAATGTCCGAACAGCCTTTGTATAAATTTATTTCTCGGAAAACGTTATATTTTTTTTATACAGTCTGTCATTTTCAAGGAAACTCTTTTTGCAAGTAGAAAATTATTTCTACTAAACAATATAGAAGAAGCGATTTTTCGTATTATAGGAACTAGTATGGATATATCATAAATATTAAATATTTGAAAACTGATGGTTATTTAAATAAATATTTTATGCGTAAAAAAGAGTTGTCTTTATCGGGGGGCGAAATTTTAAATAAGGTTGAACAGTGAACCATATTATAGGATCTTTTTTTTTTCTTGAGTTTCAGACACTGACTATTTTCAAATTGTTAATTATGCAGAACGTTCTCTTACATTCGACTAATATTTTATGAGGAAGTGAACATTTTTACCTCGTAGCGTTTTACTTTATTGCATGCTTTAATATTCATAAGTTTTTCCTTTCCTTTTTTTTTTTTTTACTTAAAAAAACCGGTTCTGTGAAATTTAAAAATAATTTTATTTTCTGGAAAGACAAATTTTCAAACCATATAGAGAAATATATGAGTTAGAAATGGTATATAAATATATAAATGAAATAACTTGAAACTATTTTGAAAGAAGTAATTCTTGAATAAAAAGCAAAATAAAACTTCTTTTGTTAGAAAAGTAGCATAATGAAATGCTAATTTTTATGTTTCAAAATAATTATTTATTTATGGTTATTTACTGCAAATAAAAGATGAAATAATTCATTTAAAAAATAATATATTTAAAAAAATCTATTGATTTAAAAAAAAATTCTGGCTTTCTAGCTGACAGTGTCTATTATACGGGAAAAGATCTGTAACTTCTATATTTTATGTTATTTTAACAGTAAAATATTTTATTTGACTATACAGAAGTAAATATTCTTTTTTTCTACATATCATGATTTAACCATCATGTAGAGAAAAATAGATGTTCTACTTTTATATATCTTCCTTCCCCAGTGAATATATTATCGCTTACTGTATTTGATTGTTACACGCAGTCTTTTTCTCTAAAATAAATAATTTTCTACCGACCACCAACATTTTTGTTACATGATGAAAAAGAAAGAGAATATTGCTGGAGAATCAATTTTTAATTTCCAAAGTGCTGGAAAGCAAAAACACTCTCCAAGATGTTCCAACGGTGCGTTTGAGGGATGATTTTGATGCTTACATCAACAAAAGTAAACGGTGTTTTGCCAGTTGAACAAATTCCACCCCAAAACCATAACTATAAAACTTTTGTTGTATTTTGATAATGTCTGATGGATTAAGAGCGTATTTCGACTTAATTCGATTGCTTTCTCGATTGTAAACCAGCTGTTGTAAAAATTCTGAATTATTTTTTTTATATTTTTTTGTTGTTGTTGTTGTTGTTGTTGTCTATCATGAGCGGTTGGCTTCATTAGCGCCATCCATTTTCTACGTTTTTATTGGTCACTGTAAAATTCTAGCAATTTTTAATTTTCTAGACTGGTTCCCAAGGAACAGTTTCACAATTTGTCGAGCTGTCTTTCGTTTGATAGGTATATTTTTTGCGATGTTTTGCATCGAATCGGTCTGAATGCATCCAATCTCCTTTACGCTCACTTTGTGCGTTCTGGAAATGTTGACTTTTCATTTTTACTTCGACCACGTATGTCCTTATAATGGGCAGGCTTTTGGAACCATTTCACGACATTCAATGCAGTCTATCTTGGAACTTTCAGCACCCGAACGAAATTTCATTGATTCGTGCCTTTAGGTGAAATGTGGTTATTTCTCTGCTGACTCCCTAGTACTGTAGCTCATTTTAAAGTTAATAAAAGTTAATATAAAGGAAATTAAATATTGTTTAAATTGAGTTATAATACAAAGAAATAGGACCAAAAATACGTCAAGTATGGTCTGTGGTCTGTTTTCTCCTACTGTAGTCAACAGTGAATTTGACAAGTAAGTTCAAATGTAACCGACTGAAAAGTTAAAAAATGAGTTATCCTTATATATTATTTTTCATTAAAATTGTAAGTAAAAGTTAAAATAAAAATGGAAATTTCAGACATCATAAATTGTTTTCTAGAACGAAATATTACAATTTTTTTTTTTTTTTTTTTTTTTTTGGTAAGATAGACAAAAGTTTTTCAATAAAAAGTTAGTTTTTTTTACATTTTACATGAAAATTAGTTAATTAAAATGACAGATCCATCATTTCAGAGTAAAATTGGAAATTTAATCTTATCTATCGTAATTGTCCCAACATAACTCTTCTTCTATGATATACGATGTATTTTCCCATAATTCATCCTTGCCTCCATATTCACACATTTTAGTACAAGATAAATTTCGTGTGGAATATATATGCATAACATTTACTTCTCGAGCAGGAACACCTCACGAACTCTGGAGACGTTAATCTGTAGTACACGTTTTTTCGTTAAGAACAGGCATAAATTTATCATTCTTCACCAACCATCCGTGATCAATGGCATTTGTAATTATTCGTTGAGAATTGCTGTCTTTATTCCAGTTCATGACATAATAGTTAACTCTTTTGATTAAATGTATAAATTAACCCCTAGTTGGTGGTAACAGTTCCCATTGTATCTGTTTTATATATATAAATCCCACTGCAATACATGTAGCTTGTGACTGTCTGTTTTTAGCTTCCAGATTTGATAGGTAAAAGCTTCTATGGATACCATAACGTCATCAAAAATGGAATCTTGTGTTCTTAATGAACTTAAAGCCAATAGGATATCCTCTGGTGCTGAGCAAAATGCTTTCCATTTTGTTAATTTTCCTGACAAACAATCTGTGCTATCACATGTACAGAATCTTTTAATACGCAAAGAAAATTGTATATATCTCTAATGGAAATAATTTCTTTGGCACAAAGTACAATAATGCTAGAAGTTTTGATAGCGTCTTAACTAAAACTTCTGTATCTTGTGAAAGTATAAACAATTTCTTCGCTCCTCTTTCTGCAGCATCAATAGAATAGAGAATTATCTTTGTAGCTGCCTTTTTTCTTGGGTGTTCCGCTGATAGTTTAAAGAAGAAAGGGTGGAAGAAACTTCAGAACTCCATGCACCTATTTTTTTTACCTTTATTTGTGAATAATGATACATTTTTGGACAAGTATTCAATTAATTCATCCTTGGTATAAGAATGTGAAAACCAATCTCTCTATTAATTTTTTTCTATATTCATGATATCGGTTATTTTGTACTGGGTTGGCACTTTTTCCTGGATTATCATATGTCTCGTACTATTTTTATGGAGTTTTTTTTTATATGTGTTGAAAACAATATTAATTCATTGTAGCTACAATACTGTGATTCCAATTTCTTTGTAATCACTTTCGCGAGATCTTTGCAAGTTCTAATACCTCTGTCAATAGACTAAAGTTTTGTCATGCCGTCTATGACAGCAACAGTAAGGATTATGTCAGGGATAATAACCGAAGGTGATGTAGAACCACATTGGTTTTGGCTTCACTTCTCGTTACTGTTGAGGGTGAAAGATTTCATAATTTCAATCAGTTTACTTTTTTGCGAACACAAAATCTTTGTACCATCATAATTAAATTAATAGTGATCTTGGAGCAGAGAAAAGTCACATATTGCAATAGTTACACGTAAATCGACATCTCGTTTTGTTCTGCTTATAACAAGCAGTCTAGCAAAGCTCTTATTAGCTCTTTAAATCTTTGAAGATTCGAGCTTCTTTTATTTTTATTTTTATTTTTATTTTATGACTGAACGCAAATTTAATTTGCTTCCCATAAGATAAAGGTTCTGCTTTTATACGTAAGGCTTTGAGTTTTTAAATCATTGTACTGTTTATTTCCAAGGAAATGAAAACTGGTAACATCCCTTTTTGTTTATGTGTATCAATTGTGTATCAATAATGTAATTATGTGTATCAATATATCCATATGTGTATCAATTTATATATTTATTTCCTTTGTAAAACATTAAAGTGTCTACCTAATTAATATACTTTAATATATTTATTCGTCGATGATATTTTTAATCCTGGAGGTTTATAATTTACCTGCAGTATCATTACATTTTTAAAAAAAATTTAATAAGTAGATTTGAAATTTTTCCTTTTCTGAAATTTTCGGTTGATGGTATATTAAATGTTAAAATAATACCGAAAATGCGGATCACGATTATGTCTAGTTGAACATTCAACATTATGTATAAGGCCGTGGGACAATCTAGCAAAAAAATCAATTAAATTAAATTAAATTAAAAGCAGATATTTTTTATTATAATGATTATTGCACAGAACAACAAAATGAACACTCCTACAAAACATAAATCGTGTAACATTTCCTACATCTTTTTTTTTTTTTTTTTTTTTACTTAATATATTTAAGCATTTGCATTTTTTTTCTTGTAATATAATATCTATTTAAAAAAAATCATATTACGTGCAGTTTGTTATGCATGCAATACAAAAGCCACTTTCTATGTTCTAGGTGTTTTTCAGCCACTGCCATCGCTGAAAACAACCAACACCGTTTATATGAAAACATTTTTGATTTCTAAATTTATTAAATTAGAGCTATCTTCAGAAAAGGGATTTCCTACTCATTTGATCTATGTACGTATTTTTTACTTTTTTTTATCGCAGCGTCCTCCCTAACTGTTACGTGTTTGGGAGAAGCGAGAAATCATCATAGTAATTAGACAGAGCTCTTTGTTCCCTATTTCCAGCCAATATAGATATCGCATCAGATATCCATTTAAATTCTCCTGCTGTCATAAAATATCGTGGTAATACTCGAGGGTTTTGTGTTATGCCACTAAGCTACCTTTAACCTTCAAAGTTCTATTTTCTAGTTCAAGAGATTTATCAGAACCAAAAGCAATGTTATTTTTCCTATTAGTCCAGTTTCCTCCTTTAAACTCGTTCTATATAGATGGAGAGCTTTCTTTAATTGTTCGCATTTCTGCTAAGTAGTAGGACAATAATGTAGAATTCATATTTAAATGTATAGCAAAAAAATTCCAATGATTGTTTCAATGCAGGAAAGGTGTCCTCCCCAGTCTACACTTCTCACAGATTTCATCAGCCATAGCAAACATTCAACCATAATCATACATTCTCTTACCAATTTAAAAGTGGGATTCGATTACTTTCGAATTTAATCAATTTCCTACATTTTTTCTGATAAGTTACTCTTTTTTACTAGTATCAATTAATCTATAACTTCAGGATTTTCTGGGAATTTGTTCTGTAAGTTTTCCACTTTTTCGAGAATCTCTTGACATGGGTACTTATTCCAAAAATCTTCCATCTATCAATCGTACAAAACAATAACCGTAACCTTGTGTGCTTCTTCTGCTCTTCTTACATGTTTGCCCATAATTATCTGCTGCACAGTATTCTCCCCATACGGTCCACATCTGGAATGCCAGATCCGTATATGAATGTGCCAATAGCAGTAAGAATTTCATGCATATAAACAGCTCTACAGCTCGCAAGAGTCAAGAGTCTGCTGGAAAGGGTGGCCTACCAAATGTCTTAAGCACTCACAAGCTCCTTCCAGAACAGTTGGTCTCTTAATTTTGAACCAATTCCAGATGAGAGACCTGCACTTGGATTGGCACCCCCAGAGGTAACGCTTATTTTAAACTTGGAGGACATTGGAGCCACGAACAGATTTTACGTGAACCAGCTCCCATTAACGTACATGGTCCCACAGCAACCGCAGTCGAGAGACGTTGTCACCCTCCCAAGAAGTGACTACGGTCGATGCTGCTTCACTTTCGGTGATCTTACAGGAACTGAGTTTATTCGTCCGCACCACTGCGGAACGCTCTACAGCTTGCAACATAAAATTATTCTGCAGACTCTGCTGAGCCCTTATTAATTGTTGCACAGGATGGTTGTAAAGTAATAACACATTCTGGATTTTCACCATAAATATGTTCCATCAATTTTTTTAGACACATCAAGAAAGCCATCTGTATCGAACGATCAGTAATAAAAGCGGATATGATTTGTAGGATGCATATCTGAGTAAAATGACTTTGGTTTCAAAAGTTTGGCATTAAAAACTGGTCCAAGTTGGAAAACCTGCTGAGTGAGGATTTCTTTCAGGAAAAGAATTTCCAAATAGATGTTCAGTACCAATAGAAGCTTCTTCAACATATTGTCCGCTGGCAAATTCTTTTAATTTCGAACCAAAAGCTGATTTACAATATTTTTACCTTTATATAAAAAGAAGAAACATTTTCTATAAACTTCATAAATGAGAATCCCAGGACGGAAATTTTACAAAATTAAAACAAAGTAAGACATTTGTCATGCAAATTGCGCTTTTGCAGTTAAGAACATTCTAATAATCAAGGAATTAAGAAGAAGGTAGCAGAAGTTCTGTGATATCTACGTCATAATGTGCGTTTCGGATGAAACTGCGACTGTTAAGTGACTTTTAACCGTGATAGATGGTGTACATTAGCCCCAATATCTCAATTATTTAAAGTCCTATTTTCTTGTATTATATCTCAATTTAAAGAACGCTAAATTTCCTACGTAAAAGGTTATTATAATTCACTCTAAAACTACATGTAATGGACTATTTTTAGTTTAATTTTATCAGCATTACTCGTTGTTTTAATAAATACGAAAATTACTTCGAAACTTTCTGTTTTAGAGTAAATTGTCTAATATACTTTTTTATAGGAAATTTAATTACCTTTAAAATTAGCTATAACACAAGGGATTAGGACACGAAATGCCGGATGATTCAAATTAAAGTATTCCTGTTTGAAATGCTCTGGAGAGACAACTCATGGACGTCAACGCTTCCATATTTGGAGAATATGCATTTCAGATCGTGGGTAAATGATTGATGCAACGAAACAAACTACTTACAAAATTGGCTGATAGGGGGGATGTGGTATTGTGAGCATTGTTATGTAATACATATAAACCGGCGCTAACAATAAAGACCATCATACAAAGTGGCAAATTTATTAATTTCAAACCATGCACATGCAGACTATGAATAACACCACCAACGGCAAATTCAGCTCCGCCGAAATATTGTATTTTTTAAGACCTTAATAAAGGGAACCGGGAGGGACACATATGCTCTACAGGCTTGTTCTCCTCGTCTGAGCAGTCCCTCTCAGGCTATCAATATCAACAAAACACATGTGACTAACGTAATAACAAATACATGTATGGCATAGATCCATATATATGCATTTTATATTAATAAAGAAAACCCATATATTTTACTAGATTATTTTTAACACAATTATTTCAAATTGGTAAATTTCAAATTGGTGTATAACCTTGCATATATTTTAATTCATTTGTTAAAATTATCTCTTCCCTTTTCCTTTTTATTCCAAAATCATATCTCGTTTATTAATAGATTGACGCTTTATCCTTTATGCATGCAGGTGCAATTTATTATCGCATTTCTTGTATTTTTATTTTAATTTCACATGTACACCCCAGCCCAAAATGTAGAATAATTACCAATGTGTTTCACGCTTTGCGAGAAACAGACATTGTTCCAGAATCATTTTCTTTATTTATTTTATTCTTAACTTTGAGCATCCACCAGGTATCAAAATACACTTATTATTTAAGTTTATGGTTACTTCACTTTAACACAAAATTATATATATCTGCATTTTCTGTTTAGAGAAAATGTTATTACTGCCTCAGTATATTTCCGCTGATGGCAGATATTTCTCAGGGTCTTAAAAACACAGAATGGTTATGATTTACTTTGTGAAATTGCAACCCCCTCTTTTATTGCCAAATTTAAATGTAACTAATATTTCATCATTAATGGGCATTTAGCCTGGCTCTAATGAGTTTCACCAGTTATGTTTCTGTAAGATTTGGCGGTGAAACTACTCACTGACCTCTAAACATTGTAACGATATTATATTCATTATTCTTTGCTCATCTGTTGATGTAACACAACTTTCTCCTCTGCTGCCTGATATGGAATTAGTCAGCCACCTATTTAATTGGATTATGATATACGCATTTACTTGTTTCTTCAAAATAAACTATTAAAATTTCGACAACATGTATCTCCATGTATCTCTAGTATTTTCTTTGTTTTTGCTCCCACAGGAAACGCATCTGAGTGTTACAATTTTTCATTGAAGTTTATCTTTGAATATCGCAATGTACATTTGAGTATTCATACTTTCACGCCGAAATATATACTTTGCTACATCTCTTCGACAATAACTGCAAAACAAACAACAACTATTGTATAACATGCTGCCAGAAGCTGCCTCAAATGGTCCCATCGTGTTCAATATGCCCATCATGCTGCAGAGACAACAAACATATATTTTGTGATATGTTTGTTGTCTCTGTGATAACCTGTGATCAGTACATTTCTACTGTAAGGAAAGGGTATGTTTACAAACTAAAATACTTGTCTCAGTTAATCTTCCTACTATATTTTAGTCTTAGCGACCATTGCAAGAATCATCATGGCGGCGTAGACCAATCGTAACGCGAATGTGTTAATCGTATACCAATCAGATCGTAGGTGACTTATTCGTAGACCAATCAGGTTGTCTGAGCTCTCTTGTACAATAAGGAGTATAAAGATGGACAGTTTTCCAGTCGTCATTTTGCCAGCCGGGACGTCAGCTGTCCTTTCTTTGTACTTAAGGCTCCTATAAGGGGAGCTGACGCATATCCATCTTGTTGCCCAAAATAAGCGCCATATTGTAACCCAGCTCAGCATTAGTCTACCGCCAGAACTGGGGTTTAACGTCTCTGTTACTGTCACTCACCGTCCACCACTGCGGTAACGCTAACCGGTTTTTGCTGAGAAAATGGAACATAAAATATTGGCTGTTTATTATTGATTTCACATATGATTTTCCTGGATAAAAATTATTTTTTGACATTTATTTTCTCCTTAAATTGGAAAACTCGATATCCCGAAGGGGACAAAAAAATTAGGTCGACCTAAAAGGAAAGAAGATTTATATTATTTCCTTTTTAATAATGTTTTCGATATTTTATGTACTATGATATTAAAATTATTAAATATGTATAATGAATGAGTGCGTTTTATTAAATATGTTTCAATATTATAATTATTAAAAAAGTTGAAGAAATTCTATTTAATAATACAGCATCTGTTTCATTTTAGGTCTGGTGAGTTAACAGTTACTTCATGAAAAATAGTTTTAAAAAAAATTTTCGTTTTGAGTATGATTTGAATGAAAAATAAATTAAAAATATGTATATTTAGCATAACTTTGGTTTTACAAAGAAAATCAAAATGGAACATACATCTTTTTTAGTATATGTATTCGATAGAAACGATTTGAAATAAAACCTTTGCTAAATTAAACTTGTTCTTTATTAATAAAATATATTAGCATCCCTAATATGTTCGTATCCTTTGTGCCATTTCTAGTTCTTTTATGAATTTTTCACCTAATTTTATTTACATTATCTTCATTGTAATTTGTATAATTTTTGTACAAAGTTTTGCAAGGACCGTCTGAAATAAATGATCGGGCTACACTGTTAAGGGGTTAAAGCCTGAATATCATTGATTTCATTTTCATCTATCCTCTAAAAACAAACATTTATCAAAAAGCTTAAGGTTTTTTTTAGCTAGTTTTAAACAATATATATAAAAAACTGTTTTCAAAGAAGCTTTAAATTTATATAAAAAGCTTTAAAAAGAATCCATCAAAATTTTCAATGAATAGAGCGTAATCGTTTGATAAATTTGTTCTACCTTGTTCAAATAAAAGGTTCTTTTTAGAAAATCCTTTTTACAAAAGAAAAAGAAGATCGATATTTTCCAGAGTTTTATCGTGGAAATTAATATTCAGTACAGGAATCATTAATCGGTATGAAAATTATTAATGTAGATTAAATACTTTAAAACCAGTAAATTTTAATGAAGCTATGTTATTTAGTTACAGTAAAACTTTGATTATCACGTTATCGTCGCTGTGACAGATAAAAGAATAGAATAATAACTGGAACCTCACGCCCCCCCCCCCTACAACAAATGCCGACGATCGACAACAAAAATTAAATTTTAGCACAGGACTTCATACAGCATAGATATAAATCAAGATTAAATATGGAAATCGGAAAACTATTATCAGGCCCGTGCGTAGGATTTTCAAAAGGGAAGGGGGGTTAAGTGTGATGCATATTTTTAAGTTATGATTTTTATTTTAAAAAATTATTATCAATAATGACACAATACAATATGCTAATTATGCATTAACTTAAATTAATTAAACATTAAATTAGTTGTATATTGATTTATACTTATTACACTTTAATTTATGCTATCTGCATATCATGAAAATAGCTACAGTATACGATCTATTTGTTGCTCACGAGGAGAAAACTACAGTTCTTTAAACCTGAACAATCCGTCTCAAAAGTTTGCGTACACACTAAAATAAGATAATAAAATTCGAAGGAGAAATATATGGAATAATTTCAGGATAAATACTTAAAATGTAATTGAAATAAAACGTAGTTGAGATATTAGAATTGTTACATCACTATTATTGAATTAAAAATGACGCCTATTTTTTTTCTTTGGTTACAAAACCACTGGTTTAAAGGTTCAGGTATATTATGCAAATGTTAACAAAATCGGGATTGGTTTCAACCAACCAACTGTTTTCCATGAGCAGCATAACAACGATTATTCAATTTCCGTTTGCTATTTAAGATACCGTAGACTACGGAATTCACAAAAGAAGAAATTGTAAATATTTTTAAGTTGAAATCTAAAAGTAAGCCCTTTATTGAAATTTCTATAATTTTAAAACTTTAAAAGAAGGAATATCCCAAGTACGTACTAGAAGTAATAATTCTGACCGAAAACCAAGAGCAGGCGGACTCGTGTGTTCAAACTGATCGAAAAATTGGAAGATTGTTGTCAAAATAAAATACGTCCATAACACAAATTAAAAATAATCTCGCTGTCAATGTCTCTAGGGACACAATACATAGACGCATAAGATAATGCAAGAACTTTAAAATATATATATTTTGCAAACCGCGCCTTGGATCAAACTAGAAACAAGCCAGATACAAATAGGATTCGGCTCGAAAGTTCATGTCGTATGAGGATATGTTGTAGATCACCGTATTACTGACCGACGAAACGAAGTGAAATTGGATAACCCTGATCGCTAAAATTGCTACAGGCATGATCTCAGGAAACAACCATGTATTTTCTTCAGTAGACGACAAGACGTAAAAGTCTCTGGTAGTTTAGGGAGCGATTGGTTTTAATGGCCAAACCGGCCGTTTCCCATGGGGAAAAAATTCAACAAAGTATCATGACACACTAGAACATCTGTTTCCTCTTGATGACATAATAGAGGGCCCTGAATGGAGATTTCTGCACGACAATAGTTCAATCCACAACTCACACAGTACAAAATAATAACTTTTCTCACAAAACGTTAGCGTTTTAGGTAGGCCAGGTTTAAGCCCAGACATAAAGTCAATTCAATATTTTGGGTTATCTTAACCCGTAAAGTATACAAAAATAGAAAGCAATAATACTCTACTAAAGAACTTAAAAATCATTGAAAAATAGTAGTATTCTCTGCCACCAATAATATTTCAAAATCTAATTAATTCAAACGAAACACGATTTTATCAATCTTTTGTTTATATCACTCTGAAATATCAACACGACATTTAATAAAAATCACCTTAACGACGAAATTCTAAATAAATCAGGAATCAATCTTCTGATTCCGTAGCTATTTTTACCAGATGATCACAGATACGTTTTCTAATAATATTCCCACTATTGCAGAAATCATCAGGAAAGTTAAAATTGAACTTCAAGTAAATTATTTCTCTGAAATCCTTGTTAAACTCAACAATATTCTGGATAAATTGGACATCTCTTCTCAAAAGACAGTTTTTCTAAATTATTGGCCTTCGGTGAGGGCAGATACTACGTCCATAGATCTTAAAACTAATAGAAGCAATAAGTTCTAATCACTTTTATTAAATTTATGAAAAAAAATTATTATTAAATTTCTATTGTATTTAATTATGCATGTAAATATGTATAAGTAACTGAACAGGTCTTTTGTTTTTATTCCTGTGGCTTTTATACCACTCTTTTTGCTAAACTTTGTTACCTGACCCCCCATACGAACTACTGCTAAGCTTCTTTCTTATTTCTTTTTTATACTTCTATTCATACTAGACTTCTCCAGCCTAAATTATTGTTTTACTCTCATCAGTAGTTACTTCAACTATGCATAGATTTTTTCCATCTGCTAAGACACATCTTATCAGACTCCATCTCTTTGCTTCTCTGCTATACTCTCTAACTCTCTTTCGCAGTTTAATCAACTACACTTTGACTTTTTTCTATGACATATTATAGGCAAGACAAATCATCTGTCGACTGGGCGTTAAGTGACTATTAGCTAGGGAGCCCCTTGAATTTGTTTCGCACTGTTCGGTAGATTTCTTATACTAGTTCTGCTCTATCCTCTATTATTTTTATAGTTTTGGCTATCAGCTATGTGTGGTGTTGACCACAAGAACTTCGCAACAAATCATCTTCGAAGTCGATATTTAGATTTTTTAATCAGCAAAATAGAAAAAAAAATCCTTTTGCTAATAGAATGACCCTAATACATTTTCGGTATACTAAGACTTATTTAATGTATGGATAAACCCATAACACATTTTGTTTTATAACTCTGAAGATTCAATGGCTGATTTGATCTAAAGAACTAAAAAAAAGTGCCAAAAATGGATGTTATCGTTTGAAAAATGAATTTTGGATTATTTTTCTTTTTAATTCGTAGAACGTCATTTTATAACAAAACCAGCGGAGAAGGCCGAGCTATGCTCGGTTAAAATTAGCTTTGTGTTCAACTCAATATAACAATAAATTCTCTGCACAAAATATAACAATCAGTTCTATGTATCCTGAATTGGTTTAATTCTGTTTTCGAAAACGTTCTATGGACGCTCATTGGTTGAATCATGTGTCGCTGCTTCTATTGGACATTTCTGGAAAATTCCTTTAGATTCTGAAAGCCAATTTTTTCGCCAAAAATTTGGCGAAAAATGCGCAAATTTTGTACATCTTTTCATTTGGCGTCAAGAATGTGTTTTAGCATTGGTAATCTTGAAAGTCGATGTTCCCCCCAAATGACGCCAAATTTGGTGATATTTGGCGAAATGTTGCCAACTTTGCGAGTTTGTTTACTCCCAACTGTTCAACAACTTAATAACTGTTTCAACCTTCACGCATTCACATTGAAATGCATTGACTCGTAGTGATCCCAAAATGACCCACTAACCGATTTTTCTCGAACATGTGACACAGCGCAATGATTTTCTCGCAACCCAAAAACGGTAGGATACAAAATTTAGTCAGAATCGTTGGCGCTGTCTTTTAGATAAAATTAGCTTGACCTGTAGTGACCCAAAAATGAGCCACTAATCGAATTTTCGCAAACATGTGACCTAGCCCAATGGTCTTCTCGTAATCCAAAACAGTAGGATACAAAATCTAAACAAAATCGTTATAGCCACTTTTTAGATAAAATTAGTTTGACCCTGACCTGTTGTGACCCAAAATGACCCACTAATCGAATTTTCTCGAACATAGCCAAATGGTCTTCTGGTACCCCAAAATGGTAGGGTACAAAAATTCGCCAAAATCTTTCGAGCCGTTTTTAAGATAAAATTTGCGTACACAAACACAGACGCTCAAGATTTGCTCATATAATATATGATAAACCCTGTACAATTATAAAGAATTTTATACAAATTAAAATGGTACTACTTTTATTTTATTCTTACATCAATTAGAACTGCAGTTATGGCCATTGTTCAATTATTTATTTATTTATTTATTTATTTTATTTTATTTTATTTTATTTTGATGTACTGTACAATGAACGAAAAACAAATTGTGTGCATGGCTAAAAATGAATAATTAAATATAATCACAAAGAAATGCAATAGAAGTGAAGTTTTAATGTGGTGTTTCAGTGAAAGATTTTTATTTAAATAAAAATTCAAATAATTGAAAACCTATTAGATGAAAAAATAATAAATCTTTAATATATGGTACTTAATTATAGTCGTGAATAGATTCGAGAAAAAAAAAATGCCATAAATATAGTACACTTCAAACAATTTCAGTGAAGTAGTTTTTTTATTATTATTTATTTCGACATAAATAAAAATTAAAACAGAAGAAAACTTTGACTTCCAAGATTATAGACATTATGCTCTTCATTTATGAAAGACACAAGCAAATTCTATTTTCAAACTTTGAAATTGGCACTTATCACTCTTTCATTTTTTAAGTTCTTTCTTTCTTTCTCGCTCTCTTTTTTTTTTTTTTTTTTTTTTTTTTTTTTTTTTTTTGTACTAAAAAGCATCAATAAAATAAGATTAAGAAATTAAAAGCTATTAAATAAACAGATAATAAATCTAGTATTTATAACAAATGGTACTTAATTTTAAAATTGAATAAATTTGAGTAAAAATGTCATAAATGTCGTACATTTCCAGTATTTTACTTGTTTATTTTTTATTTATTTACACACATATATATATAAAATAAATAAAGTATGAAAACTCAAAATACAATCATGATGCTCTTTTCATTTATGTGCGAAATCAGAAACTTCTGTTTTCAGACTTTGAAATAAGCACTTTTGACTCTTTAATTGGGCAAAGAAACATCTCTTTTTTTTTTTCCTTTAGACAGTTCTTTGTAAAGAATTTCTTAAAAAGAATGAAATAAATAATCTGTTGTAATTCGTGAATTTTTCAGGTTGAAGCAAAAAAAATTAAGTAAAATATTATTTTTGTGAAACAGTAGACACCAGTTTACAAAAGAATTTCTTCAACTTCTTGTTTTTTCAGAAAACAATACTTGTGTATTTTAAAATTTTACGATTTTGACTCAAAATGAATAATATTTACATAAAGATATTTATATTCATTTAACCGAGAATAATAAAGCTTAAGATAATTTCAAGTAAGTAAATAAATTCGAAATAAAATGCCAAAAAATGCACTTCAAATATTTTTACTCGAATTTTTTTTTTTCTCACGAATAAAAATAAATTAGAAGACCTCTAAATAGAAATATTTTGCTCATTCTTTGTGTATTTTAAAATTTTATGTTTTTGCTTCAAAATTTTTTGCAAATAAAATATTTTAAAATGGTATTTATATTCATAGTAAAAGACTATAATAAAGTTTAGGATAATTTCAAATAAGAAAATAAATTCGAATAAAATTGCCAAGAATGTAGGGGAGAGTCATACACA
The DNA here is from genome assembly GCA_963931845.1 of Maratus michaelseni. Taxonomy (NCBI): domain Eukaryota; kingdom Metazoa; phylum Arthropoda; class Arachnida; order Araneae; family Salticidae; genus Maratus; species Maratus michaelseni. The sequence goes on along the minus strand of OZ007590.1, from coordinate 207,901,511 downwards.
GTGAGACAGTGTACACTGCAAAAAATAACTGTTGATTTTACAGTATAAAACTGGCGCCCCAGCTGCCAGTATTATACCGTAAAATTAACAGTATTAAATAGTAAAATAAGCAGTAATACGCTGCCGCGCAAGCAGTAATACGCTACCGCGCATGCGCGGTAGCGTATTACTGCTTGCGCGGCAGCGTATTACTGCTTATTTTACTATTTAATACTGTTAATTTTACGGTATAATACTGGCAGCTGGGGCGCCAGTTTTATACTGTAAAATCAACAGTTATTTTTTGCAGTGTATGCAATGAAACGGAGATGCTTTTAAGACGAAGTTTGAGTTTGTACAGCTAGAGGCTGTGTAGTAATGCTTTGTTTAGCGTGTTCATCGACTACATTTCAATTGGGGATGTAGTATCGTTTTTGAAAATTACAAAAAGAAAATTAATCTTTGGACCTGAAAGTTACTCATTTAACTCTGTTATAGATCATAATATCTTCAGTATGTGGTGTTTAAATTCGGATATAGTACATAAGCTGCACTTTTTCTCCTCTTAATACCAAGAATTTAACTCTAATGAAGCAGAAGGAAGAAGTACGTTACCATTTATTTTTTTTTCAACAAATCGACGCAGTACAATGGAACGTTGCGCTGGCACATAGTAAAATAGTATCTAACTGCGTATCATTAAAGTTATAGAAGGTGAGGCCGATAAGTAAGGTGAATAGCACCTTCTTTTGAAAATGTAAACAGCACGACGCGACACACTGATACATGCACATTCTGTTTTCCCCTGTCTTACGTAAATTTTGTATTTCTTTCTAAAAATTTATCAGTAGGTGTTTATTCATGCGGTAGCTGCAACGTAACAGTTGTTAGTGCATTGCGTCACGAAATCAAGAATAAATTGTGTTTCAAATTGGGTAAAAGTGCGTATCCGTCGTGTGCGGCCGCGATTCGCTACTGCAGAATCATGCATGTAGTACCTTTTGCACGATAATGGATGGTCTCATACTGCTACGTGTGTGAAACAATTCCTCGCCCAGCATCAAATTACTGAGATAATGGCCCTTCATAATTCCCCGATCTTTCGCCACAAGACTTTTTCTTGTTTCTAAGACTGAAATCGGCATTGAAAGGACACAGATTTGCACTTCAGATATCCACTATTCTCTACTCCATGACGTAATGCACTAACAACTATTGCGTTGCAGCTACCGCATGAGCAAACGCCTACCGAGAAATTTAAGGGGACAGTGGACATTAAAAAGCAAATCCTAGAATTTTGAAGGGATTCATTTGAAAATTGGCCGACTATTTAATAACAAGCTCAAATAGTTATATTCAAAATTTGGTGTTAAAATAATAAAAAGTTTTTAAATTATTCAATTTTTAAATTTAAAATTAACAAAAAATTATCGTATTTTAAAATGCCCCATGCGCATTTCTTTTGCATAAAATAAGACAATATTTATTTATGAGGTACTTTTTATATATTAGAATGGAAGTTGGCATGAATTGTCAATGTTCGCTGAATGCATAATCAGAAAAAATATATTTTCATAACTATACCTTGTTTTGTTTTTTTCTAAAAAAGTAGCTACTTTTTTCATGTGCGCACATATTTGAACATTAAAATACTCCTGAGATACTTTTTTTTTCTTCTAACATTTATTCATTAATATATAGAGGATATACAGAATAAATTTCAAAAGAATCTGATAATTAAAAATGCGCATGGAACGTTTCAAAAGTTAGAAATGTGCAACATTTTCACTTTTGATAAAACAGCATTTTAATTTAAAAAACTGTATAAATGTGTAGAGTTTTAACAAAAATAAAAGATTATATCTGTGCAAAGAAGCCTCAGAATTGAAAAAATCTTTTTGCATCAGATAAATTTGAGCATCTAGTTTCATAATTCTTCAAATACAAAAAATCAATTTTGCAGTCACATTTCATGATTTTGAATGTCCACTGTCCCCTTAAAAAACGAAGTGCAAAATTTACGTAAGACAGGGAAGCACGTAATGCGCATGTGTCAGCGCATCGGGCTGTTCACATTTTCGTAGGGAGGAGGGATTCACCTTACTTATCAGTCTTACCTTGTATTTATTCTGTAATGAATAATATGCGTTATATGTTACTATGCTTTTATATTTTTGAGACTGCAAACTCCAGTCCCTCGATTTATCAGTTTTTTGACTCTTCTAAGTGTTTATACAAATCGTTCATTCAGGCATAGATACTCAGAAATCCAGACACAACTATGTCGCACACCAGATTGCTGAATGTTTCGGCGAAACACATAAAAATCCAGCACTGTCTGACTAATCACTAGATGTGGTACATGATGAAAATAATTTTAATATTATTTAAAGTTATTTTTTTCCTGTTGCAAGCCATGGGCATTAGTAAATTTGGTATGCAAGATTCTCTCAATAAGCAGATTTGTGTATGCAATGGACCCCATCAGTGGTAACGTCACATGCAACTCAACTCCACATATCAACCGAAAATTGGTTCCATACAAACCGTTGGAAAGTAAAGAGGATAGAAAAGAGAGAAGTAGACATATCAATCTCCCCTGTGGAAAGTAATAATGAATCATTTGTAACTACTCCATCTATTGGATCCTCCTTGGTTTGTATGGAACCAAATTACGTTGATACGCGGAGTTGAGTTGCATGTGACGTCACACTGATGAGGCCCATACCTAAAATTTCTGCAAACGATTATATTTTGCTCTTAATTAACGTTTAAAAAAGTAAATAAAAGAAAACAAAGAAAAATCTCCCTCGCTATGTACGATTCTCCACTACCACACTTGGAGTAATTTTATTCAAGTATTTTTTTAATTTATTTTTACATAAATAATAAAAAAAAAGTAGTAGAAGAAAATACCTCTTCATTTATGACAGAAACAAGAAACGTCTGTTTTCAGACTTTGAAGTATGCGCTTTTAACTTTTTTTTTTTAACTACGGTAGTTTTCTAAGTTTTTTTTTACTTGCACAAAGAAACATCTTTTTCTCTTGATAAATCTTTGTAATGAAATCTTTATAAAAGACTCTGGTCTTAATAATTTATTGTCGTTTGCGAGTTTACAGTTAAAAATATTTTAAAGTAAAACACATTTTTACTGATACATCAAACCTCAGTTTACAAAGGGAAATTACTTACAAATTTTTCCTTCACTATTTTCCAAAGAACATAATGAGTACTCCTGGGCTTTGAAATTTTACGCTCTGCCAAAAATATTTTACAAATAAGAAGTTTTTATAAAAAATGTTTATATTCATGTTAAAATTAAAAAAAAAAAAAAAAGAAAGAAAACTTAAGATAACTTCAAAAAATATTTATTGGCATGAATAGTTTTTCTTTTACTTTCCATCTTTTCTATTTAATAATTTTGTTAACCAAAGGCCAAAAAAATGAAAACAAAATTTGGAAAGGTAATAAAACACTTTTATATCCTTTCTACATACTTGTTTATATTGAAGGAAAAGAGCAAGCAAAATAGGCAGCTAGGGGAGGGGGGGGGAGAGAGAGATTTAAAAAGTATTCGTTTTAAATCTGTAGTGATGAAATTTCATTTATCGTCCGATTTCCTCCCTTTTTAACAGTTAAAATTAAAGTAATGAATAAAATATAAAATGTTGTTTTCATAATTCATTTTTTATATACAGGGTGATTATAAAAAAACTATCCCGATACATGAGCCCATAACTGTCATACCATTCACAGAAACTGAGTGAAATTCTGACCTAAAGTATTTTGAGGTATGCGCTCAAGAATCACGTGAAAAACAACAGTTAAATTCCAACAGTTATGGTTACAGTGACAAAATTACGAAAATTTCAAATGGCAACACCTACTTTTTTTTTATTGGAATGTGATCTTCGTAGTGAAAAACCATAAAAAGCGTTGGAACGGTACCTGTAGCACGAAAATCGCCGGCGCTAGACAGACTAAGAAGAAAAGTGAAAACAACCAATAAAGGACAGAGAAGCAACAGAAAGTAAAACATTTTATTGTTCAGTGCTATCCACCATCTGCCGCATGTAAAGTGTCGTCGTGTGTAAAATGGAAAATGTATGAAACACAATAAAATGTTTTGTTTTCTGTTGCTTCTCTGTCCTTATTGGTTGTTTTCACTATTCTTCTTAGTCTGTCTAGCGCCGGCGATTTTCGTGCTACAGGTACCGCTCCAACGCTTTTTATGGTTTTTCACTATGAAGATCACATTCCAGTAAAAAAAGTAGGTGTTTCTATTTGAAATTTTCGAAATTTTGTCACTGTAACCGTAACTGTTAGAATTTAACTGTTGTCTTTCATGTGATTCTTGAGCGCATACCTCAAAATACTTTAAACCAAAGTTTCATTCAGTTTCTATGAACGGTATGATCGTTAGGGGCTCATATATCGGGATAGTTTTTTTATAATCACCCTGTATATAAATTTTCTTTTCTTCTTTCTTTTTCTTTCTTTCTCTTTAAAATTTTAACTAATGGCTTTAAAATTTTAACTACTATTAGCCTTTCAAGGATTAAATAAAACGTTTTGTTGGTCTCATTAGGAACCTTCTATATATGTGCAAAAGATGAAGCCCGGATGGAAATCTTTTTTGAGGCCATTTTTAAGTAACGTTTTTAGTCTCGTCGGGGACCTTTTTAAGCGCAGGCGTCCAGGCTCATTGCAGCCACCGCGTCACCCTCCGGCTTTGCACATTGAGTGATTTTATTTATTACACTGCAAAAAAATTGTTAATTATACAGTATAATACTGGCAGCTGGGATGCCAGTATTATACTGTAAAATCAACATTTTTTTTTTCAAGTGTACGTTTGGTGGATAAACAAGTGGACTTACGCAGATATCTATGTAGTGAACTTCTATTTTGTGAACAATTCCTCCTTTTTTATGTCGTACATGATTTTATGTTTCCTTTCGTCATTCCTAAATAAATGTTTGACATATTTACAAAAAAAATGTAATTTGCCAATTATTAACGGATTTATGTATTCAAAATCTTGTAATTTCATGACTAGAACTAGCATTTTAAAAAAATCTTAAAAATATCTTTTCTATTTTTAAAAACATTCACTTTGTAAGAAAAGGTAAAGAAAAGAAAAGAAATCTGTCTCAGTGCAGATAACTACTTCTGCAATTCTTAAATTGTAAATAATTTTCTAATTCGTACGAGAAATTATTTGTGAAATATCAAAATGATAAAATATTAGAAAGTAGACTTAAGTGTATTTACATTACAATATATCAATTTGGTGATGTTCTGTTCGTTGAAATTTACATTATGAGAATCAGGGTTGGGCGTAATCGGTTACTATTGTAATCAGATTAATAATCATGATTAAAGTCATCGTAATTTCAAGTAATCATGATTATTTGAAGTCACGATTATTTCATACTTTTAATCATGACTACTTGTAATCATCAATCGTGATTACAGTAATTCATTAATCAAGATTACATAGTTTACAAGAATCTGAAAGGAAAATTTGTGAATACATTTTTAGTTGCCGTTTTTTATAATACAGACTATGGAGGGCATGTGCGTTTTTAAAAAGTCATTAAGTAGCTCTATACATCAAACAACTGTCTCTCGAAACAAAACTTGTTTGAAATGCAGGTCAAGTTTGTTGGAAGCTATTGAAATAAAATTAATTCAACCTCATTTTCAGCTAATTTCCTTTTACAAAAGTTATGTTTATATATCAGAGCAAAGATACTAGTTTATTAGAAGGAGTATGGTTTGTATATAATCCCCTTCTTCTTCTCCGGAAAACACGTTACTCATCATCAACGATTCCGCACACCCCTCTTGAAAAAATAGGTTGAATATTTTTTTATGTATAATTTCTCTTAATAATTGTATTTTAAATATTTGCGAAACATACTTTCCTCTATACCAATTAATATTTATATATAGTTCATGCAAATATTTAAGAGGAAGTTAATGTGGCATTTTGTTTACAATCTGCACTTTTCCAAGGAATTCTTGTTTATAAGCATCACCAATATTTTGTTCATATCTCAGGTTGTCAAAGGTAGGGGAAGGGGCTATTTTTTGAACTTTACAGTAATCATTTATAATCTAAACAAGTAGTCATGATTGCGATTACATGTTATTAATCTATAATAACTTAAAATTATTTCTTTTCTGATTATTTTTTTTTAATTTTTTAATCTTGATTAACGATTGCAAAATGTAATCGTAATCTGTAACTTAATCTGAATACATTTTACTGAACACTGATGCCAATCGTGTGAATAATAAATATGGAGTTATTACGGCTCCACTTCACATTGTTAAATTCCCATCAAACAATTCGCTCTGGGGTGCTAAAACAATTTTACTGCAATAAAGAAATTTAACAGTTTGAAACAATATAATTTATTTAATGTTTGATATTTGAATTTCGTCAAATATTAAGCAGCGACAAAAATAATATAAATAAATTATCACTAAAAAATGCCATCATGTTAAAAAATCATCTTGTTCTATCAACGTTATGAATATTATAGTTAGAAGGAGGTGGCCTTTGACGTTCTACTCAGGGAAATTATTAGTTTTTGTTATTGCAGAAGCTTATGAACAAGGAAGCGTTTAACAAAGAAGAAGAGTCATGCGACACGCATAGATTTTGAAACATTTTCTAACACTTTAGAAAATGTTTACTAAATTTCATCTTTTCATAGTATATTAAAAGAAATAGCTTAATAAACAATTTAGAACACTCATAAGACAATTGAAAAATCAATATTCAGCAATTATACCCCATGGGGAATAAAATATTCGGAATATTTTGTGCAGGCCTGTATATGATCTACATATTTTTATACACACCTCATAATAAACTAATATTTTCTATTCTGCTGAAAAACGCATAACGCAACTGGAAATGCGCTTCAAGAATTATCGTTCATAGATCGTAATGCTTTTGTGTAACCCTGTAAAAGAACATTAACTATTACTGTTTTCTATAGGGAAGATGTGATCGTGCACCTCAATAATGACATGAATTTCATTAATTTAAGAATAATATAACAGTGTAAAAACGCATTTAAAATAATCACTGCCTATAGACAATAATGTAATCAGATTCTATTGTGTGCCTTGTAAATGAACGATGAGTGCTATGCACACTATGTTCTATAGGAAATATATTATGATGCATATATGTATATATATATATCAATTTCATAATGTTTGAAGTAGTTTAACATCTATAAAATACACGTCAAACAATTTTTGTTCCCGTATTCTTTGAATGTCCCCGTAAACTAACCATAAATGCTACATACTCCATTTCAATAGGTAAATGTTGTAGTAAAACTCAGTAACATATATCAATTTCGTGGTAATCCAAGCATATTTAAGAAATTTTGAGCACAAACAGGCAAAAAAACCCGAAGTGATAAAATTTTTTATCTCTGACAAAAAGTACTAAAAAGGTACAAATGACACATCCATCAATACTTGTATACACACTATTTCGATTTATTTTCAAATAATTATTTAAAGGTATTATACATTCTCATTGCATGTCAAATACTATATTTCCAAGAACGTCACAGGAAATAGATTAATATTTCCATATTACATCGTCTTAATAACTTTTATCTTGAAAAATTATCAGAAAATCAGAATTTTTATTTGAATAGCTTTTAGGTTGTTGGATTATTAAGAGTATGAAGCGTAGAATCGTGTCTTAAAGATTTACATTGGGATTATCATTTTTAACCATTGGGAAAATGGTTCTTGCTTTCGGTCGAGAATGGACCAAATGATGTTCGCATTTTACTATTTTAACCGTTTTTAACGAAATTCTGTAACTTTAGAAGAATTTTTTAAGCGTTTTTAATGAAATTCTGAAACTTTAGAAGAATTTATCTTTGAATAGACAATAGAAATGCATAAAATCGTTACAAAAACGTTAAAGTTACAAAAAGGATAGATTCAAATTATCAGATATGAAAAAAAAAGTAGAAATTTGGTACTTTAGTGTTATAGCGGCCCCCAAGGATGAAACATTTTTGTTTCTGTTTTCATTAAAATATATTGTAAATTTGGTACTTTCGTGTTATAGCGGCCCCCAAGGATGAAACGCCAAGCGACCAAGATTTATCGCCAAATTATAAAGCATGTATGACATTATAATAATATATGATATATATATTACATTTCTTGACGTATGTGGCCAAGTTATAGTCATACATGATGCATATATGATGTATATATATGACATGTGTATATGATGTATATACGACATATAAGACGAAAATAATATGTGTATAATGACGTATATGGCATATATAGGAGTGTTTGGAATATATATATGCATATATAGGATGCATATATATGCTTTGCGATGATCTTGGCGAAATCATAATTGCAACTTTGGCACAATCATAATTGTGGGGTCCGCTATAACACGAAAGTACGGTATTTTTTAATTTTTTAAGCTTTCGTAACATTTTTCCAATGGTTATTGTAATTTGTTAAATTATAATTTATTTATTTTTTAAGTTTGTTATCAGACTTTCATTACATATTTCCATTTCAAATTGATCTGTAAAATCTTTTCTATCAAAAACCAGAACATATATATATATATATATATATATATATATATATATATATATATACACAGGGTGTTTCACAAAGGACCCCTAACTTTAAAAATCAATAACCCGGAAACGGTGATAGATAGAAGCATGAAACCAGTGGCATGTTTATTTAAAAAAATCGTAAGAATCTTATACATAAATTTCAAAATTTATTTAAAAATAGTGGCGATAGATGGCGCTGCGATAAATAGGCTTATCACATTAAAAGTGATTCGATATGTGCACCTTTTACACAACAGACATGTCGCAATCGCAGAATGAAATTGTCAGTGACTCTCTGTAGCGTGTCACCGGAAATCAATACACAAGCTAGACAAATAGCCTCTTCGAGCTCGCCGAGTGTTAAAGGATTGTTCCGGTAAACAATGTCCTTTAATGTGCCCCACAAAAAGTAATCGCAGGAAGTGAGGTCAGGTGAATATGGAAGCCAGGCCATGCCTTTTCCCTTCACTGTCGAATCGTTCAAAGCAATAACTCTATCGTCGAAGTATTCATCCAGAAAGTCAAAAACGTCTTGTGTACGATGCGGACGAGCCCCATCTTGCATGAACCATGCCGTGTCTGGTCGATCGTCTAACGCTTGTTGAGTGGCGACAAATTGTTTCAGAAGCGCAATATACCGCTCAGTCGTCACCGTGTCTCGCAAGAAAAAGGGCCCAATAATGCCATTGCGACAGATTGCAGCCCAAACTGTAAGTTTTTGGCTATAGAGTGGTCGTGCGTGAGTCAAATGTGGATTTTCTGTACCCCAAAATCGCCAATTGTGTCTGTTAACGACGCCATCCAGATAAAAATGGGCCTCATCCGTAAACCATATTCGGCCGACATCGAAACCAGAACAATCAATCTTCTCGAGCATCTCGTTAGCAAAATGCTCTCATTGTCGTTCAGCTTGAACTGGTATGGCGTTCCGGCATTGAATCTAGTAAGGAAACATGTGTAATGATTTCTGCAGGATTCTGTACGTGCTGGATGGATTGATTCCGGATTCAGCTGCAAGTCTGCGGACAGATTTATTCGGATTAAGCTCAATAACTGCAGCAAGTGTCGTTGAATTTTCAGGAGTAACGACGGAGTGGATCCGAACCACATTTCCAACTAACGCATCAGCCACGTTGCCTGTCTGTTGAAATTTTTTGAAAAGCTCACGAATTGTTTTCCCATCTGTGCCTTTTGCAAGTTGAAATCGCATTTGAAAACTTCTCCTTGTGGCAGTAGGACTCTGATTTATTCGGTGGTACTCCAACACAATAAACACACGTTTCTCCACGGTATACATCACTTAACATTACTATAACATTAACTATTCACTATACGCTAATAACGGTCAGATTTCAATGGCGAAATCTTCGACGGCTAGTCTTTCTATGCTTCTGAACTCTCTTTAGATGGATTCTTAACTCTCTCTGCACCATCTATCGGTGATATGTTTTACTAAATTTTGAAATTTTTGTATCAAGATTCTTACGATTTTTTTAATACATACCACTGGTTTCATGTTTCTATCTACCACCGTTTCCGAGTTATTGATTTTTAAAGTTAGGGGTCCTTTGTGAAACACCCTGTATATATACATATATTAATTAATAATGAATGGTAGTACATTGCATATGCAAATATCTAAGGATAATTTCGTTTTTAGACGCAAAAAAATGTCATTTTTTTTCCAGACACTTGTTGCATCTGAAATGCCACATTATGTCAAACACTTAAGACAACTGAAATGTCGCCTTTTATTATGTTTTTTTTGTCTTTTTAAGATTGTACATACCCAATACTACTGTTAATAATACAGAGCATAATTAAATTTTCGCTTTGAAACTTCTATGAAATAAAAACTACTGGATGAAAATTGACCGAAATTGAAAATGCTATACTATAAAAGAGATCATGAGATTTCATAGCCTATAATAATAATAATAATAATAATAATAATAATAAAACAGGTCTATAAAATTTACGTTTGTGAAAACTTTTTAAAACTTTATACTGATTCTATACAATTTTTGGATGCTTATTCGAAAAAGAACCTCTTTTTGTTTTATCAAGTTCAGTTTTTCACAATCTGTTTCAACATGTATTACATTGATGTATATATCTTGTTGAATCTAATAATAGTAAATAAATTAAATAGAATACTTTAGTTGAAATTTTATACATAGATAATGATGCAAATGTAATGCGTATACATATAGGATGCATTAAAACAGATTTAAATTCATAAAAATTTTGTAATCAAAGATATTACACTGCCTTTTTCTTCTGCTAATAAAGCTGCGTGTTTTGGTTTTCTTGAATCTGCATTTTCATGATCAAATATCTAAGACTAATTGACAATTATGTATTCCTTTGACTCTAGTAGAATAAGTACAGAGACATGTTCGTCCCTACCATATAAAAGAACAGTTTAAAGGCTTCATTTAGTAATGTCAATAACAAGTCTCTATTCCTGCACTTCATATTTAACACCAAACTTGCACATCAATCTACTAAATACCATTGTTCAGTCAATACCTTGTAGAAAATAAGGGATAAACTGTTATTATATGCTTATATGTACCGTATTAGATGTTTTATGAGCTAACATTTTTTTTTTAATTTTTTTTTTTTGTTGTTAATAATAATGAAATATAATGCTCTCGGTAGCTTAATGCGGAATTTAAACACAAGATTCGTTACGCTTATAACTAGGATATTTATATTCAACAATTAAAAGGAAATAATAATTCCTTACCTTGTTTTTTCTTCATAGATAGCTAGTAGCTGCTCATTATTGACAGCTGAAATGATAGTGATGATTGATTAATATTTTTATTATTATAGTAATGGATTATCCAATAATGGTCGGCGATCTTTGAATCTTGACTAAATAATTTTATTGTTGAAACCGATGATGAAAAGGATGAAAATAAGGATATACCTTTGAAACACACAATAATTAAATCACAAATATGGAGCACATACGCTTCCAGATATTAAAAAATTAAGTATTTCTTAACAGAGGCTTGGCCATAAAAAGCCAGCGTGATGTGAAAAAAGCATGTACACGTATATAAGTTTTTGAGTCCGATCGAATAAAGGAAAAATGTTTATACAGCACTTTTTACGGCAGAGTCCAAAGTCTTTTTTCAGAGTTCAATGCGATTCCAGATTGATGCTTCCATGTGGTGGCGACATCTACTGTTCACCATCGCCACTGAACAATCGAACAAAATGAATGGTATTCTTTCTCAGTTTCACTAACATGGTGATGGTAGTAATTGCAGTTTTGACCTTAGGAATTCAAACTGTGGCTTTGGCAATGGTTTCGTGAAGATGTCTGCTATCATCTGTTTTGATGGACAGTACTGTAAAGAGATAATTTCACTTTCTTTCAAGTGTCGAATGTTATGATATTTCACGTCGATGTGTTTTATACGTGATTGATGTTTATCATTGTTTGATAACTTTATACAAGATAAGTTGTCTTCATAGACAACGATGGGTAGAGTTTGTGATAACTCAAGATCTTCTAAAAGAGTTAACAACCATTGTACTTCTTGTGTTGCTGTGGATGCGGAAATATATTCCGCTTCGGTAGATGATAATGCCACGCAGTTCTGTTTTCTAGAGAGCCATGCGATAACATTGTTCCCTAATTTGAAGAGATTTCCTGTGGTGGACTTTCTGTCCATTTTATCACTTGCCCAATCGGCATCACTATATACTGTTAGTACTGGTGGTTTTGATTTGTCAATTATAAATTTTAAGTGTCTAGTAGTCATCAGGTATCTGATGAGTTTTTCAACGGCATCCCAGTCTGCTTCTCTTGGCGACTCGTTCCTTCTACCCAGAATATTTACAATAGCTGCTATGTCAGGTCGCGTTAATGTCGCTATGTATAGAAGCCCCCCTACTGCCTGCCTATATTTTTTGTTGTCCTGCATCAATTCACTATCTGGGTTTAAGTTATAATAATTGGTGTTCATAGGAGTGTAAGTAGGTTTTGCGTTTATTAAATTAAACTTTTCCGCAATTTCCATTATTTTATTTTGTTGGTCGAGTTCTAAGTTACCGTTCTTCAATTCTTTAATATTTATTCCCAAGTATTGCGTAACATTTCCCAATTTCTTTATTTCGTATTGTTTACTTAATTGTGTATACACATCGTCTGTGTCATTTTTATCTCCCGCAATGAGGATGTCATCTACGTATGCGATTATGTACGCAATTTTTCCGTTTTTATTTCTTTTATACAGACATTGGTCTGAAGTACATTCTTCAAAATTTAGATCTTTGAGGGATTTACTAATTTTGATATTCCAAGCTCTAGCGGCTTGTTTGAGCCCATATATCGCTTTACTTAGTCTACACACCCATTCCTCAAGCCCCTTCTTTACGTATCCTTCGGGTTGTCTCATAAAAACTTCTTCCTCGAGATCACCGTGAAGGAAAGCTGTTTTAATGTCTAGGTGAGTTATTTTTAAGTTCTTATATACTGCTGCATTTAAGAATGCTCTTAACGTGGTGTGTGCAACTACGGACGCATAAGTTTCGTCAAAATCGCATCCATATTTTTGTGAGTATCCCTTCGTGACCAATCTTGCTTTATATCTCTCAACAGTTCCGTTAGCCCCTCTTTTCGCTTTGAATGTCCATCGACATCCTATGACGCGTTTGCTGGAAATTGGTTTTACCAGTACCCATGTTTTATTCTGTTCTAAGGAGTTCATTTCTTCTCTAGGAGTTCTTCAGGAGTTCATTTTCAGCTATTTCTAGTCGCGTCTAACCATTTGTTTTTAATTTTGTCGTCTTTGATGTTTAGTATATCTTCCCAAGATTTCGGTTCATCGACTTGGCAAATATTTGCGCTAACTCCCAATCGGTCCGGAGGGACGCCTCTGTTATGTCTTAGCGACCTTCTAGATTCCATGGGGACCTGTTGATGGACTTTAACATCGTCTTGTTCGTCGTCGGTTAGGTCTATTTTTATGTTTTCTAGAGGGATCTCAACATTGTTTTCGTTGGGATTGTTTTCGTTTACTCCATGTTCTAAAAATTTGACTGTTCGGGATATTATTACTCTGTTATTACCGATGTGGATGCGGTATCCCTTGCTTCTGTTGTCATACCCCAAGAAAGTACCTTCGATGGCGTTGTCGTCAAATTTTCCTCTTTTGACTTTTTCTATGTAGGCGTAAGCCTTACACCCGAAAATTTTTATGTGCAACAAATTTGGTTTCCTACCGTTCCACATTTCGAATGGTGTTATATTGTTGTTTGCCTTTGTGGGCAGACGATTGGTGAGATAGTTCGCGGTGAGAATTGCTTCGCCCCAGAAAGATTTTGGTAGGTTTGCGTCGGAAAGCATGGTACGTGCCATTTCGACTAGTGTACGGTTTTTCCTTTCAGCAACGCCGTTCTGTGGCGAACAAAATGCTACACTGAGCTGGCGCTCAATCCCGTTAAGGGTTAAGTAATCTTCAACGTCCTTTCCGAGGTATTCACCGGCGTTATCAGATCTGAACGCTTTAACTTGCTTTCTAAATTTATTTTTGGTAAGTGCGACAAATTCTTTAAATTTTGTCAGGGCTTCTCCCTTATGCGAGAGTAAATACATCATGGTGAACCTGCTGTAATCATCTATAAAAGGGATGAAGTATTTCTTTCCTGTGAAGGTTTCTGTCTTCATCGGACCACAAATGTCACTGTGTATCAACGATAAGATTTCGGTTGATCTATTTGAAGCCTTTTTAGGATAGGGCAATTTTGTAAGTTTTCCTTCAATGCACTTAGTGCATATAATGTCGTGTTTGCATTCGCTTAACTTTATCCCTTCTGCGACGTTTTGGGTTAACTAGACATTTAATGGAGTCATAGTTTCTGTATCCAAGGCGTCTATGCCAAATTGTTATACAGTTTGGGTTGGAACACAATGTGGGGGTTTGAGTGGTATAACCGTATTCGTCCTTGGGTTCGATTTCATATAAATTATTGTTTAGTTTTGCTTCTAAGACCGTATTTTATTTTTCACAAAGCTGCAAGTTTCTTTATCGAAAATAACTTTAAAGTTGTTTTCAGTGGCTCTTTTGACAGATAATAAATTACTTTGCAGTTCAGGGCAATATAAAACGTCTTTTAGTGTGACCTGATTTATTGAATCAGTATTTAATTTTATGTCACCTAGGCCATATGAATTAAGCCTTTTTCCATCTGCTATCATGATACTCCCAAAATTACCGGATTTGAAATTTTCTAATTTTTCTCTTGCGAAGGCAACATGTCTAGTACACCCTGAATCTACTATAAATTTATTTATGTTTAGTGCCTGAGCTTCGTTGATAAGAGGTGGTTCATTTTCCTGATGGATTTGTGCAGAGTGCTTATCTGATGAATCTCCTGAAGAAGTAGGAGGGGGTGAATCGCTCGAAACTTTGGTTGCGTTGGCTTTACTTTCAAAGCAATAATTTGATGAGTCTTTTGAATAGTTCTGACTGCTTTTATGATGATTAGAATTGTTTCTAGAGGTGTTCGAATTATTGTTGAATTTATTTCTATTACCATCGTACCTTTGGAAGTTGTTAAAAGTTTTGTTTTTGAGGTAAAAACATTCTGATTTGAAATGACCGTCGCGTTTACAGTGACTGCAGAACTTTTTATTTCATGCGTTTTTATTTACGACTTTGTATGCAGAATCACGCGAGTTGGAACCAGTATCGCGGTTTTCAATTCTATGTCTGTACTCATCGATTAATTTATTTTTTATAAATTCTAGCGTTAAATCGTTATCGGGCCGTGCCTCTAAAGCTGTGACAAGGGGATCGTATGAATGCGGCAGAGAGCACAATAGTAGGGCACAAATATGAGTTTCAGCTATTTCTTCGCCGATTGCGAAGAGCTTATCCTTTAAAGACAATATGCTATTAATGTGTGTGTTCATATCACCTCCTTCACTTAATTTTTGATCATATAGTTTTCTTAACAAGAATAATTTTGACGATAAGCTTGACCTCATAAGCAATTTTTTTAATGCATCCCACACCGCTTTAGCGGTGGATAAATGCTTGACATGAATGATCTGGTTATCTTCGATACAAAGATTTATGATCGATTTCGCCTTAATATTTTTCTTAGCCCAATCGGTGGCGGGCGGGTTAGTTGGTTCGGTCGTGACGACATCAAATAAGTCGTCTTTCAAAAGGAGCATCTCAATTTTAAAGCTCCAGTTACTGTAGTTATTATCATTTAATTTTTCTATAAGAGCTATTTCTTTACTAGCGGCCATATTTCCAAATCTTCTTGTTTTATTGTTATGATAAACAAATAATATTTACTTTTATTTTCGTTTCGCTATAAGCTGCACATTATTTCTGTGCTCTTTTAATTCTTATTATTTATTTCATATATACACACATTATCAAATTACTCATACATTTTATTTATTAATATATATTTCAGGACTCATAATCTGTTGTTAATAATAATGAAATATAATGCTCTCGGTAGCTTAATGCAGAATTTAAACACAAGATTCGTTATGCTTATAACTAGGATATTTATATTCAACAATTAAAAGGAAATAATAATTCCTTACCTTGTTTTTTCTTCATAGATAGCTAGTAGCTGCTCATTATTGACAGCTGAAATGATAGTGATGATTGATTAATATTTTAATTATTATAGTAATGGATTATCCAATAATGGTCGGCGATCTTTGAATCTTAATTAAATAATTTTATTGTTGAAACGGATGATGAAAAGGATGAAAATAAGGATATACCTTTGAAACACACAATAATTAAATCACAAATATGGAGCACATACGCTTCCAGATATTAATAAAATTAAGTATTTCTTAACAGAGGCTTGGCCATAAAAAGCCAGCGTGATGTGAAAAAAGCATGTACACGTATATAAGTTTTTGAGTCCGATCGAATAAAGGAAAAATGTTTATACAGCACTTTTTACGGCAGAGTCCAAAGTCTTTTTTCAGAGTTCAATGCGATTCCAGATTGATGCTTCCATGTGGTGGCGACATCTACTGTTCACCATCGCCACTGAACAATCGAACAAAATGAATGGTATTCTTTCTCAGTTTCACTAACAATTTTAGTCTGGAGCCTAAAATGTTAGCAGATCCTTTAAACAACCTCAAATTTCTGATTAAATCAGAACGTTCAGATTGCTTGAATAGTTGAAGGGCATCATTATCTATATTACACTATCAGTCCTCATGAGCAGCATTATCTGAAACAGAATCAGGTGAATCTTCAAATATGTCTTGTAAAATAAGGTTGAAAATTTGTGAACCGTGTGGAACAAGTGGGTAAAACTGGGGAATATTTGGGTACATAAAGGCTTTCTTATATTAAAACTTATAACCACTAACATCTAACATCACATGAGCAAAAAAAAAAAGACAATCATCAGTGTCCCTTTCATACCAATGGTATAAAGAATCTGAATGCTTATTTTGACTTTTGGACAACACCATTAAATTCAATGGTCTGCTCTGTCCTTACCCCAAAGTTTTACTCCAAAATAGATGAAAAAAAATTCTAATGGAATGTGTATCATTGCATACATTTACGTTTGGTAAATAACAAATGTTTTTGTTTAAAAAATGTTTTTACATTTAATTTAAATTAAGTATTTTAATTGCAATAAACAGATTGTAACATCACTTACATATAACAAAAATCAAGTTTACGAAAAATTGAAACGTGGTACCCTCCCCCCCCCCCTTTTTTTAGGATGATGTTCAAATTCAACGTAAAAAATTACATTTGGGAACAGCTAAAATTATCAAAAAAAAGTTTTCTTTGTCGACTTGTGTAATTAAAACTTTCGCTAGTAGGGAACAAATTATGCTATATATTGTATTCAGGGCGAGGGATTTTGGCTTTATGTACACCCCAGTATTGATGCCAATTCACAGTGGCTTGTAAATGGCTTACTACATGTAAAATTCCATTTTGAAAATTTGTGGAAATTAGCAATAGCTTGTCAAAGGCAAACTACAAGTCACAAACACACACACACACCGGGAAAAGGAAACTTTGCAGATTTATGTAAATTTGCATAGTTTTTTAGCTGTACATCTTCTGCAGTGCCTTCAGTTATTGAATCAACGAAGGCTTTATCTTTGAAAGACCTATATTTACTCATAAAGTACTAATACCAATGAGATAGAGATGAATGGCGTGCATTGAAATAATATCAGTCCTTAAGAGGATTAAGAAAAGGGTCAATTACTGCTCCATGCTTGAAGAAAACGATGAAAAAATTTCAATCCATAGCTACATTAATCATCGTACCGAGACGGGAAAAGTAACCTATTCC
Organism: Maratus michaelseni; assembly: GCA_963931845.1. Taxonomy (NCBI): domain Eukaryota; kingdom Metazoa; phylum Arthropoda; class Arachnida; order Araneae; family Salticidae; genus Maratus; species Maratus michaelseni. The sequence continues at coordinate 207,883,549 of OZ007590.1, read as the reverse complement.
TGTAGAAACTCAGAAATATGTTGCATTGGCAGCGGAAAAGGGAACCAAGAACATACGGAAGTTATAGCATGCGTGGTGTTTCATGTCAAATGGAATTACCATTCAGCAGTGTGCAAAAAGTTGTTCAAGAAATGTAGCATTACTATCCTTACAAAATTAAATGTGTTCATCAACTTCAACTTACTGATCCTGCACAAGACAAGATGTTTTATTGAAGTTTTTTTGCACGAATAAAGATTGATAATGTTTCCCTGTAGTATCATATGGACAGATTAGTCCTATTTCCACCTAGATGGGGTCCGATGAAAAATATGGAGGTATCAACACACACAACTGATGGATATAAGCACGAAAAACTCTTACATTGTCCATCAAGTCCCATTGCACTCAACCAAAGTCATCGTCTGGTGTAACTTTTCAGCCGGTTTCATAACTGGACTATTTTCTTTGAAGAACAATCTGTGGTAGAACCTATCACATGATTTGTAATTGCCATCCTTTAAGCTTCCATGTTACGAAAATTTCCTGGTACACGATTTTTAACAGCATGACATTTTAGGCAGCGCGATTTTTACGCTCGACTGAACTGCATCTCATATTGGTATATTTGTGAAAAGGTTACTTATGTAACCTTTTATAGACGACTGGATTATTGTTTAACACTTTCCCGTTTCATAGACACCTTGGTCACCCGGCCTCAAACCATGTGACAGTTTGTGTTTGTTCAGGAGGAGAAGTTCGGTATCTCAAAATAACATTCATTGTGACTACATTAGAAATTTGTCATAATTGAAATATGCCACCCGGCTACATATTCCTAACATTCCGGCTGATATACTTCGAGCTATTATAGAAAGTATTCTTTAACCTAGTGGCAGAAAAAAAGGGGGGGAGAATAAACATTCAACTTATAGTTCCATGAATGTTATTTGTAAAATCTGTTACGATGTCAATATTAAGAAAGAACCTTAATTTCCCCTGGTGGTGATTTTTTGAACTTATTATTATTATTATTATTATATTTTTGCAGGATAGGAAATCCCATGATGTAAGTTACAGTATTTCCAAGTTTGGTAACCTTTGGTTCAGTGGTTTTCATTTTATAGAGATTTAAAAGTAAAACTTCAATTATAATTCCCTAAACCCTAAACTGTTTTATTAAATCAAATATTTGACATTCATATTAGTTTTACATTTTTGAAATGATAAAAACCGTTCATAACGAAAGTTACTTTCTTCTTAAATTTAAATTACTTTAAAAGTATTGAAACTCAGAGATATGCTTCGTGTGAGTAAAGAAAAAAACTTTTGAATAAGGATTGCTATTAAGATTCAAATTGCTGTTAAATATCTATGCTTTTAAATGTTTGGCAATTCAAAACATCGATTTTTCATCACAAATTAAAATTATTCAAATAATAAAATTACTCAAAAAGTAAAATTATTCAAATTTTTGTCATTCGGTAATAAAATGTAATTTATTCTTTTGAAAAAGAAAATTGAAGTTGATACTTTTCTAGATTTTGTTTAAAAATTTTCATATTTTACGCGTCCAAAGTAACTTGATACGCTTACATACAAATATTCTTTTAGAAAAACGTATATTTTTTTTCGCGGGATTAAAAAAGTTAAATGTTCATAATCAAACAATATAATAAATTATAACATCTTGTAATAATATATTTCGTTTAAATGCTAAAAGGTGTAAATTAACAACATAATACAAATTAAAATAACTTTTATTAGGTTGTTTTACATGTTTCGACTCACTCCGAGTCATTTTCAAAAACAAATGAGAATATTACACAATTGCACGGGATTTGAAGTTATTATTCTCATATACTTTTTTTTAAATTACGCACGTTATCTTTTATTTTTACTTGGTTGTTTATTTTCATATCTGTGACCATGGAGTAACTCGAGCCACAGTTTCGGTAAATTCAAAGATGCCGCATCGTTACATATTGTATTTTTGCGCGTGAGTATCTCTATGGTTTCTCTTATTATGGATGGATAGTATAGACTGGAGGGAAATATTACTTTACTTTCATTGAAATTTATTTGGATGGTTTCTTCTTCATATAATCTTGCCAGGGCTGTAGTTTTTCTATTATACTTAATATCAGCTAGATGCTCATTTTTTCTGTAATTAAATTTCCTGCTGGTCATACCTATGTAGTAATTCTTGGATCCGTCTTCTTTAATAAAAGGTATTTTATATACTCCTGAATAATTCTCAAAATTAACTGGGTCAATTTTACTGCAAATGATATTCTTTAATTTCTGAGAGGGTTTTGGCTATTAAGCAGATATTGAAACGTTTAAGACTGTGTTTTAATTTTTCAAAAAAGTTTGGATAATATTGAAGAGGATAAAGTTTGTATTTTCGCGAATCAACTTTCTTTTCTGGTTTCTTATTATTGGTTATATCCATGATTAATTTATTAATATGGTGTACTTTAAAACCATTATTACAAGAATTTTTACGAATATTATCTAGTAATTCATTATTCAATTTATTTTCAGTACATACTATAAAGGCCCGTCTTCTGAAAAATCTCTAGGCTGAAATTTTGTATGTAAATGGAGAACATACATTATTTGGTATGGTAGATTGGTTAGCCATACTTTTCGGAAAACAGCTCTGTCGATAGATTTATTTGTTCTGGTTAACATTACATCAAGGAATGGAAGACTTTTATTATGTTCAATTTCAATAGTGAATTTAATGTTATTGTCAATTGAGTTTAACTGATTTATAGATATTTTAAGTTCATCAAGACTATGCTGCCAAATTATAAAAATATCATCAACATATCTGAGCCAAGTGTGAGGCGCTAAGTCAAATGCGAAAAAACTTTAGTTTCCAATGGGCGAAGAGTATATTCAGCTAATAAACCTGAAATAGGTGACCCATTGGGGCTCCATGATTCTGCTTGTAATATTTACTATTCAATTTGAAATAGTTATTATGAATGATTAGATTAAGTCCTCTTTTTATTGTTAATTTCATACACCCAGAGAAAAGTTTTGTTGAATCAACCAAAATTTGGTTGGCCCAACAAATTTTTCCGTTTAAATATGAGTCAATGAAAAATTTGTTTGAATCAACAAGAAAAATATTGTTGATTTTTTTTGCAATTCCAACAAAAAATTTTGTATCGTCAGCAAAAAAAAATGTTCTGGTAATTCAAGTAAAAATGTTTCAATTTTATTTGAATTAGCAAAATTCTTTTGTTGAAAGTTTTCTCAAAATAAATATAATTATCTGTTACTTTAAGAGTTCTTTTCAGTTTCAGCAACAAAAACTTTTGTTTAAAGAGCAATTGTTTTGTGTAATTTTAAGAATTTTCTTTGTTTTAACAACAAAAGGTTTTTCTTACATAAACAATTATAATATTTACTTTAAAATTATTTTTTTGCATTAGAACCAATCTAAACTTAACTATTTTTTAGGAAATTTTTAATTCATTTTCAGCAGTGAATTATGCCTGTAACCGTAATCCTTGAATAATTAACAAGCTAATTTTTATCCTGCTTTTTTTTTCAAGCGTAAACCTGCAGATTGAACAATGTCCCAAGCTGGGAATCGAAACCGGGTCCTCAGAATAACGATCTGTGACTCTAACCACTGAGCCAGAAGGAACGATACCCAAACTCGAAATTTCTCACTCTTATATATGTCGGACCAGCTGCAACCACAGCACATGATTAAAATGTCATCATGAACACATCGCCCGCTTAAGACATTAAAGTAGGGAAAGCCGGACGTCACTCTGGGGGCCCCCCTCTACCAATTGCTTTGTTATTTACTAAATCAATTTTGGTATGCTGCAACAATTTGAAATTTTACCATCAAAATTTCGAGTAAACAACAATTTAGAAAGAACGAGCTTCTTAGGTAAAAATTTCATAAGGAAAAAATGCATTTTTTACCCTGATTGATTTTTTTAATTTTTTTTTTATTTTTGTAAAAACTTATTCTGAAAAGTAAATTTGAGGGCACCTTTGTATCCCGGGCGTCCCGGGACTAATCGGTAAACAGGCCCTGCATGAGCATGCAAATTTCTGCGGCAAACATGAGACGAAAATACAAAGCCCAGCATACGACAACATATAGTTAATTTTTAATTCATTTTCAGCAGTGAATTACGCCAGTAAAAAGCTTTTGACTTAACGCTTCATACTTGGCTCTGATATGTTGATGATATTTTTATAATTTGACAGCATAGTCTTGATGAACTTAAAATATTTATAAATCAGCTAAACTCAATTGACAATAACATTAAATTCACTATTGAAATTGGACATAACAAAAGTCTTCCATTCCTTGATGTAATGTTAACCAGAACAAATAAATCTATCGACAGAGCTGTTTTCCGAAAAAGTATGGCTAACCAATCTACCATACCAAATAATGTATGTTCTCCATTTACATACAAAATTTCAGCCTACAGATTTTTTGTAAGACGGGCCTTTATAGTATGTACTGAAAATAAATTGAATAGTGAATTAGATGATATTCGTAAAATTGCTTGTAATAATGATTTTAAAGTACACCATATTAATAAATTAATTATGGATATCACCAATAATAAGAAACCAGAAAAGAAAGATGATTCGCAAAAATACAAACTTTATACTCTTCAATATTATCCAAACTTTTTTGAAAAATTAAAACACAGTCTTAAACGTTTCAATATCTGCTTAGTAGCCAAAACCCTCTCAGAAATTAAAGAATATCATTTGCAGTAAAATTGACCCAGTTAATTTTGAGAATTATTCAGGAGTATATGAAATACCTTTTATTAAAGAAGACGGATCCAAGAATTACTATATAGGCATGACTAGCAGGAAATTTAATTACAGAAAAAAAGAGCATATAGCTGATATTAAATATAACAGAAAAACTACAGCCCTGGCAAGATTATATGAAGAATAAACCATCCAAATAAATTTCAATGAAAGTAAAATAATATTTCCCTCCAGTCTATACTATCCATCCATAATAAGAGAAACCATAGAGATACTAACACGCAAAAAAAAGTACAATCCGTAACAATGCGGCATCTTTTAATTTAAGGAAACTGTGGCTCGAGTTACTTCATGGTCATAGATATGAAAATAAACAACTAAGTAAAAATAAAAGATAACGCGCGTAATTTAAAAAAAAAGTACATGGGAATAATAACTTCAAATCCCGTGCAATTATGGAATATTCTCATTTGTTTTTGAAAATGACTCGGAGTGAGTCGAAAGATGTAAAACAACCTAATAAAAGTTATTTTAATTTGTATTATGTTGTTAATTTACACCTTTTAGCATTTAAATGAAATATGTTCAAATTCAAAGTTAATTTTAGATGAAAAAAACTTTAATAATTAACTTAATTTTTGTTTACTACTTTATCAAAGTTTATCAATTTTTTCTACACGATTTTCTACTTGCACATCTACACAAAAGATATTTTTCTACTTGTTAAATAATTTACTAGGCAGGGTTTTTTTCTGTTTAAGTTGCCAAAATTAAAGTTGTGTCAACCGTTTCGGGATAATAACTCTCGAGTGCTTTGATTACAGATACCATACATAAGTTTCTGTATATACTTAAGAATACATCTGCTACATGCTACAGGAGAAAATGTCTTTAAAACTGAGACATTTAATGAAATAAACATATAAACAACATATTAAAGAAGCAAAATAAAATCATAACGTATATAACGTAATATGACAGAAGAATTATAGCTTTAGACAGACTACATAGGATAGAGCCTTTGCAGATTGATTTCAAGAATAGGAAAATAATTTTGTCATCAAGAGTTTATTCCCCACCCATTATCCGTGAATCAATATAGAAATATATTTGCGAAACGAGAATATATGCAAAAAATCAACCTCTTTTGAGTTACATTTGACACGAGATGCATTACAAATTAAAAAAGCAATAAGTAAAATAATAATTTTCACGTTTACAGTTTGACCATTTTAACCACCTGCTTGCATTATACATGTGATCTCGTGATTTATATTTATCATTTAAAAAATATACGAAAATAGCTTTTTGATTTTTTTATCTTGAAGAAGTCGTCGTTTGAGTGCATGAAACATCTTATCTTTATATTAAAAGGTATTTTCAGGCATTTTTGTGTAATGTTTTTTATCAATTTAAGCATTAATCACATCATTAGTTTAATGTTTGTATGTTTAAAAAGTCATATATTTCAAATGGAATGCGGAGCAATTAAGTAAGATATTTCACAATATTTTGTTGGAAATTAAACCATTACATCTGTAATCAATATCTATATGAATCTTAACTTATAACACATGCTTATTATTATTAGAATATTTCTGCACATACAGACTTACACAGTTAAGCATTAGCTAACTATGGCAGTTGAAGCATTTTGAAACGCTAACGAATCTAATTTTTAAAATATATTAAATCTACATAATAACATATTATTTTATTATATAACTAGTATATGTTATATAACTATATAGTTATATTGTAATATAATGTATACTTTTTTAAAAAGTCAATGAAGTTTTGAAGAAAGTTTAGTTGCATTTTTATCAGTATTCAATAAAAAAAAGTTATTTAAATGTTGTGTCAGAAAGGTCATTAGAAATGTCATCAACCTTTTCAGTTTGTTAGTATTCTAAATGTTTCGAAGGAAATTTTTGATTTTTGACATTTTTGTACTTCTAATGAAATTTCACTTACTATAGGTTTTCTTATTAAGCTAACCATATTTCCATTTTCGACGAGATTTTTACATACTTTTCATACTGCAATATAGTCTTTGGCAAAAATACGTATGAACTATTTATTTTCATTCAATATCATAAAAATATATTAAATTGTTTAATGTCTATTATCACACACACACACACACACAATTGAATAAACAATTTTCACTGATTATTTTTTAATTATTGTTTAACATCGAAAACGAATTCCAAAGTCTTATCCTAAAAGGCATTTAAAAATATTTTTGCCAATATTTTATTACTTAAATTATGGCAACACCAGGATTCTAAGTGTTGCTCCTTCCTCTATATAGCTCTTGGTTGTGTGATTTAGTCTAAGACTTGGAAGAAAATTTGATTTTTATAATGAAATTAGTAATTTATTAAAAGAAAAAAATGGGTAGTGCAAGTCACAAGTGAGTTGTAGCGTAAATCACATAAAATAAATGTTATTAAAAATAATTAATAACTCATGGAGTCTTTTGCATTTTATTTTCTTTACTTTAGAACACTTGAGCATAATTAGGACCAAGCAATATTTTTCATTGGTAGGGCAATCAGAAGAAATTTAAGTTTGAAAAATTATCCAAAAAAATGAAATTCATTCTGGTAGTAGTCACACTTCAATTATATTTATAATAAATAAAATAAGCTACTTAAAAAGATTTTCCTAAGATGTTAAAAATAATACGTTTGTCTAGAAATATATTGGTATACTATAAAAAAAAAAAAGATATTTTTACGTGTTAAAGTATTTTTTTAATCCACTCTGTAATATCTGGAAAAGTATATAGTGCAGTGTAAGTCACGCAAGGAAATACCCATAAACAATTTATAAAGGATTATAGAGGGAAAATATTTTGAGAAAAGCATTGAAACAAATTCAAATATCATGCATTCGTCAACGCACATTCAAAATCAACATTTGAATACTATGCACGCAGAATATCCAACAAATATCTCTATTCTATCCAGGTATATTCTAATTCAAATGCGTGCGTCTTTCATATACTAACAAAACCCTTTTCTTGTGTTATGAAAACTCAGGCTTTTCGATCCAGAATTGGCAAGTTTATTTTTGAAAGGTTCTAAGTAATAATGTGAGACTTACAGTAGGCTTTTTCTGAAAAAATATTTGAAAAGATATGTTATAGAAAACTAGAATGTGCATTATTTCACGATTACTTTATCATTTGTAATATTTCCTTACTACTTCTGTTATCTAATGTGTTATTATTATTTTTTTTAATTGAATTTTTATTCCGGAAAGTTTTTAAAAACAGTCGAATGATATTTGCCGCGAATTGATAAACTTATACTAATGTTTATTTAAAGTAATAAGAAATGGCATCACAATACTGTGTCATTTTGATTATATGTGTTCTCCTACTCGGAGCTGTTTTGTAGAAGTAGTTCTGTTCTGGGCTGGTGAAATAGCATGGTGTGTCGAATGTCTTGTTGGCAAGAAAGTAAAATGAATAAAATACTGATTTGTTGAGTTTTAAAAGGCTTTTTCATTTCTTAAAATATTATTTTCACGCGTTTTTAAAATGACGATAATTTTTGTGATTAGGTCGATCCTTAATATCGAAATCATAAAAGTGGCTTCAAAAGAGAATTTTCTGTTTTTGGTCGTTACGTGTGCGTGTATATGTATGTATGTCACAATTTTCTCAACAACCACTGAACGGATTTGGATGTAACTTTTCCCACTACAATTCTAGTAAACTAGAGAAGGTTTTAATCTACAAATAGTGATCGTATCGTGTATTCGTGTATTTTAATTTTTTCTTTAATTTTTTTTAACAGAGACACATCGAAATTTTAATATGTGATCGCACACTGCGTGTCAAATTTGAGAGTAATGATGATAATTTGGATGTCTTTATTAATAAGAAAGTAGCGACATACGACCAATAACATTTGACTGATCAAGGATTTATTGGATAAGAATTTGACGATCCTGCTATTATCCTCAAGCTGATGTTTTACCAAATTCTGGAATGTAGGTTACCATAGCTTGGACAAAATTTTCCAATTCCAGAATGCGCTTTGTGCGTATATCACTGCTGTCTTGTTTATAAAGACAATTTACTGGCAACAACGTAAATTAAATTGAATGTAGATAACAATAAAGATTTGTCAGAAAAGACACTCTGTTGTGCCAAATCACTCTCGCTAAAATACGCCAACTAGAGTGCAATAAGTAGATAAAGAAATAGGTAATGTTAATAACATGAGTGTGTCTGAACATTTAAAAGCCAATCGTTAGAATAAAGTATTTTTCCAAATATGAATATATTTTTGCATAAAAGGTATATTAAAATTGTACAAATCTTCTTTAAATGATAACGCACAATTTTTGAGACACTGAGTTCCTTGGATTAAATCAGCCTGAAAAAAAATATATAGCTTTTACACATTTATTAAATGTTTATAAGGTTAAAACTGGGTCAAAATTTGAATATCCTAACAACTTATTTCTTATTTGAATATCAATAAAATAATATCATTGGGACATTAATTTACTGGTATAACAATGCCCTTTTAAATATTAACATTTCCTTTATTAATTAGTGGTGCGGCGAAATTATAAATTTGGATTTAGTGATACACCATTCGAAAAGCTTGGGAACCCCTAATCTAGGCAATTGTTTCATTCCAAAACATATTTGTAATTTTTTTAATTATTAATAAACTCTTATTCAAAGAAATTATGAATACATACATACTTTTTCATAAAAAGAATCAGTATCGTCAAAAATATAAGTGTATACAATTTACAGCTCATTGCTATCATTAGTTTTGAATATAGAAAGAAATTTTAATTTTCGATCATCTGTAAGGTAGCAGCTGTCTTTTATTACCGCTTGCATCAACCGAAAAGAAAACTTTTAAAAGTAACCAGGAGAGTTGTATAAATATTCTTTTATGAAAAGTTTATTTTACTTTATTTAGGTATTTTGTACAATATTTCTCGTTACTTTTTGAATGGACCTTGTACTTTTTCTGTTTAAGATTTTTTCTTTTTCTAAATTTATAAATAAGCCCCTAAAATATTGTCCTTTATATATCTTACACTTAAGGATATATTTGTGTGAAATGGGCATTTTGGTTAAATACAATGCAGCCAAATCGTATTACAGTAAAAAGCAGAAGTATTGCTGGTGGAAAATTTAAATATCATATCAAGACAAATATATAAATTATCCCATTTGAAAATGTGAGTGTGTGTGTGTATACATATGTAGGTATATGCTATTATTATTATTATTATTATTATTATTATTATTACAATTATTTTTATTATTACTATTACGCTACCGTCGTCAGTGCGTTTTTCATTGACATTGATTCATTTCATGTATAAATATTACATGCTAGAATTTTCATTTTTTTTTTATTATTATTATTATTTAAATAGTTTCTATATGGTGGGTTAGTGATAAGTTAATTTGTAAGTTATTTTCCGATATTATAAAAGAAAATGCAATTTTAAACATATTTTAAACCAGTAGATTTTTTAATCGTGTGTTATCCTATGATGATTGTTTGTTTTATAAAATTGAAATATAAGTTTGTTTTTATCAAAGATTGTAAATTCAAAATTCCGTAGATACAACAGCTACTGGTACTAGGTACATTGTTGTTCTTGCACCTAGAATCATTTGCATAGTTTGAAGAAAATGATTTTATTTGCCATAATTTCTAGTTTTAAGTATGTTAGTTACTTCCGATGAGAAGAAAATGCTATAAACATGCGTCCACATAAAATTAATAAGTTTTAAAAGTGGTTAGTAGCTCAGTTTTTATGCGTTAAACAAAAAGCAGCCATCGGTACAAATATGTCCCCTTATATCAGTTTCTCTAGGCTTAAGTGTTTCAATTTAAAGATGTTGAAAATAATTTCCTAAAATAAGGCTTATTTCAGTCTCATTATTTAGGATAGAATAAACTTTTTTTGTTATGTCTTATTTCGTGCTTTAAATGTTTCAAATTTTTACGGATTTTGTTAATTTAAATTTGTACACCATAAATCTTACATTTTTAATGAACTAGAAGTACGTACTTCAAAGCTTTCACTAAAAGACTATTTACCTTTTTAAAAATAAAAAAATCAGCCAAATAAAAATCATTCTAAAACTCTTATGCCTTCATTTGAAAAGTTAATCGAGATCCTTAAGCTATTTTTAAGAAAAGAAATTGAATACATAGGAATAGCCGCTAGTCAACTGTACTGTTGATCGATCGATTGCTGAGCCCAATCGATTGTATTACGGATAGTACAGTGAATAAATCGATACAATTCAGTCATGGTTAGAATATTATGACATCGCAATTCTTGTTATTTATGCCACAGTGATTCGTTGACAAACATTTTTTATTCAAGCAATTGGTGGAACTATTGATTTCATATTAAAGGAAAAGGCTGACTATTTCCACACGCTTTTATTTAACTTCATTTGTTGTCCGTCTATCTGTCTGCCTGGGTCAAATTTTACAATCGATTTTTGACTCATTTCTGTCGAACCGATGTTCCTCAAATGTTGCACACAAGTTTATTGTATGTGATAATATAATATTCATGTACTTTTAAGGCTGTATCTCATTAAGGGCAAGATCCAGGAACAAACTAAATATTTTTTCGTTTAATGTTGAAATCACATACCCAATGAAGCGATTTTATTCAAATTTTGTCCACAGGTTTATTTTCGGTGGCAATGCAATATTAACTTATTTTTAGGGATGTAACTCATTTCCAGGGGTGAAATTCTATTTTATGTTTTTGATTGAAATCATATGCCTAGCGAACAGATATTGTCTAAATTTTGCATACACGTTTATTGTCATTGACAATGCACTTACAAATGTTTGCAGGGCCGTACCTCAATAGAGGGGCTCCAGGAGTAAAACCTTTTTTTTTTCGTTTTTAGTTTGCATATCTAATCTCTCAAGATTTCAAAAATACTATTTTTATTGCTATATCTTTATATCTTCATTATTTAGTTTTAATTGACTTTAACAAAATTGCCGTCATAAAATGTTTTAAATTATTTTAAATTTTGGATTAAAAGCGTGTTTCTTTTTTTCTGATTTTTTGTTGTTGTTTATTTTTATTTATTATTATTATCAGAATTGTTATTTGAGCGTATTTGCTCTCTCAGTAGGTTATCCTCTTCATTTCTGTCTAAATTAATTTAGTATAGTTTATTTCAGTGAGTCAGTTAGTCAGCTTGATTTATTATCACTTATAGCGTGTTATTCCACTTAAATTATTCTGCGAGTTTGGTTTCATTGTTCATAATTTCTGCTTAAACGTCACTTCCATTTAATATATGCAAATAGCACATAAAATTAATTATTTTAAAACATCTGCTGAAGGTCTCTCCTCATTTGAAGGCTCCAATTCCTAGCTAATTCAAATAATATCAATAGAATCAGACACAAAAATGTGATGAAATTTTAAAGCAAGTCCAGTTTAAAGGGTGTCATCTTTTCCCGCTTTAACTTCTGGTAGATAATACATAACTTCAATGTAGTGACGTTTATGGTATTATTTGGCATTCAAAGATAAAATACAAAATGATAATCTCAATTTCGGGATTATTCACCGTGATTAGGTAACATTGGGGGAGTTTAAAAAATAAAGATGTGTATTGTAATAAGAAATTCTCCTAGAATAATCGCTTTAAATTCTGTAAAATGTTTCGCGTTTTGTTTGATTATATCACATTTATATACGATTTTTACTTTAGGATCTTAGGTACAAGAACATTGTAGCATTTATGGGACATCACATTTAGGCACATTGATCTTATATGATAAAATTTAAAATTTACCCAAGAATAAACAGAAAAAGTGATGTTTTCAAACCAATAAATATTATTTTGTTTTTATTGTTTGCTCAGATGAAATTAAAAAAAAATAATAAAATTTTATGCGTAATTTGTTTAAAACCACTCGTATATTTTTGCTCGATTTTTATTTACTGCAGCTTGATGTAAGTAGTTTCTATCATTGTATGAAATTACATAGCTCTTAAATGAATCTAAGGTAAAACCAGGAGAGATGGCGCGCTCGGAGAGATTGCGCACATAGAGGTTCGGGGGGAAGGAGTACAGTGAGAGTGCAGTGACTCCAGGTAGTTGTATAACAACAGTAGCGGAGTGTCTACTTGAAAGTGCATGTTGATTGCTTTGAGCGTCTAAGATAAAGTATTGCTATTTTGTTTTGTTTTCACAAAGTAAGTGCTTGAATTTTCATAGCTATTCCTCAGAATTTCTGTACAATGTCAATAGTACAAAATATTTTTAACTTAAACGATTTCTCATAAGCTACTAATCCAGACTAACAATGTGAACATCAACGGTTCGTTTTAGTAGCGGCCATGTTTAAATAAAAGGACGCGCAATCTCTCCTACCAAAATTGGAGAGTTTGCGCATCTGCTACTTAGGAGAGACGGCGCATTGTTCCCATTAGTTTAAATCTGAGGAGAGATTACGCAGCTTATTGGTAAATTTGCATAAAAAAATGAAAAATGAAAATGGACTAATTTTAAGTTAAACGTGTTATTAAGTTACATAATTTTATTTTGTAATCTTATCTGGACTTGTTTTTTCTGATTCTTTAATTTTTTTCCTTTAATTAAATTTTTTTAATCGTTTTTAAAATTATTTCCTTTTTCTGATTCTTTAAGCATTAGGTTGAAATATTCACTCCCAATACAATAAAATTTGTTCACAAAAACCTTACAGCAATGTCATTTAAGTGTAATTATTATTGTTAACAATTTAATTGTAGTTATTATTAGTAACAATCTCTCCTACCCATGTGCGCAATCACACCAACCCTGTAAAGATAGATTGCGCAAAATAACTTTCTTGGTTTTATTGCAACTGTTCTATGAAATTGCAACATAACAACAAAATAGCAATGGAAATGCATAAAAAACAAATGAAGTAAAAATTATTCATGGATAGTTTAGCAAAAAAATTAGATTTAGATTTTTTATTGCTATTCTTTTGAATTGTGCGCAGACTCTCCTAGCTTTACCTTATATACTATATAAAAGAAAGTCCTGACTGGGGAGATCATCACGCACAGCCCAAACTACTGAACCTACAAACACGAAAATTAGGCAAAAAATACTTATTAGAATGTAGAGGCGCACTAAGAAAGGATTTTCTGAAACTCCACCCCTAAAAAAGGTAAAAAAGGGACCAAACTTTTTAAAAATTACTTAAAAACCGAGTATTATAGTTATGTGACAAATGGTAACACAATTTTATGTGTTTTTGCATGCTGAATCGAATGGTACGAAGTACATTCTCCTAAGTTCAATAGTTCGTGATATATTGCATATTTTTTAACGATTATCGTGTAATCCTTCATGTTGCTATTAGGGGGTGGGGGGGGGGAGTTTTATAACCAGTTGAACCCATGAAACATTAGTCTTTTTAAAAGATTCTACTGAATAGATTTCGATGGAACTTGCATTGTTAATTTTCCAATTATAGTTTTAGTGTATTATCGTTATATTGTTCTTTAGCAAATCCTACTGTAAATTATTAAATAAACGAGTTCGTCTTTAATAGTCCAAAGTTTATGCGTAAATTAGAAAATATAACAGCTCAATGCGTTCGTTTCATTTATAGCATTGCGGAAGGACAATCAAGGTAAAGATTCATATTGCTTTAAAACACAAGATCAAATTCACTGGTATATTTCGTTTGGATAAACCGACCAGCGTAGCGGGCGAAGCCTGCTAGTAATTCTATGATTAAAAGCATTTAAATAAGGCAACATTTGTATTAGAGACATGAGAAAGTATCGCAGGAGAAAATCTACGCTAGTAATTCCGCATGAAGAAAGAGCATAGCTGCCAAGTGCTATGATTTTTCGGTAACCAGTAATTCCAAACAAAAATTTCCGCCTTGTTTGACCGCAGAAATCTCTATGGAATTACTGGTATCGAAAAATCACAGCTATTGGCAGATGTGAGAAAGGGTAAAAACTTATTTTTTCTTCTTCCAACTTTCGCCACATTTCCGCTCCACTCATAAGCTCACTGGTCAAACTCCACATTATAAGTTTCATTTTTAAAAAAACACAGACATAAGAACTAGTAAATCTGAAGATCAGGCTCCTCAATGTCATATATTCAAATCAATTCTTTTTTATTTTAATCACACTTTACATAATACCTTAAATTGATGCGCAATTTATTTTTTTAATATTATGCATTGCATAAGTCATATAATCATATAGAATTTTTCGAAGATTCAGAAAATGTAACTTTTAACAATGACTGTCACGTAAACATTATTTCACACAATAACGTTTTTTATATTAATTGTCCTTGTAAATTTTTCTAAGATTTGGAAAAAAAAAGCCTTCTTCGTTATCTTATTCATTTTACACTCGAAATTTCCGATATTTCTGTTTTTTTTTCCCTTAGAATTTCAGTGTTTTTTGCATAGTGATTTTATTAGCATAGTCTTTATAGTATATCTTCGCACAGGAAATTTTATTACTGCCATAAAAACAATACTTCCTTACGTAGCAAACACATGATATCTTTAGATTATGATTCTTCATTTTCTTATTTAAAAATGATTAATTAAAATTCGATAATGTTAACTAGATTAATCAAATTATGTACCTCTATTCGTCTCAAAAATAAAATAAAATAAAATAAAAAATTAGATGAATAAGCAAAATTTTGAATAGTAAGAAATATTCCGCATTTTGTATTTTTTTACAGAGATATACATTATGTAATCGTAATTATGTATTCACAAAATGTATCCATCCTAAAGTATGTCAGACTAAGGGGATTATTTTTGTGATCAGTATTTCAAAATAGACAAATAGATAGGAAAATCCCTCTGGTATCCTAGTAGTAAACCTTAATTGATGTATCCTAAAGTTTAATGTAGTAATTTTAATTTTCAGAAATGAATTTCGTCAAAAATCAACTTAGACTAATTAAAAATTGTTAAGTTAGTTAAAAGCACTTCGAAACTTGCTGGAATTCAGTTTGAGAATAAAATAATATGAGTAAACAAACATTACCTTTGCAATAACTGGAGCTTATTTAAATTTAATTACGGAACAAATGAATAGTCTTTCTTCTTGTTAATTATCAAGAGAAGTTTTAACAAGTGGTGCATAATGATTTCCATGCTAATTATTAATGTCCTAACAGATGATGAGTTTCTGAAACATTTATTTTCAGATAATTTAAATTATTATTTAATTACACTAACGGTTTTCCCTAGACAGCTTTCCATTGAAGGGGAATAAATGATATAGTTGTTTTTCTTTTTTTAATCTTTCTTTTTATGCATTTATTTGTAAGATTAAGTATAGTTTTGATTGAATGAACGTAGGTGGCACGTTTTTCTAGAAACGAGCAAAATGATGTACTTGAATATTTATTTAAAAATTAATTGCAATTGAAGAAATGGCATAATGGAAATGTTTGGTGATATAACAGAATAATACATCTAAATAATTAAATAATAAAATAAAATGTTATTTTTCATATAAATAAAGTGTCCACAGAGCCTGTCAAACCATGTCTGTGGCTTGTCACAGACCTAGTTTGAACCGCTAACTGGGTCTGAAAAGTTGATTAAAAACTTTTTCATGATACAATTTATATTTTCAATTCATTGTTGTGTAATGTAATCTCAGATTAAATTCCAATTGGTAATCTTGCTTATTTATAATTTTATTCGATAAATAACAACTGAAACAAGAAATTCAGTCATATCTGTGGATAGAAAGTTTATAACTTATAGATACATTATAATGTTGCACCAACTGGTGTGACACAATAAAGGCAAAAAGAGTTTTAATAATACCCTTTCTTCTTCAGGCGTAAGGAAGACGAGCTACCACTTTGAAGGTTGGAATGATACTCCTCCTGACGATCTTGCTACCGCCTTCAAAGTGGTAGCACATCTTCTTTGCGCTTGAAGAAGACAGAAAAAGTCCTTTCGAAAGACCTTGCGCATTTCTTAATTTCATGGTGTTGTTAAGATTTTTTTTTTTTTGTCTTTATTTAACTTTTAAATAGCTCAACAGATGGCAGCAAAAAAATTTTAGTGTCAAAGAAAAACTTATTTCTCATTTTAAACGCAGCAATACGTTGCAAGCATTACCTGTGTAAAATATTTATTCATTTATTATTATTATTAGAAGAAGAAGAAGAAGAAGTATTTTATGCTGATAGTGCATCTGTTGAGAAAAGGAATACATTAACCAACTTTAAATAAAAGTGTCTTTTTTTATGTTTCACTGTTTTGCCTTATTAAAGATAAAAATACGTAGCTAGTACTGATTCAATAAAATTGTTTTTTTATGTTTCACTGTGTGATAGCTATGCTGAAGTCAAAAGTAGGGGACACAGATTCAACACAATTTTCTTTGGTATTTATATCGTCCCCTGGCGGGAAATAGAATAACTAAATTTTAAAAAAATATTTTTTTATGGGTATTTTTAAATACATTTTCAGAATAACCTTCTGCCACGGTGAAATTTATCTTTTGACAAAAATTTTTGCATGACAGGTTTTTTTTACGCTTGTAGCGCCTCTGGTGAAAAATTACATAACTAAAACTTTAAAATAGATTTTTTTATGTTTTTGCATATAACAACCATACTCCAACGTAAATTCAGGTAATACAGATTCAACGCATTCTTTTGCGTTTATAGCACCCTCTGGTTGGAAATAGAGTAACTAAATTTAAATAAAATTTATTGTCATATATTTTTAATAATTCTTCATAATAAGTGGTGGGAAATTACATAACTGAAATTTGAAAAAAGATTTTTTTATGTTTATACTTGTGGGACTCCAAGTTAAAATTAGATAAGATAATTTAAACGCAACTTTTTTTTAACGCCGATAACACCCCCAAGCGAGAAATATATTAACCAAATTTAAATTAAAGAGGTTTTTTTTTTTCGTATGTTTCACTGTATCACTGTCGTACTCACGATAAAAATGGATAGTACTTATTCAACACAATTTTCTTTTCGCGTTTGTAATAAACAACAGGTGGCGCTTTTAGAACTGCTAATGTTTGCAAGCAAATCCACGTGTACGCGGATATCACTACTTGCTTTTGCTAGTGTTTGCCTCGTGTGAATTAGTTAATTGTGAAATAAATATATATTTTTCTTTCTTTTTTTTAATCCCATGGAAGTGGAAAGTTTTGTTAACAGTTTACTTTTAAGACAAAGAATTTTGTGAATGGTCCTGTTTTAAGATGAAAAATTTTGTGAAAGACAGGTTTTGAAATGAAAAATTTTGTGAAGGGTTATAAGGACCCAATTTCTTTTTAAAAAGATCTCTGCTGTAACAGGTAAGTACTATTTTGAGTATTTCATATATCGTCTGTATAAATTTGCTTTGTATGCATTTTTTTTTAAATAATGTATTTAGTTTTAAAGAAGTGTTTTATAATCATGCAAAACGTTTCACTGCCCTTCAAGAAAACTTCATGCTCGGATAGCTTTTTGTATTATGCATGTTATTGTGTAAATTGGAAATTTAACGGTAAACGCTGATTGAATTTAAAGAAAATTCTGGTATTTCGTTTTTATATTTCCATACATTATTTATTAAAAGTGTCAAAAATAGTATTTTTTTTAAATTACAATAAAACTATTTTTTTTATCACATTCTTGATTACAACATACATTACATATGTAATTTCATCTATCTAATTCTGCAACATTGAGAATTTTTATGTTTATAATGTAGGGTGTAAAAGAAATCATAAGCATCTGATTTTTTCTTTTATTATTAAAATTGTATTTTGTATTGTTTTCCTGTGTTAAGGTAATGAATATTAAATAAAATTTTTACCAGGGGTCGATCCAGACAAAATTTGGGGCCTATACAGTAACCCTTCACAAAAATCCAAACGATAAAACATGACCGCTTCGCGAAAATCCTTTTAATAAAACAGGCCCTTTGCAAAATTCCTCTTAATAAAACAAGGCCCTTCACAAAATTTCTATTAATAAAATATTCTCCTTCACAAAATTCCATTCCATAAAAACACTCTTCGTTAATTATTTAATTTATTTTTATTTTTATTTTGTTTAATATATTTTAATTTTGTTAGGTTTTCAAATGTGAAATTTGCAAACCAGAAAGGAAAACTTTTGCAGAAAGACTTTAAGAATGCATAAATGCTTGATTTGAATTTGAGTAAACGGATTTCATATTTCGTTACAAAATGTTATTTTTCATAGAAATACAATAAATTTCACAAAATGGGTCCCAGGAGGAAAAAAAACGTGCATAGACCTCTGATTACACAATCAGCAGGCATTATTGGTATTTTCATTTGGGAATAAATGAAAACTTAAATCGGGATTATTGGAGCCTCTAGAGTTTCACTGTAGCAAACAGCAATATACATATTATCGTTTTTCGCAGGTTTATTAATTTTAATTAAAATTTACTAATCTCAGATGATGTTTGACACACAGTAAGCAATGCTAACGCGATGAAAGAAGCAGTGGTATTGTAATTCCCCTGTAGACAGCCAAACGGCGAGCATTTTGTTAAAAACGCGATTTGTGTTTGTGGCGACCACTGGAGTGAGATATACTATCTAAATTTAAATATGGTTGATTTTTTATGTTTTACTGTATGGAGACATTTGCTGTTATTACTTTGAATTTAAACTAATTTTATAATGCAAACAAAATTTTAAATTATAAATATGGAAATGAATAGAAATTAGCTATTCATTACCGATACTAAACTATCAACTAAGTTGTTACATAAAACACACAAATGCAAAACATGTGGAATTAATCTGTCTGCCGGCCAGTCTATCTATACACAATTTAAATTTCTTAAAGTGATCTTAATCCAAGAAATTTTAATTGCTTATTATGGATGTGTTTCTTCCACCAATGGATGAATTAGGAACAAATTTGCAGCGCGCAAGTCTGCTGACAATTAGGGGATTGGTGTAGACGTCTGCACGGACCCGGGTTTGGCACGAAGCCCGAAACCGGCCCGGGGGCCGGGCCTAGTCTTCACTCTTTCCGGGCCAGGCCCGGGCCTGACTTTATTCTGCAGGCTCGGGACGGACCGGGCCTTGTCTTTACTTCTTCCGGGCTGGGCTGGGCTTGAGCCTTTCTTTATTCTGCATGGTCGGGCCTGGTGTTTACTCTTTCCGGTCTTTACTTTTTTCTGCAGACTCGGTTTGGTTGGTCTAGACTTCGTTTTTCTGAGCCAAACCGAGCCTAAACTTCATTGTTCTTAGAAATCTGCAAAGGCCGAAATTTCCACTTACGATCTAACTCGTATGAAGATTATTATTGGCCGGACTCGATCCATGCAAAAATCAGTAAAATGTGTCCCGACGCAACAATCAGGGGCGGATCCAGCCCTCCATTTAGACGGGGAGACATGGCTCCTTTTTATTTATTTTATTTATTTATTTATTTATTTTATTTTATTTTATTTTATTTTTATTTTTATTTTTATTTTTTATTTTTTTATTTTTTTTTTTTTGGGGGGGGGGGGGGGTCACATCTCTTAATAAGCAACTTTTATATTAAAGTACCATATCCAAAATGGCTACTTTTCTGAAACTTTTGGAAAGTAATTTTCATTTGTAAATACAAAAATATTGTATTAATATTTGTAAAAATATAAAATTTACACATTTTATTCAGATACCAAGAAATTGAAGATTTTCCCATTTTCTTATAAAGGCAAAGAATCATTCAGAAAATGAGCATTTTAAGTCAATTTTTAAGATTTAGCAGTTACAGAAATGCAACCATGAGGAAGCAATTGGCTACTGTAGCCTGAAATTCAGATTAAAACACCTATTTTACGGAGATTTCCCCGGAAGTTTCTTTGCCTTTATCGAAAAAGGGAAAACGCTATTAAATCATATTTGTTCTGAATAAGTGTAGCAATTGTCTGGCATCTGAGATTAAAAATGACTTCATTGATCTTTCAGAAATTACCTAATTTGGATTTAAATCAGCGCTTCTGTACGTAATTGTCTAAATGGTCACTAAATTGTTGTTATTTTGTATTTCGAACATAACCTGAAAATAAAATCTATGTATAGTAATTGTAATTGTAGAATAATATTCCTTCGGAAATATCGGCATATTTTTCAGAAATTCAGTCGGGTCGGGCAGGAGTAATTAAGTTTTTGTACCGGCCGGGCTCGGGCCGAACTTTTAGCTTCCATATCGGGATGGACTCGGGCTTTTAGCTTTAATACCGAGCTTTTATAATCTTACCTTTTATACTTTTCGCCTTTTATACCGGTCAGGGCTCGGTCTGAGATTTTAGCTTTACTCGTATATCGATCTGGACCAGTATTTTGTTTTTTACGGGCCGGACCTGGCCAGTATATTTTTTTGTCGGGTCGGGGCAGAACTTATAGCTTTTATACCGGGCCGGACTTGGACTTGGACCATACTTTTAACTTTTATACCGGGCCGGGCCAATAATCTGTTTTCACGGGCCCGGGCCTGGAAATTCCGGCTCGTGCAGATCTCTGGATTGCTGCACATGGGACGCAGGTTGCGGAACCCCTAGTGTATATATATATATATATACAGGGTGTCCCAGTTAACCGTTTCAGAACTTCTAAGAGGGGTAGGGTACATCCTGACAACTCTAAATCATATAGCAATGTGGGGTCGGAAATGCTTTCCTGAAGCGGTGTTGTACACAGAAGCACCATAAAGAAAAGAGACCGTAAGTGAGAAATCGTTTTAATAATACAAGAAAAGAAGCAAAAGGTACATGGATTAAAGTAAGTGTTCGAAGTTGCGCCTCACATCTCCGACGCATGGACATCCGAACATTCTGGAATACTCCAGGCGAATTTCGAATTTCTCCGGCAGCTACTGCTATTCTTGCAACCAGCTCCTCAGCATTGTCAACAGGGGTGTCATAAACTAGCGATTTCATATGACCCCAGAAATAAAAATCAATACATGATAGGTCGGGTGACCGAGCACGCCAATTCACGGGACCACCACGTCCGATCCACTGTTGACCAAATGTGACATCCAGGTAGTTACGAACAGCTCCGCTATAATGGGCAGGGGCTCCATCGTGTTGGAACCACATTGTCTGTTGCGTCGATGCAGAAATCTGTTCATCTCTCAAAAGTTGTGGAAATACTTGCTGCAGAAAGAGCAAGTAGTTATCTCCGGTTAGACGACACGGTAACAGGTAAGGTCCGATGAGGTGATCTCCCATAATACCGACCCATACATTGACCTAAAATCGAATCTGTGCTGCACGACGTCGTATTGCGTGCGAGTTCTCGATCGTCCAGATATGGTAGTTATGCGAGTTGAAAATTCCTTCCCTTGTGAAGGATGCCTCATCGGAAAACAACACTTCAGCAGGAAAAGTGGGATTTGTAGCACATTTTCCAAGGTACCACTGTGCGAAAGCAATACGAGGTGCATAATCCTCCGGTTGCTGTGCCTGGGCATGCTGCACGTGAAACGTATGCATGTCTTGTTCTCGGAGAATCCTCCAGACGCTGCAAGGGGAAACCCCGACTACGTTTGCTAGACTTCGTGTACTCGTTCTTGGATTCCTCTGTACATGCTGCAGCACATTCTGTTCGACGGCTGGAGTCCGTGCTGTTCTTACCCTGACCCTGTCAGCTCTTTCAAATGAACCTGTCTCAGCTAACCTCTGATGCAGTCTTCCAAATAAATTATGACTGGGAATACGCCTCGTCGGATATCGTTCCGCCTACAAACGCTGTGCGGCTGGCACACTACAATTTGCAGCCCCGTACACCAAATGCATATCGGCTAATTCTGCGTTCGTGTAATCATCCATCCTACTAACTTGGCGTTCTTGTGCGAAATGAAGATCCCCTGCACGAAAGCTCGGAACTTTCGCACAACGCCATCTACCGCGTCAGGAAAGCATTTCTGACTGCCCTTTGGTATATGATTTTTGTTCGTCAGGATATACCCTACCCCTCTTAGAAGTTCTGAAACTTTTAACTGAAACACCCTGTATATATATATATATATATATATATATATATATATATATTAGGGTATATATTAAAGGTATATATTAAATAGGTATATATTAAATTTCTGTTTGTTTTTCAGGTATCATCGAGAGACAACGTAATAAACATTATAAAAAAGAAATATGACGACTCAACAATATGGAACCTGAGATTCAAAATCGTGGCATGACTATTTTTACAAGATCTCGTGCAATTATAAACTTTTGTTATTGTTTTTTTTTTTTTTTTTTTTAAATATATTTTATTTATTTCTATAAAACATAAATAAATAGATGAAAAAAGAAGCTATGGTCTGAATTAATTACAGGTTTCCTAAAAATGATCAAACTTAATAGATTCCGATCAAACTTGTTAATTTTAGTAATTTTAGACCTTCTAGCTCCGTTCTGAACTTTACATAAAATTGCTCATATTTTATTGCTCGTTAGGAAAAGTAGACGCTGATTACATACTTTTACCATGGAGTAGTAGACATTATTCTAAGTTGATTGGTACCTACATTTTTGTATACGATTAGTTGCCACAAATCACTTTTTTTTGGGGGGGGAGGGGGTGTCAAACATTTTTTTTTTCAGAACTGTACATTCAATAAAATTTACATAAATAATTTTTGAATAAAACTATGTTATTTTTTTTTCTTTGCATGCCTTTTTAATTACCCAACGTGATGATTTTGATGTTTTTGTTGTAGTTTAACAAAAGTACATCGGGAAGCATCAATAAATATGCATGAAAAAAACTATAATAAACACTACACCATTTTTAAAATAACTAATAGACATATTACAGTGGCATATTATTTTATTAAATTTTCTCCATAATTACTAAATTCAACTATTTGTATAAAATTTATAAAAAGATAAATAATTATATCTAGATGGACAGTTTTTGAGTATAGTCTGGAAGCTCAATTTTTTCCAGTGACAAAGCCTCCAACAACACCGATAATATACTTTATCCAGTTAACACTTAAAGGAACATTTGCATAAACACCGAATTTTCCCCTTTCTCCACAACCGTCTCCAAAACTGGTTACTCCGTAAACAGTCCAACGACCATTTCTGTCACTCTTGTGTAACAGCGGTCCTCCACTGTCTCCAGAACAAGAGTCCACTCTCCCGCGATCATATCCGGCGCATATCATGCTGTCGCTAATGTAATAGTCGTCATAAGAATCGCGGCACTCCTCAGCTGGTATAATAGGAACTTCAGCCTGATGAAGAATGTCTGTACCAAATGTCGCTTCATTTCTACGTTTTCCCCATCCTATAAAATAAATAAATAAATAAAATCATTTATAATCAAAGCATGGGTGTACGCAAGTAAATGCAGGTGTTGCCCCCCCCCCCTTTTCTAAATCTTTGAAAATAATAAGATATAATTAAATATATATAGAAAATTCTATATATTGTGTTGAAACGTCATTATCCACCTTAATAAAACAGAACAAACAACATGAAAACATTGATTCACAATTTATTTATTAATGAAATAGGGGCAAATATAATATAAAAGTTTTAAAACATTACAACTATCAAGATGTTAAAAACACAGATGTCAAAACATATCAAAATTTCCTGACCGTTTACCGCTAAACATTAGGCATTATTAGGGGAGATAAAATGAGAAAATACAGTAGTTCTAAAGCTGTACACTGGTTAAGTAGTAAGGGTCGAAACCAAAACAATAAACAGGAGTGAGGGGAGGAGATGCTATAGAAAAATAGGAAGGGTCAATCAAAACCAAATGCCAGACATTGATATCTTATTCAATAAAGCTAAAATCATTGCACATTTATCACATTATAACATTTGAAAAATCAGAGAATCGCTAGAGATATTAACAAGCGACAAAAAACATGTAATGATGTATTATCATATCATATACCACATATATGGTTTAATTTACTTGGCATCACCGGTGCATTTGATTTTGATTGACCCCTCTCCAATTTTTCTATAGCATCCCCTGCCCTTCCTCCTTTCCCTCCTATTTATTGTTTTTAGTTTCGACCCTTACTACTTTACTAGTGTACATCTTTAGAGCTACTGTATTTTCTCATTTTCACCCCCCTGATGATGGTTAATGTTTAACTGAAAGCGCTCGGGAAATTTTGACATGATTTGATATCTGTCTTTTTAACATCTTGATAGATTTAATATTTTAAAACTTTTATATTATATTTGCGCCTATTTTAGTAATAAATGAATTGTGAATCAATGTGTTCACGTTGTTTATTTAATAAGATATAGCTTGAAATATTATGAGAGATGATCGCTGGCAGAAAGAAATCTAAGGATGGACAAGATTTTAGAACACATGCTAGCTGTAGTCTACATCTTAATCCCCTTTTTTAAAAGGTAAAATAGAATATGATCAAGAAATGAACTAAACTAAAAATTATTGTTCCGAACTCCACATGCATGACAATTTTGGAATATATCAACATAAAAAGCAATATAAAAATTTAAAAATTAAGAAATATTAAATAATCAAAAATAAGTTTCTACCCACATTTTACAAAATGGAACATTAAAAATAGTTCATTCTTCTGTTTGTGAAGGGAGCAAGCAGGCTTCTACTCCCTGAACCCCACTCCCACCCCTCCCATTTAAGTTAAATTTGGAAAAAAATAATTAAAAATTGTTTTCCACGGGAGGTTCAGGGGCTGAGACCCTTGACAAAAAATTCTCAGTTTCACTTTCCCTTAACGTTTAATTATTCTGAAATAACTTGGAAAAAATAAATTTTATCATTTTTATAAACAATCAAAAATAAAGAAAATGTAGTTAATTAAATTTCCAAATCCAGATAAGGGTAATGTCTCTCCCACTGCCCCGCACCCTTACGACACTTATGCTTAGTGAATGTAACAACTAGGTACCACTGCTAACAAAAATCCTGCGAAAAATAAGTACACTTCGTCAGATTATAAAAGTATAGGATATTTAAAAAGTCTCTATACATTTGGAAGAAACAGATTCTAAATCCGATTTTTTGCAGATGTTGTTCTGATAGAGTACTTTCAACAGCAGAAATAATTATTTACTCTCATCTACGTGGGTTAATATATGAACAGATGCAGAAGGACTTCAACCACATTAAGTTCTCATTCTTCACAGATTCCAGAGAATTGTAACGCATAACTTTCCGAACTGCGTACTCCTCAGCTTCAAACTTATGCACTTTTTGAATGTGGTAAGCATGTTTGTTTAAATGATAATGTACAGTTTTCCAAGCAGTGGAATGTGAATGGCGAGCTCCTGGCTGGGGGGAGTCTTCGCGTGCATGTAACCCCTTCTTGTATACTTTGGACAATATCTGGTCTTATCGGAGGTCTTATTTGGCCTGAACGGTCTTCATCTTTAACAATACCAGTCCGCTTGAATTTGTTTACCAAGTTTTAAATAAGTATTCTAGTAGAGGTTCATTTTCCGAATTTGAAGGGGAAGTTCTCCTGCACCTGTTCTTATGTCACATAGACGAGCATAAAGAATGCAATTGTTTCTTCTGTTGACAGCATACTATCATATCACCTGCAAAAATATTTGATTTCGAACCTATTTCTCAAAAATGTACAGAGACTTTATAAACACTCTGTATATTTGTGCCGAAACCACAATCAGCACATTTAGATATTGCTTTGTAGTTTAACTACGATGTAAATAGGAAAAATATTCATACAAAAGATAAAGGAAAAAAAATTTATTTCTTCGTTTCAGAAAAATAACTGGGAGAAAATTGTCTTATGTATCAAGAAATTAAACCAAAAACTTTAAAGCCTTTGAAGGCATTATTAGGTTAGTGTAATTATAAGGATTTTTGTTGATAATTCTTATATCTTATTTGTTGATAATTAATTTAGTTGAAAAAGTTACTCTTGTTCTTCTTATGTTTAAGGAAATTTAAAATAATCCACTGTTTTTTTAAGCCCTGTGGATTTTTAAAGTTATTTCTTAACTGCTGTAACTTAACCTTTCCATATAATAGTCCAGTAAATTCAGACCAAAAAACGCTTCTGCCTGGAAAGTTTTGGAGAAGTTTTTTTTCTTTCTTCCTTTATGTTTTTGGGGGTGCTGAACACGAATTTCAACTTTGCCACCTCGTATCTAGTCTGCTTAAAAAATTATAAGCGAAAAACCCTGACAAAATCGGAGTTTTTTCGATTTTTCCCATGTATTCCGGAAAGGGTTAAATTTTAAAAAAAAATTATTCCACTAAATTAAACTAAAAAAAAATTCCTACATTATTCATATGCAGTTTTTCTTTCTATGGTTAAAAGTTTTGGCATACGAGTAAAATGAATTTTAATGATATAATTGAAATTCCATCATCGCAGGGGGAAAACGCTGAATGTAATGTTTTTGTGAATGCAAAACGCATGGGAGTCCTTGAAACACTCCCATGACACCACGCACATGATATCACTCGAGCAGCAAGGCCCTACAGCAAAACTGTGGATCCAATACTTTGATATGGTGACCACTGTCAAACAATTCATTGAATCTGAAAGAAAGGGTGATTGGGATTTGCATCTTCAAACTATATACAGAATGTTGTCATACTTCCACGCCAGTAGTCACTATTTGTATACCAAGTGCTCTTTCTTACCTATATCTTCAAGACATGCGTCATTTGAAGGAAAAAATTATGGCTGATGACTTTGAAAAATTTACAACTGACGGGGGATTCACCATTTGCCATACGGACAAATTCTGGTCAGGAACATGGACTGACATGATGATAGAGTAATCTTTAATCAAGACCATGAAAACAGCAGGTGGACTCATTCAGGGGTGTGGGGTCCGTGAAGGAGTTTTGGCAAGATGGACCATGGGTATGACGCCACTTTAACGGACATGTGAAGATATTGAAGAGTTCAGCGGGACAGCTTTTACAACTTCTGAACAACATGTAGAGATGAGAAACTCCAGAGTTGAAAGGGACAACGCTGATATGAATAAATTATTGGAATGGGTTCACCAACACATTCCTTTCCGAGAAACAAATGATCTCATTTCAATCTCTACTGGGGTTGTTGGAGACGAGAGAATAAATTGTCATATGGCACATTAAATTGGCACTGCTGGCATATCAAGAATCATTAACAGCGATTTTTATTCCTTTACATTCAAGCGTAATGAAAGAGTGCAGCCATTAGCTGTGATGAATAGCTCTGTCAAGATAGGTGAAGAAAAAATATTCACATCAACCCGACAGCACTCTTCCAAAGAATGAGTGTAACAAAACAATCTGACCAAGAACTTGAGGAATATTTGACTTACGAGATCTGCCTACCCATTGTCTCTTTTTGACGAATCCGGAATGCGAAAAACTGCCAAATCCTCTTTATACAAGGAATTCACTCCACTCCCACCAGACATCACTTTTGGGAGCAGATATATATATATATGTCATAGATGGCGGGTATTTACTGCCCATAGTTTTATGGCAGGGTGGTCAATCATTTGGATCAATTTGTGACAGCTATGTGGACTTTGTTAAGTCGAAATACGCAGCGAACGCTCTAGTAATCTTCGATGGATTCCCAGAAAACATTACTGAAATGAGCACTAAATTTGTTGAGCGTGATAGACGCTCTTGCAAAACGGTATCTAATGAGGTTGTTTTTAATGAGACTATGGTGCCAGCGGTTTCTCAGGGGAAATTTCTCGCAAACGACAAGAACAAAAACTGTTTAATTGCCCCGCTAATGTGTAAATTTTGCTCTTAAAATATGGTTTGCAAGCAGGCAAAAGATGCCGACACACTCATTATCAACACTGCTCTCAAGTTGGCACCTAACCACGAGAACGTGATAGTCATTGGTGAAAATGTAGACCTTCTTATAATCTTAATTGGACTTTGCAATTTTCCCAATGTTTATATCTTGCAACCAGAAAAAGGGAAAAGTCCCCAGAAGATCTATTCACCTTTGGTTGCAGTCGACAACTTAATTGCCAAACACATCCTATTTCTACATGCCATGAGTGGATGCGATACCACTTCTGCATTGTACAGTCAAGGAAAAACAGAATATCTTCAAATTTTGAAGAAATTTGCCGACATGCAACATGTGGTCGATATATTTGAAAACCCTAGTGCAGCCGACGATGTTATTAAAGCTGGGCTGTTGTTTCTGGTATACCTGTACGGATTCAGAGGGAAAGCAACACCTTTCCTGAACAGCCTGAGGTACAGGTGCTACATAAAATCTGCTTTTAAGACCGCTGCAAATATTGCATCGCTCCCTTCAATATAAGATGCAGCTCGATATCACTGTCTGCGAGTTTACCATCAAGTACAGCTTATGGCTAGGTAACTGTAAAAATGCTGAGGAAAGGGGCTGGAATAAGAAGAGAGGCATCATACCCATAACAACTACCAAATCTCCCGCACCAGAAACTATTCTGCGAAAAATATCCTGCAAATTCAAAACAAACTGTAGTGGAATGTGTAGCAGTAGGAAAGTAAGTTTATTTTGTTCGCTCCTCTGCCTGAACTGCGATGGCCATTGTGACAATGTCAGTTCCTTCATCATCGAAGATGACTTGTAAGCAGAAGTTGACGACCGAATACAGGATATTTTAAGTCAAGTGGAGACACAACATGAGCCACCAAGTGATGATAATGAATAAGAAGTTACTGATGAACCTCCAGTTGAAGAACATCAACCAGGCCCTTCAAAGCGACCAAAACGGCATTAATTGGAGAATAACACTGCATTCTTCTTTTTTCCTGTTTATAATCTTGCACGTATGTTATTATATTAAACTTACAATACTTATAATTGTACTTAAATTAGATTACTAGAAAAATATAAATTGGTTCTTTCATCTATGCAGAGTGATTGTGTTTTTATATCTTTCCTAATCACCTGATTTCAATTTATTTTCTTAGTGCTATAAAAGGTTTAAAACTTGGTAAGAAAATGTAAAAATATTTGAAATGCAACCAGAAATAACTAAACAGCTTCAAATTGGTGTTTAAAATGGATGCATAATGATTGGTTTGCGTTTTCGCCCTCCGATGATGGAATTTCAATTATAACGCTAAAATTCCTTTTACTCGTATGCCAAAACTATTCATCTTAGAAAACAAATTGTATATGAAAAATGTAGGAAATGTTCTCTAGTTTAATTTGAGTAATAATTAAAAAAAAAAATAACCCTTTCGGGAATAGAACGGAAAAACCGAAAAAACTCTGATTTTTTCATGGTTTTTTGCTTATAATTTTTTAAGCAGACCAGATACGAAGAGGCAAAGTTAAAATTCGTGTTCAGCACACCCAAAAACATAAAGGAAGAAAGAGAAAAAAACTTCTCCAAAACTTTCCAGGCAGAAGCCTAGATTGACTGGACTAATAACTCCTTACAGAACTTTACAAAAACACATGTTACACATTCCACTTTTTTTACATGGCTTTTGTGCATTTATTCTTTCTTCGTTATATTTTAATATACTGTACTTTTGCATGGTTTAGTAATTTACTCCAATTTTTCATTCCCGCATGACAAACGGTAACACCACTTGACTGTTTCAAAATTTCGATTTTTTTTTCTTTCTTTGACGTTTCAGTACTCTGTATACATACGAAAATCATATTTTAATAGTTAAAAATCTATTCGAAAATGGAAGGACAATTTTGAAGGAATAGAAGTAGACTGCGCCATAGCGAGTAAACAGCAACGAAAATTTTAAATGCCTTTTTTCCTTTCCGAACAGCATATTCAAAATCGTTGGACGCTCTAGTTCCGCCAGTTTTCAATCAATCAATTTGTTTGTTTGGAAACTTAATCGTCACATAGTTTTCTAGTGAATATACATAGAATATTTTCGAAAGGTCGACATCTCGTTTTTCTGTTTAAATTTAACCAGCGAAAAGAGTGAAGTATTATATTTTATTTTGAATTGAGGCCATTTCATTAAAAATGTGCTTTTTTAGAGCGGCTACGTATTGCACTAGCTTTTCGACTAAAAAAAATCTAATTTTACTAATTAATTCACCACTTAACATTCTTTTCAAGGCGAACCCCCCCCCCCCCCCTCCAGATGTCCAGCCACCATTTTTTAATATATCAAAAATATACAGTTTTCTACTTTAATATGTGTATATTAATTTAGTGCAACTAGATTTTTATAAGCATTTCATATTTTCTTTTTTTTTAATTCCTGAAAAAGTTTTAAATTACAGGTCGTCAAAGTTGTGTTACACGCTAAGAATCAGAAATTTAATGATGATGCACTGCATTACATGGTTGTAATAACTTCTGAATGAACTCCATTTATGCATTGCAAAGAAAATGCATTTGCCAAGTCCTATATTTACTGTTTTAACAAGCTGATTGATATTGACCAGAGTTCGAGATATAAGAATTAGGAATGGAAAAGTTTATGTCCTCTTCTCTCCATAGATACACTGCAAAAAAAATTGCTATGCACGGTAGCGTATTACTGCTTATTTTACTGTTTATTACTGTTAATTTTACGCTATAATACTGGCAGCTGGGGTGCCAGTATTATACCGTAAAATCAACATTTTTTTTTTTTTTTTTTTTTTTTTTTGCAATGTACAGATGATAATATTGATGGCCATGAGCGTAAGCAGAGATGGCAGGTCAGGGTTACGCTCCCATCTCTAAATATTTGAAAATAGTAAGATAAAACTTAAAATACATACAAAATGTACCAATTAGGTATCATTGCCCCTCCCCCCCCCCCTAACAAAAATTATGCGTCTCCCATCGTGACGCATTATTGGTATTGGTAGTCAAAAACAAGAACGTAAAAGATATCAGTCATCCTGATTTATATAATTCAGAAGACTATAAAACTATGGAAATCTAAAAAAAAGTCTAAAAAATGCAATCATCCAGCTTATTGAACAACATGATTAAGTAAGCTATCTTTAATTAACAAAGATAATTGAGGATTTTTTTTTTTTCAGAATTATTTTTGAAGTGCCGCATTAATGTACTTTTTTTTAATAAAGAGTTATTCCAAAAGAATTTTTGTAGTTATTCTTGGTTACAGTATAAAATTCAAGTAGTTTCGTGCATTTATTGAGTGAAATAATTAAATATTGAAATTGCATTATTTTTAATAAAAGCACGTAAAAACAGTTAACATTGCTTTAATTGTAAAGTTAATATCACAATTTTTTTACACATTCATCATTTCTACGGAATACGGTGAAATTGCAAACTTTTTTCGGGAGAAATATGTTTTAACTGTAAATGTAAACGTATTCATTTTTTGACGGATTTCTGTACGGTATCTTTATATACTTACAATCCAAATTTACTGAAACATCAACTTTTTGCAACATAGTCTATTTTAACACTTGTTCAAGCGAACAAGGCGGCCTACCAAAAAGGTGTTGGCTTACTCTCTGCCGATCGGTAAACTACTAACTGCAAGCGACAAAAAAGTGATCGGCACCGGAAAAAAAGAACTGATTGAAGATCCCCCAACAATAACTCCACCCGGCACATCTTAAAACTCTAAAGTAAGATCTCTAAAAATATTTTTTTTTCAGCATGTGACTTAAAAATAGCGAAGATAGTCAATTAAAAAATATTCAACATCGCCAACATATGAGCTATAACAAACTATCTTATGGACAATAATCTGCAATTATGCAAAGTTGTGTACACAAAGAATGCAACGTGCTTTCGGATTTTGGCTAGCATTTTGGGAAAATGCACAGAAAAAAATGAGTTTTAACATCAAGAGATTTTCTTACCCAAAATTGTGGCTCTTGCGTACAGGGGTAATTCCTCATCCGGATCTGGAAGACAAATAGGTTGTACATGATCATTGAGAATAAATGGTTTTCGAAGCTTCAATAGGGCGAGATCATTCTCCACAGTTTCTGGATCATAATCTGGATAAACAAAAGCAGCTTCTACGAGTTCTTCTTGCTCGGTCTCTTCAATGTCCGTCAAATCGAACTCTCCAACTCGCACACGCAGCTTCTTTCTGACACAGTGAGCCGCAGTCAGTACCCAAGAGTCGGACAGCAAAGCTCCTCCACAGAATGGTTCCCAAAATTTGTTGAATATTAAAGCCTGTTGTGAAAAAAAAGAAACAATAATTTATACACATTTTCATTTTATTATTTTAACACAATCATACACTGCAAAAAAAAGTGTTGATTTTACAATATAATACTAGCACTCCAGCTGCCAGTATTATACCGTAAAATTAACAGTAATAAACAGTAAAATAAGCAGTACTACGCTGCCGCGCATGCGCGGATTGCAGTATTATACTGTAAAATCAACACTTTTTTTTCCCCAGTGAACTGTTTGGCAAAGAAATCATATTAGTTGTAGTTTTTCCAACTGAATGAAAATATGTCCAGTCTAGGAATCGAAACTCTGGTTTAAGGGGACTCTTCACTCACTTGGAAACACTTGCTCTCTAATGTTAAACCTATGGGT
Organism: Maratus michaelseni; assembly: GCA_963931845.1. Lineage (NCBI taxonomy): Eukaryota > Metazoa > Arthropoda > Arachnida > Araneae > Salticidae > Maratus > Maratus michaelseni. Next base: position 207,850,268 of record OZ007590.1, on the reverse strand, counting down.
AGTTTGTTTTCGAATTTCTCGTTTAAATTTGAATGTCTTTGAACGATTTTTTTTTCCTTTTTTTGCATAGGACAGATTTTTTTTAATAAAAGTACGTTCACTTTTGGAACCAGTGAAAGTACTTTTATTAAAAAAAATCTGCAATTGAAATCGAAAAAGTAAAAAATAGCTATATTAGAGCTCGACCTCAGCTATCCTATAAAAAAAAACGTTTAAAAATATTCAAATTTAAACGAGAAATTCGAAAACAACCTGCCCATAAGTTTAACAGTAGCGAGCGGATGTTTTCAAGTAAGTGAAGAGTCCTCTTAAATTGTCGTGGCTCTACTAATTAATCTGCCTGAACGACACTCGGCCGACACAATTGACTCAGACAACTTTTTGAACCATGATTTATTTATCAATCAGTATGATTGTGTTAAAATAATAAAGGGTATCTACGCTTACATTGTTTAATGGAATTCCTTTATCTATGGTTTATTCTGTTGAGTTGCCTCAAAAGGCAGACCAGATGCTAAAACCATACGATTGTCTGAGTGAAGTGTGCCAGCCGAGTGTCGTCTAGGTAGCTCAATTGGTAGAGCATTGGCAATTTAAGGCAGAGGTTCTGGGTTCGACTCCTGGTCTTGACACTTTTTTTGCTTAGTTGGAAAAATGACAACTCATATGAACATTTCGTCATACATTATTCTGTCTGTTTTATTTTTATTTTTATTTTATTTTATTTATTTTTTATGCACACTGGTTAAATAACAGAAGGCGAAACTACAAATGAAAAAGGGGGGGGGAGGGGGAATGGATGAGTCTATTGATCGATGTGAGTTATTCCAACCCAGATGTACCATCGACACCAAGTAGATTAAACCAGATTTGTTATATATTGCATGATAACATATCATTACAGGATTTCTTGCTACTTGTCAGTATTTCCACAGACTCCCTCAGTTTTCATGTACTATAATCATTCATTTACGCTATAATCTTTACTTTACTGAAATATATATCAATTTCTGTTTTCAAATTTAAACGAGAAAGTGCAGTAGATGGTTTTCCTTTAGCTATGGGCTGATAAGTTCCCGGTTTGGCACACAGATGGTGTTGCAATCGCCAAACCGATGTCTTTTTTAGTTAATACTAACCTTTAAAAGGTAGCAGAAAAAATGCCATGACGATTCGCCGTGTGGATAAAACGTTAGAGTGGTTTCAGTTGAACGACTTTGTTGATAAACAAAAAAGTGGATAAACAAGAATTTCAAGAATAGTTATTTGATGAGAAAACACACCGTTCAAACAAAAGCTTGGTTTGATAAGCGTTATCCGGACACTGCACCAGGTAAATCAACCATTATTGACTGGTTTGCTGAATTTAAACGTGGTCGTACGGAGACCAATGAGGCACCACACAAAAGAGGTGGTTACTCCAGAAAACATAAAAAAGGTCCACAAAATCATTTTGGGGAACCGTAAAGTGAAGTTGCAGGCGATAGCTCAGACTCTGAAGATATTCAAGAAACGTGTAGGTTTTATTTTGAATGAACATTTGTCTATGAAAAAGCTGTTGTCAAAGTGGCTGCCGCCCGTGTTGACTTTTGACCAAAAACAACAACGAGTCGATGAGCACTGTTTGGAGCTTTTTCGTTATAAAATTATGTTATTTATTATTAAATTATTATTATTATTCATTTATTAAATTATTATTATAAAATAATTATTATTATTATAAAATTATTATTATTAAATTATTATTATTATTATTAAATTATAATAATTATTATTAAATTATTATTATTTATTATTAAAGTTATGTTATTTATTAAAGTTATAATGTTATAAAGTCATACAATTATAAAGTTTTGTTAAAAAGTCATGTTTTCTTTATTAGACCGGGAACTTATCAGCCCATGTGTTATGTCTGCCATATGCTCCCTTATTTGGTCTTGTAATTTCCTTGTTGTCATTCCTATGTATGTAAATATTTCATTTTTATTTTTACATTTAAATGGGATGATATAAATTCTAGCCTTTTCATGCATATCTATGGGGTCTATTTTTCTGTGCATTAGATTTTGTAATTTTGTTGGATGTTTGGCAATTAATGTTATGACAATAGTCTCGGGAACGAAATATTTAGAATGTTTGAGGCAACAGATGATATCATGCGCATATCTTATTGTTGTTCTTGATCATCTATCGAATTAAAGGGGGAATTTCTTTAAAGATAATCTGCGTGTCACCAATCATCTTTCAACCTATTGAAATATGAAATTTTGTAACAATATACTAGCATGCTTTTCATTATTTATATTAATAGTAAATAGGTTTAAAAAGAAAAAAAAAATTTCGCGTTTAAATGTTGTTTTTTTGTGAATTTCAGCTGAAGAAAGCAAAGTCAATAGAGAATTATTCTTCGTGAATTTCTTTACCAATAAACCCATATTTTCCACAAATATTTGTTATATAATGAAAGTATAAAACAAGTTCTTCTTGGATAAACTCAAAAAAACATGCATCTTTAATTCGAATTCAAACAGAGTTCAGAATAATGTTTGAAAGAAAGTTCGAATAAATGCTAAATTCATAAAACATATATATATATATCATATTTTTCAAACATCTGGCAAAATTCTAGAGTTTAAAACTTATTTTTCAAGAACAGAGTACTTCTTCAAATTCATAAATAATGCAAATATTTGAGAGACCTGGACTTCCGAAAGAGGATATTAAAGTAAACAGAAAAATGGTGAATGAAATGAAATAATGTAATGTGGAATTCCGTGGGGGAGACATAGAAATAGTAAGCGGAAATGCAAAGGGAAAATATTATGGCACTAAGGTAAAAGCTTCTTGTGTTTACAAAACTTTCCGGAGAAAAAAAATACAGGAGTACTAAAATTAAATAAAATACATTTTACTTTTTTTTTTTTAAGTAAATTGAAAGAACAATGAAGAACAATTTTTTGAAGAACAATTATTGGCTATTTTTTATTATGTGTAAATGATTAAATGAGTTAGATAAATATTAAACAAATCAGATTGTCGTTAAGATTTTTAAAAAGCTTTTAACCATAGCACGCAAAAAGCATGCAATAAATTGTACACTCGCTGATATCGAGCTTTACAATGAAAACTAGTATGCTGTGACCGCCACAAAATTTTATTCCATACAAATCAAATCAATTAAATAATTTAAATGGTACAAGAAATTACATATAAGCAATATAAGTGACATAATTGAAAATACTGAACTAAGTGCACAGGCGATCTGGAATTATGTACTGCGTTCTAGCGGTCAGCTACTTAACCTATTTCCCGAAATCGTTTGATTATGAATATTGATTAATTATAAATAAAATAAAAATGCACTCCACTACTATTTCACAGTTATTGAAATAAGAGTTCAAAGACCAGTATGAAAATGAGCAACAGTTTCATATTCCAATCCAGTCAATTATTATTGATGTTCAACTTTGAACTCAATTTTGTCACTTGTATCCCTTGGCTTCTGGGGTCCTCATATATATATAAACGCATATATGGAGGAGTCATGGACGATGAAGAATTTTAATACAGGATAAACAAATTTATTAACTTCAGTCATTCAGTTTCATAGAATGCATGTACATGATCTCGTAACGATGATATAAGCATCGCATATGTCGTACAAATCGTAAAATTTCGGCACCCCCTATTAGATTAGAATAGCAAGCAAAATTGAATGACAATTTGTTTCTATCATGGGGATGCTAAATTTGATATTTCGTTGAATTCTGCACACATAAACTGAAGATATAAGTGTCACATAAATCGAACACATCATCGTTTTGCGGCACCCCCTCTTAGGGTTTTTGCCCACAAACTAATCCTCACCAGTTCACAAAGGATAGAGCTTCATATGAAATTACATCCTATTCTATACTGTAGTTCGTGAGTTAGAGTGTCCACAAAATTTGTGTTACATACATACAGACAGACAGACACATAGACTCACTGACAGACATTTCCTAAAAACAGTCAAATCTTGTTCATGACATTCTAAAACGTATAAATCCGTCGAAAATCAGAAGTCGAAATTTTTCACGAATCCAATACTTTCTTGCATAAGTAGGAGAAAGTAAAAAAATACTATAATTAATCGGACACTGTTTACCACTCAGACAATTCCAAAATACCATTACTCTTTAAATAACTTTTGTAAATCTATATAAACTTTATATGTAAAACGATATATATAATTTTGTAAATCGACAAGAATTGTCTTTGGAAATTATCTGCCATTGGGCCAATATCGCATTCATTGGCAGTAAATACTGCCCTAATATTGGAGTGTTGATATTTTGCCAATATTGGCAAGAAATATTTAGCCAATTTGCAGCCAAAAACACCAATATTGAGACCTTTTTGGAGTTTCATTGGAAATATTTCCATTTTAATGTCGATATTGGCTAAATATTAGCTTTACATTGGAATAAATACAATACCAATATTTTCACCTTTCCGATGAAATGCCAATATTACGCATATATTGGCCTCACACTGGAAATATTTCCAATGAAACACCAATATTGCACCAATATTGGTTTTATTGGCTATGTATTGACTAAATATTTCTTGTCAATATTTCCGCAATACTGACAAAATGTCAACATTCCAATATTGAAGCAGTATCTCATGGTAATGAATGCAATATTGACTCAATATTTTGCCAATATTAGCTTGCTACAAGGGTTTTGACATGTTAGTTTTTCTTTTTGATATAAATAAGGAAAAAAACATACACCATTATTACAAACAACACACTTTTTAAAGATTTTTATTTATTGTATGTTATGCACTATACTCAGTAGAATGATCAATTCTGATAAATAAGACATTATTAGAATCTTGTGAATCTTCCTGTTTTTACAGGGTATACCACTTCAAAATAAAATCAATCTGGTGGACAAGTATAGTACTGAAATGGCGGATGAAAAAATAATTAGTTCAAGAATTCGAAATGAAATTTTAAATTTGTTTAAATTAATTATAGCATTAAGATTTAAGATTTGGAAAGGTTAATTAACATCTACAGTAACTAACAAGATTTGAACTACAATTTCATAATTATTTATATATCAAAATATAGAGAATATTTATTAATGAAAAGTCAAGTTACATTACACTTACAATTTGTTTCAATATCCGGTTTGTAAAGTATTCAGTTAGAAACAAACTTTTATTTTTGAAAATTTTAATGCATTTTTAATATTTTTCTAGTACAAGTTTTAGCAATTAAGTTTTTTTTAATTATTTATTATTATTATTATTATTATTATTATTATTATTATTATTATTATTGAGCATCAGTTTTGATTTTTAAAAAAATGCTTTTGACAGTTATTTTTATTAAATACATTTAAAGCATAATATCCTTAATAGTCATCTATTCGTTTGCGTATAGCAAATTTTGTCTTTTACTAAATTAAAGAAATAATATTTTGTTATGTCTGAAAATCCGCAAAGAATTTTCGAGTGTCATTTTTATAAGATATGTTGCTTATACCGTTTACCTTCACCAGAAGAAGAAAAATATTAAAACCCATGCAGAAAACGTAACACAGAAGGATGATTTGAGAACTAAAATTAAAATTAGGTAATAATTTTTTTTTTTTTAATCTAGAAACGGGAATATCTGAAACCTTTTTTCTGGATGTATTAAAAAAAAACTTTGCTTCCAGCGTAATACAAATTCAAAACAAAAGTTCTAATCACGATCGAATAAAAAAGAATTGGCAGTCGTGTTCTGGAATGATTAAGAAATAAAAAAATTACTATCGGCTTTATATATTTTGAGAAAATAGTGTATTAGCAGTGGCTAGAAATGAGACAGTAAAACTATGGATTTTACGAGAAACATTAACATAATGGATTAATGGAAATGCGGTAAATCAATAATTTTAATGCTCTCCAGAAGAGCATAAGGTAATTTATTGACTTACATTTCAATTAAAATTACAGAAGGAAGTGTCAGACTAAATTTAAATAATGGGATTCTATTTTTAAAGTGAAAATTATTTTCGGTTTGAAGTTTATTTCATTAATATAAAGTATTTTATGCTTAATTACGTTCGACTGCTAGATTGCATCACATTCTAGAAGTTTCACAAAACCAGAAAGATTTACTTAAATAAAGGACTAAAGTTCTTTTTTTAACACTTTCCAACATACTTGAAAACTGTTTATGAATTAGGTTTTCTGGCTGGCTGGCTGTCCATGCTCTAACTCACGCAAATATGCTCGGATTGCCATGTAATTTAGATGTGTTATTGGGGTTTACCATGGCATGCTCTGTATTGAAAATGAAAGGCGTAGCATTTAAAATTCGTTTACGTTGACACTCAACAGAATTATGGTCTTTATTATTTATCTTTATCTTATGGTCTATGGAGAAAAATTATTAGCAGTGTATTTTACTGATGCGACACTATTATAAACATAATGAAAGTGGCATACAACTCTGAGGTGCACTACAAGATACTTATTATAGAAGATGGTGTACATAGCATTTATCACTCATTTACAGGGTCACACAAAAAGAATTCGGTTACATAATGGTCTGAGGGAAAAACTGTTTGCAGCGTATTTTAATTATGTTACACTATTTAAAACGCAATGAAATTGATATACCTTACTGAGGTTTACTATATGCTTGCTGTAGAATATGATGTGAATATCATTTATCGTTCATTTATAGGGATACACAAAAGATTTCGGATACAATACTGTTACCGAAGTTAATTACCGTTATTAGCGACAATTGCTGAAAGTGCGTTTTCAGTTATGGTAGGCGTTTTTAAGTTTGGCTAAATTTTTTCATACTTCGTGATGTGTATAAATTCTACCGATCATATACAGAGCTATACAAAAATTTCTTAAGCTTGCTGAGTATGCGTGAGAATTGCTTAAAGGTGGTTTTTAATGAAGTTAAGCATTTTCAAGCTGAACTATATTTACTATATTAAGAGATGCTTGTAGAATATAAATAAAATCATATACAGAGCTACGCAAAGAACTGGATACATAGCCGTCTATGGATGATAATTTCTAGAAGTGTGATTTCAGTAGTTCTGAGCGTGTTTTTGCCTGAATTAAATTTAGGTTAATATGTGACGTGTATAAAAATCTGTAGCTAATATAGAAAACTGTTCCAAAGAATTCAAGTACGTTTCCGTGTATTGATAGAAATTGCTGGTGGTGAATTTTAAACTGTGTTATTCGCTTTCTTACTAAACTGAATTTTAGCACACTATGTTAAATTTATACAAGTCTATAGATCATATACAGGACTGCACAAAATAATTCGAGTACATTTCCGGCTATGGACGCCATGCTGAAATCTGGTTTTCAAATGTGTTATGCGTTTTCTAAAACGTTTACATAAGTATCTTCTTTACCTTATTAAACGGCGAAGTTTTGTTAAAATAGTCTAAGTGCTGGAAAGTATTTCATAATCTATGTTTGACGCATGATTTTTAATTATTTTCTTTTTTTTAATTTCACATGTTCGTATCCTGCATACAAGGCAGTAACCAATGGGGTGATCATCAGGGTTTGATCCCCCTTTGAAATTTCTACCAGGATGACTATAAATATGCTATTAAGTATCAGTCAAGAATCAAAAATCAACTGCAGTCAACATTCAAAAATCAAAATTTTAAGTTAGCTTAACTTTATTGTTTGATACCGTTAGTATGTCGAAAAAAAAATAAATACAATTTCTATAAAATCTTTGAAATTCATTCGGATTTTCTGGAATGTGACTCTGTAAAAGCAGAATGTCAAAATAAAATGACTACAACAAACGGATGCGACTTCTTTAGCCCAAATTATTGCAGTGAAAGTTATAAAATTAACTACAAACTTAGTTGTTCCGACGAATGCTACTGACATTTTTGGCGACAAAATATTTAAAAACATCTGTACAGAATTTCAACATTAATTTGATTGACAGTAACGTCTTAATACGTCACCGAAGAAGTATCTAAATGAGATTATAATTTTATTTTTCAGTGAAAAAGTCTTAAATTTTCTCTTCTAGTTCTATTAAATTGAGTTATTTGAATTCGCAATAAAGCTTAATAAGGCTTTTAAAACTCGCCTCTATTCATTTAGTAAAGAACAAACCTAAAATAAGAGAAGAATTAAATTATGGGTACCAAATCTCCCTCCGAAATATTTTTTCTGGATAAGGCCTTGCCTGAGTACGTATTTGATAGTCCCATTTTTTTAATACATTTGATATGTGACTGTTGTGCTAATAGTTATCATTATTGAAAACATGAAGTATAATAAACAATGTATGAAAATACAAATAACCAAAACAACTCTAGTATTGAAACTGTTAAAAGTATTTCGATAGAGGAGCTTTTTAGTCAATGGAAATGGAAAAAAAGAGTAAGAAAACAGCTGAAACTGCATGTATGTTTAATACAAAGACCAAAAGTGTAAATAATTGTGCTTCTTCTGCTATTTTCTCATTCGTTTTCATTTTTCATTGTGTAAAAGGCAACTCCTTTGAAAAATTAAGGCGGTTCTAAAAAAAAAAATAGTTTTGTCCTACCAACAATGCGAAACTTTCGGACACTTTCACAAAATCATTTTTAAACGCTAAAGTATGCAATTGGCAAGCATGATTATTTGATTGATTTGAAATCGAATGGAGTTTTTAATTTTTCTATAAATGTATCACACCTTAAAGATCTTTCTCGGGCTGCCTTTCTAAATAATAATAATAATAATATTAATAATAATACAAAATTCCGCTCAAAAATGCGAAACTTTCTGACGCATTTATACGGACTCATTTTTAGACGTAAAAGCATGACACTCGCTGAGATGACTGTTGAAGTGATTTGTAATTGAATAGTTTTTCTATTTTTCGATAAATGAATTCCATTTTGAGTTATAAGCGATTGTTGTATCACGACGACCTTTATCGGACTGTCGCGTCAAGAAATTTAGTTCAAAACGAAAACTTCGATAACATCTCTTGAAATATCCTTTGCTTTTACCAAAAATTGGGGGGGGGGGGGAAACTGTTAGATCTTAAGTAGCCTGTTTGGGTTTGAGAACAGTTTTAAAACGCCAACTTTTACAGCATTGCGTAAAAGATATTTTGCCTTTATAGAAAAAAAAAATTAAGAACTGTATTCGACTCCGTAGTTTATCAATAAGAACACTTGCTAATTTTATGCGTTTACGAATAAATTTAGAAATTTGTCAGAAAGCAGTCATTTGTAATTTGAGAACGGCTGTATTTATATTCGTTACTTGTACTTTTAAACGTTGGCATTCCAAGTCACAAATTCCTCATATCACGAAAGATTCTAAATGTCTATATTAAAGGCTCTAGACATTCTTATCTAGATTTCATTCCGCATTGCTTACCTGCCACGGCCAAAGATCTTTGACGGCTCGCCTTCCGCCGACAATTTTGACATCTGGAGGCTTAGAAACATTAGGAGTGCCGCATTTGATATTATCCAAAGGATGGACCTTATTTTCTGTATCTACTGACAGAGAGAAAGAAAAAAAAATAAATACCAGCATATTTCAATTTCTGCTACAATAAAAAATGTTGAAAAATAAATTAAGTATATAAATGTAGGATGTTTCATTCAATAATTCATTGACTATAATAAATATAAATAGGAAATAAATGACAGCCTTATCAGATAGCTCATAACTAATAAATAAAATAAAATAAATTATAATTTAACAAATTAAAAAAAAATCACCAAAAAAAAAATTACCGTAATTTCGTGTTATAGCGGCCCCCACAATTATGATTATGTCAAGGTTGCAGTTATGATTTCGCCAAGATCATCGCAAAGCTTATATATGCATCCTATATACGCATATATATATTCCAAACACTCCTATATATGTCATATACGTCATTATACACATATTATTTACGTTTTATGTGTCGTATATGCATCATATACACATGTCATATACATACATCATATATGCATCATATATGACTATATAACTTGGCCACATACGTCAAGAAATGTTATATATATCTATACTTATAAAAGAGTAGCTTGATTTTCTCATAATCAACGCCGAGCCTCAACCGTTTGTCCTAGAACAATGAAATGTGGAAGATATGTTCTTTACACAATGTAGGCACCCACTAAGAAAGGATTTTTGAAAATTCACACCCTAAGGGGGTTAAATGGGGGGACGAAAATTTTAGATATTTCGTCTTTTCGGCATATTTTAGAAGGAGTTTTAAGTAGAAGCGTGAAATTCGGGATAACAATTCTACTAAAGAATAGTTAAACATGTATTTCAGGCGATTTTAGAAATTCAACCACTAAGAGGGTTAAATGGGGGTCGAAAATTTTCGGTGACTTCACATTTTCACGATATTTCATCAGCAGTTTTAGGTAAGAGCGTGAAATTCAAGGTAACAAATCTACTAAAAAAAATAATTAAACATGTATTTCAGCGGCTTTCGAAATTCAGCCACTAAGGGGGTTAAATGGGGGGGGGAGTCTAAAGTTTTAGATCATTTTGCCTTTTCGCCATATCTCAACAACAGTTTTAGTTAAAAGTGCGAAATTAATTATAACAAATGTACTAAAAGTTAGTTAAACACATATTTCAGCGATTTTTAAAATTCAACCACTAAGGGGGTTAAATGGGGGTTCAGTAGTGGAAAAAAGACAGTTCGATTGTGAAGGTGGAAATGTCGAGGAACAAGGGAGCAGGGGGCGTGGTTAGAGAAGGATAGATGACACAGGTGAGTGATTGCCAGATGGATGATTGACATGCGACAGGTAGGTGAGTGACAGATAAGTGTTAGAACAGATAAGAAGTTTGTTAAGATTAATGAGGTTAATAAAGATGAAAGCGGCGAGATCGTAGGAAAAAGGATACTTATTAACGGAGCGGCGTGGACACAACCTTTTCTCTTAAAATCCTAGCGCAGACTAAATGAGTTGAGCAGTGTCACGAGGGTATATGACATCATCATCCTAGGGGGCGCTGTGATCGGCGTTCTGATTGGTCGAGAGCTTTACCCCTGAGGGATGGGGGATTACAGTACCAAATTGCTACGAGTAGGATGCAAAGATTTAGCACATATCATGCAGACTTATTGCTGCTAATTAAGATCATGAAGAAATTTTAATTAATTTTTTAATTAAGTAATTTTTTTTGTTAATTATTTTGAAAATGATTTTCAAATATCGTGAAATTAAGAAATAGATTACTGTAATGATAATAATTTAAGTGAAATAAAGTAACGAAAGTGTTTAACAAGTTTTATTAAATCAAAAGTTTTGAAAACAATTCGTTTTTTAATTTTTGTATGCATAAGTTTTTAATGAATTAAGTGAATTAAAGGAAAGTTCATTTTTTAAATGAAATGTTTTACTGAAAATCTATAATTAGTTACAAAAAATTTTTAATTATCCGATACCAATGATTTTAAAAAATCATTTAAACAGGTTTTGTGGCAATGTGGAAAATAATTATATTTCTATAGTTGAAGTAAAACAATTGTTATTTTGTAACTAGCTAATAATATATATTTTTAAAAATAACTTAATTTATTTTATGAAAGTAATAGAAAATGTTTCACCATTCAAATAAGTTATATATGTGTTGATACATTTTCTCTAAATGTATGTGAACTTGTCGGGACTTATGTAACAAAGACATCACCAACTCTATATATATATGATGAAAGTTTGTTCTCATTGTAACCGCTATACCTTATACATTACCCCTCATTTCGCTTGCATTCAAAGCTATAGGTAGAAAGATTAAACTAGTTAATTTAGTCTCAACTTTAAAAAAAAAATAATATTATATAAGTGAGTACTTTATGGAAAAAAAAAAACTTTGAGAAATAACTTCATGTTTCCTAAAGACACTCTCTTAAAAAGCATTACAGAATCACTTTAACTTGTTATTTTAAAATGTTTAGAAACATATGTGTAACTGATTCATGAAAAAGATTTTATAACAACAGTTTAAAACAAAAAACTTTTCTAATGTTTTGTTAATTAGTGATTGGTTTATTGAATCATTATAATCATGTAATGTATTAGATAACACATGTTTAAAATAAAACAACAAACACACCGCTCAAACAACAAAACAACCGCTCAAACAAGAAAGCAACCGCTCAAACAAGAAAGCAACCGCTCAAATGCCTATAACAACCGCTCAAATACTTATAACGACCGCTCAAATACTTATAACGACCGCTCAAAACATGTTTTGAGCAGTCGATTTGTCGTTATTGTCTATGCATACTTGATATATATAGGTTTTTTTACATAATATATATATATATGTTTTATACATATGTTACATATATTTTATACATATGTTACATATGTTTTATACATATGTTACATATGTTTTCTACATATGTTACATATGTTTTGTACTATGTTTTATAGTATGTTACATATGTTTTGTACTATGTTTTATACATATGTTACATATGTTTTGTACTAAGTTTTATACATATGTTACATATGTTTTGTACATATGTTACACATGTTTTGTACATATGTTACATGTTTTATAGATATGTTACATATGTTTTATACATATGTTACATATCTTTTATACATATGTTAGATATGTTACATATGCTTTATACATATGTTAGATATGTTACATATGTTTCATACGCATGTTACATATGTTTTATACATATGTTAGATATGTTACATATGTTTTATACATATGTTAGATATGTTACATATGTTTTATACACCATGTTATATATATCTTATACATATGTTAGATATGTTACATATCTTTTATACATATGTTAGATATGTTACATATCTTTTATACATATGTTAGATATGTTACATATGCTTTATACATATGTTAGATATGTTACATATGTTTTATACATATGTTAGATATGTTACATATGTTTTATACATATGTTAGATATGTTACATATGTTTTATACACATGTTATATATATCTTATACATATGTTTTATACATATGTTATATATGTATTGGACGGTATCCTGGACGAAAGGTATTGGACGATATTGTATCCAGACGTATTGTATCCAAGTAGCTGTATTGTATCCAAGACGTCCAGACAAAAGATCCATATCTTCTAAAACGCATCCATTGTTTTAAGCTAATAAATTTTTGTAAAGATGGAGAATTTTTTTTACATTAATAATATACAATCTGCATATGAGGCAGATTTTTAATGTTTTCAAGTGTAATTCATTTGTATGGTTTCTTCGGTCCCTTTCAATAATCAGGATGATTATCCCTTTTCCACAATAGGGGATATTCTCCTTCTCATACAGTGCAATAAAAAATAATAAAATACAATTCCTAGCATAAGAATGGGCCAGCATGTCGAGCCGGGTCAGGCCTGGAGCCTGTATCCTTGAAGAACTCTAGTAAATACAACAATCTTAATTCGCATTTCAAGCAAGGCGATTTCTGTACGCAAACCTCTAAAAGTTATTTACGGAAAATGCACTGTTTTGGAAGAAATATGGACATTGTACTGTTTTGAAAGAAATACGGAAAAATCCATTAAATTTAAGGAAAACTTTCTGCATATTTACGGATTTGAAATCTCCTTTACGGAACTAATGTCATTTACGGAAATTGTACTGTTGTTTTGGGAAAAATTAAACTTCTCCGTAAAATTTTATGGAAAATCTCTTGTATTTTCACGGATTTTTTTAGAGTGTATTACCGTGTTCATCATTTATTCCACATTTATATAGTCTTAGAGCGAAATAATTGACATAGTTTAATGATAACACAGGCCTGCAAAATAATATATTTTTCTTCTGCGCTGTTTTGGGTGTTTCTAGTGGGTGGTTTATATATATATATATATATATATATATATATATTCTCCTCTATCGTAAAATTATTCCAAAGAGTGAAGATGAAGATCCAGGATAATCACAGAGAAGATCTAGCGATATCAAAAACTTTATGGAAAAAACACAAAATTAAATTTGTTACATTTGTCTTAGCTGCCACGAAGTCAAAAAAATCATAAATATTTCCAAATACCGGATTCATAATTGCATTTAAAATTATCCGTTCGTTGTTTGTTTAAATTTTAATTCGAATACATTCCGTTGTTTCTGAATAATAAAGTTTATTGATAAAACTAGACTGTATTGAATACAATATCATTGATTGTCAGTGCACTGGATTTATTCGTTATTTGAATAATAAAATTTCTATTGTATTGTACATTCGTTCAGCTTGTTAATGATTTATTTATGTGTCTATAGTCCATGAAAATCATATAAATTATACATGTAATATCTATGCAGTTACTAGGACTATGTAATAGAATGATATGAGGATACTGACTGTATAAAAAGAAATTAGTTTTCTAGTATCTACCTTTATTTAAAAACTCGCATAAATAATATTTTCGTTCTATTCTTCTTTTATTTTCTGACGAATTCTTTAAGTAATATTCATATAAATGAAGTGGGGAGTTAAGCGTTGATTTTTGTTTTCCCAATAGGGTCAATTTTTTTTTCTGTGATGCTTTAATAGTTTTAATGTAATTTAGGATCTATATTTAATGCCTCTCTGATTTCCTTTTTTTAAAGATTATTTTAATGTGTTATGCGAGATCAGAAACATGGGTCCATTTAGCAAATTTTAATTGTATTTCAATGATATAAACTTGATTTTTTTTTAATTCGATAAGAAATACTTATAATACTGTCGTTGTTCCTATACACTGCAAAAGAAAATTATGCGCGGTAGTGTATTACTGCTTATTTTACTGTTTATTACTGTTAATTTTACGGTATAATATACTGGCAGCTGGGATGCCAGTATTATACTGTAAAATCAACATTTTTTTTTTTTTTTTTTTTGTAGTATATGTGTTTATTTTTTATTATTCGTATATGTAAGATGGTGTTATAAAGGCTTCATATTAAAAAAAAAAAAAAAAAAAATCTGATTGAAATAATTGAAATACATTAAAATTTGTTAAATATAGCTATGTTTAACACATTTAAACAATCTTCATAGAAAAATAAATCAGACAGCCAGTAAATATACATCCTAACTTATATTAAAACGATCAAAACATCTTAGGAAAAAAGGTTTTTTTTTTATATATATATAGGGGAGGCCAAAAGTACCCACTCAGTGCAGTGGTTAGCATGCAAGCCACAGAATGAGAAGCTTGAGCCGATGCTCGCGGGTTTGATAGCGCGGTCTCGGTGGGGTAAATGTGCTAGGCTTTCAGGGCTTTTTTCCTGCTAGAACGATAATTCGGGTCACTTTCCTTTAAAAGTCATCCCTGAAAACATCCCTCCTACTGCAATATGGCCGAAACTGTCTGTTGCTTAAAATTTCTCAAGGAGCCGCAAATCAAAGCTTGTCTACTTACCTCTGTGAGTACTTATTAGGTTTCAGATGTTAAAGAAATTAATATTGAAGGAATATAACTGAAGTTTTTACTTTTAAGATAATACATACTTGGTGTGGAAAAATTGAATCCTGGAAGGCGCTTTAAGGACTCCAGGTACAACTTTTCACAGATGTCTCCTTCTCTATAACAAGACTTGAAATCCTCTTGGACATAATTCTTACCACAGATATCTGCCACCCGACATGTTCTGAAATAAACAATGGTTATATAATAACTTGAAAAATGTATTACGCAAAATTATGTAAAATATATGTGGGATTTTTTTTTTCCAAATTGACAAAATATTTTTCATTTACATGCATATAAAGAAATAAAATCCTATCGTCCTGAAGTATTAACAAGAGCTAAAACGAGCATTTAAACCTCCAACTATGAACATAGCTTCATAAACTGTTGAATGGAAATTCACAAATATGTGTTTTTTTTTAACCTCTATTATGCTGGGGAATTGTAATTTACACGAGGATTAGCTTTATTCCTAGGAAACATGGTTACAACACTAACTAATCATAAATATTTATTATAAAACATATTTGCACATCAAAATTTTCGAAATATTCTTCGTTTTAAGACAAAATTTAATTTTTGCTTTTAAAAGGAAGCGAACAATTGAACAAGTCTCCAATGTGCTATTAAGATTAAAATTATCTCATAGCTATAATTATATCAAAATAATTCTTGAGAAAATTTATTAATGTGGTTACTGTTCCTAACTTATAATAGAAAACATAATTCTTCTACCATGTCCTGATGTTCTAAGTGAAAAAATGGGCGAAACATTTTCTCATAAGCCAAGAAACTCTAAGAGATTATACTTATCAAGATTGACTGTTATAGGCATTGGCATAAGATGATTTTGTTCTCGCCCAGGAAAAATATTAAATGCCAAGGTATTGAAAGTGGGGGAGATAGAAGTAAGATTGTATCTATCTGAAATAATTGTTTTACGCATATACTACTACTTGAACACTTCACTTCAATAACGCATCTGCAAATTGGATATCCAAATTTTCTTTGGGACGGTCAATGTAAACTTTCTGAAAGGATCTTGCTTTGTAAAAATTGTGAAAGGTTTTTGTTTTTTGTTTTTGTAAAAAATGTAATCATAATTTTGTAAATCAGAAATTAGCAGACTCCTGTTTAGATATTTTTACCAATGTCTTTTTTAATGAATTAAAATATAAATGCATATAAATGCTACATAAATGCATTAAATTTAAGTATATAAATTTATGCGTATGCATATTTATTACACTGATAAACAAGAAATTTTTTCTTGGAAAATTTTAACAGATTTAAGTAACCATACCCATGGGAATTTAAGAAATATTCACAAAAAGGTGAAGTTGGTTTCCGTTTCAGAGATATCTGTGTTTAAATATATCTCATTATGTTATTTTATTGTATTTTAAAGTACTTTGTATCTACAGTCTAATGACCCTGAAAGTGAACAAATATCTCCTACATCTAGACGCCAATAAGATGTGTTTCGTCAGACATTGTGTTGCCATTAAAATGTTTCTTTGTCCTTTGTAAAAAAATTATCATTGTATCATTTAATTATCTGACGAACAGGTGATTTTAAAATGTCTCGTAAGTGTGTTAATTCCAGTAATAGTGTTTGCTATATTTGTGGCGAATTTGTGAGCACTACTCGCAGAAGAAACATTACTTCTTTAATTAAAATTGCCTATAAACATTCTTTTAGATGCGAAATTGGTGATCAGGATACACCACACTTTTGTTGTTTGCGCTGTTCTACCCGACTTCGAAAGTGGATTAAAGGAAAGGGGACTTCAATGCCTTTTGCCATACCAATGATCTGGAGAGAACCCAAAGATCATTTAGAATATAACTATTTTTGTATGACTCCAACAGTAAAAGGAATTAATTTTAAGAAGCAGAAGCATATTCAGTATCCCAACATCGATTCTGCTATGAGGCCAGTACCTCACAGCGACGTGCTGACTGTGCCACAGCCGTCTGTAAAGTACAGTCTTTCAATTGATGAAGAATGCATGCCATCTTGTAGTCATGAAAGTGAAACAGAAATTATTACATTCCACCACAGAAGTAATTGAAGCCTCATATGATAACGCAAGTAGAGTTAAATGATCTTGTGCGGGATTTGGGGTTAAGCAAGAATAAAGCCAAATTTTTATGATCAAGACTTCAAGAGTAGACTGTGTTGGCTAGTGATGTACATATTTCTATATACCGTGACAGACATAAAGACTTCATACGTTTTTATGAAAAAGATGGTGAAATATGCTTTTGCAACGACATTACAAGCCTTATGGCATCTTTAGATCTATGTCATGAACCAGAGGAATGGCGACTTTTTATTGATGCGTCTAAGGTGAGTCTAAAAAGCAATAATCCTTCACATTGGAAATAAATATATTTCCATTCCTGTAGGATATAGTCCAGTAGAAATAGCGCAAAAAAGGGCCTTGCCTTACAAAAATTCGGGTAGTTCCGATTTTTGGGTATGCTGTAAAGGTTGACCCTCTAATAAAAAAACCAAGTTTTCGACCTTCTAGACCTTGTGCGTTTTTCACAATATTGAAAAAACCAATATTTTTCGGCACTTTTTTCATTTTTTCTTAAATAACTCAATTTTAGTGTATTTTACAGAAAAAGCACTTTTGCTATTTTGTAGAGCATAAAATTCTCTGCAACATGCAGTATTCAGGTTTGTAAATTGTGCAAATAGGGGGTAAGATACTGAGCCGGGAAAATAGGGTAAAATTTGCAAAAAATGCAAAAATTCACTAAAGACGTTAGTTTTTGCTTACTAACCTACTTTTAGTGCGTTTTAGAGACAAAACACTTTCACCATTTTGTACAGCATAAAATTCTCTACAACATGCAGTATTCATGTTCGTAAATTGTCCAAATAGGGGGTAAGATACAAAGCCGGGAAAATAGGGTAAAATTTGCAAAAAATGCAAAAATCCACTAAAGACGTTAGTTTTTGCTTAATAACCTACTTTTAGTGCGTTTTAGAGACAAAACACTTTCACCATTTTGTACAGCATAAAATTCTCTACAACATGCAGTATTCATGTTCGTAAATTATCCAAATAGGGGGTAAGATACGGAGCCGGGAAAATAGGGTGAAATTTGGAAAAAATGTAAAAATCTACAAATGACGTTAGTTTTTGCTTAATAACCTACTTTTAGTGCGTTTTAGAGACAAAACACTTTCACCATTTTGTACAGCATAAAATTCTCTACAACATGCAGTATTCATGTTCGTAAATTGTCCAAATAGGGGGTAAGATACAAAGCCGGGAAAATAGGGTAAAATTTGCAAAAAATGCAAAAATCCACTAAAGACGTTAGTTTTTGCTTAATAACCTACTTTTAGTGCGTTTTAGAGACAAAACACTTTCACCATTTTGTACAGCATAAAATTCTCTACAACATGCAGTATTCATGTTCGTAAATTATCCAAATAGGGGGTAAGATACGGAGCCGGGAAAATAGGGTGAAATTTGGAAAAAATGTAAAAATCTACAAATGACGTTAGTTTTTGCTTAATAACCTACTTTTAGTGCGTTTTAGAGACAAAAGCACTTTCACCATTTTGTAGAGCATAAAATTTTCTACAACATGCAGTATTCATGTTTGTAAATTGTCCAAATAGGGGGTAAGATACGGAGCCGGGAAAAGGGTTAAATTTGGAAAAAATGTAAAAATCCACAAATGACGTTAGTTTTTGCTTAATAACCCACTTTTAGTGCATTTTACAAACAAAATTGTCATAATCAACTTTTTAGAGCTTTTAAGTAGGTTATTAAGAAAAAACTAACGTCATTTGGGGATTTTTACATTTTTTCCAAATTTAACCCTATTTTCCCGGCTCCGTATCTTACCCCCTATTTGGACAATTTACAAATATGAATACTGCATGTTGTAGAGAATTTTATGCTCTACCAAATGTTGAAAGTGCTTTTGTCTCTAAAACGCACTAAAAGTGGGTTATTAAGCAAAAACTAACGTCATTTGTGGATTTTTACATTTTTTCCAAATTTAACCCTATTTTGCCGGCTCCGTATCTTACCCCCTATTTGGACAATTTACAAACATGAATACTGCATGTTGTAGAGAGGTTTATGCTCTACAAAATGGTAAAAGTGCTTTTGTCTCTAAAACGCACTAAAAGTAGGTTATTAAGCAAAAACTAACGTCTTTAGTCGATTTTTGCAAATTTTACCCTATTTTGCCGGCTCCGTATCTTACCCCCTATTTAGACAATTTACAAATCTGAATACTGCATGTTGTAGAGAATTTTATGCTCTACAAAATGGTGAAAGTGCTTTTTCTGTAAAATGCACTAAAATTGAGTTATTTAAGAAAAATCGAAAAAAGTGCCGAAAAATATTGGTTTTTTCAATATTGTGAAAAACGCACAAGGTCTAGAAGATCGAAAACTTGGTTTTTTTATTAGAAGGTCAACCTCTAATAAATAAAACTATCGACTATCTCATGCTCTAAAAAGTTGATTATGACAATTTTGTTTCTAAAATGCACTAAAAGTGGGTTATTAAGCAAAAACTAACGTCATTTGTGGATTTTTACATTTTTTCCAAATTTAACCCTTTTCCCGGCTCCGTATCTTACCCCCTATTTGGACAATTTACAAACATGAATACTGCATGTTGTAGAGAATTGTATGCTCTACAAAATGATGAAAGTGCTTTTGTCTCTAAAACGCATTAAAAGTAGGTTATTAAGCAAAAACTAACGTCATTTGTAGATTTTTACATTTTTTCCAAATTTTATCCTATTTTCCCGGCTCCGTATCTTACCCCCTATTTGGACAATTTACAAACATGAATGCTGCATGTTGTAGAGAATTTTATGCTCTAGAAAATGGTGAAAGTGCTTTTGTCTCTAAAACGCACTAAAAGTAGGTTATTAAGCAAAAACTAACGTCTTTAGTGGATTTTTGCATTTTTTGCAAAATTTGCCCTATTTTCCCAGCTCCGTATCTTACCCCCTATTTGGACAATTTACAAACCTGAATACTGCATGTTGTAGAGAATTTTATGCTCTATAAAATGGTAACATTGCTTTTTTCTGTAAAATGCACTAAAATTGAGTTATTTAAGAAAAATTTTAAAAAGTGCCGAAAAATATTGTTTTTTTCAATATTGTGAAAAACGCACAAGGTCTAGAAGGTCGAAAACTTGGTTTTTTTATTAGAGAGTCAACCTTTACAACATACCCAAAAACCAGAACTACCCGAATTTTTGTAAGGTAAAATGCTATTTCTACTGGACTAATATGCTTCAGGGGGAAAAGAAACATATGATACCCTGAAGAAACTATTACTTGTGTTGAAGTACAATGATTTTACGTGGAAAATGTGTACTGACTTGAAAGTCATTTCTATTCTGCTGGGAATGCAACACGATTACACGAAATAATCATGCTTTATCTTCGAATGAGACAGTCGTGCAAAAGATAAACATTATTGTGTACAAACATGGTCTTCTCGGAAGTCTCTAGAACCTGGTGATAAAAATGTAATTAATCAACCTCTTGTAGCATCGGTGGACATAGTACTCCCACCACTCCATATCAAGTTGGGATTGATAAAAATTTTCGTGAAAGCTCTTAATCGGGATGGTAAAGCATTGGCATTTATCCGAAACTTGTTCTCATCAATATCGATGCCAAAATAAAAGAAGGCGTATTTGTAGGCCCAGACATTCAGAAAATTATGAAAAATGACCAGTTTGAAAGTATTCTTACGACGCGGCAGTAGAAAAATACGCATGGCTTTCATTCAAGGACATTGTGCATAATTTCTTAGAGAATAACAAAGCTACAAATTACAAGTGTATAGTTCAAAATATGGAGAACAATTTTAAAAAGCT
Source organism: Maratus michaelseni (assembly GCA_963931845.1). Lineage (NCBI taxonomy): Eukaryota > Metazoa > Arthropoda > Arachnida > Araneae > Salticidae > Maratus > Maratus michaelseni. The sequence continues at coordinate 207,828,900 of OZ007590.1, read as the reverse complement.
AAATTGTCACATGTCATTAAATCTTCATTTCTTGCACTCTCACATTGACTTTTCCCAAGCTAATATAGAGCAATTAGCGACGAGCATGGTGAACGATTTCACCAACAAATTTTTACTATGGAGTCTCGTTATCGATCGCAATAGAATGCAGCAATGCTTGCCGATTACTGTTGGTTCATCAAGAGAGAAGATACTGAACATAAATATAAATGCAAAAATAGGTACTAATGTACTCAAATTAATACACTCAAATTGTGTTCAGCTGTGTAATATGTGTGTAAAATATGTGTAAAATGTGTATAAACAGTGTACAAGTATACTGCTGGTAAATTTAACATTTATGTATTATTATTATGCATTATTGTACGATCTCTTAAATTGTGACATATCGTAATAACCTATAAATACATATCCCTCGTTTAAAAAAAAATAAGAACCAAGTCAAAATTTCTAATATCATTTTTATTTGCTCAAGAGTGTATAATTGGAATATTAGCTTTAAATTTAAGAAAAAAATAAAAAGTCAATTTTTGTTCATCAGTGTTATTATTATATATATATATAAATAATAGATTCTTTTTAACACTTTCCAACATAGTTGAAAAGTACTTATGAATTCGGTTTGTCTGGGCCGTCTGTCTATCTGTCCTTCTGTTTGGTCATCTAACCGTGCTCTAACTAGTGTAAATTGTCTAGTGTCAGATTGCCATGCAATTTATATATGTTATTGAGGATTGCTATGGCACGCTCGGTATTGAAAATAAAGTGTGTAGCATTTATAGTTCGTTTACAGGGGCGCTCAAAAGAATGTCGTTACAATGTGATAGATGAGGGGAAATCGTTTGCAATGTATTTTAATGATATTAAACTATTTCAAACATATTGAATTTGATATACATGACTGAGGCGCACTCCAAAATGTTTTCTATAGAATAGGGTGTGCATTTATCGTTCATTTACAGGGACACAGAAAAGGATTCGTTTACAGTACTGTTTATGAATACTAATTGCTAGAAGTACGTTTCAATTGTGATATGCGTTTTTAAATTTAATTGCAGTATGGAACATTTTCTAACAAATCCAGATTATTTTGCAAGAGTAATGAGCTTCTAAGTAAAAGATGTAAAAAACGTTTCGAAGAACAACGGTAATTTTATGAAAAATAAACCGTTCAATTTCTATCTATCTCTCTCTTCTTTTTTTTTCTTTTAGAAATATTCTAGGCCAGAAATTTTAGTTCATTTGCTTCTGTGGCATTAGATTAATCTTTATTCTGAATGATTCAAAGTACATAGGTAATGATGATTAACTAGTAAACTGCTGATGATAGAAGCATACTTTCAATTACAAAAATTATACAAATAAAGTATAGTTTTCAGATGTGGGATTTGTTTTGGATGGATTTTTGTATATATATTAAAATAGAAAACTTATTTTTTTTAAGCAGCTCCCATTTCCTATAACTTATGTTTAGAAAAATGCTGCCATGTCTGCTTTTAATGCTGGAAAGCCGGTTCAGGCCAATCAGGGGGCTTACCAAATGGCTTAAGCTCAACAAACCCTGCTCAATGCCGGAAAGTAATGAAAAAACTCAGTACGTTTTGGTCATGAAAAAATTATGTTTTTTTTTTTTTTTTTTTTTTTTTTTTTTTTTTTTTTTTTTTTAAGAGTCTTTCATAGGCTCTGGGCAACATTTTTCTGAATATAAGTTACTAGCAGTTACCCGTGACATCGTTCACGTAAGATTTAAAGAAGAATGGATGAATTAGTATAATATAGGAAAAAATGGCTATACAAGTCACTAATCGAATTCTGTTAAAATATCATTGTAAAACTAATGGCAGAAAGACATGAGTTCTGTTTTCCATAGTCGTAAATCGAAATCGGGGATAGACAAGACATATCCCACGGCTTCTTTGTGTTTCTAAAACTGACCGTGCAGAGGCTTCAGAAGCAGAATCTTTCTCCTTCTATCTGATGAATAAAAATTCAGTCTTTCTCCTTATACAAAATAACAATCCGATATGAATTACAATTACAATTCCTATTCAAACTAAGTTTTAAACACTTTAAGAAACTTAGACTACGTTATTGTTTCTTAAATAGAAAGTTTTCAATTTGTGGATAAATATTTTTTTTTTACTTTGAACCCGAGCCCACCTGAGCCCGAAGACTGGTATAAAAATCGGGCCCGAGCTCGCTTCGGGACCGGGATCGGCTGAGCCCGTGTCATCTCTAGTATACAGCCCCTTATAAATCAAATGCCATCTCTAAAATCTATAATTGATTTGCGTACTTTTTGTAATGGGTAATACGTTTCTATCATCAGAGATTTAAGCGGTTAATCACCATTACCTCTATTTTGAATCAACCGATATATTCATTTATTTGTTTTCTGTCTCAACCATACACTGCAAAAAAATTTTGTTGATTTTACAGTATAATACTGGCATTCCATCTGCCAGTGCATGCGCGGTAGCGTATTACTGCTTATTTTACTGTTTGTTACTGTTAATTTTACGGTATAATACTGACAGCTGGGATGCCAGTATTATACTGTAAAAATCAACATTTTTTTTTTTGCAGTGTAGTAAAATTTACAATTTAACGAGAGTTTCCTGTAAAAATAAAGTTACCTGATTCTTTTAGTATGGCAAGTACTTGAGCAAGCAGACCATTGCGACCATTCAGTGTAAAAGAACTGCTGCAGATGAAGCATGATGTGGGATTTGGAAGGTCTTTCATGCGGGGTCCCGGGATTCGTCATCACAAGCAACTTGTTGCGACACTTGTTAGAATGACAGGCTCTGCATGAATAAACGTTAAATTTCTGTAGAAATGTAATTAGTGGAGTGAAATTATCTTAAAAAGTTAGCTACAAACTGGGCCCGATTATCACATGGACCCCTGGCATTTTGTTGCCTGGACACGAAATTTCCAGGGTCACTAAAGTACTCTAGAATATCATTTAATATATTCATGATTTATGAAAATTAATTTACTATAAAAAATCTGAAAATATCAGCACTTCTACTTTTTCGTCTAACTAATATACCAGTTATTTATGAATTTTCTTTTTCATGCACTACTGTTTTATATTTTTTTTTCACTCTAAGCAAACTGGCTTTTCAGCTCTTCTGAAATTTTGAAGTAAGCTTAGCGAAATCATGCGGTAGTGTTTGAGTCATTCATAATTGTGTTCTATAAAATCTTCGCGTCTAATTATCAAAATTGTTGCGATTACCCAATTCGTTATTAATAATTCACTTTTCCATGATTTCTCATTATATATATATATATATATATATATATATATATATATACCGGGTGAACTAAAAGTTCGTTAAAACTTTGAAAAATCATAAAAAGGGAAGCAATTATGATAAAGAAGTGCGGTTTGTAAGAAAGGGCTCACAAGGTAATCGGATTTTTTTTAGCAGCAAAGATATTTTAAGTTAAAAATGTCACTGGTAGAGGACGCTGACGACCGAAACACAATGAACAGGACAACAGTACGCTCCATCTATTTATTCTTGCAATAACAATTGTTCTACATGACATCCAGAACATTCTACGACACAACTAAGGCGACTCACAACGCCCGTTACAGCTGAATGCAACATGTCGGAATGAATTACAGAAACTCTCCGTTCAAATAGAACAACTTGCAATTTAACGAGAGTTTCCTGTAAAATCATGAGCTGTTATTTTACCAACAACGCTCGATCGGGTAATGATAACATTCTGAAAGCGGATGAGAAATCCTCGTGTATCCCGGTCTTTTATTGCAGGATTAATTGGCATAATTCTGCTGAATCTCTCGCATGTTAGCGCCCTCTACTAGTGATAGTTTTAACTAAAAAGTTTTTTGCTGCTAAAAAAATTCCGTGCATACGCGGTAGCGTATTACTGCTTATTTTACTGTTTATTACTGTTAATTTTACGGTATAATACTGGCAGCTAGGATACCAGTATTATACTGTAAAATCAACACTTTTTTTTTTTTTTTTTTTTGCTGTGTTAGGTATAAGTTGGCAGTACTCATTTTTGTGTATTTCTCAAGAAACTAGGTCCTTACTAAGCTTTACAGTAATGTGACATAACGGCATACGGAACCATCAGGGTGCGAGTCTTACTCGTACTTGTCCTGTTTTTGTAATCCGGAAATGCACTTACAAAATGCAAAAAATCGTTTAAAATTATTATAAGAGGATTCACGATTCTTTATTGTAATTTAAGAATTAAATTTTAAAAGCAATTACTTTTATTCTGCGCTAATTCAAAAGGATAATTAAAAAGTGTCAGTTAATATTTCAAAGATTTTGTCCTTCGAATAAAATGTATCTTTTCAGGCAAAACAAAATAAGATTCCATTTATCTGTTACAAAATTAATTGGAAAATAACAAATAGCGCCTCCTTCAGCGACAGGACTTTTCTTCATGAAGCAGTAAAATTTCTACAATAGTTATGTTATGACATATAGGAGTTTAAAAAGAATCTAATGGACATTAGTTTCTTTGCTGTTAAAACATGTTGAATTTTATGAAATGTCCAGAAAACCTTTGAAAAACAAAAGCTGTTTCTTTACAGAGATATATTACATTTTTCTAAATTGCCTGTAGATCTTTCAGCAAATAATATAAAGTCTTATATTATTTTAACAAAAAATCTTTAAGCGTACTTGTTGTTTAAACTTAATAATTCCTTTGAAATTGCAATGATATTCTTTGGCATTTGCACAAAAAATTTAAGAGTAATTTGTAACTTTTTTTTCCAACCAGAAATGAAACTTTCAGCCATTTTTAAAGTAAAAAAATAGTCTTTTTATTTATTTATTTATTTTATTTCATTTTATTTTGGTAGATTTCGTAAGAAATACTACCTATTACATTCTCCCATAAGTTGCAATTTTTGAAAAAAATTTGCAGATCTACGCCGATCATGACTCCCAGAACCCAAAACCACCCCCAGTTCAAAACTTTATATATATATATATACAAACTGATACATAAAATCAAGTGGCATAAAATCTCGGTCAAGTTCGTTAATGGGCAAAATCAAACCAAGGGGGCGGAAATGGGGGGCTGTTTGTGAAAACAGAAACCCCCCCCCCCATAATTTCTTAATTATGATACGTATCGAATCCGTTTAAAGTTATTATTACTTCTAGGAAAAGGGCCGAAAATTTATGTATGACAGATTTTTGATATTATTAAAAATGGCCCCAAGGGGGGGGAGGGGGGGTTTTAGAAGAAAAACATTCATAACTTCGTCAATTCAGAAGATATCAAATCCGCTTCAATTTATTATAAATCCTCTTAATATTATCTAAAACTTTTATATTGACAAGTTTTTTATAGAACTAACCCTTATAGCAAAAAAAAATTAAAAACCAAAACAATCCCTGCCGGCTCCGCCCGGAAACAAGTTAGGTTTCCAAGTGGGCGTTTCCAAAATGCCGCATCATGGCAAAAAGTTCTTTTCTTCTGCAATTGCCAACAAACAGGCGCCCCACGGTCTGCGTCTTCGAAATCTACCTGTGCCTGTAGGCCGAGCCGTCAGGGATTTTTTTCTTTCGGATATCTGCAGTAAATTACTTAGTGTTTGAATGTGATTTCTCTTTGTTGGAGAATTAATATTTAAAATCTTGATCCATCTAGTATGACAAGGCTTGAACGTTTGTCATGGTGCTAATTTCCATGAAGATGTCCACGAATTTTTATTTTTTTTTTCTTTAATTCCTGGAATTTAGCAAAATGGCTCTATTTTCGCGATTTTTTTTTAAATTTTGATATTTTCTAAAGTTTTGTGTATATATATATATATATATATATATATAATTATAATATCTATGAATTTCAAAAAAATATATATAATCAATATTTTTTATGGCAACTCAAGTTTATAAAGTGAAGGTCAGAACTTTTCGAAATAATATAAAGCATTTAAAATAAAATAAGGATAATTTTTCAAGAGTATGCGATAAAATAATATAAACTGTTATGGGCTTTATTAACACGTTCACTGCCGGGTTAAAATGGCCGGAATTTTATTTTATTTAGAAAGTTCGAATTCATACCAGAAAATACTAATAGCAATATTTACTTTATTTAATTACAGACATTTCGTGATTACATAAAATAAACATTCTTCTTTCGAAATTTCCGGTACGAATTCGTAATTTTAGATTAAAAAACCACGAGTATACTCGTGGTTGGCAGCGAATGGGTTAAGTATAATGTAAGTATTGATTTAAGTAATAGGTAAGAAGGTAAGAATCTAGGAAATAAGGAATCGGATAAATACTGAAAAACATGTAAATTTATTGAAGTTTTCAAATCAAAGTTATACACTGTAAAAAAGACAAATACTTCTTAATCTACGAAAATATAATATAATCACGTACGAAAATATAGAATAACATCTTCAGAGTTACCCACGATTTCGAAAACTGTTCTTTATCTTCAGAAACCAATATATTTTCGAGATTTAAAGAAGCATTTATAAAAACTAAATTTCTTTTGCTGACATTGATTTTCGGAAACGTTTCCGAGTAGTTTTTATAGTGTATTAATAAGTTTTCTAAATCCGGAATATTGTTATTGAGAATGCTATCAATTCTCAATTAAACATTTTCAGCTGCGTAACAGAATTTATACATGCACGAGCAACAAAATAATATTAATTTTAAAGTTAATATTAATTCTGTTAATTTATGATGTGTGTTTCTAAAATATGTTTTTTTGAACATGAAAATGTTTACTTGAGAATTGAAAACCTACCTACCCGGTTGAGAAAACTGATTAATGCACCATAAAAATTACTTGGAAACGTTTTTGAAAATCAGTGGTAGCACTAGAAACTTAGTTTTTATATATGTTTCTTTAAATCTCAAAAATTATATTAGTTTCTGGGGTTTCTAAAGATAAAGAATGCTTTTCGGTATCGTGGGTAACTCGGAAGACGTTTTTGTATAGTTTCGTTTGTCGTTATATTATATTTTCCAGATTAAGAAACATTTTTTACATAATAGTATTACATCTTATAGACACTATGATTTAAATTTCCATAAGAGTACTGTCAAAAATCTGTAGTTGAGCAATTTAATGTCAGTTTCTTAAAAAGAAGAAGGTGAAAAGCAGAAAAAAAATGCAAATCAATCTGAGAAAATTTTCAAAGTCGTGACTTGAATACAAAAATGTCCTAGCAATGTTTTTGTTTTTTTGTTTGTTTGTTTGTTTGTTTGTTTTTTCATATATATATATATATATATATATATATATATATATATATATATACTTTTTTTACGCATTTGATTTTGCCATGTTTTGAATAATTTTAAAATATCAATGAAAACAATTATTTTCTTAGTAATTCTTCAAAAAGATGCAAATTTGATTGTAATGAGATATGAAAGGAAATAATGACTTAATTCTGTTGCACACTGTAAAAAAAGATAAATGTTTTTGGATCTAGCAAAACTTTACGAAAATATATAGCATATCCTCTTCCAAGCTATCCACGATTTCAAAAAAGCATTTCTTTATCTTCAGAAACGCAAAAACCAAAATATATCCAAAATTTAAAATAACATTTCTGAAACTTTTTTATTATTATTTGTCCGTTTTAAAGAAAAAAGAAAGAAAAACCTAAACGTTTCTGAGCAGTTCTAACAGTGCATTAATCAGTTTCCTCAACATGAAATATTAATTTTTCGGATGCTATCATTTCTCAAGTAAACATTTTCATGTTCAACAAACATGATAAATTAATAGCATTAACATTAACATTAAAATTAACATTATTTTGTTATTATTGCATGTATAAATTCAGTTATGCAGTTGAAAATGTTTATTTAAGAATTGATTACATCCGAAAAACCGATATTTCGTGTTAAAAAACTGATGAAAACACTGTTAAAACCATAGACATCTGATATAAACCTATTTTACATTTTCCGAAGATATTTTATTCTATATTTCTAAGATATTCAGTTAGCCCATGAAATTTATCACTTTAAAATGTTAGATATGAAATTATTATTCCGATAATTCATGAAATCAGTGTTGAATTCTGGCATTTTTCTCAGGGAGGGATTCTTGCAGCTTGCACTTCCAGACCATAGATAAGTATAAAATGGCATATATTGATTCACACCCGGGCCACCCCTGAATTCAAGACTGTATGAAATGATTTTGTCAAACTTTTGCTTTTCAAACAGAAATCTTAAAACATTTTGAACTCTCTTACTAATAAAAAGTTTTTTTCATTAGGTGGAGGGTGCGGTGCGATGTATATAATGCATCCAATCTCTGGCCCTTTTTTATCATTTGAATAAAAAAATTAGAGTAGCAAAAATATTGCCACCCAGTAGATAAAACTATCTTTTTTTTCTTTTTCCCTGGTCCTTTTACAAAATAAATTAGGACCTCAGAACCTTTCTTGTGCCAGGGCCTGTTTAAAGGGGGGGGGGGGGGGGTACCGGTCTTGCCCATTGGAGAATTTTGAAATTACAAGTCATAGAGTAAAACAAAAAATGGATTTCATATAAATTAAATTATTATAAAAGATAAATTGGTTACTCCAATTTTATCTTTCGATTGGGTGTGGATTTCACTCAAAAAGACTCGTAGACTAGTTGAATTAAAATGCTAAAGATGTATATTACTTATCAACGCGACAGCTTGCATTTCTAGTTAAGTTTCAGTTTCATTTCTAAATCTAAGTTTCTTTTATTGCGAGAACGGAAACATAAAGTTGCCAAGAAAGGGATTACCGCCAAAAAACGACACCCTTTTGGCGATGAAAGCTATAAGATGAATGCTTCAACTTTCTACCGGAGGAACAATGGAGTACACACTCTACTTATAAATCTCTCCTGTATGGTTAAAACTACTCCGAAAGGTTTTGGTTTTGAAACGGGCAGCAAAACAAACTTTTGTTTCAAAAATGTTTCTTTAAATCTCGGAAATCTATTGGTTTCTGAAGATAAAGGAATGATTTTGGAAATCTTGGATAACTCGGAAGGGGTTGCGTTATATTTTCATAAAGTTTTTCAATATCCAGAAACATTTCTCTTTATTTACAGTGAAGTTCAATGATTTGCCAAAAATTACCAGTTTAATTTAATTAGTTTAAACAGTATATAAAAAGCAATAATTAAGAAGGTGGACTTTTTATATGTGAAACTGGTGTATAATCAGTTGAATAACCAAGAGACTGATTGTTATATTTTTAAAGCCTTTTTTGTCTATTATTGATATAAAAAATATAAATGTGCTGTTTTGTTTGTTGCTTTTCTTTCTTTTTAAAAGTTAAATGTCATTCAAAAGACATAATTTTGTAAAAAAAAATATATTTCTATATATATAATTGAAAAAGTTACTAATGAAAAACTAATGAGTAGTTTTAGATAAAAAAATATTTTAAAGTTGCATATAAATGCAACGGCAATATATAAGAATGTCTTTTTTTTCAAAGTAATAAAACATAACATTTAAATTAAAGGGAATTTAAAAGCTTGAAAAAGAAAGAACGATACACTCCAAACTTAAAAAAAAATTAAAGAAATATTTTTATCAGCACCCTAAATAAATAATATATTGGCACTTATTTGCTTTAAGTCAATTATACTTAAATATTTAGATTTAGGAGATATATAGTTTAATAAACTTCAATTTTTAGAAATTAGAATACAAAAAAGTTAGTTTTTACACATTGAATCAATAATATAACTTTCAAAAAGTTAATGTAATTTAAATTTATATTAAACATTTTTTTTTCTAAGTAATCACACGTTCTATAATACATACTTTAATAAATACTATTGATTTTACTTTAAGATTCATAAACCAAGATTTATAATTTATATTCTTTAAAGAATTTAAAATTAAATATTGCATGCATATTCTATTTTAATGGTTGTGATTCATTGAAATGATAAAATTTGCCCTATATACTTTTACAAAGGCTTAAACACTAAAATTTGTGGTGCTCAATGCCAATTTAAATGCAAAAAGAGTACAGAATATGTATTTTGGTTACTGCAGAGGAAACGATACATCCATAAATATTGAATAAATCATTAATTTTAGATATGCTTGTTATACTTAAAGCACATATGTTTTTTGTCCAAAAAAAAAAAACACTGAGGTGTTTTCCCAAAAAGTTTTCATAGTGTTCATATAAAAGAGTATGAAATGTTTTCCAGATAATTTTCAAATAATAGAACCAATGTTAGTTTTTTTTTTTTTTCAGACTTATATATAGGGAAGTAAATATAAAATAGTCAAATTGTGATAAAGTTAAAAAATTGCAATTCCCATCCTTCCTTTAAAGTTTCATTAAGCATCTTAGTGGTTTTAGTAGTGGTTATTACTAAGGTTTCATCTCCTCAATGAAATTATCTTACACTTATTATTGAAATTATCAATATTTTAACACACTTTTTAACATAGTTGAAAAATTTTCATGAATTCGGTTTGCCTGTCCGTCTGTCTGTCTGTTCGTCTCTCTGTTCGTCTGTCCATCTCTCTGTTCATCTGTCCGCCTCTCTGTGCTCTAACTAGTGTAAATATAGTCGTATTGCCATGTGATTGATATATGTTATTGAGGTTTACTATGGCATGTTCGGTATTGAAAATGAAGTGTGTAACATTTATAGCTCGTTTACAGGGCACTCAAAAGATTGCCTTTGCATTATGGTATATGGGGGAAAATCGTTTGCAGTTTAATTTAATTATGTTACGCTATTTCAAATATAGTGAAGTTGATTCATATCACTGAGGTGCATACAAGATGTTTACGATATTTACAATAGCATATTGTTTGCATAGCATTTATCGTTCATTTACTTACAGAGACACACAAAATAATTTGTTTATAGTACTGTCTATATGAACAATAATTGCTCGAAGTGCGTTTTCGTGGACGAGTGGAAGTGGTATACGTGTTTAAATGTAACTAATTTTTTTTTTCATATTACTTAGTGTGTATAAATTTCGTAGATCATATACAGGGAACTGCACAAAAGAATTCGAGTACATTTTAAAAGATTAATTTAAAACCCTCTGAGTGTTTTGAAAATTGGTAAAATTGTAATGTTGTTTTCACTGCATTTAGTTTTAAATGCTAAAAAAATATGATTCTTTCAGCATTATAAATAAAACTTAATTACAAATATGTATGTAACCCTTGAGAGTATTAGACATTCTTCAATGTTTTGAAAATTCATTAAATCTATAGAATTATATTATCTTAAACATTGCATATATTGCAGTGAAACTTGGAGCTTAGTGAACGGAATATTACGTTCCACACGCTTAGAGGGTTAAAAATATTAATTAAGTTTTAATTATGTGTAAAACATGTCATTTTTCTGCTGAAATTCAAAGTAGGCAAGCATAAAATCGAAAAAAGAAAAAAAACTGAGAAACTGTGTTTATGTTTAAAAAAAAAATCCCTGATGCCTCGGCTTACAGGCAAAGGTAGATTTCGAAGACGCAGACCCTGGGGCGCCTGTTTGTTGGGAATTGCGGAAGAAATGACCTTTTTGCCATGATGCCGCAGTTGGGTCCACCCACTTTGAAATCTAACTGGTTTGTAGGCGGAGACGGCAGGGTTTTTTTTTTTTTAATTTTAATTTAATTTAATTTTTTTTTTTTTTTTTTTTTTTTTTTGCTATAAGGGTTGGTCTTATAAAAAACTTGTCACTATAAAAGTTTTAGATAATATTAAGAGGATTTATAATAAATTTAAGCGGATTTGATATCTTATGAATTGACGAAGTTATGAATTTTTTTCTTCTAAAACCCTCCTTCTCCCCTCCCCCCATTGCGACCAATTTTAATTATATCAAAAATCTGTCATACATAAAGTTTCGGCCCTTTTCCTAGAAGTAATAATAACTTTAAACGGATTCGATACGTATCATAATTAAAGAGTTATGGTTTTTTTTTCTATTTTCACAAAAAGTCCCCCCCCATCCCCCCCCCCCCCCCTGGTTCGATTTTGCCCTTGATTTTATGTAACAGTTTGGAAGAGATCCGTGCAGAATTATTGCAGTTACCGTGTCCATAAAAAAGAGATAGATATATACATAGATAGATAGATAGATAGATAGATAGATAGATAAAGTTTTGAACTGGGGGTGGTTGTGGGTTCTGGAAGTCATGATCGGTGTAGATCTGCATATATATATTTTTTTTTTTTATTTCAACTTATTGGAGAATGTAATAGGTAGTATTTCTTACGAAATCTACCTAATAAGCAGCTTATAAAACATAAAATCGAATTTAACTTTATGTTTTCAACCCGAGCGTTGTTTACAAATATTTAGCTTGCATTTTAATATTTTAAAATGTTTTTTAGGTAGATTTCGTAAGAAATACTACCTATTACATTCCCCCCTAAGTTGGAATTTTTGAAAAAATTTTGCAGATCTACGCCGATTATGACTCCCAGAACCCAAAATCACCCCCAGTTCAAAACTTTATATATATATGTCATTTTTCTATGGACACGATAACTTCAACGAGCAGGGAAGACCGCGCTATGCTCGATTAAAATTAGCTTTGAGTTCAAATATCATGACCCATGACCAAAATGGCCTACTATAATCAAATTTTCTTGCACATGTGACCAAGCCCAATTGTCTTCTCGTGCTCGAAACCCGTAGGATATAAAATTTAGTCAAAATAGTCTGAGCCGTTTTTTAGATAAAATTAGCTTGACCCACTAATCGGATTTTGTCGAGCATGTGTCCTAGCCCAATGATTTTCTCTTGCTCAAAAACCGTGGGATACAAAATTTAGTTCAAATCGTCTGAGCCGTTTTAAGTTAAAAAAAGCTTGACCCGTAATGACCCACTAATCGAATTTCCTCGAACATGTGACCCAGCCCAACAGTCTTCTCGTGCTCGAAAACCATAGGATGCAAAATTTAGTCTAAATAGTCTGAGCCGTTTTTTAGATAAAATTATCTTGACCCACAGTGACCCAAAAAGGACCCACTAATCGAAAGTTCTCGAACATGTTCTCTCCAACCCAATAGTCTTCTCGTACCTGAAAATGGTAGGATACAAAATTTAATCAAAATCGTTTGAACCATTTTTTATATGCAATTAGTTTGACCCTGACCCATGGTGACCAAAAAATGACCCACTAATTGAATTTTCTCGAACATGTGACCTATCCCAATGGTTTTCTGGTGCCCCAAAACGGTGGGATGCAAAATTTCGTCAAAATCGTTAAGCCGTTTTAAGACAAAATTTGCATATATATATAACCACACAACACACACACACACACACACACACACAAGATTTGCTCGTATTAGAATATATGATAATTCTGCACAAATCTCTTCCAAACTGATACATAAAATCAAGGGGCATAAAATCTCGGTCAAGTTCGTTAATGGTCAAAATCGAACCAAAGGGGGGGGGGAGAATGGGGGGCTTTTTGGGAAAATAGAAAAAAACATATCTTCTTAATTATGATACGAAATCAAAATCACTCTCTCGTGGAGATCCAGCCGTTAAGCATAGGAACTTTTCTCCACGAGGGTAAATGTTTATTGAAAATTCCTATTTTAGAGTACAGATGTTGAATATTACAATAGAGATTAAAATAAAATTAGTACAAAGTTACTTTTTACAATACTGGTTGAGATCACACCATTCTTAATACTTAATATATATATATATATATATAAGAAAAAGTATAAAAGAAAGTAAATAGTATACTATGTGATACAGCAATAATACTACCATAATACTGAATAATACTGAACTGAAGTAGATAATAATATTGGATAGAAGTAAGTACTAAATGAACACTAATGAATGAATAATAAAACTAGAGTAAACAAGCATAAAATATCAGCAAATTAATACAAGAAATTTCAATTCAGCTGGGACCAGCCGTAATACTTAAAAGTCATTCAATATTAATAAGTGAACAGAATTAAAACAAATGGGATATCCAATCCGTTTAAAGTTATTATTATTTCTTGGAACAGGGCCGAAAATTTATGTATGACAGATTTTTGATATCATTCAAAATGGACCCAAGGGGGGGGGGAGGTTTAGAAGAAGAAAATTTATAACTTCGTCAATTCACAAGATATCAAATCCGCTTAAATTTATTATATATCCACTTAATATTATCTAAAACTTTTATATTGACACGTTTTTTGTAGGACCAACCCTTATAGCAAAAAAAAAAAAAAAATCCCTGCCGGCTTCGCCTGCAAACAAGTTAGATTTCGAAGTGGGTGGTCCCAATTGCGGCATCATGGCAAAAAGGTCATTTCTTCCGCAATTCCTAACAAACAGGCGCCCACGGTCTGCGTCTTCGAAATCTACCTGTGCCTGTAAACCGAGCCGTCAAGGATTTTTTTTTTTTTTTTTTTTTTTTTTGAGGTTGATATATAACGCTGTGTCTTTGTACTTTTCAAATTTTAATTGCAGTTTTTTATATGAGGATACTTTCATTTTCAGAACCGATTCCAACCGGCTCCGAAAGTGTCTGCATATTAAAAAAATTCATCCAAAATCGAAAAAGTACAAACGCACAACATGAGATATCGACCTCAGGTATCCTATGCAAAAAAACATTTAAAATATTAAAATGCAAGCGAGATATTTGTAAAGAACGCTCCCATAGGTTTAACATTAGCTTGCGCGTTTCTTCGCATAACCTTTTTTTTTTTCTTCATAGGATAGCTGAAGTCGATCTGTAACCGGGCCCTTTTCTACTTTTTCAATTTTGGTTGCAAATTTTTTCTTTTAAACTAACCGTGTCTAACAAATATTACACACGTTGTTGTACAAGAGCTTTTTTTTTTCTTTATTATCTGTTATTGCAATGTTATCAAAAACTGCTGAATTGTTGTATGGCAAACTTACTTATGTCAGATTAGGGGTTAAATGGTTTTTTTCAAAATGAATAAGGTCTCAAATTCGCACTACCTTTTCTAAACAAAGTCTCAAAATAAACAAAATGTATTAAAAAGTAAACATTTATTTAACCCAGCCAAATTTAACTTTCAAATCACATGAAACCCATATTTAAAGAAATGCCTTATACTTTTTAAAATGAGAATTTTTTTTTTTTTTTTTTTTTTTTTTTTTTTTTTTTTTGTAGATAAAAACTCCGCAAAAAGAAATACTCTTAATTTGTGTGGATTCAAGAACCGATTTCTGCAGCTAAATTTGCTGTTTTTTAAGGCCAGCCATATGGAAGATGCGGTTCGTGCTATGTATCTGGACCCAGAATTTGATTTATGGCAGAGCTTTCTGGGCATGGGCCCTGAGCCTTCACACGCCATTCTGTTTCAAATGCTCCTTATTTTCTACTTACTTAGCCATTCTTACCTTATTACCTAATTACTTAAATCAATACTTACCTTATACTTAATTAAGCCTATAACAGTTTATATTATTTTATTGCAACTACTCTTGAAAAATCATCCTTGTATCTCAATACTAAATACTAAATACAATTAAATAAAATGTGTAATTTTTCTGATTGTCTTGGAATGTCGAGTTGCGGAGGTTCCACTGTAAAACACTGACGATCGTTTCAGACTGGAAAGTAATAGTCCTTCAAAAGGTTTACAAAAACACAAAAACTGTACTATTTTTGTAGTGCAAAACAAGTATCACTGTTCTAGTTTCTATTTTATGGAATCGTAAGAAAGATTTTATCCGTTGTTTTAACTGAGGTCTGTTTATATTATCTATTACTCATTTCGAATAAAATTTTAATTCAAGAGAAATAATGAGCTTTATTACCTGAAAAGTTTTTGTGTTCTGCTTTCACATTTGTCTGGTTTCAGGCAGAAACGTCTCCTGAACTGCCGGCACTGTCGACTGCATTTCGACCAATCACTCCATTCACTGAAAAGTGAACTGTTATTTCCCATCTGAAAGTTAATGATAAATATATATATAGAGAGAGAGAGAAAGAGGGTGCTTTAAAAATACATAATTTCAGTAGAAAACGAAAATAAATTTTCGTTTTCAAAATTTATCAAGAAAAAATCGCAAATTATTACGGTAACAAAAAAAACAAGACCGAGCACCGCGCGTACGCGGTAGTGTATTACTGCTTATTTTACTGTTTATTACTTTTGATTTTATGGTATAATACTTGCAGCTGGGATGTCAGTATTATACCGTAAAATCTACATTTTTTTTTTCAGTGTAGAAATCTGAGCACTGTCAGTTTAATTACAGCCACCATTTCTAAATCTCTTTATGATAGTAAATCGTTAATAACATTAAATAATTTTCTCATTATATGAATTTCACATAATAATTAACGAAAAATCATTACGAGGGAAAGCAATTTATAACTCAAAATTTTCAAATGAGAAAAATGCATACATCAAGGGTCGATCCAGAAAAAATTTGGGGCCTATTTAGGGCCTATTTTTTATTCACAAAAATATATTTAATAAAATGGCCCCTTCACAAAAATAATTTTGGTAAAATGAGCTCCTTCACAAAATTCTATTCCATAAAAAACTCACTATTTATCAATTATTTATTTTGTGACTTTTAAAATGTGTAAATTGTAGACAAACAAGTTCACCAGGGAGGAAAACTTCAGCAAAAGGATTTTTTAAAGTTTTTGTTAATAAATATGTGGTTTGAATTTGAGTAACTGGATTTCAACTTTCATTAGAAAATGTTATTTTTCACAGAAATATAATAAATTCCACAAAAATAAGCTTTACTTTTCACAAAATGGGCCCCATGCAAAAAAAAATCTGGATCCACCTTTGTATATATATTATGCAGTTTTATGGATTAACTTTAAATTAACTAATTTTGCCAAGCTGTAAAATAAGTTATTGATTTTTAAAGGAAGATTAGAAAAACTTTTAATATCTTGATGAAAGGTACTTCATGAGAGCGGCAAATAATTATATTAATATTTTAAAATAGTTAAATTACTACAAAAATATAATGTAAATTCAGCACTGAAAAATCGATTCTCAAGATCATAATCATAATTATTCCAAAATTAAATTTGGCATTTCTAAATCAATAATCCTTAAATATGGGGAAACATAATTTAGCAGTATAATTAATGCGACTCTAAAATTAATTTTTATCTAAAATTGAATATTACAGCTACTATATATTACAGCACTCTTCTAAACATTGTCTGTGTGTACAATAGTTACAATTCTTACGTTTTAAAATATATTGTAGAACTAGCTGTTACCCGTGACTTCGTTCACGTAACATTAAAAGAAAAATAAATGTACTAATCAAGCAAAATATTTCACTCCCAATAATTAAAAACGTAAATAATTAACTAACTCTTTATCACATTTCATAGAAAAAAATGCGGTATTTCTTTGTTATGGGGGCCATGACATAAATCACTTTAAAAAAAGTAAAATTTTGTGCCAAATAACCGCGAAGGAAACTGCAACCAATGGAAAAAAGACGGCCAAATAAAATCGTGTAAATCGACGAATTGGGTAAAAAGAAATGTCAATTTTACCTGAAAAACCATTTTACTTTTAACGACTTTGAGAAACGTTTTAACAGCCATCATTTAAAAATAATTCATTGGAAATAGTATATGCTTTTTCTTTAAATTCAATTCTTGTGAATAGGGAGGAATAATTGTACACCTAAATGCAAGGAGCTTCAATTGAAAAGTTTTTTGCAGCCCAAAATTACATGCAAACGTAACACTTAAATTGCAAAGCTTTTTGCAACCCAAAATTACATGTAAACATTACTTTTGCATGTAATTTTCATTGCAAATTAACATTTATTACGATTCAAAATAAAATTAATTTGGGTGCAAATTACATGTAAATGTTACGTTTGCATGTAATTTGGGGTTGCAAAAAGCTTTGCAATTGCAAGTGTTAAGTTTGCATGTAACAGCAAATTTGTGTCCTTTTGGTTTAATCTATAGCTGAAACAAATCTTGATTTCTTGACAATATATGCTGACCAGCGATTTTTGCTCTGCAGAAAAAATTGATTCATAAAGTTTGAATATGTGGAAATGTGTTTTTATTTTTCGGAAATTTTACTGTAATCAAGATTTTTTTTTCACGAACTATTAAAATTGAAAATGAAATAATTTTTTTCAGTTTTAATGAGAAAATGGCATAAAAACATATTAATCCGTTTTATTTCTCCTTTTTTTATCCACAAAAATTGAGTAATTTAAGTACCGTTTTTAGAGAAATTTCGTTAAAATTTACAAAAAAAATATTAATATCTCGAAATCTAATTCAAAATTTTAAATTCTCAGAGTTTATATGACATCCTCGAATCAATGATAACCGGTATTAAGTAAATCGCGTTGCATTAAGAGGAGTAGTTTCGAAATGCACACAGTCAGATTTTAACTTAATAGACTTGTGTTCAATTTTCTTTTCCTAATAATCTTACTGATGCTTGTATTATTAATCACAGAGTTCAGAGAATAAATAGAGATGAAATGTTCATGTTTGGAGTGATGCTGAAAATGCAACCCTACAGTCGGCCCAAACAACTGGCGGCTTGCTTTGAAAACCTCTCCCCGTCGAATGAATCCAGTCCTTGTTCCACGTGCAGCCTCTCTCCGTCCAATGAAGTCAGCCCTTGGGCCTAATGATTTGAGCGATAACCGGCTTCATATTGCAAGCCGATTTTACGGTTCATTACCTCTCTATTATTTCACTGTACTCAGTGATTATTAATGTATGAAATTGATACACGCTCCATTTGAAACATATTTAAAAAATCCCGTTTTATTATGACGTCACTTTGATCCCAGAGAAATCTCTTTTCAATGATATAATTCTTGTTAAATTCTTTTCCTGGCAATAATGACGTGAATTTTAGCAGAAAACTCACATCTGTTTGTAACTGATATTCAAGCTTATTATTAATCAGTATCAAAAAAATATTTCAGTTATTCATCTTAAATAGCACGTCAATTATGTATATACTTTTATTATACACTGATAGTCATGTTCTTTGTAATATTACGAATATTTGAAAATACATGTTTTATTTATGACGTCATATTTGTTCAAGCCAAGGAGGATATTTTTCATAGTTCCATGGTTCAAGCGAAATCTTTTTCTTAGTAATATAATTATTGTTAATTCTTCTTTCTAATTATAACGCAGTTTTTGACAGAAAAAAGATCGTTTTAATGTAACCGATATTCATACTTCATGTATAATAACAAATACTCCATATTGTTGTTTCAAATATCACAGAAATTCATCTTCTTTTGAATTATTTTCATTTTTCTCGTGAAAATCGCTCAATTGAAACTTAATTGTTGAGGAAAAATTATTTTTGCGCATTTTTATTTATTGGCAACGATCAAAGCCCTAGCAACGATAAAGTAAAATGGTTAAATTTTATCTAAAAATATCCATTGATTCTCTATGAAAATAATCAAATTTTGAATTATTAAGAAAAGCATTTGCATAAATAAACAAAAACCAGTGTATGTTCATTTCCGGGTTATAATCCACCTATATGCAAAGATACAGGACCATTAATTTCTCCATTTTGACGCTGGCTTCAGCCTAACATTTGCGCACAATCGGATTTATAATATTATTAGGATTGCGCATCGCGCTTTTGTGTCTATAGTAAAAAATTGGGTTATAGCCAATTGGGTTATAGACTTTACAAATTTGATAAAATCTGATAGCCAGCAAAAAATTCTAGTCGCCATTAAAAAAAATATTTACCCCTTCACCCCCCCCTCCCCCGCCCCGGCATTGATTTTCAAAAGGCACAAAAGTTCTTTAAGGAAATAATTGAGGAAAAATAATAAGAAGCATAGTTTAGAATTATTAGTTTCATAGTTTAAAATAGTACATAATTTGGAAACATAATATAAACTAAATTTTCTAATGAAATTCGTCAAAATTATATATACCTGAAAAAAAAAAATACTGTACATACAGGCTGTATTCACCGGCAAGTTTGGGAAATACTGATTGCCGAATGCTTTAAATGTTCGGATAGTTAAGTGTTACAAAATCTATATCTGATGAAGGAGGTATCAGAAGCAGATGAAAAAGGTAAACAAATTTTTGCCTATTTCTCTGTCGAAGTCAGTCAAATAATTCTGGTTTTATTATTTTAAAATTTGCATTTATGAACTTATTTTTACCAAGTTAAAAATGAAAGTTGAACAACTTTGAAAAAAAAACCGAAAAACATTGGTAATCACCCCAGTAAGCAGACACTTGTCCCAAACCATCGTGGTGCCGGCTTATTCTGCAATGTGTACGATGTACACAGGCGTCATATGTTAAAGGCGCCAAGCATTTTAAGCCAGGAAGAAATATATAAAAAATGTATATTCTTCTTTAATTTTACTAAAATTAATTATTTTTTAAATTTTAATTAAGTTTTATAGATTTACTTCAAATTTATTACTTAGAATCACTTATATGTTATTATTCTTTGAAATGAATGTGATAGATTAATCAGTTTTAATTCTGAACATAAAAATATGATTTGAAACTTACAAAAACTAAAGAATTTTATAGCATTGTACCTAATTTAAACGACACAGAGGCTGGAATGACACTTTTTCTTACTGTTTAATTGAAACCTCCCCATCTTCCTGCATTCTAATCACGTGACGGTGACATGCTAGCTGGTTAGAGCGGAAAATAATGGCAAGAGATAGAAAATACCTTTTAAAATAGATTATTCCCTTAAAAGTACGATAGGGAGATTGCTGATTGCCGCGTACGGGTTGAAGTCGGAGAGAGGAAAAATTCCGTTGGCGCTGATTTCTTAGGTCAATTTTTATACAAAAAGGGAAAAAAAAGCCAGATTAAATAGCTTCGTCGATCAGTAATAAAAACTTGGTCGCCAGATAAAAGAAAAAACTTGGTCGCCAGTAAAGTCCTGGATAGCAATGAAATATTTCAAAAAAAGAAAAATATATAATATAATATGAGGAGAAATTAGCTGTTCCATAATGTATATAAAAATTTAAACATATTACTTTGGATGTAATACACCTCTTATTTCAGATCATACATAAGGAACTATGTGGTATTACAACAACTACAGAGTTCAAGAATTTTACTTATTTCCAGAAATAATCTTTTTGATTAAAATAATTGGGTCAGTTTCTTTACTTTTTATAAAATAACTGAGAAAGGTGATTCAAAGAAACACAATTCAAAAGCACTACGTTCCCATTCTCCATAGTGAATTATTGAAAAACTCCATGCTTAAACAGAGGTTTTTCCCAAAAAACTTTCAAAAAATCTTTTTTTTTAACTTTCAAAATGTCTAGAATATGACCTCAAATATCCGTTTTTTATTGTTGTTGTTGTTGTTCCACCCAACATTTAAGTTCTGATAACCAGTTTAACGGACCGATGTCACTGCTTACAATATGATTGATAAAAAACTTTAAATGAGTTTTTCTTAAAACAAGCTTTTTTTTAATTATTTTCACGCTTAAACCTTTCAAGCTATCGACATTTTCTTCTTTGTAAATTAAACAAGACTTCTTTAATTTGATGACAAACCTTTAAAAAATTAAAATTTGTACTAATTTCTATTGTTTAAACAGTTTGGGAAATGAAAAAATATTGCCAAATTTTGACCTCAAACTTCAAGCAGCTGCCATTTTGTGAAAATTTGATTAATTTTTTTAATTTTAGGTTTGGCCTCCGATTAATTTAAATTATTTTTTTTTAATCCATGTAATTTTTTTTTTAAGTTTTCGATTTACTGGACAACAAATTTGAACTTTTGCTCTGTCCCAAAATCGAAATCAGTTGTTTCTTATTCAGTTTTTTGCGCTGACTCGGAATCCAGTTTTAGATTTTGTCCGGTACGTCCAGATTTTCAGGTATTTGCATATTTCGATTTATACAAATTTTGGAATTTGTGTAAAATTACATGGAAATTTAAGGCATAAAGCATTATCAGACTGGCTTTTTTGTTTTATGTTATGAGTACTGGCCAGTTTAATTTTCAAAAATGTGGTGCCCAAGAACGTGACCGTGAAATATTGTGCCTAATTTGCATATTTTTCATGTTTTTCTAATAACGTTTCTTGACGTCTAAATATTTCTTCCATATGAGTACGCTAACATGTTTCTAAATCAGTTTTTTACGCTTATTTCAAATCTGGTGTCCGTTTTTTTCTATCACGTTTAGGTTTTTAAAAACGGAAATTTTATATTTTGGTCAAAAAAGCCAGAAAATGATTTTTTATGCTACTTTGTGATCTACTTCAGCTATTTCAGGTAGATTATACTACTTTTTTCAATAGTTTTTCTATTATACCCATTGGTGATTATGTCCCTGATAGAAATCTCACACTATTAAGCCTTTTGACAAGGAGATACACTCCCCTAAAAAGCATTTTATATCAAACGTGTGCCAATACCATACAAACGTAGATATTCATTTTACTGAAAAACTAAACGTGATAGAAGGAAACAGATTACAGATTCGAAATCAACATAAAAATCTAGTCTAGGAAAAAAGTACGTCAATTATGTGGTAACTAATTTAAAGTTGATAGTAATGTAAACATTACATCATTAAAAAGTATGCAAATTAGGCTTAGTAACTGACAGGTAAATGTTAAGAATATACAGACTACGACATTTATCTGAAGCAAATGGTCCAGTAGTCATAATCTAGAAAACGTAATTCAATCTGACATTTATTGTACCTAAAATTTGCATAGAATGGCACAAAAAAGCTTAAATTTGCATACAAATAAATATGCAAATTTCTCAGACTGGACGACCTAGAGAAAAACATAAAGTATATTCGTAATCAGCCCAAGAAACTGATCTAAGGTTCAAATATTTTCATCTTAAAGACATTTTTCATGTTTTACAGTGCTATTTTTAAGAGCGCAGTCACCCACACCGATGTACTATGCACGCCATGCATAGTGAACTTTGGAGGAGTGTACATTAGAGATGAGACGGACTCAGCCCGAGCCCGAGCCAAGGTCCGAAAAGGGATCGGGCTTGATTTTTGTACCAGCCTTCGGTCCCTAGAGAGCTCGGGCTCATTCTTTCTGAAACTGACAATTTTATTTATTCTCATATAGGAAAAAGAAAATAACTTTTTTTTCCTGAAAAATTACATATTCCATTTCAAGTCATTTTAATGTTATTTTGATCAGAATGAATAGAAGGGGAAACATAAATCTTATTTATGTTTTCTAGCATTAGAATGCTACTTTAAAAGAAAATTTACGATATTTGCAACACGACTGACGACTGGGTGATATAGCACCGATAGGAGAAGAGAATTTTTAATTTAAGCTGATTTTTAGGAACACGAAATATTGTTTTAATTAAGGAATCAATTATAATTTACGATATACACCTTTTATACGAAATAGAAAACGTTGTTCAATTCTTCGGCATCAAATTTCATGCATTTATTCATAAAACGCACTATGTTAACGTGTCCATCAGATTTGCTTGTTCGGAGAGAAAAATATGAAAATCCTTTTAAGGAAGTATATTTTTATTTGATACCAAACTTCTCTTTTGATAAGATTGAATGTAAATTTCTGTAAAATTAATTATGTACACCGGATTAACAGTTATTTTCATGCACGAAGTTTTTTTTTAAAGTGAGATATTACTTTTAAAACAATTTTTAAATGCTATGCAATTTTTTTTTTTTTTTTTTTTTTTTTTTTTTTTTGGTATAGGGCTCGGACAGGATCGGTCTCTGAAAATACAAAATGTTTCGGGCTCGGGTGGACCCGGGCTGCGAAAAGAGAGCCCGAACTCATCTCTAGTGTACATCGTGTGAAATATCAACATTTTTATATGAAAATACGCTTAGACGAAAGTACAATAAATTCAGTGGCAAAAACCTTCTTTATTTTCTTTGTGCATTATTTAAATAAAAAACAAATTCCCAAAAGGCCATAAAAATCAAGGTGTATCGGGAGAACGTCCCCTTAACAAAAAGACTAGTAATAACCGAGAGACGTATAAGTGGGATGTCGCTTTATAAATTAGTAGATAAAGTTTGCAAAGCATGATGCTTTATACACACATAATCGTGGACATTTTCTGTATAATATGGACGCCTTTTTTTAGAAAAGACTTACAAATTACTTTTTAAACTTTCAAACAACTTTTTTTTCTGTAATAATACATAAATTTGTAAAAGTTTAAAAGACAGGCACATAAAAAGAAGGAAAACATCATTTTTGATAAAGATATATCATTAAAAGGTTAAAATCAATAATTCCTGGGGAAAATTGTAGAGAGTTTTGCTGTTTATATTTGATAAGTAGTACTTTAAAGAAATATTTTTTTTATCTTTTCTTGCATCCTCTATTTTTATCATTATTATTATCTTTCATGTTTGAAGTTTAAACCCTCATTATATTTCTAAAATGATCTATAATAAATTAATCATTAATAAAATAAAAATAAGAAGGAAAATCGTCATTCACTATACAGATCTTGTTCCCCTCTAAACAAGAAATAAAATTCATGTGACATGCATGGATAATGAAATTCTTCCCAACATTACAAAGTATGAATTTGCATACTTTGGGTTTTATCTATACTAATATTATAAAGAAGAAACGATTGTTTTTTGTTTGTTCGTAGGGGGTAATCTCTGGAACTACCGAAGCGATTTCAAAAGTGATGGTGGCAAATTGATGGTGACAGTCCTTGTTCCAACATAGGCTATATTTTGTGTCGGTGCCGCTACCCCCAAAAGGGTGCAGGAGCGAAAAACGTTCTAAAATTTTGATTTTTTTTATACTGAAGGAACTAGAAACATGAAATTTGACATGGTAGTTACTTATAAGATATAAATGCTCTCTAAGAACAAATTCGAAAAAAAAATCAAAATTTAAAAGGTTGAGATGAGCGAAAAGCATTCTAAAAAAAACATTCTAAATTACAATTTCTATGGAATCTCTGGAACTACAGAACCATTTTCAAAAGTGATGGTGGCAAATTGATGGTAACCGTCCCTGCTGTAACATAGGCTATATTTTATGTCGGTGCCACTACCACAGGGGGGTGCAAAAGCGAAAAACGTTCTAAAATTTCGATTTTTTTTATACTGAAGGAACTAGAAACTTGAAATTTGGAATGGTAGTTATTTATAAGATGTAAATGCTCTCTAAGAACAAATTCTAAAAAAAAATTCGAAATTTAAAAGGGTGAGATGAGTGAAAAGCGTTCTAAAAACATTCTAAATTGCAATTTCTATGAAATTTCTGGAACTGCAGAACCATTTTCAAAAGTGATGGTGGCAAATTGATGGTAACAGTCCCTGTTGTAACATAGGCTATATTTTATATAGGTGCCACTACCCCCAGGGGGTTCAAAAGCGAAAAACGTTCTAAAATTTTGATTTTTTTATTTTATTTTTTATTTGTATTTTATTTTTTTAACTGGAGGAACTAGAAACTTGAAATTTGG
Source organism: Maratus michaelseni (assembly GCA_963931845.1). Lineage (NCBI taxonomy): Eukaryota > Metazoa > Arthropoda > Arachnida > Araneae > Salticidae > Maratus > Maratus michaelseni. The sequence continues at coordinate 207,803,439 of OZ007590.1, read as the reverse complement.
CATGGCAGTTACTTATAAGATGTAAATGCTCTCTTAGAACACTTTCTAAAAAGTTCAAAATTTAAAAGGGTGAAATGAACTAAATATGTTCTAAAAACATTCTAAATTACAATTTCTATGGAATCTTTGAAACTACTGAACCGATTTTAAACGTAATGCTCGCAAATTTATGGTGACAGTCTGTGCTCCAACACAGGTGATATTTTATGTCAGCGCCACTACCCTGAAGGGGTTGCAAGAGCGAAGAACATTCTAAAATTACAATTTTTATTATGCTGAAGAGATTAGAACTTGAAATTGTGCAAGATAGTAACTTATATAAGATATACATGCTCTCTAAGGACAGTTTTTAAAAAATTCGAAATTCAAAAGAGTGATATGAGGAAAAACTGTTCTAAAAACATTCTAAATTATGATTTCTATGGAATTTTTAAGAACAGAAACTTGAAATTTAACATAACTGATACTTCTTAAGACACAAGTGCACAGACAGAACAGTTTTTTAAAATAAATCGAAATTTAAAAGGGTGAAACAGGAAAAAAAGTTCTAAATTGTGATTTGATTTTTTTTTACTAACAGGATTAGAAATTTGGCATGGCGGTTACTTTTAAGATACAAATGCTCGCTAACAATGGTTTGTAAAAAAATTCAAAATTTCAAAGGGTGAAATGAGCGGAAAGCGTTTAAAAGCGTTCTAAATTGCAATTACTATGGAATTGTCAGGGGTAGAAGCTTAAAATTTTACATGGCTGCTGATTTGGTCGCACAGAACAATTTGAAAAAAAATCGAAATTTAAAAGAGTGAAATGCGCGAAAAATGTTCTAAAAACGTGTTCTAAATTACGATTTATTTGGAACTATTAAGGCTAGAAACTTAAAATTTCTCCTGGCTGTTACTCACGTAAATGATCACCCAGAAAAGTTTACTCAAAATGCGAAATGTAAAAGGACAGGAGCAAAAAAAAAGTACTAAAATTGCAATTTATGTGATACAGCTTGTATAGAAGCTTCATATTTGGTATGGTGGTTACTCTTAAAATGCAAATTCTCGCTAAGACCGGCTTCTAAAAAAATCGAAATTTAACAGGCTGGAATGAGCGCGGAAAACGGTCTAAAAGAGTTCTACATTATGATTTAATTCGATTTATTCGGGTAAGAAATTAAAAATTTAGTATAGTTGCAACTTTTAAGATGCAGACGCTCGGTATAAACAGTCTATTAAAAATTCGAAGTTTGAGGTGTAAACTGAGCGGAAAACGTTATAAATTATGCTTTTTTTCTAAATTGTTAGCGATAGAAACTTAGAATTTAACATGCCTGTTATTTTTTATACGTAAATGCTTCCACAGAACAGTTTTTACAAAATTCGAAATTTAAAAAAGGTGCAGAAGCAAAAAACATTCCAAAATTGCAATTTTAGTAGTACTGCTGGTATAGGAAGTTGAAATTTGGCATGGTGGCTATTTTTAAGATTTCAGTGCTCGCTAAAAACAGTTTCCATAACAAAAATCGAAATTTAAAAAAGTAAAATAAGTTGAAAAAGTTCTAAAAACCTTCTAAACAATGATTTATCTGAAATTGTTAGGGATAGAAACTTGAAATTTTACATGGCTGTTACGTTAGAAACACAAATGCATCCATAAAACAGTTTTTAAAACTTTTGAAATTTTAATGTGAGCAGGAACAGAAAAATTTTAAAATTGCAATTTATGTGATATAGTCATTACAGAAATTTGCTTAATTAGTGTGGCTTAACCCTTTAACGGATAAAGCACTTCAATTGCTGAAATGTTGATATAAATGATTGACACCGGAAATTATGATCAAATTTATTTGTATATATAAGAAAAAAAAAAGCGGTATTTCACATACATAATAAATGGAAAACATTTCTATTAAAATTCTGCTGTCATTGTTGAATTTCGTAATTAAAGTTTTGTGGTTTCATAGGGAAACCAATGAACGTTAAAGGGTTAATTAGTAATTTCTGAATTATCTGTGGCAGTAAAATTTCCTCTAATGAAAATAGGCCAACGAATACCACTTGGCATTTTTCAAGAATTACGCGAAAAAACTCGCGGGTTTTGCTAGTTATTATCAAAATCTCAATTATATATAGTTTCTTTAAATATGCGTTGATATATTCCAATTTCATCATGACTTGTGCATACTTATTCAAGTTTATGATCGAACATTCTCACAAGAAGTGTGTTTAACACATTGCTTTGAGGTTTAATAGAATACATTAAAACTTTGTAAGGTATATGGAATATTTCAAAAGCTATCAATGGGTGAATTTTTATTTAAAAAATCAAATGCATTGAATCTATCAAAAAAAATCTAATTTTGTTTCTTTTTATTTATTCATATTAAAATTTAGTTAATTTATAAATTTTAAACAAAATCGAATTCAAAATTTTGTATTAGAGAAAAAGTTATATCGAAAGAATAAATACAGTTACCTCCATGTTCGGTATAGAGAATAGTTTTTATTCAAAACAGCTTTTATGCAGATTACGTGCATGATTTTATGAAAATCCCTAGCAAGATTTTGATGAAATTTTAACAGCTTGTGGAAGAAATGTTTGCACACGAAATGACCTAAAATGTTGATCCCCCAGTCAATATTTTTTGTTAATATATTTCCTTTATGTTTTTAAAAAGTTTCCAAATTTTCGGCTTTTAGGAAATATTTCTAATTTGTTATCGAAAGAATGCAGTCTTTGGTTTAATAATAGTCATTTTATTTAGACACTATTTATCAAAGTGTTAAAAAATAAATTAGTCCATGCGGTTCCGTTGTGTGAGTGTTACCCTCGTGCACACATTGTATACATTTTTAGGAAAATATGCTCTATTTATGACTTAACAATTATAAAAATTAACTTGATTAATTTTTAATTTCTTGAAAATCAAGATTCAAAACAGAAATGTTTTTTAAAGCTTTGTACACTAAATAGTATAAATAAAACAGTTTAAAGCTCTGATATTTATTCAAATAAAACGTACTAAAAAATAGAAAATTATTTTTTTTTCAATTAGTGAGAATAATAGAAGTAATTCTCTATATCATTAATAACTTCCATACATTTATACTTATCCATACTCATATATTATCCATACACATATATTAAGGAATAAAGGGGAGGGGGGGTCAGTAATTTTTTATTACTCATTTGTTATGAAGTATATTTCTTCATTTAAAAAATAAATAAATAAAAAATATCCTTTTTTGAAATGGAAAAACTCTAACTATGTTTTGACACAATTATCTAATAAAAATTTGCCACCCTGCACCCTGTCTCTTATTATTCATTAATATACAAGTATGGTACAAATATATGAAAGTTATTAATGATGTAGAAAGATTTCGATTGTCTCACTAATAGGAAAAAATATTTTCTATCTTTTTAGTGTGTTTTAGTTTAATAAAAGTCAGAGTTTAAAAGTTTTTTTTATTTATTTGACACTTTTTAGCATATTTGAAAAGTATTTATGCATTCGGTTTGACTGGCCGTGCTCTAACTCTTGTAAATATATTCGGATTGCCATGTAATTCATATACGTTGTTGAGGTTTACTATGGTATGTTCGGTATTGAAAATGAAATGTATAGTATTTATAGTTTGTTTACAGGAACACTAAAAATAATTCTGTTACATTATGATCTACGGGGAGGGAATCGTTTGCAATGTATTTTAACGACGTTACTCTATTTCAAACATATTGAAATGTGTATACATCACTGAGGTATGCACTACAAGAAGCTTACTGTAGAATAGGGTGTGCATAGCATTTTATCATTCATTTACAGGGACACACAAAAATAAATCCGGTTACAGTGCTGTCTATGAGCAATAATTGCTGGAACTGAGTTTTCAGTAGTGATATGCATTTTTAAATGTAACTATTTTTTTTTTTTTTTTTTTTTTTTTTTTTTTTGCATAATACTTGATGTGTATAAATTCTATAGATAGTATACAGGGATGCAGAAAAGAATTCGAATATACATTTCCGTTTATTGATGGATATTCCTGAAAGGGAATTTTCAACTGTGTTACGAGTTTTCTAACTGAAATCAATTTTAGCATTCTATGCGGTATAGATACAATTCTATAGTAGATCATATACAGATCTTCCGAAAAAACATGCGAATACTTTTTCGACTATGGACGGTAATTGCTGAAATTTATTTTCAAATGCTCTATGCGTTTTCCAAGGTTTTTAACACGTTCCAACATGGTTGAAAAGTGTTTATGAATTCGGTTTGTCTGTCTGTCTGTCCGTGCTTTAACTCGCGTAAAAATACTCAGATCGTCATGCAATTGATATATGTTATTGAGACTTACTGTGGAATGTTCGCTATTGAAAATGAAGTGTGTAACCCTTGTAGTTTTTTTACAGGGATATTCAAAAGAATTCCATTTCATTGCGGTCTATGGTGAAAAATCATTTGCGGTTTATTTTAATGATGTTACACATTTTCAAACATATTGAAATTGATATATATCACTGAGATGCAGTACAAGAGACTAATTATAGAATGTGGTGTGCATAGCACTTATAGTTCCTTTACAGGGATACTCAAAAGAATTCCGTTACATTACGGTATATGAAGAAAAATCGTTTGCAGTTTACTTTAATAATATTTCACTATTTCAAAGATATTGAAATTGGTATATATCACTAACGGGGATTATAAGAGGTTTACTATAGAATATTGTGTGTATAGCTTATTTTATCGTTCATTTACAGGGACACACAAAATAATTCGGTTAAAGTATTGCTTATTAATAATAATTGCTGAGAATGCTTTTTCAGTTGATGAACACTTTTTAAATTTAACTCATTTTTTGTCTATTACTTGGTGTGTATAAATTGTATAGAAGGTATACAGGGCAGCACAAAAGTTCTCGAGTACATTACCGTTTATTGTCGGAAATTCTAGAAGGGAAATTTTAAACTGTGCTACGAGTTTTTTACTAACTGAACTAAAATTTAGCATTCTATTTAGTATATATACATATCTATAGATCATATACAGGGCTGCACAAAAGAGCTCGGATATTTTTCCGAATATTGGTGGTAATTCCTAAAATTGGATAATTGGATTTTTAAATATGTTATGCGTTTTCAAAATTGTTTAATTAGATATCATCTTACACCTTACGGTAAAGATTTGCAATTTTGGAAGTGTTGGAAAGTGTTACATAATCTATGCTTGATTTTTTGTTCTTGTTTTTTTTTTTTTTTAGATATCATTTTTTATCTTATTAAACAGGGAAGTTTTGTTATAGTTTTCTGAATATACTGGAAAGTATTTCATAATCTATGCTTGACGCATGATTTCTTTCTTTATTGTTTATATTTGAAAGATAATTCAAACCAGATATCAGTTCTTACCTGAAATCTTTTATCGGTTTTTTCTAATAGGGAAAAATTTAGATTATGTTTGTATGTACGAATCTAATGCGTAAAAAAATATTCTAGTCTTTGATACTTTAAATCATTTTAGATACATATATTTTACCTTTATTTTACCTTATCATACCTTTTTACATTTAAAAAAAAGTTTGATTTTACATATACTACATAGAAAAAATTGTACCCATTGGAATTCTTCAAATTGTAAAACTAGATGTTGACACTTTATTTAAAATCACCATAAAAAAATATATTGGGGGAGACACGCGGAAAAAAGGGCGAAAAAAGGAGCGACAATTGTATTAATATACATATATATATATATTTTTTTTTTTTTAACTTACCAAATTCAATCGTATGACATACGTTACGTTAGTATTTCTACCAAAGATAGATTGTCATTACTTCCGCAGTCTTACAGTATTATATAATAGGCAATTCTTAGATAACATCGAGCTTTTTCACTGTCTAGTTATAATTCATATTGTTTACCGTCCATTTAAACTTTAAACCAAAACAAAATATAGAAGCATAAAAAAATTACATTTTAAATCAAATTAAAATCCACGAAAATTCAATTAAAAGAAAATTAATTAATTCAAACGTTTATAATAAAAATAATACAAAACTTAAAAATAATACTAATAATAATAATAATTGCTTTACTGGCAAATTTCATTTACACTCTACAGTGGCTAAGATAAGCAGTACTCTTTAATTTTTTAATTTTATCCATACTTTCATACTGTTTATTTATATTTTTAATACTCTATAATTAATATATTAATCTGAACGTAAGCATTTGCATACATCCTTATTTACATACATCCTTTTTACTTGCATACATACGTCTTGCATACTTACATACTTCTTACAAAACATGCAACATAATGCTTACATACTACAACTTACGATACATACAACATAACATAAACATACATTACATACAATACAGAGCCGTAACCAGACAGCAAAGTCGGAGGGGCTTTGAAATTTTTTGGTCAGGCTAATTCACGTGCCTTTTTCTCTTCCACTTTAATAGTGAATAAATTTAGACAGAAATATAGGACAGCTATTCCAGTCATATAAAAAAAGGATTTGATATAAAAATTATAAATTTAAAATAATTTAAATTTCTCAAAATTTAAAAAGCTGTTACATGAACAGTATTATTTACATGTTAGAAATTCTATTCAGCATGTTAAAAATTCTATTCAACATTTGGAGAATCTAGCAAATAGCATGCAATTCAAATCATAATTCATAAATTTCATCTCTTATTGGAATATCTGGTTACCTTTTACCTTACTACTAAATATCTTTTGACGGTAGAAAAAGTCCCTAGTTCTGCACTGCAAAAAAAATTGTTGATTTTAAGGTATAATACTGGCACCTGGGATGCCAGTACTACATAGTAAAATCACCATATATATTTTTGTTTGTTTGTTTGTTTGTTTTGTTTTGTTTTTTGCAACGTGGCTATTTGACATTTAAATTTTTTTATCGGGAATAATAATAAAATACTATAAATAAAATGTTTCTTTATCAGTTTTCGGCATTTTTTATGTATTTCTGTCTTTTATGTATTCGGCAATTTTAAAGTGTGTTTGCAATGAAAAGTTTTAAAATCTTTCAAGCAATAGGCATACTGTTCTATTAAAAGATTATGACAGCTATGAAATGCTATGTGGGGTTCAGTCCACCTTGCCTCAATCTGGTTAAAGTCTGAATACATGCAACAAATGAAGCTAAAAGTAACCATTTCTTCCTCTGATTAGTAATCGTCCAAATGAGGAATCCTCTATTATCCTGATTCAATTATACTTAATAAATATGCATTTAAGTTGAAGAACTTTTTATAATCGGAGTTTTCAATAAATTCTTATAGCATTGTTTTTTGTTTGTTTTTTTCATCAAACGAAAATAATAGCTACCAGGGGTCGGTACAGGTAAAATTTGGGGCGTATTTAGGGGCCCTTCACAAAATTCCGTTTCATAAAAACATATACTTTTTCTTAATTTTTTTTTTTGTTGTTGTTGTTGTTTTTTATAGGTTTTAAAATGTATAATTTGCAAGCATAAGAAGTTCACCAGACAGAAAATCTTTAGCAGAAGGACTTGAAGAATAACTTCAAGTCCTTCATAAATATATTAATTTATTATTAATAAATGTAAAAAGTTCAAATTCGGGTCATTTTGAGTAAATTTTTCGAAATGAAGTAACTGAATTTAATATTTCATCAAAAATAACTTTTACTTTTCACAAAAATAGCTTTTACTTTTCACAAAACTAGCGTTTATTATTCACAAAATGTGCCCCAAGAAAAAAATCCTGCTTCGACCCCTGGCTGCTCTATCTCTAACAAAATCAATCACCTACTAAAGTCTGAAATTAAAAAAACGCTATTACTTTTAAAGGAAAGTCGCATCATTCATAATTCGATATTGCTAAGAATTTTCTATAATAATATATTTTTTTTTTTAATTCAGTAAATATAAAAAAGAGAAGGAAGAAATGAGCCTTACCTGGCCATCCATTGAACTTCTCGGCACTCTTTTATCTCTCGGCCTTGCTGAACAGTATTGAAGACAAGTGACCAAAATAAGAGCAATGAAAAGATGCCTCAACATGCTGAATTCGGGATATAAAAACGACTTTGCTGTAGAATATTCCCTTTCTCTGTCATAAAAATCCAGGTGTTGCTGCTCTCTTGCAAGGAATAGCGCATCTGAATCTGAGTTCGGAATCCCTTATCTTTTCTTTTCTCCTACACCGAAATTACGATCCCCTCCACCCCCGACCTTTCAATACCTGACAAAGGAGAGTGGGCAGTCTAAAGAAAGAAACCCACAGGAGAAACTGTTTCTATTTTCTCTAGATTTGTGTTACATATATATAACATGCCAACTTTAAATTGAAGTTTTGGTCATTTTGTTGTTTGAATTTGATAATTATTTTTAAACTTAATGGTACTCTATATAATCTAAATACTTAAATACTTGCCATCTTGTTTCACATATTTTGATTTCAAAGGTATTATATATATATATATATATATATATATATATATATATATATATATATATATATATATATATAATGATAGCTAAGTAACAATTAATTAATAAAAAATTAAAAACCGACCGCAAAAAATAAAATAAAATAAAATAAATAATAATAATAATAATAATAATAATAATAATAATAACGAAAAAAAGTTCAAAGATTCCATTCTTAACACTTTCCAACATAGTTGAAAAGTGTTTATGAATTCGGTTTGTCTGTCTGTCGTCTGTCCGTCCGTACTTTAATTCTTGTAAATATACTCAGATTACCATGAAATTTTTATATGTTTTTCATGTTTACTATAGAATGTTCGGTATTGAAAATGAAGTGTTTAGCATTTATAGCTCATTTACAGGGGCACACAAAAGAGTTCCGTTACATTATAGTCTATGGGGAAAAATCGTTTCCGGTGCATTTCAGTTATGATACTTCAAACATTATGAAATTAAAAGGGATTACTGAGGTGCACTACAGCAAGTCATATAGATTAAGAAGTGCGCAGCATTTATCTTCATTTACAGAGACGCACAAAAGGATTCGCTTACAGGACGGACTATGATCGATTTCATTGTATGAAAAAAAAATGAAATTTCTTAATAATATTCTGTTAGTGTTGGAAAGTGATTCTTAATCTATGCCTGATGCATGATTCTTCCTTCTTGTTATACTATAATTAAATTATTTCGATATTTAGAGTGGGGCAATTTAATGAAAAATCATTCCTATTTTTTTCTTTAAATTGTTAATTATTTATTTATTAACATTTTATTATAATTGGCGATGAATAATTGTTCCATTTTTCATAATTTCAAAATATTTCAAAATACTAAATAAGTTGATTTATTATTATTATTATTATTATTATTGTTGTTGTTGTTGTTATTGTTATTATTATTATTTTATCAAAACATTTTAGCCACATAATTACAAATTCATTAGTAATATTTTTTTACGGAGTAAAAAAGAGAAAAGTAAAAAGAAAAAAATTAAGTTACTTTGATCATTTAAAATAAGAGTAAGATAGCTAATATCACTAATTATTTTTGAAAATCAACATAAACAATCATAACTTATGTATAGATGTTTAAGTCAAATTATTTTCATGTAATGCTTTCGTTAGCATTTAGCCACGTAATTATAAATTCATTAGTAATAGTTTTTATGCCAGAAAAAAAAAATCCGGTTATTTTGATCATTTAAAATAAGAGTAAGGTAGCTAGTATCACTAATATTTTTTTGAAAATCAACATAAATAGTCATAACTTATATATAATGTGCTTAACAGTCAGATTATTTTCATGTAACGTTTTCGTGCTAATATTTATCGATTATCTACAATTAATTTCAAAAATATATTTTCTGTCTATAAAATGTACAAAATGCTATATAATTTGAATGTTTACTAGCTTTTTTTGTTAATACATCAAAACATTTTAGCCAAAAAATTATAGATTTATTGGTAAAAGTTTTTACGTAAAACAAGTGGATAAGTGTGATCGAAGATCGCACAAAGGGTTTCGTTTAATATTCCTTTCAGAACACTTTATCTTAATTAATAAATTCAAATCATTAATTATAATTATCCTTATCACTTATCAATATAATTTATCAATAAGAACATAGATTGCAGCACCATTAAATTTAATAATAAAATTATAACAAGAGGAAACTACTTTTAAATCAAATTAAAAATATTCAAGAACTGCTTTCCAGACAATTGTAACAGCATATGTTTGTATATCTGAAAAGCATATTAAATTATATGATTTAATTTTAGCTTAAAAAAAACGAAAGTTCTTTTAATTAAATTTATCGGACAATGAAATGCAAAAATTGAAATTTTCATCTTCCGTTGTTCAAAATAGAATCCGGAACCTTTGAATTAGGAGGAAAACACTCTACCGCTGAACCATCTAGCCTTCGCGAAAAAGGGTGAAATTAAGATTCTGTTTTAAGATCTAAGAAAATGGCTGAAATGATCGGATGTCATTAAATTAATTCATATAATAATATAATAACAAAATAATATAAGACTTTTTCAAAATTTTCTGATTTGTCAGCTATAAGTAAGCAAAATTTCAAGTCTCTAACTGAGACAGTTTCCGAGTGCGAACTCTGTGACAGACAGACAGAAAAGTCAGACGAATAGGGATGCGTCAAATAAACCAAACCCTTAAAAAAAATCAAGGATTTTTTTAGCTTGTACTACTAATATATATATATATATATATATATATATATATTAAATCAACATAAATAATCATAATTTATATATAATGTGTTTAAAAGTCAGATTATTTACATGTAATGTTTTCGTGCTAAAATTTATCGATTATCAAAAATTAATTCCAATTTATATATATATATAAGGTAAAGCCAGGAGAGATGGCACGGTCGGAGAGATTGCGCACATAGAGGTTCGGGGGGAAGGAGTAGAGTGAGAGCGCAGCGACTCCAGGTAGTTGTAGAACAACAGTAGTGGAGTGTCTTACTTGAAAGTGCACGTTGATTGCTTTGAGCGTCTAAGACAAAGTATTGCTATTTTGTTTTGTTTTCCCAAAGTAAGTGCTTGAATTTTCATAGCTATTCATCAGAATTTCTATACAATGTCAATAGTACAAAATATTTTAAACTTAAACGATTTCTCATAAGCTACTAATCTAGACTAACAATGTGAACATCAACGGTTCGTTTTAGTAGCGGCCATGTTTAAATAAAAGGCCGATAATTCTCTCCTACCGAAATTGGAGAGTTTGCGCATCTGCTACTTAGGAGAGATGGCGCATTGTTCCCATTAGTTTAAATGCTAGGAGAGATTACGCAGCTTATTGGTAAAATTGCATAAAAAATGAAAAATGAAAATGGACAAATTTTAAGTTAAACGTGTTATTAAGTTAGATAATTTTATTTTGTAATCTTATCTGGACTTGCTTTTTCTGATTCTTTAATTTTTTTCCCTTTACTTAATTTTTTTTATCGTTTTTAAAATTATTTCCTTTTTCTGATTCTTTAAGCATTAGGTTGAAATATTCATTCCCAATACAATAAAATTTTTTCACAAAAACCTTACAGAAATGACATTTAAGTATGTAATTATTATTGTTAACAATTTAATTGTAGTTATTATTAGTAACAATCTCTCCTACCCATGTGCGCAATCACACCAACCCTGTAAGGACAGATTGCGCAAAATAACTTTCTTGGTTTTATTACAACTGTTCTATTAAATTGCAACATAACAACAAAATAGCAATGGAAATGCATAAAAAACAAATGAAGTAAAAATTATTCATGGATAGTTTAGTAAAAAAATAATATTTAGATTTTTTATTGCTATTCTTTTGAATTGTGCGCAGACTCTCCTAGCTTTACCTTAGTATATCAAAACATTTTAGCCACATAATTATAAATTCATTGGTAATAGTTTTTACGTAAAAAAAAAACATCAAGGTTTTTTTAACATTTAAAATAGGTGTAAAATAGCCAATACCACTAAAAATTTTGAAAATCAACATGAATAATCATAACTTGTATATAATGGGTTTAAAAGTCCGATTTTTTTCATGTAATGTTTTCATGCAAAAATTTGCCGATTACCTACAAGTACTTTTAAAAACATTTATGTCTTACATAAAACGTACGAAAAAGTAAATAATTAAAATTATTTAGGTAATTTATTTTATTCCTTTTCTTTTTCCAAAATTCTTAACTTGTCAGAATAAAATTATTTCTATAAAAGCTTTATACATCACTCCCATAATTAATGCAACGATTTTTTTTTCAGTTCCTTAATGTATGCACTAAAAATAAGTTATTAGTCATTCAAATAAATCAATGCATTTAAAAAAAAAATCCCTGACGGCTCGGCCTACAGGCACAGGTAGATTTCGAAGACGCAGACCGTGAGGCGCCTGTTTGTCGGGAATTGCGGAAGAAATGACCTTTTTGCGATGATGCTGCAGTTGGAACTGCATACTTCGAAACCAAACTTGTTTGCAGGCGGAGCCAGCAAGGATTTTTTTTTTTTTTTTTTTTTTTTTTTGTTATAAGAGTTGGTCTTATAAAAAACATGTCAATATAAAAGATTTAGATAATATTAAGAGGATTTATAATAAATTTAAGCGGATTTGAAATTTTGGGAATTGACGAAGTTATGAATTTTTTTCTTCTAAAACCCCCCTCCCTCCCTTAAGACAATTTTTAATTATATCAAAAATCTGTCATACATAAATTTTCGGCCCTTCTCCTAGAAGTAATAATAACTTCAAACGGATTCGATATGTATCATAATTAAGAAATTATGGGGGTTTTCTGTTTTCACAAAAAGTCCCCCCCCCCCCCATTCCCCGTTAAACTAAGCTCAATAGCCAGGAGCAATAATAAACAATCCTTTTAAAATTTCTTCAAAATCATTTTATCTTTTTTTTAAAAATCTTCATGAAAATCGCCTTGAGGAAAAATATTAATGTTTGAGTTTGTCAATTAAGTTAAAAGCATTTGAAATAAAAATAAATGACAAATAATTTTACAACCACAGATCGTACTGAATTCCGTAAAATACTATTTATTTTGGCTAAATAAGAATATGCATTAGAACAGTTGAATAAATAAGCAGTAAATAAATAAATAAATAAGCAGTAATATTGAATAAATAAAAATTGAATAAATAAACAGTTGAATAAAATAAGCAGTGATACGTTGCCGCGCATGCGCGGTGGCGTATCACTGCTTATTTTACTGTTTATTACTGTTAATTTTACAGTATAATACTGACAGCTGGAGTGCTAGTATTATACTGTAAAATCAACCCTTTTTCCTTTTTTTTTTTTCAGTGTAGATAAAGCAGGATTCCGTTAATTGTTCTTGACTTTCAATTTCTTCCTCTATATCTAATAAAGATTTATCACGAATATTTTCATACTAATAATTATTCTGCACAATAATAATAAAGGAATTTATAAATATTTTTAATTACTGATGACAAGAATTTTGTAAGCTGAGAATCGCAATAAAAATCGTAATAAAAATATTATTGTGGTAACTTTTCATTTATGCATCTTTGGATTGCATATTTCTGAATTATAAGCATATTTTTTCAATAAATAGTGGGGAAAATAATAGTTTAAGTTTCTCTCTTAAAAGCGTTAATTTAAATCAATTCTCTCATTTATATGCAAGAAAATAAAAAGAAAAACTAAAAAGAAAAAAATCCCTGACGGCTCGGTTTACAGGTGCAGGTAGATTTCGAAGACGCAGACCGTGAGGCGCCTATTTATTGGGAATTGCGGAAGAAATTACCTTTTTGCCATGATGCAGCATTTGAAAACGCCCATTTCGAAACACCTAACTTCTTTGCAGGCGGAGCCGGCAGGGATTTTTTTTTTTTTTTTTTTTTTGCTATAAGGGTTGGTCTTATAAAAATCTTGTCAATATAAAAGTTTTAGATAATATTAAGAAGATTTATAATAAATTTAAGCGGATTTGATATCTTTTGAATTGACGAAGTTATGAATTTTTTTTTCTTCTAACCCCCCCCCCCCCACACACACACACACACACACACACTTGGGACCATTTTTAATTATATCAAATTCTGTCATACATAAACTTTCGGCCCTTTTTCTAGAAGTAATAATAACTTTAAACGGATTCGATAGGTATCATAATTAAAAAATTATGGGGGTTTTCCTGTTTTCACAAAAATCCTCCCCCCCCCCCCCCCTGGTTCGATTTTGCCCATTAACGAACTTGGCCGAGATTTTATGCTCTTTGATTTATGTATCAGTTTGGAAGAGATTTGTGCAGAATTATGGGAGTTATCGTGTCCATAAAAAAGTGACATAGATAGATAGATAGATAGATAGATAAAGTTTTGAACTGGGGGGTGGTTCTAGGAGTCGTAATCGGTGTAGATCTGCAAAAAATTTAAAAATTCCAACTTTGGGGATAATGTAATAGGTAGTATTTCTTACGAAATCTACGTAAAATGTTCTAAATAGTTATGATTTTTTTTTTCTTTACACAATCCAGTATCATAATTCCTGGAAAATTCCTGAAAGTTATCAAAACCAGCAAATTCTGCATACGATGTAACATACTTTCTTGTCTTTTGTTATATTTATAGTGGGATACATTAATTACGTGAAATTTTTTAATTGTAAAGCTGCGGAGGAATAAATAAAAAGGTAAGAACTTATACAAGTTATAATATATTACATCAAAAAGCAATCAGAAAACAGTGAAAACGAGTTTAGCTTGAAAATTCTACTTACAAAAAAAGTATAAAATGCATAAATTGTATTTTTCTTAAAATGCGCAAGTAAGTGAAATGTATTATATATTTAATACGATAAAAAATTATAGTAGTTGACTGAGAAATTTTTTGCAGTCCATTTTTGTTTAGTGAGGTGATAACATCTAATCCTAATCTATTCAGTAGCAGCAAGTAATTAAAAATTATCTTTTGCTTTATCTACGAAGACGGAAGTAAAAAATACTTTGATTTCCTGGAAATAACTAGAAAAAAATCAAAAAGCAAGGCTTGGTATTAAGAATTAAGTTATATGTTAATTTTTTTTAATTGAGTATAATATAATACATTTCACTTATAATACATAAAAAATTATAACTAATATAATCTTTTAAATATTTTATCAAAGTGTAAAAATGTCCTTATTCATACTTTACATAATTTTTCTATGAAAACAAAAGCATTAAATTTTCTCATTCGTACATCGCGTCACATGTATTTAACAGTTATGTGAGGGTTTAATTCGGTCCCTTTTATCATATATATTATTTCTGTTGTCAAGTTCCTTTTTTTATGTATTTACAAAACGCATAACAACGAATGAGGCGTCATTCGGAAGGTCTTTGAACCGGCTTTTGACATAGTACATTCACATTTCACTAAAGCATGTTTTTTGATTAAAAATTAAATCAGCATTGTTTTTATAAATGAAATGAAAGGTTTTTTTCCAATCAATGTTGCTACAAGAAATAAAATACCGCATTATATTGTGCTCAACAATGACTATAAAAAAAAAAAAAAAAAATAGTACAATAAAGATAAAGTGGGACGTCTATGCACGGTCTTATTTTATATTTTTGATTAAAAAGAAAAATTTAAATTCCAATTTAGTGGAAAAAGACACACTCTAAAAACGACACCTTCAAAACTGAACAAAAAATACTCAAATCTGAGTATGTCGCATAGTCAAAATGGCTCCGAATCAAAATGACTCAAGTTTGAAACATGTATATACTCATTTCTGAAAACATGCACACACTCAAAAATAAATCATCATGTGCTCATATTTGAGTATGTTACATGTTTTAAATATGAGTATGAACTGACTTCTATGTGCTCATTTTTGAGTATTTCCATTTTTTTTAAATAAGTTTGAACTGATTCTAATAATTTTTGAGTATGTCTGTGTTTCAAAAATGAGTATGAACTGTACTCAGTTTTGAGTATGTCCATGTTTCAATATTCTGAGTATTTCTGGTATTTCAGAATTGAAAGCATTGGGTCATCATATTTGAAACAAAACGTTTCATAACAAAATGAAAACATCGATTTACTCAGATTTGAAAGTGTCATTTTTCTCAGTGCACCATCGATCGATCAAAGCAGTTGGCATTTCACGAGTAGCCGTCATCCTTTACAACTAAAATACCATTGCTATTTTTTTTTCATCGCGATTGCATATTGCTATCTTCGATTAGTTTTTACTGTAACTTTGATGGAATAAATGAGGTGATATTCTGGCTTTTATTCTTAATTTTTCTTTAGAAGTTTAAACCTGCATCTAAAAAATATTAGATATTGCTAAAAAAAAAATACTAGACTGCAGTGCGAAATCCTCACATCTCCTTTAATTGAGATACTTTGAATTTTTTTTACCACTTTTTATTAAAATGTTCTTAATTTGTGTTTGACATGCAATGGTATCTCAGTTTATCACATAAATAGCTTATAATGCATTATATCTTTTTACAACATCATTATTCTGAAAAGACATATTTTAAAGAAATATTTTATATAAACTTTATAATAGGTCAAATCTCCCTTAAATGAGGAGCTAGGATTCACTAAATGTGAACATTACAGTAAAAGTAAATACATTAATAAAACAATAACAAAGCATTTATCATTTATAAAATTCGATCATATGCTATCAATTTTACATAAATATCTCAATTTGCATACTGAATTAGTAATAGTTTACCATTATTTATTTTAATACAAAGCTGACATAATGAAACTGATGTTTCGCATCGAAAGTTTCACAAATTCATGAAGATTTTTATAATCAAGTAAGTCAAAATCAAATTTCAATTTTAAATTTATACACTTTATGTACCATTACTCACTATTCAGTATTGTAGCTTAAAGAACATTTTTAAAACTAACACAATGACAATATCTTCAATTTCTGCATAAACAAAATCTTAAGTTTTCTGGCTGAATAATTTATTCTGAATTGTAATCCATTTTTACTTAAATATACTATATTTCGCAACATTTATTATTTTGCTTTTTTGCATTCAGGTTGAACATAAATATTACATTATAGTTTATATTCAAAAATTATTGCAATACGTTATGTTATTTATAATAAAAATAAGCAAATTATTATTTTTACTTAATTTAAATCCATTTATTAAATATCTAAAATGAAAGGAATTAAACTAAATGGAAAATAAGAAATTTGCCCCTGGTCAAACATCCAACAACTGCCAGTGTGAAAAAATTATTTAATATTATTAAGTAAAATATACTTTAAAACAAAAATACCTTCATTAACTTTATTTACAAATGCTATAGAAGTTTACAATCAATGCGTTTTTTTAAAAATGGTAATAATAATAATAATAACTCAATTAGCCATTGTGCGGTACGACCCAAGTCTAAAACTCTTTTAATTAAAAAATTATAATAAACTCAAAATGTACGAATTTGACAGAAGTTGAGTTTATAAATTTTAGCGTACTACCAATTTTTCTATTATAAAAGGATTTTTTAAATTGCTCTTTTCTTATTGAGTTAAATAGTAATAAGCTACGAGGGAAAGTCATTAAGTAAGTCACAAAAGATAATTAAATAATAACTTACAATGATATTCACTTCAAAACTATTTTTATTTCTCAACATATTCTCCACCAATATTTATGCACTTATATCATCGTTTTATCAGTGCCGCAACACCAGCTGCATACAATTCTTTGGGTTGCTGTCTCAGCCACATTAGGACTTCAAGTTGAACCTTTTCATCATCTGTGAACATCATCTTGCTTCCAAGATGGTTTTTTAGTGGACTAAACAGATAAAAAGCGCTTGGGGCTAAGTCGAAGCTGTATGGTGGATGTTGAAGAAGTTGCCAACCAAACTTTTGAAGTCCTAATGTGGCTGAGACAGCAACCCAAAGAATGCTATGCAGCTGGTGTTGTTGGCACTGTTAAAACGGTGATATAAGTGCATAAATATTGGTGGAGAATATGTTGAGAAATAAAAATAGTTTTTAAGTGGATATCATTGTAAAGTTATTATTTAATTATCTTTTGTGACTTACTTAATGACTTACCCTCGTACAATGCATTAAAGTAAAGCACAATGCAATGTATTAAAGTTGGCGTGTAAGCTCGATAGCTTGCATGCCAACTCTTTGAAGTGGAAATCACAAAATGCTAATTTTGTTTTGTTTTGTTTTATTCTTACTGCGAATATCTAAAAACAACAATAATTATTAGTAGAATTGATTTGTAATATGATTGTAATCAATATCTAAATGCCAAAAGAAAAGTTTTAAATAAAATAAGGGCAGTGGATAAAATAAAAGTTAGATTTAAAAAAAGAAGAAGAAGAAGAAAGATAAGGTGGAGAATTTGATAAGGCATAAAAGTTAGATAAAATAAGGTCAAATCTCCCCTACGGTTATAAATATCCCAAGTTTTACTTCCTAAAAAAAAATATAATAAATTAGATTAAATTATGATTCACGTAATTAATATTAAATGGCATTAAATAACGCATTTTAATAACACATACGATTAAATAACACATTCATTGTCATACTCAAAAGGTTAAATTATTTCGAAAGTTTTCTTTTCAGAAAATATTGCTCATCTTAAAAGATATTCTGTTCTGATACGAATCATTTTTAACGGATTAAATTATTTAAAAGTTAAAATGTCAATGCTTCCACATTATATTGCCATTAAAATAATACGTAGATATCATTTTAATTCATCTCTTATATATACAGAAACTTCCAACTGAAAAAATCCTCTCACTTTAATTGCATTCGGTGACATTTAGATCTTCCTAGAGACATAGACGCCCACGGATTTATTCATTATTACAAAATAAAGATTAGTATTTTTTTGGATTTAATGAGCCAGTGGGGTTTTAATATTGGCTTTTTAAAAATAACGAGCTTATAAAATACCAAACATTTTTTTTTCTTTTTTCACAAAACGTTCCGATTTGTTTATTACCTCATATTCAAAAATTATATATTTTTATCTGCACTTAATCGTTTCAAAACTGAAATTTAACAAAATTTAACAAACAGATAACAAACGATATTTTTAACAAAATGGATAAAGATCCATGGAAAAATAAATTTTTCTCTCAGAAAAGAAGAAAAAAAGAAAAGCCCTAGGGGAAGTAGGGTGAAAATGTATACTCGGGTGAAACCGGATATCTCAATTTTGACTCAATTTGAGGAGCTCTCCAACGAGTAAAGTTTGAAATACTTAACTTTAAGCAAGCAAAAGAAGCGCTCATCACGGTATCTCCAAGATGTCATTTGTGTAGTTTCTGTATCGGAAAGTTTATTTCATCGTTTTTAAGTGCTTTCTTAATTACATAAATACGTAGCACCTATAGTCGTCGTCTGGTCCGTCCGTCTGTCCATCTGTCCGCAGATAACAGCGCTAAAACTACCCAATCGAATGATTTGAAATTTAATATATATAATCGTTGCAGAATTTTGTCTAGTCATTTCAAATTTTATGAAAATCGAATCAAACTTAAAAAGTTATTAATGAAAGTTTTCTTTATTATTATCCTATCATACATAATCTATATAATAAAAGCGCAAGTCATGTGACTGAGGAAATCAAATAAGGGCTAACCACATCTTTTTTCATATGCCAAGCGGCCATTTTTATTAAAAATTATTTTTTCGAATCAAATTGCATAAAAGTTACATTTTTAGAAAGATCATTCAAAAAAATTGTTTGCTTGAGAGATGAGATACATTCAACAATGTATAGATTCTCAGATAACTTCAGTGGAAATTAAGTTAACCGAATATCTCAATCCATTCGAGTAAATAAACACAGGAGATTCGTTCATTATGAGTCATAAAAATATTAAACCATGGAAGTAATCATTTGCAAAGCAAGATCTCCATGGTGAAAAAAATTTCACATTTGTATACGTGGGCATACGTAATAAGAAAAAAAAAGAGGGGTGGCATGCTCATTTCGCTCCTAGCAGACGACATAATTCTGAAATAATGAGGATGATTTTTTTTACATTGTGAAACTAGTTTTAAAACGAACACACCTCATATGTCCCGTTTAACGTACAATTTCCAAATTGTTTGTTTTAATATTGGATAATTTTTAAATTTCTTAAATGTGAACATATTTAAAGTTATTGAAACTTTTTATATTACTGCGTGTACCTTAATTTAATAAGGCTTTATGCCCCACAATGAAACTGTTAAAGGAATTCTGTTCTCAAAAAAGAAGAAATGTTAAATAAGTCCTAGGGGAAAGTAGAGTAAAAATGTATACTCGGTTGAAACCAAATATCTCAGTTTAGACTCAATTTGAGCAGCCCTCCAGCGAGTAAATCTTGAAATACTTAGATTTAAGCAAGTAAAAGAAGCTGCCATCACGGTATCTTCATGCTGTCATTTGTGTAATTTTTGTGTCAGAAAGTTTATTTCATCGTGTTTGTTTTAATTTTCGTACTTTTTTAAATTTTTTAAACATGAACACGTCTAAAGTGATTGAAGCTTTTTATATTATTACGTGTAGTATATTTAATAAGGTTTTATTTCTCTCAATGAAACTGTTGCTAGCATTTATATATACATTTTATGACTCTCTTTACAATTCTCATTCTCTTGGGATAAGACCGGATATTCTACGTGGGATAAAAACCAACACAATGCTTGGGTAGCCGGTAAAAATTCTTGATGATAAAAGCAGTCAAAACTACGTGAACAAGAATTTTTATGAATCTTCTAAAACTGATAAAGGGGGTTCTTTTCTGCAATTTCTCAAATTGTGATGAAGATAATTATCCTTTTTGTCTTTAAATATTAAATCATTAGATTTATAATTAAAATATTGTGAGTTAAGTTCCTTAGTTAAAATTGTAAAATAAATATTTCGCTTATTTTCGAAAGAAAGTCTAAAGTCTTTCATTTCCTGTAAGATCCCTGTCATTTCCTCTGGTCTTCCACTAAAAAAAAAAAAATTATAATAATAATAATAATAATAAATTGATTTTAGAGTATATACCCAGAAAAAGGAATTGATTAAAACAACAAAACATGTTTTGTTGAGTACATTTTGGTTGTTTAAGCAAAATTTTTAGTTGAAGTAAAAAAAATTGGTTTTGTTGCTTGGACAAAAAAATATTGTTAACACTCTTACAAAATTTTAACAAAATTTCATCACTTTTACTTGAATTAACAAAATCTGTTTTTTTTTTTAATTTTACAATAATTTTGTAATTCCAGCAAAATTTTGTTGTTTTTGCAAAATTTAAATTGTTGTGTAGTAGCCATAACTCTCTCACGTAACTCGATTTATTTGACTTATATAGCTATATAATTAAAGGATTAACATAATTTTTGATAATTACAACTTTTTTTCATTGAAAGTTTTCGACTTCCGGTTTCCGACGGATTTTAGAAGGTCCTGAACACGATTTGACTGTTTTTAGAAAATGACTGTCAATGACTCTACCTGTCTGTATGTGACAAAAATTTTGTGGGCGCTCTATCTCAAGAACTAATGCACGGAATTTAATAAAACTTTATATTCAGTTACTTCCTGATATAGATTGTTGCTGATTAGTTTTTGGTGTAAATCGCGCAACAGGTGGCGTTGCTATGTTGCATTTTTCGCGATTTCTGCAATAGCTCTATCTCATTTTCAGCAGTGAATTACGCCTGTAATCTTTGAATAATAACCAATGAATTTTTATACTGCTTTTTGCAAGCGTAATTCACTGTTGAAAATGAATTAAAAATTAACTATGTGTTGCCGTATGCTGGGCTTTGTATTGTCGTCTCATGTTCGCCGCAGAAATTTACGTGCTCCTGATGACATTACCATCTTGTGCTGCGGTTGCAGCCGTTCCGACATATATAAGAGAGAGAAATGCCGAGCTCAGATATCGTTCCTTGTAGCTCAGTGGTAGAGCCTCAGAGCGCTGTTCTGAGGACCCGGGATCAACTGCCGGCTTGGGCAATTTTCACTCTCTCGGTTTGCGCTTGAAAAAAAAACAGGATAAAAATTCACGTTATTATTCAAGGCTTACAGGCGTAATTCACTGCTGAAAATGAATTAAAAAATAGTTAAAATTGCATATTTATATTGGTTCATCTAACAAAAGTTTTTGTAGTATAAACAAAAACAAGTTCGTAATATAACATATTTTATTATTTAAACAAACAAAATATATTTTGTTGAAAAAAGAAAATAGATTGTTAAAATAACACATAGCATATATCTATGTAACAAAAAGAATTTTGTTAATTCAAGTAAAATTGAACCATTTTACTTGAATTAACAAAACATTTTTTTGCTGACGATACAATTTTTTTTTTTTTTTTTTTTTTTTTTTTTTTTTTTTTTTTTTGAATTGCAAAAAAAATCAACAATATTTTATTTTTTTTTTTGTTGATTCAAACAAAATTTCCATTGACCTATATTTAAACGAAAAGTTTTGTTGGGTCAACCAAATTTTTGGTGATTCAACAAAACTTTTTTTCTGGGTGCACTTTCCAACATATTTGAAAAGCGTTTATGAATTCGATGTGTCTGGCCGTGCTCTAGCTCGCGTAAATATAATCGGATAGCTATGTAACTGATATATGTTATTCAGATTTACTATGACATATTCGGTATTGAAACTGAAGTGTTCCTAGTTAATTAACAGGGACGCTCAAAAATATTCCGTTACAGTATGGTCTAAGGGGGGAAATCGTTTGCAATGTATTTTAATAATGTTTTACTATTTCAAACATATCGAAATTGATGTATATCACTGAGGTACACAACAAGATACTTACTGTTGAATAGGGTGCACATAGCATTTATCGTTCATATACAGGGACACAAAAAAGTATTCGGTTACAGTAACTGTCTATGAGAGATAATTGCTGAATGCGCGTTTTCAGTTGTGATATGCATTTTTTAAATTAAAATTTTTTTGCATATTGCTTGTAGTGTATAAATTATATGGATACAGGGCCATACAAAAGAATTGTAATACATTTCTGTTTAATGACAGAAATTGCTGAAAGGGAATTTTTAACTGTGTTAAGCGTTTCCTAACAGAACTAAATTTTAACATCATATGTAGTATATATACTAATCGATAGATCATATATATATAGAGATTCATAAAAGATTTCTAATTCTTTTCCGACTATGAGTGGTAATTGCCGAAACTGTGTTTTCAAATGTTTTATGCGTTTTCCAAATTGTTTACTTTGATATCATCTTTCACCTTATTAAACGGTGAAGTTTCGTTACAGTATTCTGAATGATGTGTTGGAAAGTGTTTCATAATATGTGCTTGAAGCATGATTTTTCTTTCTTGTTTTAAAAGTAAAATAAGAAAGAAGCTGAATTTTATTGTCTTTGTACTTTTTCAGGACATATCGGGTAAATTAAAGATATCAACTATACAGTCGGACGCCGTTTATACGTATCCTTTATTTGCGTTTTTTCATTTAAGGTAATTACAGTACCTGTGGTGCACATCGTACCAGTAATGGACACTATTGAATCTACTATTGAATTTTGAGTTTTCACTACTGGCGCATTTTATGCTCTTCGAAAAAAATCAATTTTGTGAAGAAAATGTTTAAAGCTGTAAATTTTTGAAGCACTGTCGTGTACAGAAAAGAGTTATTTGATATACCAAACACTCGCTGTGTTATATTAAAAATAGGCGAAAAATGTTCTTAAAGGACCCACTACTGGTACCTTATAAGTTTTTCAATTCAATTACACGCCCCCTAAATTTTAAATACAGATTTTTTTTTTCTTCAGTAAAAATGTTTCCTCTTTAAAATTATCTATGTTTCATTCTGATTAATTTCCCCTTAATTGTTCATTATTCTTTCTGAAAACGTATATTTTATTGTAAGATATGAAGGTTTTTTAAACCAATCATATACATTGTTTCTGATGTCAATATCCCTTTTTCTATGCACATACAAAATTCACAACGATGAAGGAGGTATCATACGAAAGATTTTTGAACATGCTTTCGACATATTACACTCACATTTTGTTAAAACACATTGTTTGATTAAAAATGTCCGTTAGTTATAAATCCGTGAAAAAACGTATCGGCAAATAATTCCAAAGATTTCAGTACGAAAGCCTCGCAAGGATCCGTTGGTATACGTTACGTTTAATAAATATTTGAAATAGAAATGATCATAAGCAATTTCTATTAATTATTTATTTTGTCTTTTGTATCTCTCTCTCTCTCTCTTACTCTGAGTGTGTGTATGTTTTATATCAGACATTAGTCAGAAAGCTTAGACAGCTATCACCCCCTTACTTTTCCCGAAATCACTGTTTTTTTTTATCTAATAGTATGCAAAATCTGCCCATTTCCATAGCTCCACTAAGGTCGATCTCAGCACCATCAGAAACAAAATCTTGGTGACACTTACGTATTAATAAATAAACAAAATATTTCTGTGTATATGCATAATTTATAACTATATTAAAAGATTGCTACAATATTGCCTATTCAACTTAGATTAAAATTTATTTAAAAATTATCTTTTATAAAAATTTATGAAGTACTGAGTATCACTACACTATAGTCATATTTTATATTTTTATTTGAACATATATTAGTGTATTGAAGGCATTTCAAGCATATGATTTTCTTAGAGACATTCGCTTGAAAATCGCAGAAACTTTTCCTTGAAATGTCTGTCGATCGATTTTCGACCTTTAAATATTGTCCAAGTAATATTGTTTTCTTTTTTTACACGTGCCTTTCCCCTAACTGCTGTGTCGCCAAGCAGTCTGCGAACACCTGCAGGAATTCCAAAACTTTTCCCTCTGGAACTCAAGACAGGTGTATCTCCTATCCCATCCCCATGTAAACATTTCTTTTTGGGAAGCGTTGTTTAAAGAGATCAGAGAAGACGGTCAAACTCAAAAGAAAAGAACTCTTGAATGCACAGCCGATGAAAGGATTCTTTTCTTGGTTCAACCTGCACTTTCTTTGTACAATTTCACTAATGATAGAAGTAAACCTTTTTAGTGACATAAAAGGGAACTCGATGAAAAACTGAAAAGGCAAATCCTGTGTAAATGGTTCAGCCAGTCTTTTATTCCAGAATTTAATGATTTTTTTTTTCAACAATAGATAAAGGCAAAAAATATACCATATTATCCTAATAAGTTAGATTTATCAGAATTATTGAGCTGTTTTCCTCAAGCAATATACACTAAATGATTAGTAAGGAATACGGAAAAATGTCTTGTGGGAGTGGATTATCTAGAAATTTGAAAGACGAGATTTCACATGTTATTATCAATTACAGATATTTTATTTTTATTTTTATTTTTATTTATTTATTTATTTATTTATTGTATTTTGTCTCTCTCTCTTTTTCTGAGTGTGTGTGTGTGTATGCACTGCACGTGCACGCATTATGTGTATTAATGTATAAGTACTTATATATGCGATTAACCAGTACTGTATTGTACCTTAATTAACCTGTACAACTCAAATTTTCTATAACTCGAAGCATTTGCCTTTTCGAGCTTTGGTCGTGCTGTTATGTGCGTTTAATCTTTGTCAATACTTAAACGGACAGTTGCAGATGCAGTATTCCAAAGAAGCCTCTGCACTTTTTTTTTTTTTTTTTTTTACTGATTATTTGGAAACATGAGTGCCAACTATGCCAGAGTTTTGGGAGAAAGAGAAATTTACTTTCCTATGAAGAGAGGGATGAATATGCATGTATATATGTATGTTTATGCAGTTCTTGTATGTATGAAATCTTCATTAAACTATTAAAACTAAAAGAAAGAAGAAGAGAGTAGGAAAAATACATGAGGTTGAATAAATATCAAGAAAATTTTAGATTTACCCTTCATACCTAAGAAGAACCATTCCATAAAGAGTAAACTTGGAGTGTATTGTGTTTCCTGTCACTTGGACGCAATTTAATATGCAACAATTTTTTGCGAAGACATTCAATTGAAATTTTTCATAATAGAAAAATATAATAATATTAACAATAACAAAGTAATAGAACTTGTTCCGACAATCTAATGCACGAAAGTTTTAATTATATATTCAGTGCCTGCTTATCGCAAACGGGACAGCTGCTCAAGGCCCTTACTTTTAATGGAGTTCTGAAAACTCTAAAAATACCAATGCTTAAGACGATTTCATATTTTTTTATTATCATTATTTTCAAAATATAGATAAAATGCTTAAGTGATACAAATAGAAATAACAAAAGGCTTATAAAAACCTTTTTATTATTGACATACGATTGAACGCTCATGCGGCGCCATTTTCAAGATATATAACGATAAACAAAAATATTCTCGCATTTTTTTAAAAATAAACTATGAAAACATGAATCACAAGATCATATATGTAAAAAAAAAAAAAATTTGAATTAATTTGAATTTATTGACAGGTTTAAGGTTATAAACCTGTCAATAAATTCAAATTCCCCTCCACCAAATCTCCTGTTCCTGATCTTCGTAAATGGGGAATTTATAATGTTCCTTGTAATGGCTGTGATTTATCTTATATTGGTCAAACTAAAAGAAATCTCGAAATCCTCTTAAAAGAACACTCTCGTTATGTAACTAATCAAGAAATTTCTAAATCTTCTATTGTCAAGCACTCTTGGGATTCCGGCCATTGTTTTAATTTTAAAAATGCTAAAATTATCTTTAATGCTAATAGTGTCTCTGAATTGGACTTTCTTGAAAATTTAGCTATTTATCTTAATCGTGAAGTTATTGTTAATGATAAATCTGATTCCAGAATGCTCTCTGCTGCTTGGAAGAACCTCTTCACTACTTCCATGTAATTTATTTTTGTATTGATTCATTTTAGTCTGTTTTTATATATATTTATATATTTTGGTTACTTATTTAATTCTTAATTTTCATCTGTTTCCATTTTTTTTAAATATATTTATGTGCTTTATTTTTTTTCCCATTAATTTTTATTTATTTATTTATTATTTATTCATTTTATTTTATTTATTCTATTTTATTTATTTATTCTATTTTATTTATTTATTTATTTATTTATTTTTTATTTATTATTATTTTTTTAAATTTATTTATTTATTTTTTTTTTCACTTCTTTATTCCCCTTCTATTTTGTATTCTGTATTGTTTTGGTTTTACTCTTCTGTGATTGGCTGTTGTCTTCTGTTTTCCTATTGGCTGTTGATTTCTACTTTCCTATTGGCTGTTGCTTCAGCTTGTTTCCTCTCATTTCAGTCTTGCTGCTGCTTTCATAGTAGACGCACGTCTTTTTGCGCCTGACGAAGAAAGACTCAGATCTTTCGAAAGGCCTAGCGCATTTTAAAGCTGTTGATGATGTTTTAAGAAGTTATTTTAGTTCTTAGTGATTCACACCAGTTTCAACTTATTATACTTGTCCTAAAAATCAATTTTAATTTTTCACGCAGATTTTAATTATGTTTTTATCTATGATATAAACTAGTTTTTTTCTTAGTTTCTATTAATTAAATTTGTAATCAAAAAACGTTTCAAACAACATTATTAAAACTGTACAGTTTTTTTTTTCTATTTAATCATTTTTTTTTTTTTTTTTTTTTTTTTTTTTTAACCAAGATTTAATAAATATTTCGAAACAAATTCTTGGAGTAGCTTATTTCAAATTCGATCAAAGATTACAAAAACAATAAAAAATAAGAAAAATTATAGATGCATTAAAATTCTTTTAAATTCTTACACGAAAAGTAAAGTTTAGCATCAACACAAAATATCTGGTTTTTATTTATCTTGCTTCTAGCTGAAAAGGAATCTCATTTTCATCTGCTCTATCTGGATATCCAGAAGGGAATAAAGAATAAAAATATCAGCAGAGTCTGATTCCTAAGGGAACAGCGTAAACCTTCTTCAAACGTAATGAAAGTAAGAATTGAAAGTAGGAGGAATAATAATAATAATAATAATAAAAGTAGGGATTAGAAAATATTTTGATAAAATAACATTTTTAAAATATTAATTTAAAATATTTAATTTTATTTGTTCAACAAGCTTATTTTTATTTATAGATCAAAGAATGTGCATTCTTAAATGATTAGTGTTCAGTAAAAGCTTTATTTTTAAAGTAGTGTAAACGTTTTTTTTTTTTTTTTTTTTTTTTTTTTTTGTTAAATGTTTGTTTTTAATAATTTCTTCATTCGGCAATGGCTTTTTAATACTTTCCAACATAGTTGAAAAGTGTTTATGAATTCGGTTTATCTGTCTGTACTCTAACTCTCGAAAATATACTCGGATTGCCATATAACTGATATATGTTAATGACGTTATTTTAATGATACTCTATTATAAGTATAATGAATGATATAAATTAATGAGGCGTTCTAAAACATGCTTTCTGTAGAATGGGGAGTGTGAAGCATTTATAGTTCGTTTACAGGAACACCCAAAAGAATTCCGTTACATTATGATCCACGGAGAAAAACTATTTGCGGTGTATTTTTTAATGATGTTACTATATTGCAAACATAATGAAATTGATATGAATTGATTAGGTGCTCTTAAATATGCTTTCTGTAAAACATGGAGTTAAAGCATGTATCATTCGTTTATAGGGTCACACATGCATACATGGGTTTCTTTGCACAAATAAGCATTTCACTTCCAAGCGTGAAGAATGAGATTTATTTATATTAAACCCACAATCATGACTTGGCCTCTAAATTATCCAAGGAAACTGCTATCCAGCTGACTCGTCTGCGAATTGAGCATTCAAAAATCAGTCAGAAACATTTTTTACTTCGGGAAAATGTACTCACGTGTCCTCATTGGCGCTTTCAGCTCCTGACTATTCATCCATCATCTTTTTAATGACTGCACGGGCTTATACGACACCTGTATAAATTTTATTTAAATCATCACCACCTAGGCCAGGGATGGCGAACCTATGGCACGCGTGCCATACGTGGCACGCAACAGATTATTTTCGGCATGCCGCCGAATGAACAATAGATTCTGAATCAAAATATAGTGAAACTGCACAAATACATTGCACGAATTAATACTGGCTGAGTTTGTCTAAATTAGATTGGTTCGGTTGGTTGTCATATAGATTGAAGGAACTGAATGAATATAGTTCAATATTTGCTCAATTGTTTGTTTTTTCAAATTAAGAAAAAATTAGTAATTATCGAAAAGGAAAGATTGTCTGGCATTTTAAGTAAAATTGTCGATGTCAATTTTTTAGAAATTATATTTTCTAACATTTGCTAACAACCAAATTTTAACTATATTTGTTTAATCCTAAAAACAACATTTTAAGTAGTTTTGATTCATTATTATTTGATCCATTACATTTTTAGTCGTTGGCACGCCATGGTCCCGTAAAATATTTTTTTGGAAATATTTGGCACGCGGAGAAGAAAAGGTTTGCCGACCCTGACATAGGCTGACAAAACCTCCTTGGAGAAGGGGGACACTTCATGTGTCACTTTACCTTTTTAAAACATGCAACCTTTTATTTTGATAACTCTTTCCAGGAAAAATATCTGACTGCATCTGCGTTTTGTTGAAAAAATAAACGTTTCACTTCCAAGCGTAGCAGATCAGCTTAATTCACTCACCAGACAAAGAAACTGTGCGAACCTATAGAAGTTTTCACTTCAATAAATTTCGTATTTTAATATGTATACACCTCCTTTGAAAAAAACCGTCATATTTAAAAACTGTATTTAATTTGTATACTTTTTGTAATTGGATTGTTTTGTAAGTGGTTTTCTATCATTAGCATTTTAAGATATAATCGATGTAATTAAAATATACAAGGTGTCCCAAAAACATTGAACTCGGGTCTTATTCCTTAAATATTGATCATAAATATATATTATAAATCACAAAGTTACGTAAAAAAAAAGTACAGAATTTTATGAAATCGATTAAAATTTTCAGGGGATTAAATTGGAAGAAATACAAAATTTTAATTTTTATACGACCCCCGTACAAAAAAATTACCCAATGAGCAAAATGTACCCCATATACTAATAAGATCATGTACAAAATTTCAATATTTTATTATAAAAAGTCGCAGAGATATGTTTAAACAAAGTGGGTGAGGAATTAATTGTAAATTAAAATGTAAATGTTTACAGCTAGAGTGCAGATGACGCGACGCAGAAATGCATCATAAGCAAATAAAATATGGCTCTTATATCTTTAGTTTTATTTACAAATTTACATAACTAAGCTTCCTGAAAAATACCTTAAAATTTTACATGTTGAATTACAGAATAAAACATGGAAATGGCACTGTCAATGAACATTAAAACAGCCAGTAAACAGAAGTGTTATCAGACGAATGCAGCTCTGTATTGGCATGGATGGCAAATATTTTGAACAAGCTTTCTAATAAAGTTATTATTTCTACACAGTTTAGATACTTTTGTACCAATAAATAGCACAAATATTATTTATTTATTAATTTTTTTTTCTTTCGTAATTTGTGTGAGACCCTTGAAACGTTATCATCTAACATGATTTTCCCCCTTTGCGAACTCATATCCAGGCATGAAATCCAAAGTTGTTTAAATCAGCATTTATGTATTTTCATATCCCTACGACTTTTTATGATAAAATGCTGAAATTTTGTACATGCCCTTATTAGTGTATGGGGCACATTTTACTCATTGGGTAAATTTTTTATTCCCTTAAAATTTTAATTGATTTCATAAAATTCTGTACTTTTTTTTTACGTAACTGTGTCATCTATACTAATATTATAAAGAAGTAACTTTTGTTTGTTTGTTTGTAGGGGGTAATCTCTGGAACTACCGACTCGATTTCAAACGTGATGGTGGCAAATTGATGGTGACAATCCCTGCTCCAACATAGACTATATTTTATGTCGGTGCCACTACCCCCAGGGGGGGTTCAGGAGCGAAAAACGTTCTAAAATTGCGATTTTTTTTTTTTTTTTATTGAAAGAGATAAAACTTGACATTTGGCATGGTGTAATAAGATGTAACAGCTGTCCAAGAGCAAATTTTAAAAAAATCGAAAAGGTTGAAATCTGCGAAAAGCGTTCTAAAAACATTCTAAAATACAATTTCTACTGAATCTCTGGAACTACCGAACCGATTTCAAGCGTAATGTTGGCAAATTGATAGTGACAATCCGTGCTCTAACATAGAATATATTTTATGTCAGTGTCACTATCCCAGAGGGGTGTGGTAGCGAAAAATGTTCTAAAATTGAAATTTTTGTAATATTGAAGGAGCTAGAAATTTGAAATTTGGCACGGTAGTTACTTATAAAATATAAATGCTCTCTAAAAACAGTTTCTAAAAAATTCGAAATTTAAAAGGGTGAAATAAGCTAAACGCATTCTAAAAATATTCTAAATTACAATTTCTATGGAATCTCTGAAACAACAGAACCGATTTGAAACGTAATGGCAAATTTCTGGAGACAGTCTCTGCTCTAACATTAGGCTATATTTTATGTCAGTGCCACTACCGTCAAGGGGTTGCAGCAACGAAAAACGTTCTAAAATTGCAATTTTGTGATACTGAAGGGATTAGAAACTTGAAATTGGGCAAGGTACTTATAAGATATATATGCTCTCGTAAGAACATATTCTAAAAAACTCAAAATTTAAAAGGATGATATGAGGGAACAGTGTTCTACAAACATTCTAAATTACGATTTCTATGGAATTGTTACGGACAGAATCTTGAAATTTGACATGACTGACACTTTTTAAGACGCAGGTGCACACTGAACAGTTTTATAAAAAAAAATCGAAATTTAAAAGGGTGAAAGGAGAAAAAACGTTCTAAATTGTGATTTCTATGGAATTGTTAATGATAGAAACTTGAAGTTTGACATGGTTGTTGCTTTTAAGACATAACTGGTCGCACAGAAGAGTTTTTTAAAAAATTGAAATTTAAAAGTGTAAAAACGCGAAAAGCGTTCTAAAGACGTTCTAAATTACGATTTATTTGAAACTGTTAAAACTAGAAACTTAATTTTTTGCATGGCTGTTACTAACGTAAATGTTCAACCAGAAGAGTTTACTAAAAATGCCAAACTGAAAAGGGCAGGAGCAAAAACACCGTTCTACAATTGCAATTTATGTGGTACAGTTGGTATATAAGCTTCGTATTTGGCTCTTAAAATGAAAATGCTCTCTAAGACCGGTTTCTATAAAATTCGAAATTTAGCAGGCTGAAATGAGCGAAAAACGTTCTACATTATGATTCATTTGGATTTATTCGGGTTAGAAACTTGGAATTTAGTACAGTGGTAACTTTTAAGATGCAGACGCTCGATATAAACAGTTTATTAAAAAACGAAATTTAAAGGTGTAAAATGAGCGGAAAATGTTATAAATTGTTTTTTTCTTTTTTTTCTAAATTGTTAGGGATAGAAACTTAAGATTTAACATGCCTGTTATTTTAGACGTAAATTCTTGTACAGAACAGTTTTTACAAAATTTGAAATTTAAAAAAGTGCAGAATCAAAGTACTTTCTAAAATTGCGATTTTAGTGATGCTGCTGGTCTAGAAAGTTGAAATTTGGAATGGTGGCTATTTTTAAAGTTTCAGTGCTTGCTAAAGAACGGTTTCTAAAAAAATTCTAAATTTAGAAGAGTGAAATGAGTTGGAAAAGTTCTAAATAAGTTCTAAACTATGATTTATCTGAAATTGTTAGGGATAGAAACTTGAAATTTTACCTGTCTGTTACGTTAGAGACACAAATTCATCCACAGAGCAGTTTTTAAAAATTTAGAAATGTTAATGTGTGCAGGAACAAAAAAAATCTAAATTTGCAACTCCTGTGATACAGTTATTACAGAAATTTGCTTAACTAGAAGATTGTAATTTGGCATGATGCTTACTTTTAAGATATAAATACTCGCTTAGAACTGTTTCTGAAAATGTTTAAATCTCTTATGGAAAATGAAATGAGCGAAAAACCTTCAAAATATATTCTAAATTACCATTAATTTGGAAATAATTTTAGCTCTTCTTATTCATTTAAGTTTGATTTTCGCCTAATGCAGTATAAGAATGAAGGTTACTCAAAATGTGGCTAAATCAGTAATCTTTGAATTATCTGTGGCAGTAATATTTCCTCTCATGAAAATAGGCCCATGAATACCACTTGGCATTTTTCAACAATTACGCGAGCAAAGCCGCGGGTTTTGCTAGTTTATAATATATGTCTATGATCAATATTTAAGGAATAAAAGCAGAGGTCAATGTTATTGGGACACCCTGTAGATATATTACCTCTATTTTGAATCACCCGGCATAGTGTTAATAAAGAAGTTGTTCACGAACGGCGATCGGGTCGTTCGCGAGCACCAGGAGATGGAACATATGGAGTGGGACTTTAACACATACAGTTACAGTGAATTTGAGAGCCAAATGTTCACGGTAAGCCTACTCATTTCAATGTTTTGATAATCTTTTGATATGTGTTTACAGGTTGAATGGTTAGAGTGTTGGGATTGAGTTCAGGATAGTGTGGATTCGAATCCCATGCCTTTCTTTTATTTCAGATATTTTTAATTTTAAAATGTTTTATCTGTTGCTTTATATTTTTCATGATAAATAGTAAATTTTAATATTTCAATACCAATTAGAGACTCATTTTAATAATAAAAATAAAATGCATATTTAATTATTCTATTTCGGAATTTTTTTTCTACTTTTTGATTTTTAAAGGAAAACCTTTTGAATTTGCATGAAATATATAAAGCAGCCGGTATTAATCGACTGCTTTATATTTTTTGTGATAATTGGAATACTTTTAATAAAAGTAAATTTTGATATTGATAACAATTACAGATTTACATCTATTGTTAAAATAAAATACTTATTTAAATACGATAAAATGAGCTATTTCCCGATTAAAATTTTACAATACAGCGGATTTTAATATTTAAAGTTTCATTTCAATGCAATATTATCAAATACGTTATTTTTTTTAAGCAAATGAAAAACTAGTCGTTGTGGGCCACCGTAATACTTACCCATCATGGATATGCATAATGTAAAATATTAAAATAAAAATGTGTAAACTACTTATAAAATGCATTGCAATTCAAATAAAATCGTGGCTGGATGACGTCACAAACTTTAAAGGCTCGATTACTGAATTGCTTGAAAGAGGTTTTTCCTTATAACTCCAAAAATAATAATCCTATTAACTAGCGGTTTATTGCATCTGATTAAGCGTCAAATTTCCAATTAAAATATATCTTTGAAGTGAAATTCGGATGAAATACAGGGTCATGAAAAATCGAAGAGTGTGGAAAATAGGATTCCAAATATCTCGGCAACTAATTATCCGATCGACTTCATGCTTTATTCAAAATTTATGTTTTTTTATTGTCTTTTATATTCATTTCTTAAAATAAACAATTTCGAAAATTTTTATATACCTTTCATCAGAACGAATATTTCGAGAGTCCGAATAAAATTGTTCCGGTTAATCGAGGTTATTGAAATGAAATAGGCTTCTTCCCATTATTACATACTAAGTACATACCAAATTGCAAGTCTCTATCTCAATTTTTTCGGGAGATAGAGCGTTTACAGACACACACACAGACACACAGACGGACGGCAAATTTTTTTTTCTAAAAATATGTTTTTCGGAATCTCCAGTGTCTGAAACGTGTAAATCCGTCAAAAAAAAAATTTCGATTTTCAAAACGATTACAAGACTTACCCTATACTACGTATGATGGGTAAGTAATAAGGATTGTGCTAAAATATCCGTTTGCGCATACGATAATTCCTTTGGGTACTTTTTATGGAGTACTTCAATGGTTTATTATTGCTAAAAATAGAATGCAAAGCATTTTTTACTATGTACTAGTCAATGTTTGAAATACTATAAAGATAAAGTGTGATATATACATTATTTTAACAAGAATTATCAGCATTTATTTTTTGAAAGAAATAAAATACACGTGGTTTGCCGTTTAGTTTTGTAATGAATAAAATATGATTAGAATGTTTATGTATTTTCTACTTAAAGTAGATAAGTATTTCGCATTACTAACATCATATTGAGTGTCATAAATAAATATTTGTTTCTCGTGTCTTATGACGTATATTGTTCTATTGTCCGTACGATATTAAAATATACAATCATGAAATAGAAATATAGTAAATAATTAAAAAAAGGAAGAAGAAAATTAAATTTTTAAGAAATTAGTTTTGCTAATTAAATATTTAAGTTTCACTAATGTTATTACCAAAAAAGATATTTTAATGAAATGTTTAGAAGCTCTTTTTATCAAATTTTAACAAATATGTACAGTGGCTCACATTTGTTTTAGGACACTTGTGTTTTTGAAACTTACTTATAAAAAACATCATCTAAATATTAAAGGATTTACTTAAAAAATTTTCATATAAACTTTCTTTTATCTATAATAAAACCTACGTATTGTAATAAAAATATATTTAAAAAAAAAAATTTTTTTTTAATTAATTTACCGAGGAAGTGCTACAGACATTCTCACATAAGTAATTGGACACTTTAAACATTCAACAAATGTAAACAAAAATATGCAAATAATCAAACGTTTTAATATTTTGTTGAGTATCCTTTACCTGAAATTACACGTTTAATACGTTTTGACATGGATGCAAATAGTTTTTTTGTGTAAGAATGTTCAATTTTGTTCCATTACTCTGTTAATACTACTTTAAGTTGTTCTTTCGAAGAAATATCATATTTTTTTGTTCT
Organism: Maratus michaelseni; assembly: GCA_963931845.1. Lineage (NCBI taxonomy): Eukaryota > Metazoa > Arthropoda > Arachnida > Araneae > Salticidae > Maratus > Maratus michaelseni. Next base: position 207,767,678 of record OZ007590.1, on the reverse strand, counting down.
TTTTTCCATTCCATGCCACACATTTTCAATTGGTTTTAAATCTGCAGAATATAGTGGAGTCTTGATAACTTTGGGACAGTTGTACAGCAGCCATAAGCGAACATTTAGGGGCTGTATGTTTGGGATCATTATCTTGATACAACTTGAATGCGTTTTGAATTCCAAGTTTTTGAGTAGATATTTTCCAGTTTTCCTTCAGGATATTTATATAATATTTATATTTATATTGGTCCATATTATTTTCAATGAAAACTAAATTTCCCATGCCAGAAGCAGCAAAACATTCCGAAACCATTATGCCTCCACCTCCATGTTTGACAGTTGGCAATAGATTTTTCGGATTGAGCTTTTCGATGGGCTTTCTCCACACAGTTATTCGCTCATCAGACCCAAATATGTTAAATTTTGATTCATCGACAAATATGACGTTTTCCCAAAATGATACATCTTTGTCTACCATGGATTTTGTAAAATCCAGACGAAATTTTCTTGCTCTTTCATTAACGAAAAATTTTCTTCTGGCAACTCTAACTATTGTATGCATATGATCTGATAACTCGCCTAACAGTTTCAAGGTTTACTTTTATTGCAAATCTGTTTTCTAATTCTGTTGTAAGTTTCACTGCACAAATTCTTGAATTTTTCTTGATCTTATACATAATAAACCTTCGATTCCTGGGAGTTAGCTTGCGAGAAGCTCCTGATTTTAATGCTTTTTCAACAGTTCTACGTAGTTTCCACCGTTTTATAATAACAAAAACAGTTGGATGTCTTACTTTAACAAGTTTTGCGATAGTTTTGATGCTTTTACCATCTTTAAAATGTTCTATTTTTAAATTACTAATAGAATTTGTTGTAACTTTGTAGCGCCCGGCCATGTTCACTTCAAATATAGAAATGTAAACAAATTTACATGAAGTAGTAGTAATTTCAAAGTGCAGGCGATAATATTTGACATATATTTCCATTTATAATAAAAATAAATAACAAAAAATATCATCTGTCAAAAGATTTAGTAAAGCTTTCAAGTGTCCAATTACTTATGTGAGATTGTTTTTAACACTTTCTCGATAAATTATTTTTTTTTAAAGGGGTTTGAATTTATTTTTATTACAATACGTAGGTTTTATTATAGATAAAAGAAAGTTTATATGAAAAAAAAATTTAAGTAGATCCTTTAATATGTAGATGATGTTTTTATAAGTAAATTTCAAAAACACAAGTGTCCAAAAACAAATGTGAGCCACTGTATTTTAATTTACTAATACAAATAAATCTCTTAACATATTGATATCACAATCATGTTATGTTAACAGTATTCCATTTATAATGAAAAATATAAAGCAATTGATGAAGCATTTTTAAATAAATAAAACTAGAAAAGAAAAATCTAAAATAACATAAATGGTTTTAATTTAATTTTTATTTTTGAGAGTTTTCGCCTAATTACTCCAAGGCTATTTTCTATTAACCTATACTGTGATAGGCGAATCCGTGATCCGAACGTCCGGTTCTCTCCTTTTTAGTTAAAGAGTATTTACGCATCCACAATAGACGGATGCATTCGTTATAACAAATTAAACTTTATTATAAGCATTATTTTGAACAATAATAGTGCAGATATTTGTATAAATGCCACCAACTTATATGTCATAAACTAATATATTAATCATACTGACATATTTTTTTCTGGGTCATAAGAAAATATGAAGGTTTAATCATCAAAAGAATCATTTTAGCAAAGTTATTATTAAAAATTTGAAACTTTTTAGATCTCCGATCGAGTTATTAAAGCTGTATCAATCAACCTACCAAAGCTAGTGAAAACATAAGACCAAACACGTGATCAAATCCCCCACAGAATTTTTGGAAGTAAAGTGTCAAGTGAGCGAAGACCGAGCGAAAAATTTGGCTGTTATGCACGCTAATCAGGCTAAATAGATCACGTGATGCTTTTCATGAATGTTTTGTAGGTTTGTGTGTATGAACAAAGAGTAGTCCCTAGTTTCAGCTGTTCTGAACCACAGAAGCTGAAAATAATTTAAATTATTAAATTATTTCCTATTTTCATGCTCCGATAAGACCTACTGCATAAGGGATATCTCCTTGCGCGCGTGCGCCCCGATTGATGTATCGTGAACAACTTCTAAGATTTCATATTCATATAGAATACAATAGGGCAGTTGCAATAGACGTCATGTTGGAGGTCACACACTACAAATAGGCAGTTCTGATTGGTTTAACTACCCTGACCTCCAAGTGAAGTACAATGGTTGATCAGCTGATCGCAACTTCCCTATAGAGAAGTTGCAATCAGCTGATCAACCATTGTAAATATCATACCATAGGAGATGAAACCATAGGAGAAACCATAGGTCAACCATAGGAGATGAAATATAATGTACTTAATAGAAATTTTTCATGAAATATTTAGTGAATGTTGTTGAAACAAGTATCGAATAATGTCTTAATTATATGTTGCAGCCATATTTGTTTCTACTTCCAGAGCTACTAGCTGTGTCATCTATTCCGGATTAAACGGATACATGTACCACCTTCATCGGGGATATATGCCTCACTTGTGATTCGAGATAAGACACCCATTTATAATTATCAAATAACTTTGATACGTGAGAATATTTTTTTAAATCTTCAGGATTGTGAGAAAAAATCTTTTCTTCTTTTGGTTGGCCATAGCCCTTCTGAAGGATCATTACCTAACAAGTCATGGGGCAGTGTAAGTAGTGATAAATTATCCATTTAAGCAATAATTTAAAAATTTCATTTGTTTCATTTCAGAAAGTTGGTTTAAAAGATTGCAATTCCCTTACATTTTTAATTGAAAAATATTTAAGTGATTGGGATTTACAGCTGTGCTCAGAACATTTTAATTCACACATTCCGAACTTCCCCTCTCTTTATATCAGAATATATTCAGACGCATTATATAGAAATCGAAATCTAAAATCCCTTAAGTATATCATTCTCACAGAAAATTCGGAAAGAATATACCGGGTCACCATATTAGAGGTATAATCCCTCTTTATGCTTATTTATTTATTTATAATATTTCTTTTATTGTTGGCAATTTTTCTGCCCCCCTCCCCCCCACCTTAATTCAAATTACACAAGTTTAACCTTCCGTAGAATATATACAATATTTTGAACTCATTTATTATGAAACATAAAAATCTAACGTATTTAATTTGAGAAATTTAAATTTGCTTCCCGAATTAGATTTTAGAGATTCTACATCGAATATAAAAAGAGTTTTTAGTTTAAATTAAACAAGTTTTGCCTTTGTTAGAAATATCCGATTGGCTTCAAATTTTGTATACCCGTTTATTCGAAGAATTGGGAATAGCAAATATCCTTTGATGTGGGAGTGAAATGCAGGATTAATATAGCTCAAATTTTTTTTCAAAAAAAAAAAAATCATAAATCTGGTGTAAATAGGATATTAAGTCGAATGCAAATCTAGATTTTGAATTATAAATGTTAATTATATGATTAAAAAGCAATCACTTTGTTAATTAAATGATTCATCTTTATATTGTTTTATTGTTAACAAGGAAAACAAGAACGAAAAATCATGCGTCAAGCATAGATTATGTAGCACTTTCCAACACTTCCAAAATAATTTTACAAAACATACCGTTTAATAAGCTAAAAGATAACATCTAAGTAAACAATTTGGAAAACGCATAACATATTTAAAAACATAATTTCAGGAATTTCCAACAGATACAATATTCGGGAAAATATCCGAATACTTTTATTCAGCCCTGTATATGATCTATAGATTTGTATATGCTAGGATACTAAATTTTAGTTTAGTTAGGAAACGCGTAGCACAGTTTAAAATTATCTTTCTGGAGTTTCTGCAATAAGCGGAAATGTGTTCGCGAACTTTTGTGCTGCCCTGTATAGGATCTACAGAATTTATACACACCACGTAATAGACAAAAAGCGAGTTAAAATTGAAATCGCGCTTAGTAACTTAAAACGCACTTCCAGGAATTAGTGTTAACAGACAGTAGAGAATTCTTTTGTGTGTCCCTGTAAATGAACGATGACTGCTATACACACACTATTCTGTAGTAAGCCTCTTGTAATGCACCTTAGATATATATATATATAAATTTCAATGCTTTTAAAATAGTGAAACATTATTTAAATAAACCGCAGACGGATTTTTCTCCATAGACGTCATGTAACGGAATTCTTTTGACTGTCCCTGTAAAGTAACTATAAGTGCTATGCACACCCTATTCCATATTAAGCTTCTTCTAATGCACCTTAGTGATATATATAAATTTCAATGCGTTTAAAATAGTGAAACATTATTTAAATAAACCGCAAATGATTTTTCCCCATAGACCGCAATGTAACGGAATTCTTTTGAGTGTCCCTGTAATAAAACTATAAGTGCAACACACTTCCGTTGAAATAGGGAACATGCTATAGATAACGACAATAACATATAAAAATTGCAGAGCAATCCGAGCATATTTACGGGAGTTAGAGCACGGACAGACGGACAGACGGCAGACGGCCATACGGCCAGACAAACCGAAGTCATAAGCACTTTTCAACTAGGTTGGAAAGTGCTAAAAAGGAGCTAAATTTTAAGCTTTCAGTCCGCTAAAAGCGAAGAACTTGAATTATTGAAATAAATAATTATCTAAATTCTTCCTATTGCACTATATTTTTCAATACTTAAAAGCTAAATAAATTATACCGAATATTTAATATATATTTATTTATATACAATTATCTGATTTAAATATTATCACACTTCCCTTACTTTTTCTGAAAGTTCATCTGTCAATTCTTTAATGAAAAGTAAATAAATCCCATCAGGAAATAATTCGTTTTCGATAACATTACATCTTTGATAAAATTAAAGAATACATTTATTTTAGATATATAAAATGCGAACTTTCCATTTCTAGCAAACCCCGTCCAATCTCAGACACAAACACAAGAGTAGCGAACAAATAAATGTTTCTCATATTGCATGCAGCAGTATATGAGAACGATAAAAATACCATTGCCAAATTACCTAGCAAGCAATTATGCGTCAAAGCTTATAATCTCTAGGTATCGACTTTCGACGAAAAGGAATGGAGAATCCAGTGCTACGAGAATATACTTTGTAGCATCCGATTCGGCTAAGCTTTCGTATTCGCCCATAGTCCTCCATCTTGTTTTTTAAATTAAAACATATTAAACTTTTATTATTAAATATAAATAAATTAGTCAATAAAATTAAATAACGTGTTTATAATAAGTAAATATGAATGAAAATTAGGGGAGAGTTCGGGCAAAACCGGGTAGGTGGATAAAACAGGGATCCAGGTTTTAAGGCTTGATTTGAGGCAGTATCTAACGGAAACTTCTAGAATTACTTCTATGCGAGCGGCTTGACAGCACCCAGTAAACAGTAGTCGTGTAAAACTACTCATTTCGCAGTGGTTATTTTTTTAAAGTTTCACGTGAAAAAGTTAACAATTCGGCGTCTGCAATATTACGTTAGTAATCCTAAATGCCTAAGGATTTAGTTTAGGTAAGTAAAACGTATGATGACCCATTATTTACTTGTTATTTTAACGTTTTGAATTGGTGTCTATGAGTTGTTTGAACAACGTTAGAGTAACATTTCATGAAAATGGCGTGGTCGGACAAAGCCGGGATGCGGGCCGTCGGACATAACCGGGAAGTTCCCGGTTTTGGACAGCTCATTTATTTGCGTGATTGAAATGGAATTCATTTGTTTAGTTATTGTTTTACGATCTATAGATATTTAAAAACTATACAAAAAGTATTATTTAAATTAAGTTGTCATAGAGAAAACTGTTTTTTAGACATTTATATTCCAAATTAAGTAGAAAATTAAAAAAATAAAAATTAGTAAATCATCGAGTTGGGGCTAAATTAATTTATTAGCTAGATTAACCTTTTGTTTAATTTCATGGTAGTTTTTAAGTGTTTAATTTTCTGTGTATCAAATTATTTGTACCTAATAAACTACAAATAATTTTTACTTTCTTCTTTAGAAAAAAAAAAGTATTGGATTCGTGAAAAATTTTGACTTCCGGTTTTCGATAGATTTATACGTTTTAGAAGGTCCTGAACACGATTTGATGGTTTTAAGAAAATATCTGTCTGTTTGGGCGCTCTATCTGCTATACAAGGGTTTGAAAAGACGGAGATCTACCCGTTTAACAGTGACGTATTCCCAGATCACCTCTTTACTCTTGCTGAGAGAATCGAGAGGCCCATGGAAATGGAAAAGAATCCTTTGGCTGAATGTCAAGTATTGCCTGAGCAACAGCAAGATCCTGATGTAGACATGCCTGTAGGAACATATAAAGCTCAGCCTGAGAAAGGGAATGGGTCTATAGAGAAGCTGCCAACGCCGACTTCAAAGGAAAAGGCTTGCAGGTTCCTGTGCAACCGTCTACGTCTTCTCAAGGTCTGGGCAGAGATATCAAGCGTCCTTTTACAGTCTCACCACACGATATAAAGCCTATTCCAGTACAAACCGGCCCTAGGGCCATTAGGAAATCCGACAAGCGTCGAGGGAAAACAGCTATCCTTACTTCAACCCCCTACAAATTAGAACTCAAACTAGAAGAAAAAGAAAGGATGAAAAAACAAGACAAGAAAGACTTAGCCCTGCAGCGAAAACTTTTCAAGATGACAGAAAACTACTCGTTGGGGGGGCACCGTAATACTTACCCATCATGGATATGCATAATGTAAAATATTAAAATAAAAATGTGTAAACTACTTATAAAGTGCATTGCAATTCAAATAAAATCGTGGCTTGATGACGTCACAAACTTTAAAGGCTCGATTACTGAATTGCTTGAAAGAAACATCCTTATAACTCCAAAAATAATAATCCTATTAACTAGCGGTTTATTGCATCTGATTAAGCGTCAAATTTCCAATTAAAATATATCTTTGAAGTGAAATTTGGATGAAATACAGGGTCATGAAAAATCGAAGAGTGTGGAAAATAGGATTCCAAATATCTCGGCAACTAATTATCCGATCGACTTCATGCTTTATGCAAAATTTATGTTTTTTTTATTGTCTTTTATATTCATTTCTTAAAATAAACAATTTCGAAAATTTTTATATACCTTTCATCAGAACGAATATTTCGAGAGTCCGAAAAAAATTGTTCCGGTTAATCGAGGTTATTGAAATGAAATAGGCTTCTTCCCATTATTACATACTAAGTACATACCAAATTGCAAGTCTCCATCTCAATTTTTTCTGGAGATAGAGCGTTTACAGACACACAGATGGACGGCAAAAAAATTTTTCTAAAAATATGTTTTTCGGAATCTCCAGTGTCTGAAACGTGTAAATCCGTCAAAAAAATTTTTCGATTTTCAAAACGATTACAAGACTTACCCTATACTAAATATGATGGGTAAGTAAAAACTGAGGTGAAAAAGAAGAAGCCAAAGAAGACAAGACCCTTGACATCAAACGAGGAGAAGGATTAAAGTGATGCAGCATGCATCTTTGCAAAGATTTATATGAACAACCTAAACCCAAAGAGAGTTTGATACAGTGCCTTCACTGCAAAGGGTAGGCACATGAAGCGTGCAGCAATGCAGATGAACAACTTCAAATTTTCATTTGTGATTTTTGTGCCAAACAAGTTTAACTCTTAAGGCATAACTTACACCATTGTTATTTGATGTAGATTTGATATAGATTCAAATTCTATAAGTATAATATGTCATATCCTGCAAGTTTCCCTTTAATAAATAGTATTATTGCAAAGTTACAATGTGTTTTTAATTATTATTTCCAGTTCCCGGTTTTGTCCGACAAAACCGGGACATTGCACACTTCTAAAAAATGTTCTTTTATGATATTAATTGCTATTGTTCGCGATTGAATGAATGCTTTTTTTCTTCACAAGGAATCAGTTCATCGTTTTAATGCAAATTTTAACTGTTTTGTTCACATAGTGAATAACAATAAAAGAAAAACCGTTACGGTCCCGGTTTTGTCCGACTTTCCCCTAAGAAATGAGAAACAACCCTGTTTAAAAAACGAGATGGCGGACTGCGGGCGAATACTGAAGCTGTTCCTCCGATTATATGCTAGGACAAGGTAGGTAAAAGGAAACATCTGTTGGGCAAGTCAAGTCCTACAGAGCATAGTGCGGTATCCTTGTTAGACACTGGAGTTAGTAGGGTCGTTTAATTATGGACACCCTGTATATCTCCGGCTGCCGGAGCTCTAACCAAAATGTGTGTCAGAAACAGACTGGAATTCTTTTATTTGTGCTTGTACCTAAAGCATATTGACGGTTTTTATATGGTTTCTATAAAAAAATTTTGTTGCTAAAACTGTACTCAAGTCGTTCAATAATTGTTTTTCACCTTAACACTGAATTTTACAGTATCGTACTGCGTCTATCTTTCACCTATCAAAAGTTTTGTTTCTGCACTGTAAAACATTTGGTGTAACGTTACTCCATAAAACTGGAGGCAGCATTGCTGCCTCCAGTTTTACGGTGGTATTTAACTGATATAACTGGTGTAACATTACACAGCTATTGTGTAAGTTTACACCATAATATTGTGGAACATATCACAATTTCTGTGTAAGGTTACACCACAATTGCGCGTAAGGTTACACCATAATTGCGTGTAAGCTTTCACAGTAATTGTGTGTAAGGTTACACCACAATTGCGTGTAAGCTTCCACAGTAATTGTGTGTAAGGTTACACCACAATTGCGTGTAAGCTTTCACAGTAATTGTGTGTAAGGTTACACCACAATTGTGTGTAAGGTTACATCACAATTGCGTGTATGCTTTCACAGTAATTGTGGTGTAACCTTACACACAATTACTGTGAAAGCTTACACACAATTGTGGTGTAACCTTACACACAATTACTGTGAAAGCTTACACGCAATTGTGGTGTAACGTTACACAGAAATTGTGATATGTTTCACAATATTATGGTGTAAACTTACACAAGAGCTGTGTAATGTTACACCAGTTATATCAGTTAAATACCACCGTAAGATTGGAGGCAGCAATGCTGCCTCCAGTTTTATGGAGTAACGTTACACCAAATGTTTCAGTGAATACTGAGAATCCATTTTAGGCAGTATTTAATATCCAATTTGGTTATACACCCAATATGAATACCACTAAGTACCCATTTTGGCCATGCTAACACCTATTTTGCACAATCTTAAATATCTATTTTAGAACACATGAATACTCAATTTGGGCGCCTTTAAATACCTGTTTTAGGACGAATTCAACATCCAATTTTGATAAATTTAAATACCTTTCTTGACACATTTAGTGCCTATTATTTTTAACATTGCACAATCATCCAAAATGCTGGATACAGTATTTATGAATTTATTTTAAATGTTTATTAGTGTACAGCTTCATAACTTATTGCTTTTATTAAAACATTACAGTAAAATTTTAAAGTTAAAATCGTACCTCCAAAAATTATTCATATTTGAAATATAAGACAATTAGCTCAATTTCGATGAGATTCCAATAATAAATAGCTGAATAATTTTCTCAGCAACTTCTGGAATTTTCTCAATATTTAGAATCCTTCTTCTCGGGATCTTGATTTGAAACAAAATTATGACTTTCTTATGAGATAAACTACCAAATTAAATGTGTTATGACACCAGCTTTTATGATTTCTTTCATTTGTCATATTAAAAGAAAATTAAGATACAGATTTGTACTAATTTTTGTCTCTCATTTTTTAAATTTCTTAGAATATTGATAGAATATTATTCTTACCACAAGCAATAGATTTGCTTTTAACATTAGAAAGATCAATTGGGGTTACTTTGACTACTATGTCGAATAGGGAAATCATAATTGTTATTTATCACGTACATAGTTTTGTGATATTTTATATATGAATATAATATTCAGGCCTTGTGTCGATGCTTAAAATGCTTATAAACCCACATTTAAATGGAATAGAGTTGATAAAGACTATATCTTTTAAAGACTATAGTACCCCACGTTTACTCAAATATTATTTTCAAGTAATTATATTTTATTCTTGCTGACTATTACATTTAATCTTCAAATCTTTGTTTAAACAGATTTTAATAATTTAATAATTATTCTTAAAAAATATGAAAAAAATACAGTAAAATATATTAGGTACATTAGGAAATTTTATTGTCTAAACATTTATATTCAGCTATTGTGTATTTAGCATAGCTTAAAAAAAAAAAAAAAAAAAAAAAAAAGTGAACTCATGCAAGAATTTTGCACTGCAATCTAAACTTTTTATTTATAGATTTAAACTTCTAATGAAACAAAACCATAGTGGTACAGATGTCACGGATGCACCGGGGTTTCTTTTTGGCACCAAAATGGTGATTTTTTGCTTGGTGTGGTAACCTGGTGACTTTTGCATCATATGACAACATGGTATTTTATAACAAAATGAAATGTGTATGTAAATAAATTTAAAATAATTACTAAATAAAATTAAATACACGTGTATTAAAAATAATGTGTTTTAAATAAAACTGTGTAATAATAAAATTAAATGTGCGTGTTTTAAAATAAAATTATAATACAATTTTATAGGCCGTCTAACAATTATTCGAAAATGAGATTTTCTTCCCAAAATAGCACCACAAAAAATTTTTAAGCAACCCTGGAGCGTCTGCGATATCTATTCCATAAGATTAGTCAAGCCAGAATATCAACTCATTCCATCAAACTTAGAAAAAAGCATGCGCGAGAAAAACAAAATAATCGTAAACTGCATTAGATGACATCATTCGCTTAAAAAAGGTACAACATGGACAATCTATGGTATTTTTTTCTCCTAAACATTGAAATTCGAATTTTGCTTTTTTATCATAAATATAAAATAAACATGTGCAGAGATGTCACACTTTATAAAAATATAAATAGTATAAAAAAGATAATCATTGTGAGTGTGATATACTCCGGAATTTAATTTTTGTGGCAAGACAATTTGAAGAAAACCTATCGTTTCATTTATGAAAACAATGCCAATTTAATTTTTAATTAACAGCAATTTTTAATCAAGAAAGATGTTTTAGGAAAATGTAAGTGTATATGTCAGAAGCTGCTTTTAAAACCTTTTGAATGATACTTCATTCATTGTTCTGCGCTTCGTAAATTCATAGAAAAAGGGATGTTGACAACAGAAATAATATATATGATTGCCATGGATCACCACTTTGTTAAATTTACTTGTGATCATGCTTAAATTAAACTTAGGAAGTTTTAATGGTCATACAATATTAAATTTGGGGCCACTTAATCAGACATTTTTCAAGACAAACAAATATTAACACAGCTTTATAACTGTTACTTATAAATATAAAATGTTGTATTTGATATTTAATTATTTAAAGGGAGTGGAGAAAAATTTAACTTGATAATGGCAATGAAAAAAAGTAATATGAAATCGTAAATAACTGCTAAACTCCACAGTACATAATACAATTAACACATAAGGTTTAAAAACTACATGATGATTTAAAATTTGATAAAAAAAAATATTAACACTTGCTTAATATTCTTGACTTGTAGTTCTTGGCGCAGTACAGACAATATTCAAAACAAAAAGCATAAAAGCAAATATGGTGCTCATAATTTGCTTTATGCCACACAAATGTAGGAATGCTGTTAACAGCTAAATTATACTCTTAAAACTGTGTCTCTGATATAAAAGGTACATTTGGAATGTTTGCGCCCCTGAATATTCAGAGACACATTTGCCTTTGAGATTAAGAGGCACATTGTGCCTTTCAATTTATATGATAGTGCTTCTTATGTAAAAATATATTCTGTGCCTCTAAAGATGGTGGTACATGTTTTTATTGTACATCTCATTTCCAATATAACCCAAGTCAATAAATTAATACTTATACAGGGTGTCCCTCTTAATTATTTTTTTTTTCTTTTATGACAAAACTAACAGAATTAGGATACTTTGAATTTTATGAATATTCAGTGTTTACAGGTTCTAAAAACAAAGACTCTTGTATAGAAAAATACTGAAAATTAAAAGAATAGAAAAAGTCAGTAGGATTTTGCCGTAAAGGAAAGAATTTTGTTTTTACTTGTAAAGAAATGAAGGAAAATTTTCTACATATAACTCTAGAATGCAAGGAGCACACAAAAAATTTAAATTTTTAATGTTTAAAAAAAAAAAAAAAGAAGTATTTAATAAAAGTAAAGTTTTTAATATGATAAAGAACATTTTGAAACATTTTTGCAATTAGAAATATACTTTTAAAGCTGCTTAAGAACTTGGTATGGGATAACAATAAGAGGAACAGCTTGAATAAAAGAAATTAGACATATAAATAACAAAAGTAAAAAATTTTATGATATACATTTATTTTCACAACTTTACATTTATAAAACTTTTTTTTTTTTTAGATTACAAATTAATGTTTTCCAGTTTAAGATTTAATCAAAAAATAAGTTTAAGAGGTTATATCTTAACATCTTATTTTTACTCTTCTATCATAAAAAATCCCTTTATATCAACCATCTACTTAAATTAAATAATTTTCATACCTCATTTTATTAACTCTCTCTCTCTCTCTTTCAGTTGGAAATATTCATTATATGGCGTGTAAATAAATACATTTTATAATTATACATTTACAGTAAACTCTGTCTACCGCAGAAAGATTTTCAAGTCCCAGTGAATTTATAGACGTAGAGTAAACTTTGCTGAAGGTAAAATAATATGACGGAAAATGTTCTTAGTCCTAATTAATTTCACATTAGACAGAAGAGAAGGTTACAGTATTTAATACTATTTCTCCCGTCGTCAAATGATAACTTACAAAGTTTTGATTTGTTTATTTTATACATAATTTTTAAAGCTAAGAAGCATAAAAATAATTCATCAACATATTAAAAATGATTTGTGGTTGATTTAATCTAAAAAAAAAGGGTGGGGGGGGGGGATATAAAACATAACAGTGAATTGGTGTATCAGTGGTCACATTTAATAAATTTGTGCTGGATGTCAAATAGTTTATATATATATATATATATATATACTCCCAGCATTTAATGTTTATTTTACCATTTTGTCCCATGTTTTCTTTTATCCTTCAAAAATTATATCAAAAGAGAGAACATAAAAATTATTGTCATTACTGATGCCTAAGAGCTTAAATACTTTAAAAGAAATAAAACACAATAGATGGGAAAATAAAAATATAAGACATATAAATAAAATATAATTTATTAAATTTACTGTAGATGCAATAAAATTTTAAATGCAATATAAAATCTAATAAAATAGTTGCACAGTCTAATTAAAAATTATATACAATTGGTCAAAACAGACGGCCATTTCAAAAAACTTGGAACAGGTCTCTTCTGTTGAGAAGTAGTATATTCACCCTAGGGAGAAATTTATAAGAAAATAATTAATATTTAATACTTGATCATATCTACAAATTCACACAAATTCTAATACCTGTTTTTAAAAAAAATTCTATTACTAGAGTAAATTCCTGACTAAAATGTGTTCAGGTTGAGAGTCAAACTTGAAACCTTTCACTTAAATTGACAACGCTCTGCCTATTGAGCTACCTGGACAGACAACTGTTGGCAATAACATCTGTTCTGAATTCAACAGAATAAACTACAGGTAATGGAACTTAATTAAAAATGGATGCTAACATAATCGCCAATCAGGTTATCTAAGTGAAATGTGTCTGCTGGCTATCGGCCCAGGTAGCTCAACACAGACAATTTATCCAAAGGTCTTGATTTCGACTCTCGGCCTGGACGTATTTTCACTCAGTTGGAAAAATGTCAATTCATATAATATTTTTATCAATCAGTTTGAGTTAAAAATTAGAGCCGTACCGAGTACTCTGTATATACTCTGTACTCGGCCAATTCCGAGTAGTTGCAAGAATTTCATTTTTTAAGCATATTTGAAGACAAATTAATTTATATGTGATCTATAAAAAGGTATTTGAATATAAATGTATAATATATGCCCTAATTCATAAAACTATTTACTCGGTACATAAAAATTTATCTATAAAACATAGCAAAAGGTAAGAACCCCCCCCCCCCCCTGCAAAATTAATGTAAATTAAAGTTTAGTTTATATTTAAAAAAAAGAAAAAAGTCATTTTTAAAACTGTAGGAAAAGACTGATTTTGGATAAAGAAGCAGTGTGCAGAAACAGAAAATACAATAAATGCAATTAAAAAAAATAATACCGTATATACTCGTGTATAAGTCGACCCCCCCCCCCCCCCCCAATTCTTACGCAAAATTTTGGAAAAAATTGAATTTTCGTGTAAAAGTCGAATCACATTTCTGGCAGTATGTTCAAAAATGATTTGTAATCCAGGATTTAAAGAAAAACCATTCATTAAATTAGTATTAGTATTTTTTTTTTTTTTTTTTTACGTTTCTAATCAGACTTTTTTTTTTTTTTTTTTTTTTTTTTTTTTTTTTTTTTAAATTCAACATTTTAAAATTGTATAATTATGTATAACTAAAGAAGCTTAAACTATTTTGAAAGCTATTCACATCAATTTAATGATTACTTACTTTTTTTTTCTTCTTAATCTATTCAAGCCTTATTTACAAGGTAAACAACTTCTTAAACTGCTAAAATATAGTACTTCTTTGTATTGTAGGACTTTTAGGAGAGAAATCTAGTAGCATTCTCAAGTTGAACTCTTTTTGAAAAGGTGATTAAAATGTTGAAAGGAATGCCCCTGTATTGAAGGGAATTCTATCCCAAGAGAAAATGAGTGCAGAACAATTACAGAAGCATTATTGTTGAGCTTTTTTTTTTATCAATCACCATTGTCTGCTTTTATCTGTCTCTCCAACCTAGACCCATATGTGATTAATTAAAAGACTTGCACATTCACCAACTATCTGCGAAAAACATATGACTCCGGTATTTCACTCCGCTATTTTTTTTTTTTTTTTCTACTTACTCGTGTATAAGTCGACCCGCCATTTTCAGCTCCCAAATTTTGTCTAAAATTCTTCGACTTATACATGAGTATATACGGTAATTAAATTTGCTGTATGACAAATTATGGTACAAAAACACTACAATCTTTCTACATTTTCAGGAGATAGGGCATTTCTTTTATTGATGTAAATTTGGCCTGCACTGCAAAAAATAATTGTTGATTTTACAGTATTAAAACTGGCACCCCAGCTGCCAGTATTATACCATAAAATTAACAGTATTAAACAGTAAAATAAGCAGTAATACGCTGCCGTGCAAGTAGTAATACGTTACCGCGCATGCACGATAGTGTATTACTGCTTGCACGGCAGCGTATTACTGCTTAGCTGGGATGCCAGTTTTATACTGTAAAACAACAATTTTTTTTTGCAGTGTGCTTCAGAAAAAATGGGTTCACTGCGAGCACTTATAAAATAGCATTTTAGCTGTACATTACAAACACACACAAAAGAGAAAAGAAAAGAAACTGTAAAGCCCCGCCCCCTTTTTTGATGTTTTCGTGTTATAGCGGCCTCCACAATTACAATTATGCCAAGGTTTCAGCTCTGATTTCGCCAAGATCATCGAAAAGCTTATATATGCATCATATATACACATATTATTCCAAACACCCATTATACGTCATTACATACATATTATTTACGTTTTATATGCCATATATATACATCCTATACAACTTATGCACATGTTATATGTATACATCATATATGTGTTATATATGACTAATAACTTGGCCATATACATCACAAAAGTAATGATTTAACGTAAAAATATATCATATTATGTCATACATGCTTTATAATTTGGCGATAAATCTTGGTCGCTTGGCGATTCATCCTCAGGGGCTGCTATTACACAAAAGTACCCAATTTTTTTAATCAAAAGAAAATAAGCTACTTTTAAAAAATATGAAACTTTTGCATTATTCAAAGGTATTGTTACAGCAAGCAAAAACCATTTTTGATAGACAGATTTCAGGTATCAAAATGACAAATGGGTAAAGTTGTGTTGAATAATCAGTTTTAATTTCATATTGGTTAATTGAACTTTTTATATATCAATTCTTTTTATATATATAAATTTTAAATAATGTTACTGTTTTAAAATTTTTGAATATACAAAAATTGTCTTTAAAAGGTCCACAATAAATAAAATTTCAAAAATTGAAGTTAATTTTATAAAATATGATTAAATTATATGCTCAAGATGCATGTTTATAAATAGGTATATATATATAAACACACACACACACACATAGAAGTGTTACCACTAAGCACACTTCATGTTCGAATCAGTGATTCTTTCTGAAACACAATTACTCGGTATTCACTCGGTACGCGGCCAAAGCACTACTCGGTACACCACTATTAAAAATAATAATATATAATAATGTATTGATATTGTTTTTGATGTATTATTGTTAGAAAATACATATTACAGCTTGATTTGAACCTTTAAGAAAAGTATCCAATTTCCATGAACTTCCATTAACATAAACATGTGAGCTAATTTAATAAGTAACAATCGAGAAACGTTGAAAAGTCAATTTTAATTTTGCAATACTAGGTTTTTCTTTAGGTTATGTATGTTAGTTTATTTACCATTAATTTAATCTTTAAAAAAAAATAATTTATAAGCTATTGTAATACAATTTGATTACTTTAAACTTAATTTTTTTTATTTATTATTTAGTTCAGGGTTGGTAAGTTTGTGCTGCAGGTGGAAAACACTGCGGTAAAAACCGTCCTGGCAAAAAATCATAAATTAAAAAAATTATAAATGCATGTTTTATTTCTTTTACTTATCTTAAATTAACAATCACAGAATAGTAGTACAATGCATTATGATGGTAACTTAATATACTCTAAATAACTGAGAAATTATTAATTTCACCATAAAAAAAAAAAAAAATTAATTGAAAAAAAGCTATTGTTAGTCTGATTTTTATGCTGCAATAAATTAACAATATTGCAAAATCTACAGAAATTATAAACACTTCTAGTTTTAAAATAAGATGTATCAACCTATCAATCAGCATAATGCAATAATTCAGAGATGCAAAATATAAGCAATAGTAGTGAGTACATGTATTAATATATTGTGTTCAAATAAGTGAAATCTTAAATTTCTTTTAAAAAATTAAATATTTTAATAACATAAGAAATTACACATTCAACATTAAGCGGCACTTTCATCACCATCATCATCATTACAAAATAATTATTTTTTCAGCATTCCATACCAAAAAACAAGTTCGGAAACATTACTTATTGTCAACCTATTTCGAATTTTTGAGTGGACAAAAGAGAAGTTGGAAAATATTCTGTCGATTGCAGCACTACTGGCTGGGCATTATAGGTGCATCCCAAATTTGGGTTTCCAAAATTTGGAAGGAGTCACTGGCTTCTAAACCCAAAAAATCCAGTGGCCACAATTGTAAAACAAACGCATAAAAACAATAGTGTTTAAATGGGTTTAAAAAAAAAAAAAAAAACTCAGGAATTTAAAGTGTAAAGTAATTTATTTAATATAAATACATGTACAACAAAACTTGAATATTAATTAAATCTTAAATCATGTACAGTCAGTCAGAAGATAAAGTTGGGCAAGATACGGTTTTAAAAAAAAATGTATAAGCTAAGCAATCATGATAGCGAGGAATATCAGAAAAACAATATTCTTATTTTGATTTTGCCAGACAAAAGTACATATGAAAGAAAATCTGAATTTGTAAGATTATTTTGCACTATAAAAATCAAAACACACTTCAAACATTTATTTATATATGCATATATATATATATATATATATATATATGCATATATATATATATTTAAATCACAGTCTATGTAATTTATAGTGCCTAATTAGAATTATGAAGGTAGTGTCATGCAATGTAGCAACATGTAATATGTCACATATAACAACGCTAAACAAATATTTAACACAGACATATGCAAATCAATTTAAAAATACCATTGTTATTGCACTTCATGTAGCTCTTTCTGGCTGCATCAGTTTCTTGATTATGCAAAGAATTAAATATGCAGTCCCTCTTGAATTTCCTTCTCCATGAATGAAGCAACTTATATCCAGCTGAAAAAGATTAAATAATTTATCATTAGTTTTTAAAATAGTAAAGACACATGCTGAGCTATAAAGCCACAGAAAAAAACGCAATCTAATTTATGTTAAAATCTAATCCCTTATCTAATTTATGTTTATAAAAAAAAAAAAAGAGGTTGTGTAAAGCTAAAGTGGCCATTATTCAATGACTGATCATAAGTTACCTAGATTTTTAATTTCTAAATGTTTGTTTTTGTACATATGCAACACAAATGTTCTCTGAGTAATTAAATGAATTATAATATGAAACCAATATAATTAAACATTCTTTAAATCAATAACTTAAAAGAAGATGGTTTGTTATTTTCAATATTTACATATCTAATATCTTCAATTTTATTATGTTAAATTCAGTTCAATCATTTAGAACAATGTTTATGTTAAATTTTATTTTTATAAATTATAAAAAAGTCCCTGCACCCCTTCTTTTTTGAGCATGTTATTTCACGTTTGTAGCTGTAAGCCTAGCCTTAATCCTTAGTTTGTAGAATGTGCATTTGCAAGCAAAGAACAGGTAGACTTTTTTCGGTACTTTTCGGTTAGCCGGGCACCAGTCATACATATACATGTATATATACACACACATATATATATATATATATATACACACTTATATGTATGAAAATATATTATATATATACTTACATATTTATTTATTTATATATATATATATATATATACACTTATATGTATGAAAATATATTATATATATACTTACATATATATTTATTTATTTATATATGTACATAAATCATTGGCACCCGGCTAACCGAAAATATATGTATATACACACACACACACACACATATATATATATATATACACACTTATATGTATGAAAATATATTATATATATACTTACATATTTATTTATTTATATATATATATATATATACACTTATATGTATGAAAATATATTATATATATACTTACATATATATATATTTATTTATATATGTACATAAATCATTGGCACCCGGCTAACCGAAAAGTACCATTTTTTCTTTGTTTGGATTCTATTAAGCTGTACCTGCAATGGTAGGTGGGAAAGCTTAAAAAACCAATATAACAAGTTAATTTATACAGCTCATGGAGTTGCATTCCAGTTTCCAGTCCATGCAGTTCAGCATCAATTGTGCGATATTTTCCAATTTTGGATTTATCCACTCCTAATTGCAAAACAAACTTGAAGAACAGAAAGCATCCAAACTAGTGTTTTGCTACAACATGTTGTTCCATAGAAAAAAAGACTTAGAATGAGACTAACATTAAAACAATATAAAAATCTGAATATTATTTATATAGGGTAATTTTATACAATAAATTATGCAAATATTTTCACAATGTACTTTCATTTTTAAAAATTAAAGTATTTAATAGTAGTTAGAAAGGGTCTATTTATATAAATCAATTCCATTCCCTCTAATCTCCAAAGTTTGGGATTAAAAGTCATGTAAATTATACAATTTTGAAGATTATTGTTAATTATTTGTTATTATTTCTCTTTTGCATATGTGTTACATTTAAATACACAAATCAAAATACACATTGACCAATGATTAGTTTTTATTTTATGAAACATTGATGTATTAGTTGAATATTTCAGTAATTTAGATTTCTGTTTGGAAATTGTATCTAGCAAGTAATGAAAAATATGACATTCCTTGTTCAGAAATGAAAGACTGCTTCGATAAAATTGAATACAGTAGACTCCCTAAAATCTGCACATCATTACAAATGAAAACAATGAAACTTACAGTTGAGATGTAGGGAAAAAATTCAGGATTTTTTAAATGATTATATCATTCCATGTACATTTTAATATGTAATTCTTATTAATTGGCTGAACATGCTTTCTCATCAAGGAAGTATAACTTTATTTCTGAAAAAAAAATTCAAGACATTGCTGTTCTCAGTGGTGATTGTGATCTTTTTACCAAATAAATTAATGTATTAATCGAGAACTTTTGGATATTAAGTTTGCCTAAGCATGAAATAAAACTTTTATTTTATGATTTTTATGTAAATTATTAGTGTAACTTTATCAGGCAAGTTTCATTGAATAATTAAAAGAAAAAAAATCTCATCGTTATTATGCCTATTTTTAGTTATGTATTATTGTGTACTTGACCTTTACCTTTAAAATTTTAATCATGTTTTAAATTTTCTTACTTTACTTAATTATTTTAATATTTTACTTTATTGTAAGCATTCATTATAATTTACAGTGCATTATTACATTCAAATGACTGTTTAAAAAATGTAAACAAAACAGTGACCAGAAATCCGCAAAATTCTAAAATCTGCACAATCTTTGGTTTCAAGTTATGCAGATTTGAGGGAATCTACTGTACTATATATATTTTTAAACTGTTGATTTAATTATCGTTTAATTTATGGTTCCAGGAGAAGCAAGGATTAAACTGAAATTTTCATTGAATTAATGTTTAAAGAAATAGCAGTAACTTTCTGTAAAAAATGGTTTAAAAAAAGTTTCTTGCTGCCTTTTTTGTTTCAATATCTTTACTTTCAATTTTATTGTTTACATTTGAATATATATTTGATTTTTTATTTTAATTATATTAAAACAAATATATTATTCCAAGAAATTCTTATATTTATGAATCTTAAGATATGTTTAGTTTTGAAATTTTAAATAATAACAGGCTATAATAATTACGTTTACCAAATATTATTTGTTTCTTATTATGCTAAATAAAAAATGAGCACCCATTGCTGAAAAAAAGCAATGAACATTTTAATTTAGTTTTCAAAAACACATTTGTGCAACAAGACTTTTTATTTGTCACAGCAAATAAAATAGTAACTTGACCACTTTCTGTTTTTCAGCAACATCATTCGAGCCAAAACCAATCAGATTATTTGAAAACAAACTAGAGCAAATATCAGAGTTTCTCCCAGACAGTTTCAGAAGGGTGCTGCACCCTGCCTGCCCTTTTCTTTACAAAATAGCACCCTTCTTGCCCCTCATAAAATAATTAGCACCCTCCTTGGAAAGAACTAGATCTTTCGAAAGGCCTAGCGCATTAAAAAAAAAAAAAAAAAAAAAAAAAAAAAATTATGGTGTTTTTAAAGTTATTTTAGTTCAAAATAATACCTTTTAACAATTAAAAAAAAGTGCCTTTAAGAATCCAAAAAGTGCCCTTAAGAATAAAATAGTGCCCTTTTCTCACCAGCAGCACCCTGCCTTTTTTTAAACCTGGGGGAAACTCTGCAAATATTAGGGGAGACTGGTACACAGTGGACCACTTTTTCAGTTAATTTTTTTTCTTCTCTGTAACAGGTAAACTGATCTGCATGAAAATATTTTTGAATATTCTTTAAACCTTTATACATTCAGCATAATTTTCTCAAAACGTAGTTTTCAATACATTTTTAATTTTTTTTTATATGCACCCATAAAGCGGACCGCCCACCCACCGGGGCACAGTGGACCGCTGTTAGGTATTATCTGAAATACAATATAAATCTATTTTTCATTAATCTAATTCTTTTTTATTTCCCCTTTGCCCGCAAAATAACATAATAATAATATAAATTTACAAGTAACATTTTGAAACAAAAACAAGAATAATTATATTTTGAAAATAATAACAGATTAATACAGGAACAATTGCAATTTAGTTGAAGTTATTACTTAAGTACAAAAAAAATCAGCACACATTAAAATTTGCAAATGAAATTCCAAAATACTTATGATTATGAGTAAGATTGAGCATGGAATTTTCCTGAAATACTTTTGGGTGAGGGAGCAACATTATAATATCCTTGACATCAACAGCAGATTCATCTACAGTTTCGGGGAAAATAAACTGATTTCCATTCAATTTGCATCTCATTTGCATTGAATTTTACTTGAATATAATTATCACCAATTAGACTACAGTTATATTTATCAAAGACAGTAAATACAAAACAAAATATTTCTTACTATGTTAAATAAATTGTTATTTTTATTTGTTTACTTTATTTTACAGTTAAATACTACTTTAAAACAATATTTCTTAATAGAAAATAAGCAATTATTAAATATTTTGAACATTCTGCATTACAGGAGCAGAGTGGATTGTGGACCACTATGCCCCAGGAGTGGGTGGTACATTGTGCCTCATATTGAAGTTCAATAAATAATCATATTAATATTTGTTTATAGCTTTCTTTTAAACATATTAACTTTAAAGTTAAATAAAAAAGAAGTATCTGAGCTTTGCAAAAAGGCTGTTTTACCTTATTTATCTACAACCTTTAATTACTAAAAAAATAAAATATGATAATGAAAAATTTTATTTTTAGAAGCTCAGAACAACCCATCAGGATAAAATATTTCAATCTGAGCTAAACATATTTTCTGAAGGCCATAAATAATCAGTGCAGTGCTGTTGTCTATTAGGATAGAAGAGAAGCTTAAATTTTTTTTTAATAAATAATTAATTAGGGGGTAGTCCACTGTGTCCATAGGTCTAGTGTGTACCGGTCTCCCCTACACTAAATATGCAATACTTAGATAAGCTTCAATTAAATTGTAACAAGTAAACAAATTTTATTACAATTAAATAACCTTTAAAGATTTATGTTGCGATTAAATAAGAATTTTGTTAGATATTAAACAGATACATTTTATTTCTTAAAAAAATGGCAGTTCTCTGACCGTTATAGTACACAAGTACTATTTTATGTTCCACAAAATATCATCATGGTGATCCGCAGAACTAAAAATTATAAATTTACTGGTCTGTGAGATTCCAAAGGTTGGCGACCACTGATTTTAGATGACTGATTATTACAATAAAAAATTTAAATTTTGTGTGCTGCTGAAGGGGGGGGGGGAGGGGAGGGGGTAGATTTTCTTAAAAAAAAAAAAAAAAAAAAAAAACAGACATCTGCAGAAGTGCGAAAGATTCAGAGCTCTTAACCTGAAAGGTATGTGTAGTGATAGTTTGCTACAAAAAATAGTTTTTCTCAACCACTGACCATAAGAAATAATGACAATCTGTGGCCAGGACAGGTCTTAAATGTTTGCTTATTCACCTCCGACCAAAAAAAAAAAAAAAATAATAATAATAATAATAATAATAATAATTTTAATTAAATTTATAGTAGCAATGAAACTAGTAAATCTGCAGATCAGTGGCCTCGAACGTTAATTCTACATTTTTTTTAAAAATTATTTTACTTATTATTTAAAAAATTCAATCCGCAGAAAAATTTCTTTTATATTTGTAATACTAATTACAACAAATAATATATCAAGTAGTTTCGGGGAATTTAACTGTTAAAAATAGTGGGAATTATACGAATCTATGTAAAACTATTCCAAAACTTTTTTTGTTCAGATTTTTTTTGTTATCACCCCCCCCCCCCCCCCCCACTCTCTCTCAATTTGACAACTGTAATTCCCTGATATTTAGTATTTTAAAACATCTATCTAAAATAATTAAAATACTGATATTGTGATAATCATTGATATCATAATTGGTAAATTTACTTTAATATAACTATTTTTTTTTATTAGAATGTTTTCATTAAATTCTGGTACTAAATACAGTCATAAAAACAATTATATTTATTTTCTTTTTTGTGGGGTGTCAATTACTGGAATTTTGATATTTTTCTGTTATTTACAATTAAAGTTCGATTCATATTTTTTCTGTTATTTACAATTAAATTTTTATTTATAATAATAATGTACATTGGTCTTAAAACTTTAAAAATAAATTTTGTAAATGGCCGTGAGTATATAAAATTCAGTTACCAAAACAAACACATCCAAATTTTGAAAGAAAATATAGAATATATAAATTTATTAAGTGAAGCTAGCTCTTAGCATGTTCATTAAGATTTTCCCTGAAAAACAGTGGAACTTCGGAACATCCCCCCCTACCTCCCCATTCCCGGCGACACTTTAAAAAAAAAAAAAGTAGGTTTATTTGATGAGTTGACAAAGTTGTTTGGGTGAAAGTTTCAAGTTTACAAAAAAAAAAATTAACCTACAAGAATAATCAAGAAAATGAATTACCGTCCACTTTCTCAAATAAGCATTTGTATAATTCACAAACATCTATGATCCACAGTTTATGTTGCAGAATAAATAAAGACGTCTTTTTCAAAACTCGCCTTATCCAAAATCATAAAAATTGTGTTTTCCCTAAAAGTCTGGTAATCAAGGGCCCGCCCGCTTAGGACTTACATATAGGGGAAGCCCGACGTCACACAGGGGGGGGGGGGATATAACAAATTATTTGAAAACAATATATATATTATAAACAATATTATTTGAAAAGTATTTGATTAAGGAAAAAAAATAATCAGCCACATAATTTGTGGGCCCAGGGCCGAGGCCCGTGCATTAATCAGGCCCTTAAAATACTCTATATTTTGCATAAAAAATATTAAGAAAATGACAACTTACTTAATATTTAAGTTTCTTCCTGAAATGGCGACTAGTAACTTGCAACAGCGTCCTTTCCTTCACGTTATCGCATTTGTTTCTGCCTCGTTTCTTCATTTCCCGCCTGTCACGTGTGAGAATATTTATCATTGCGCATGCGTTTGGAATTTACGTCATCCGTTATTCCGGAGAACGGTATCTTCACACAGCACTGTGAAACGTTTCACCGGCGATGTGTGTTTTTAAATAATCAGAAGGGGTTACTCCAGAATTTGTGTAATGTTACACAGATAAACCATGGTAAACTTACACAAATGTTTTACAGTGTGTCCAAAACCTCCAAAACATATACTCAGCATCATTTTTAAAATGTACCCTTGTTACATTTTTTTAATGCAATAGTGCTGTTCTCAACATCTGTGCCAGAGAACTTTCTGCTTCTAATTTTAATAATAAACTAGACGTACTCATATGAACTACCTTTAGTGACATTAAAGCAATATATTCAGGCATGTTGCAAATTTTTATGGCTTGTGTGAAGTGATTGATGTACTGCTAAGTATTTGTCAAACAGTTGTTTTATTATAGTACTTGTCCAATGGTATCCAGTATAACTAATCTTTAAATATTGAACATAATATTTTGAGAAGGAATTCATGCCCTCCCATTGTTTATGTACATTTTCTGTCATCAATCACTTACAAATAGTAATCTATTCATTTTTTGACATACGGAAATGCAAGTGTTTTTGAATTAAAAATTATTGTTTCTTGAGTATTTTGTACGACTATTTTTGTCCTTTTTAACACTACCCAACCTAGTTGAAAAGTGTTTATGACTTCGGTTTGTCTGCCGTCTGTCCGTGCTCTAACTCGCGTAAATATGCTCGGATCGCCGTCAAATTTTTGTATTTTATTGTCGTTTACTATAGCATGTTCCCTATTTCAACTGAAATGTGTAGCACTTAGTTTTTTTACTGGGTCAGTCAAAAGTATTCCGTTACATTAAAGTCAATGGGAAATAATCGTTTCATTGTAAATCGATTCATATCGGCACATGTACTGTAACCGATATCACAAAGATATCTGTTACAATACATGTGCGATATTTACAGTCTGTGTGATAAGTGCGTTTTCAACTTTGGTTTGCGCTTTTAAGTTTAACTAAATTTTTTTTTATTATGTTACGCCATTTGAAACATGATGGAATTTATATATAATTATGAAGAGCATTAAAACATGCTTTTTGTAGAATATGGGGTGCAAATCATTAATTATTCATTTACAGGGTCAAACAAAAGAATTCTGTTACACATTGTTCTATGGGGAAAAATCGTTTGCAGTGTAATTTAGCGATATTTACTATTTCAAACATAATGAAAATTATATGCATTACTGAGATGCACTATAAATTGCTCTTTTAAAAGTGTGGTGTGTATTGCATTTATTTACATTGTATTTATTACAGTATTTGACGCACAAAATATATCTGTTACAGTACATGTGCGATATTTACAGTTTGTGTGATAAGTGCATTTTCAACTTTGGTTTGCGTTTTTAAGTTTAACTAAATTTTTTCATAGTACGTGTGTGTTTATAAACTCGGATGTTCATATACAGAGCTACACAAGGGAATTCGTAAGTATTACAGACTATGGGAGTGAAGTACTTATAAGGGTAGTTTTTAGTTGAACTAGGCATTTTCCTGCTGAACTATATTTAGCAGACTAATAGAAGTTTGTGGACTATAAATAAATTCAAATACAGGGCTACGCAAAGAAAAAGATACATTATCGTTTACGGTTGGTAATTGCTGCGAGTGAATTTTAAGTTGCCTTTTAGCTTAATATGTGGTGTGTACAAAAGTCTTCAGATAATATACAGGGAGGGCTGTTCAAAAGAGTTCGAGTTCATTTCCATCGATGGGCGAAAATTGCTAAATGTGAATATTCTAATAGAACTAAATTTTATCATGGTATCTATCCACATATATTGATCATATACCCCAGATAACAATTTTTGATTTTTAAAACATTTTTCTAACCTCTACATGTAAATGACTAGATGCTTTTTAAAGGCTTTGTCTGAAAGGTTTGCAAACATTGTAAAAAGGATTATAAAAGGTTGCTAGTTGACACAATCTGAGGTACTTTGTAAGTGTTTTAGGACAAGCATACCAAAAGGTATAAATGTAAGGCTAGTTATAGGATTTCATATTGACCATTGTAACAGGAATTACAATCAAATGTAGATAATAATGCTTTTATTATAAGCATATTTACACAACAACCAGCACAGATAATTAACAGGGCAGTCCAAGTACCAACACAATCAACATCCCAGGACATATCAAGACCATCTACATCATCAAGGCCAATACAGGTAACTTTTTCATATATATACATCAACTTTTAAATTTAAAAAACAAATATTAGAAAATATAAATATCACAGTTAAGAGCAGATTTAAATAATAAAATTTCTGAAGTAATATTTATTAATAAGCATTCTTTTTAATATTCTTTAATAAGCAGTATATTAAATTATAAGCACATTTCTAAAACTTTACAGAATAAAAGCATGAAAATTATCTTTAAAAAAAGTTATTTTTATCTATTATCCTGCCGACCACCCTTACACACACACGCACACAAAAAAAAAAAAAAAAAAAAAAAAAAAAAAAAATCTGAAAAGCCCCATAAAATAAAAGTCGAGTAATTAAAAATCGTTAGCTGCTAACAAATTTTAAGTTTGGGATTTTAAAACGAGACTGATAAAAATAAAATTAATTAAAACTTTTAATGTTGTGAAGTTAAAAAAATAACTAACATTTTGTAGTAAGTAAAAATAAATGCTCTACCCAATATTTTTAGTTAAACTTCTGATAAAAAAAAAACAGGCATTGGTTATAAATTACAAAATTCTTTTATTTCATTGAGTAGATCAGACTAACAGCATCATCTATTGTCTTAAATCAATAGGAAATAAGATATAGAAAATAGCAATTAATGAAAATTTCAATCCTTAATTTAAAACAGCTAATTAAAAATTCTAGCATTTTTCTAATCAAACATTCAAGTTGTTTACTGTCAAGTCTTGATGGGTACTAGTATATAGTAATAATTAACACAAGGATCACAATCATGGGTGCAAGAATTCCATCCAAGCCAAGACTGAAAACTTTTCCGAGTACTAGTGTATAACCAAACGGAAATTGGCTTCTATGTCTCTACATTTCTATGTCTTCCATTACAGCTAAAAATTGATATTTTACATTAAAAGAAAGTGATTAAAAGTTTTTGCTAGTATAATGGACTACACAAGGGAATCCGTAAGTATTACAGACTATGGACGAGTGAAGTGCTTATAAGGATAGTTTTTAGTTGAGTTGCAAATTTTCCTGCTGAATTATATTTAGCAGACTAATAGAAGTTTGTGGAACATAAATAAATTCAAATACAGGGCTACGCAAAGAAAAATATACATTATCGTTTACGGTTGGTAATTGCTGCGAGTGAATTTTAAGTTGCCTTTTAGCTTAATATGTGGTGTGTACAAAAGTCTTCAGATAATATACAGGGAGGGCTGTTCAAAAGAGTTCGAGTTCATTTCCATCGATGGGCGAAAATTGCTAAATGTGAATATTCTAATAGAACTAAATTTTATCATGGTATCTATCCACATATATTGATCATATACCCCAGATAACAATTTTTGATTTTTAAAACATTTTTCTAACCTCTACATGTAAATGACTAGATGCTTTTTAAAGGCTTTGTCTGAAAGGTTTGCAAACATTGTAAAAAGGATTATAAAAGGTTGCTAGTTGACACAATCTGAGGTACTTTGTAAGTGTTTTAGGACAAGCATACCAAAAGGTATAAATGTAAGGCTAGTTATAGGATTTCATATTGACCATTGTAACAGGAATTACAATCAAATGTAGATAATAATGCTTTTATTATAAGCATTTATAAAGGAAATGAAAAAGGTTTTGATTAATCTGTTAGTTTTAAATCTTAATTGACAGAGGCATGAGATTTTCATCAAAATAACTTTACTTAGAATTTTTCTTTTATTTCTGAAGGAAACTAAATTTTAGCATAATATTTATATACTGAAAGAAAAAAAATGGAAAATAATGATTTTTATTTGCACACATTATATTTAAGAAATCATATTACATTTATCAAGTTACATATTTTAATTAATATATTGCTTTTTTCCCTTTAAAGTAATTGCTAAAATTTGAATACATTTATTTTTTATATTTTAATTAATATATTGCATTTTATCCTTTAAAGTATGCTACAAATATCAATTGTTGATAACATTAAAAAAAATTTTAATCTAATATACATTTTGTTAGAATGAACGGTAAGAATTATTTTACAGAAGCTTCCTAACTTTTGTTTGAATTTGACAAAACTAATTAAAATAGATAACTTTTATCTTTTTTTGTATTTTTTACCATTAATCAGTTTTAAAATAAAGTGCAGATATTTTCCTTTTACAGTGAATTCGGGCAACAAGAAAATTTGTATATATTTTTGCTTAAGCCCTACTATATTATCTTGAAAGTTTCACAATATTTTAAATTTCTGAGTTGGGAATTGCTTATGTCTTGGTTTTTATGTTGTCTTTACCTTTGTGTTTTCATATTTGAAAACTGATAATGGTCAACCCAGTATCAATTATTCTTATTTATTAGTTGATTGACAAACTGAAGAAAGTTAAACATAACTGCATAATTTAATTTGATAAAGATTTATCTCCATTTAAGAACTATATAAAACCAAATTTTGGTATTTATATAATTACTGAGAAAAATTAGAAAAATAGCATGCAATTTCCATTTATAATATTTTTATATCATATGCATATTACCTATTTGTTTATTTTTAATCTTTACTTTAAGGATGTTTTCATTCTACTTAACACAGAAGGACAATAATTTTTCAGAATGATTTATCTCTGAATTAAATCTATTGATGCTCCGTAATTAAAAATAAATAATAATAATCAGTTAACATTATTTAGACCTTTTTTCCTTTAAAATAGAAACCTCACATTTTAAAAATCGCTCATAATTATTAGCATGTATATTGAAACGTCAAAAATTTAAATAGTTTGACTTCATCAAAATTCATATTTTAAAATTCATGAAAATAAAATGTATTAAAGAAAGTAATAAAAATAACAATAATTGAAAATATTCTAGCAACGCATGCAATAAAAATTTTATATCTTAAACATACGTAATTGAATGGTATAATTTTATGCAATATAAATGACTAAATTATAAGAAAATAAAACATATGCCTAAAAATAATTAACTTTGACTAAATTGCAGTTTAAATACAAGTACACAATCTATTATTATTATTACGCAATATTTCAAACTTTTGAAGGTAATTTTTAATCACATGATCTATAAGATGGATATTTTAAAATTGGGGAACATTAATAGATAATGACATAAAAAACGATAATAATATAATTTAAAAGATAAACATAAACAAATGCCACTCTGTATCTATTGTATTTTGCAATGAAAGTATGGTTAAAGAACTCGCACTAATTCGTCAAGAATAAAAAACATATTATAAATGGAAATTTCAAGAACTATAACAGAAATATGCGTATGTATGTAGTTCTTGCAATAAGATAAATCTATATGAAATTAAATCAATACAAATTAGTTTAACATACTTCGGATTGACCATGATTGCACATGTAAATGAAAAGCCAGCCCAGCACTGGCAAAGCGATGCTACGTGACCTGCTCGCACGCCAATATCACCTTCAATGAGTGAATGAATAAGCACAATTTGCAGCTAACAAAGTGATAAAATAAGTTGCGCATGCGTGGAAAATGAATGTGCAAAGGATGATTTTAGAAGGTAGGTTTCCTGACGGTTATTCCAAAAGCCTAATATTCAAAACATTACTGTGACCGTGATATACGCTAAAGATAATATACCTTCGCAGAAAAGTCGAAAGAAAATGAAAAGAGGCCGTTTTTGGAACCTTGCTTGCTATCTGGGACAGGGCTGCACAAAATAATTCGACTACTTTTTTGACACTGGAAGGTAATTTCGAAAACTGTATTTTTCAATGTGGAATATGTTTTCTAAAGTGTTTATTTGTATATCTTCTTTCACCTTATTTAACGGTGAAGTTTCGTTACAGTTTTCTGGCTGTGTTAGAAAGTGTTTCATAATCTATGCTTGACGCATGATTTTTCGTTCTTGTTTGTTATTAAATCAGTTTGACAACCTCTTACAGTTGTGTCTCAGGAAGTTTGCATTTAGAACTATACTATTTTCTTATTTTTGACAACGGACAGTATTCTTCCGCTATGAAATACCAGCTGTTTGGGTAAACATTGAAAAATGGCTTCATTTGAAAGCATTATGCTGTTGACAAATTCGCTTATTAAATTCCTACTATTAGCTCACACTCTCTCTATATATATCTTGTTGGAATTTTCAATCGTTAATAAAATATTTTCTATTCATCCATTCAAGTTAAAATAACTTTTTTAAAACTTGTACTGGATGACAATTGATGTTAATACAGTTTTTTCAAATATTAATTCATTAATTAAATTTAATTAATTAATTTTAATTTTTATATGGGAGAAAAAAATTCTCCCATTGTTTTATTAAATGAAATGAAAGATTTATCTCAAATTAGTGATGCCAATAAAAGAGAATTTCGTAAACTTTCTTAAATCATACAAGACAATAAAAGTAAATAAAAGGTTTGATCTCACCTAATTTTCTGGTTCGTGTTCTATGAGCTTCTTTAAAGGTAGAAACACCTTTTACTAATGAAGATTATTTATTGGACAGGTAGACACACTTAAAGACGATACAGAACGAATACACGACAAGCTATATACAAACGTAAAGTAAACAAAACAGTCAGTCAGTCTTAAAGTTCTACGCGCTTAGCGCCATCTGGTGGTTCCTTTTCATTTTGCAACAACTTCCGCCGGGCGAAGTTCGTCTGGAGACGAAAGTGTTGAAAGTTCAAGAGGGCAAAGAAGCTGCACCGGTCTTCTGATGATGGCTCCGTTTGGCAACCTCACTGTGCATGCTCTTGTCCAACCATCACGTCCGGGATGAGTCTGGATTATAACACCCATTTTCCATATGAGGCGTGGGGTGTTTTCCTTTATAAGAACGACGGTGTTTTCCTTAAGTTCACTTGGTCGATCGACCTGTTGGTGCTGGTGAGCAGATTTTAATTCTAACAGATAATTGGATTTCCATCGTTTCCAAATTTGAGTCAAAATATTTTCTTGATATTTTCTTATTTTTATTATTTGGTATTCATTGGATTGGGGAACTGTTATCTTTGATTGAGGTAGAGTTAGCAATCTTCTGCCAATTAAGAAATGACCAGGTGTGAGGGGTTCTGGCTCACGAGGATCGCTGAATACATAGGTGAGAGGTCTTGAATTGAGAATCGCTTCTACTTCAATGACAATTACTTCCAGTTCTTGAAAGGAAACTGAAGTTTTTCCAAGAATTCTTTTTAGAGACGTTTTAACTGATCTTACAAGACGCTCCTAGAAACCTCCCCACCAAGCTGCTCTTTCAACTATGAAATTCCATTTGATGGACAATCCACTAAACAAATCTTTCACTTCTTCATTTTTCATAATCTTCCATAGTAAATTTAATTCTCGTTTTGCCTTATGGAACGTTTTCGCGTTATCACTGTAGATGGTGCTGCATATTCCTCGTCTTCCTACAAATTTTCGGAACGCTTGAATGAACGTTTTTGTGGTCAAGTCTGGGGTTAATTCTAGGTGTACTGCTCTTGTTACAGCACATGTGAAGAGCAATATGTAGGTTTTCTTAGTCTCATCGTGATCTTTAATGTACAACGGACCTAAGTAATCTAGGCCTGTAACTTGGAATGGATAGGCTTCATTTATTCTGTCGGCAGGTAGAGGTGCAGTAATCTGGGTGGCAGGTTTAACACGAAGTTTTTCACATAAATTGCATCTAAATATCAAACTCTTGATTCTTTGTCTTGCTTTCAATATCCAAGTTTTTTCTCTGAGTTGTGTTAAAGTTTCCGATACACCACCATGCCTTGTTTTTTCATGACAATCTTTGATGATAAGATTTGATAAATGAGATCTACTAGGTAGTAAAACTGGATGAGCTTCATGGTATGAGATATTAGCTTGCTGTAATCGTCCACCAATCAAGATTATTTTTCTTTCATTTAAAATTGGATTGAACGGTCGAATAACTGAGTTTGCTGGAACTGGTTTTCCTTGCGTCAGCGCTGAATATTCTTCAGGAAAATGCTCCATTTGTGTAAGTTTAATCCAGTATTCTTCGGCAAATTCAAGTTCTTCTGTAGCTAAGGGACCACTTCTCTTACTCTGAGGATTCATTGTATTGTGGATGAATCTTTGAATCCATGCAGTAATTCGTAATATTTGTTTAAGTTTGCTGAATCTTCGGATATCGAAAAGATCTTCAAGTTTCGTTGCCAGGAGCATATTCACCACTTCATATTCTTTATTTTCTAAGTTGGTTTCCTGATCGGTATGAACGTTGGATTGTGGCCATTGACTTTCGCACTTCCTTAGCCACGGTGGCCCAAACCACCAAAGCTCCAGGTCCTTTAGACTGGTTAAGTTTTCACCCCGTGTTAAAATATCAGCAGGGTTATTCCCAGGACAGTGATTCCAACAATCAGGTTCAGATATTTTCTTGATTTCATCTACTCTGTTCTTGACAAACATCTTCAATTTTCGAGAATTATTCTTGATCCAGTGAAGAACAATCGTGGAATCTGACCAAAATATAGTCTTCGTATCCTTCGGTGTACTTGAATGTAGTCGAATATGATCGAACAATCTGGCTCCTATAAGTGCAGCAAGAAGCTCTAACCTCGGCAGAGTTATTTCGGTACTTTTCGGTTAGCCGGGCGCCAGTGATATATGTACGTATATAAATATGTATGTATATGAATATATATGTATATTCATACATATATGTGTGTACATATATGTATGTATATATATGCGTATGTAGATATTTTTGTAACTATATATATATGTGTATATATACATGTATATAAATCACTGGCGCCCGGCTAACCGAAAAGTACCGTTATTATATTTCTTTAACTGGTGCAACCCTAGTCTTTGAAGTGACTAAATTGGAATGGAAAATTCCGTCAGAGTTGCGAAAACGTACATAAATAACTGCTCCGTAAGCTCGTTTGCTGGCATCTACGAAGACGTGAAATTGACAGCCCGTAAGTTCTTCCATTCCTTTCATTGAGAATAGATGTCTTGGTACAGATATCTGCTTCAAATAAAACAATTCTTCACACCAATCTTGAAATATTTTTGCTAAGTCGGTTGGTAAAGCATCATCCCAATTGAGTTTTTTCTTCCATATGTCTTGCAGTAGTATTTTAGCTCGAACTGCAAATGGTGATATTAAGCCCAACGGGTCGTAGATTCTTCCCATAGTTTTTATTACGCTTCTCTTCGTAAATTTTAATTCTGCCATATCCTTATCCCTTAAAAGTTTATCACTATCAACGCTTAAGACATCATCTGCTGAATTCCAGCAATAGCCAAGGACCTTGCATAACGTGGATTCCTCGTTAACTTCTTCCTTAAATCGATCTTGCAATGAGCGTACATTTGTTTTCCATTTCCTCATATTAAAGCCTGCTTCTCCCAAAATGAGCCTTATTTGTTCGTGGACGGTGTACGCTAAATCTGTGTCTTCTAAACTGTGTATAAGGTCATCTACATACAATCTACTGTTCAAAACGCTGAAGGCAGTTGGATAAACATCCTCATACTTCTTGATGTGATGTTTAATTGTCGCGTTCAGTAAAAATGAGCTCGATCTTGCTCCAAAAATTACACGCGTCATCCTCAAAACTTCGGGTTCAGCGTCTAAATCTTCCGTAACCCATAGAAATCTAACTGCGTCTCTTTCTTCTGGCGCCAGGGCAATTTGCAAAAATGCACCTTCTATATCCGCCGTTATGGCAACCTTATTCAGATGGAACTGCAAAATAAGTATTAGGATATCGGGCGTTAAATTCGGACCTGGATTCAAGCAGTCATTGAGGGACGGAAAATTATGTTCACTCGAGGAGGCATCGAAAACTATTCTCATTTTCGTCGTTGTTTTATCTTCGCGTATTACTGCGTGATGTGGCATGTAATAGATCTTAGAATTATCACCACATTCATTTTCATTGACCCTTTCAGCTATTCCTTGAATTAGATGCTTTGAAATAATGTCCTTGTACTGACTATGAAAATTTCGATTTTTCTTAAATCTTTTGACAAGTGTTCGCAAACGGTTGTTTGCATTACTACAGTTATCATGTAGCGACTCAGAATGTTCGTTCCATGGTAGTTTAACATGGTAGCGACCTTCGATTAGTTTCGTAGAATTTTCAAATTCTTTCATAACTTCGTCATCTTCATTCAGATTGTCACTACGCGATATTCCCAAACCTTCTAAATCGAACAATCTTTTCAAAATGTCGGATTCTTCTACATTTTGATTACGCACTATAACATTCATAACGCTAACATCCTTAAAATTCTTGCGTTTTGCTTCAGAACCATTAAAAACATAACCTAGTTTCGTTTCCATTCCTACTAAAGCACCGGACACTCTTTTGACTTTCCCTGTAGCGATTTTCCAGAAATAGTCTGACCCAATTAAAAGAGAAACCCTTAAATTTTCAGACCCTTCAATATCAGCTATCTGTATTTTGGCTTCATTACAAAATTTGTGAATTTCTTTACTGGGACCTTGAATTTCAGCTTCCGATATGGAAGATGTTTCAATTGCTTCTATAGAAATAATTTTCTTTGTATCATAAATGCTTCGTAAATTTACTTTTACCCTATTTCTTACAATATATTTCTTTGGTTTTGACCCAAAAGCATAAATTGCTAATTTTTCTTTTCCTATAACTTCTAAATTAAATTTACGAGATAATGTTTTATCGATGAACGTATTTTGTGACCCCGAATCCATGATAATTTTTATTTTTCTTTCCTGAGAATTATTACTTAAAAAGGCGACAGCTGTTTGTAAAAATACATTTTCATTTACTGCAGTTGTTGCGCAATTGAGAGCATTGGAATTATTTTTTCTTTCCGGAGACTTTGAGACGCTTTCCTTTTTGTTATGTTGCTTTTCAGTTTCGTCACAAATTAAAACATTATGTCTTCGACCACAAATGTTGCAACGCATTTTTTCGCGGCAAAATTTTGATACGTGGGATTTGCGAAGGCAAAGGAAACAATAACCCTTTCGTAAAAGACTCGATTTTCGTTCATTAATGGTTAAGGGACAGTTAAAATTTTCGTGTTCCCCTGCACAAAATAGGCAGTCTTTCTTGATAAGTGCATTTAATGTAGCTGCTGTGGGTATATTATTATGAGTTTCATGTTTTCGATAAGATAATTCTTTAATTTTATTCTTTTCAAATACTTCATCATTTCGAAACATATACGTTTTTTCTCGCGTTTCGATTTCATGTTTCAGAAATTCTAATAATTTGGCACAGTTCCAAGAATCTTCGCCAGCAGAACGATTGAATCCTAGAACAATTTCTTCAGGAATTAATTTGACTAAAATAGCGAATAAAATTCCCCCATAGTTATTTAATTCTACTCCGGCTGTTTCGAGACTTCTGATTTGAATAATACAGGTATCATGCAATTGTCTAAGCTCTCTTAAATTCGCTCCAGATTTTACAGGATTTAGGCTTAATAGCTTGTTTACATGCGATCGTATTATTAATTCATTTTTTCCGAATCTTTCTTTTAACAATCCGATCGCGACATCGTAATTATTTTGTGTTAAAGCTAAACCTTGAATACATTTTAAAGCTGCTCCTGTTAAGAAATTCTTTAAGTAATTTAACTTCTCTATGTTAGTTAACTTTACATTTTCATGTATAGCCACTTCAAATTGCCCCCAAAATTCCTGCCAATTTTCATATTTCCCATCGAAAGGTTGTATTGTAAGTTTCGGTAATCTTACGTGAGAATAATTCTTTGATTCATCAGGTTCTGTGAACAATAAAATAGAAGAGTTTATTTTACTTTCGTTAGGAACATTACGCTTTAAATATCGATCAATTTTAGCTTTCGTTTTTGTAATTTTTTCGCGATATTCTTGACTGGATGATACATCTTTTTCTAGCGTTTCTAAGTTATCTACAAGTTTCTGAATTTCTGAATCTAATTTGTAAACTTGTTCTGCATTCTCGATTAATTGAATTTTAAGATCTTCGACTTCGTCATTATCTATCTCGTCACCTGCCAAATATTCAGTTATTTTGTTAATAATCTTCGTTAAAGATGTTCTAAGAGACTTACGCATACTTTTTGATTTATCTAATTCGCTAGGTTGCGCCATTTTCTAAATTACAGCTCTTGGGAATTTCGGCACCATAAAAGAGAATTTCGTAAACTTTCTTAAATCATACAAGACAATAAAAGTAAATAAAAGGTTTGATCTCACCTAATTTTCTGGTTCGTGTTCTATGAGCTTCTTTAAAGGTAGAAACACCTTTTACTAATGAAGATTATTTATTGGACAGGTAGACACACTTAAAGACGATACAGAACGAATACACGACAAGTCACAGAAACGGGATTTTTACGTTTGTTCTTTTTCCTTCCAAACACTAAAAATTCGCAAACTGAAGCTCAATAGTTAATCAAATTCTCCAGTCAAAAGACGGAAATATCTTTAAATAAGATAAATATTTCTTCTAGTCACAGGAGTGTTCCGGCAACTTTCTGCCTGTATTTTTCACGTTTGTTGACAAAATGTTTTTTGAGAGTGTAGTAATTTAATTGAACGATGGCACCGGTCTCTTAAAGAGGTTATTAAGTACTGAGCGTTGAGAACGGAAGCGATTGGGAGGTAGATTTACCGCATGTACTTTTGGCTTTGAAAACGGTGACTCATGAGTCGACCGGATTTAGTCCAGCAGAACTAGTTCATGGGAGAAATCTAAGAACTCCAGAGACTTTGATATATGAACAGTGGACAGGAGAAAGTCCGAACCACGAATTCGTCACTGAATACGTTTTTAAATTAATGAACCATTGAAATGTTGCCAAGAGTTGGCAGTCGAAAATATGATTGTCACCAGAGACAAGAGGAAATTTTGGTACAATAGAAATGCAACAGAAAAGAATTTCGAACCAGGGGACGAAGCCTTAATTCTGGCTACCAGTAAGCGAAATAAAATGTCTGTAGGGCGAATTGGCACAGGGAAAATTGAATCTAAGAGTTCCAAGACCAACTAACTAGGAGCGTTCCCGGTAGGCGAGAAAAATCGCAAATTTACTACGCTAATATACTAAAACCGTATGTATAAAGGGTAAAAAAAGCCAATGTTTTAACCCGCGAGTTTCACGACCCAGATGGAATGCAAGGCTTAGAGATAGCGTATCCCTTAGCAGACTCTAGTAGTTATAATTTTAGCGAAGTGGTGGAAGAAAGCGAGTTGAGGGTCATGTGCATGTCAGAGCAGGAAAATTTGTTAGATAGGTATCGGGAGGTGTTTTCGAACGACTCGGGACTAACGGATATCCCGGAGCACGATATCGAGCTAATTGAAGAAAAACTGGGGAGAATAAGACCGTATAGAGCATCCCCCAGACAGAATGAAATTCTAAAGATGGAGATCAAGTGAATGCTAGAACTAAATATAATAAAGGAAGGGGAGTCAAATTTTCACTCTCCGATGATTTTAGTCGAATCCCCTGGTAAAGACCTGCGCCCCTGCATCGATTATAAATAAGTTAAACTTAATATATTAAGTTTAACTTATCGGCTTTCGTATACGAAAGCCGAGTTTTTACCGCTTCCGAATACCGAGCAAAGAGTCGAGAAAGTGGCAGCCGCCTAGTACATAACTGTACTTGATTTAACTAAAGAGTACTGGCAAATACCGATGACCCCCGTAAGGCCCAGCAACTGGCCGCATTTGTGACTAACTTCGGTAGTTTTTTACTCCTATCAATGCCTTTCTGATTAGTTAACGCCTCCGTGCCGGTTCTCTAAATTTCTGGCTAAATTACTAAGTGGGTTAGAAGAATATTGGCTACCGTACTTAGATGATATGGTAATTTTTCGTACAATTGGGAGGATCATGTTAAGCATATAGAAGCAGTATGTAGCGAAATGTAAATTCGCGCAGAAAACAGTCAAATACTTGGGTCATATGGTAGGAGAGGACCAGCGAAAACTCGCGGAAGCCAAAATCCGTGCAATAACAAAGTTAACGGCGCCCAAAAGTGAAACGGAAATGAGGAGACGTCTAGGTATGGCAGGATATTATTCGTGTTACATAAAAAATATGCAACTAATTATTATAAAACCCTTCACGCGTGCTTTAACAGGGAAGCATAAAAAAGAAAAGGTAACAAGTTGGAATTCCTGAAAATTTTTTGAAGATCTACACCGATCATGACTCATAGAACCCAAAACCACCCCCAGTTCAAAACTTTATATATATATATATATATATATATATACAGTGGGTGATCGGTTAACGAACTGTTCGGTTTACTAACAAATCGGTTAACGATCACTTTCTCGAGAGATTTTTATGTTCGGATAACGAACACCTCACAAAACAAAGTCAAGAAGAAGCAATGCTGTGTTTCAGATTTGCAGAGCTGTATTTAATTGCATCTATTATCGACTTAGAGAACATTTTAACAGTTATATACTTATGGCCTAATTAATTCATGGGCTACTGTGGGTTCGGGCCTTACATTTTAGGGCCCCCAAATTAGAATGAACAAATTAAAAACATTATTTTTTATATTTTGTGTCCCTTTTTAAAGAAATATTTTAAATTTTAAATTATTTTAATTGAAATTTAGTTCCTAAATTATTAACAGGCTCTAGGCTCCACTTCTGTTATAAAAGAATTTTTAAAAAAGTGGGGGGGGGGGGGGGGGGGAGTCAGGACCACGGTCTCAAATTGGCAAAAAGCAGGCTGATGTTGATAGGCTTGGGGACTTTTACGACAAAAATGCTATGAATCACTTCAGAAACATCCCGAAGAGAGAAAAACAATCGATTTTGGACAGATATTTTTATGCTCCACAAACTCAGAAGGCGAGACTGTATGTATGTAATGTATGTTTTATTATTATTACATTTAAATAAATTTAGGGAGAATTTATATTAATTTTTCTATATTATTATATTATTTAGCTTTTAAGGGTCCTCTTTACGCACTTGAAAATACCCGCTCGCTAATGTTAATCCTATGGGGCATTATTTTTCTAATATCTCGTTTGCATTTCAATATTTTTAAAAGATTTTTTTTTTGCATTAGATAGCAGAGATCAATTTCTATTTCCGCCGTTGATTACTGTTTCGAATTTCTTTGCAGATTTTTTTATGAAGGTATTTTCACTTTCGAAACCGGTTCCGAAAGTAAAAGTATCTTCGTAAAAAAAATCCGGAAAGAAAATCGAAAAAGTAATCAACGGCGGAAATAGAGATTGATCTCTGCTATCCAATGCAAAAAAAAAAAAAAAATCGTTTAAAAATATTGAAATGCAAACGAGATATCAGAAAAATAATGCCCCATAGGATTAACATTAGCGAGCGGGTGTTTTCAAGTGCGTGAAGAGGACCCTTAAGAACGAATTAATTGAATTCCCATAGAAATATATACTAAATCTATGATCGGTTATTGCAGTGGCGTAGCTACGTTTTTTGGCGCCCGGGGCAAGAAGAAATTCTGCGCCCCCCTCCCCCTCCCCCTCCTCTAAATTAAAAAAGTCCTTCCGGCCTGTACCGGGAGGAAAAGGTAGCTTTCCTATATCTTCGTTTTAAAATTTTAGCTAATGTTACACGAAAACAGCAAGCTAAAATGCAAAGAAACGTTTACAAAAGATTCGTTAATACTGAATTTGAATAAGAAATTCTCCAAATTATTGAGCAATAGCCAAATTGGCTTCATTTATGAAGACTTATTTTGGTCCCAAATTTGGCGATATTTCACCAAATGTCACCAATTTTGGCGAGAATTTGGCGCTAACGGATATGAATATATAGTTTTATGCGTATGATTGGGAAAATTATTACAACAATGAAAGAAAATAATTTGCGAGTAATCGCGTTAATGTGCTGTTTTGTTTCAAAATGTCAGCCACCCTAGAATTTCAAACTGCTCTATCTCAGCCATTTTTTAAGATAGAGGTAAACCAAAAAATGCTCTGGAATCCTTGTATCAAGGCCTAATGGACCCTATTCCCACTGACGTCAAAGTCACGTGCTTTGGGGAAACATTGCCGATATTGTTGTCCTTAATTATGCAACGACTCGTTTGCAACTCAAGCCTGCATGCCATAGAGCAG
The DNA here is from genome assembly GCA_963931845.1 of Maratus michaelseni. Lineage (NCBI taxonomy): Eukaryota > Metazoa > Arthropoda > Arachnida > Araneae > Salticidae > Maratus > Maratus michaelseni. The sequence goes on along the minus strand of OZ007590.1, from coordinate 207,726,651 downwards.
CAACGGACCAGATTTTCGTGATGTTGAGTCACGTGCTTTGGGGAAACATTTCGGAAATCGTAGCCTTGAACCCAAACGGAGAATAGGGTCCATACGTAATTAAAAAATAAATTTGAATTTTTATTTTTTTTCTATATTTATTTTAGTTTTAAATTTTTAAATGACCGCCATCTTGAAACAAAATGGCGGACCAAGCTGGCCAACGAACTCGGTCGAGACATTAGTGACCTTAATACACACAATTAGTTTCATCAAAATCGATTCATAAATACGGGCGTTATCGTATGACATAGCTCATATATATATATATATATATATATATATAAATCAACATTTGAACGGAGGGTGGTTTTGGGGTGTGGGGGTCATGATCAGTGAAAATATATCGAAATTTTTCGGAACTGCTTTCCTCCGAACGGCTGCAATAGGTAGCTTTATACTTTTTTGTATTGAAAGCTACCTAAAAAATAAGGATATTATTTTTCCTTAAGAGGAAAAAAATATACTTCCGGCTTGTACCATGAGGAAAATGTAGCTTCCCTCTTCCTTGTTTTTAAGATTTTGGCTAATTTTACTCAAACACACGAAACTAAAATGCGTGCAACCCGATTACAGAAGATTCATAGTTTTCGTCAATACTGAATTTGTATATGAAATGCAAAAACTTATTTAGCTGTCGCCAAGTTGACTTCATTTATGGTGACCTACATTTATCGCCAAGATCTTTAGCCAAATACCGTCAAGCTTGACGAGAATTTGACGTTAGCATATATGACTATGTAGTTTTAAGCGCATGAGAGTTGCAACACAAATGATTACAACAATGAAAGTCAATTTACAAGAAACCACGTTTGCTAAAACTTATGAATTAAACCCGATTAAGGAAAAAAAATATGCTGCCTTGTTTCATTTACAAGGTGTGTACACTCTTTTTGATTTCCACGGAGTTCCATATGTCCTACGTAAAAAAATAGAAAATGTTTTTCAATTGACTCATTGTTTTATGTTCTTTCTTTCCTTTTTTTTTTAATCTTTTGAACAATACATAAGGTGCATTTCATAAAATTTAAAATAGGATTCTCAGCAATATAAATAAATTATTTTCTAAAAGCAAAAATGTTAAGTAAAAAGTCTTTTTTATTGTATTTTAAAATGTGTCATGACATTTTAACTAATTAACTTTTTGAAAATGTGGTTCTTGCAGTTATAGAGCAGATTTGTAAAGAAAGTATGAAAAAAAAATGTTGCATAAAGTTAAAAATTGTAGGAAAGGTGTGGTTTTAAATTTTTCTTTAAAAATTTTTCAATTAAATACTTTTAAAACAAAAAATTTATTTTATCTGAAGAATTACGATTTTGCTTTCTTTCAAATCATAAAATTTTCATAAAACAATTTACTAATATCAATAAAAATTGCTTCTTAAACATTTACAACGGTGCACCTTGTTTGCAAATTTTAAATACCGTAAACTCTTTACATTGATTTTAACACTCTTTACCAAGATACATATCTTTGCCCATTCAGATAAAATTTGTTATTTTCTGCCTATTTTTCTTTCTTTTAATCATGATGGTTAATCCTGTTTTGAAAAACAATCTAAAAACTATTTACAAACTTTATAGGCTTGTTGTTTAAAAATAGCGGCATAACTTCCGCTGTGTCTCCGAAAATTATAATATTGTGGCTTAGTCATAAAATGTATGCAGATGATCTCTGCAATAGCATATCATACTTATAATAAATCCCGGATACAACGAGCGAGCGAGGAATTTGATTTCCAGTATAGTAAACCACCAAAAGTTTGGTATATAGTCTGCGCGTTTTTCTAGGAGCAACCCCCCCCCCCTCATCCTTCACCAAATTTATTCCAAGCATTCACACACATTGTCAAAATATGTGAGATAATTTCTGTTTAAAGCTCCTCTCAATTGGACGCCCCCGACTACAGAGTTCAGAGAAAAACTCCGTGGCCCTCAACATATAATCATTTTGTGCTTCCTTTCAGGTACGTAATCAAGTAAGGTACAAATTCAGTTGAGAAATCCTTAGAAACATTCACAGAAGCTCTTTCTTTCATTATTTGGTCGTATATAATAAAATATTTTACTAAAGAAAACATTCACGCACACACACAAATATTTATTGTCGAAATATGTGGGATAATTTCGGTTAAGCGTCTATCAGTTGGGCGCCCCCAACGTTTAATCATTTTGTGCCTCCTTTCAGGTACGTAATCAAGTAAGGTACGAATTCAGTTGAGAAATCCTTAGAAACATTCACAGAAGCTCTTTCTTTCATTATTTGGTCGTATATAATAAAATATTTTACTAAAGAAAACATTCACGCACACACACAAATATTTATTGTCGAAATATGTGGGATAATTTCGGTTAAGCGTCTATCAGTTGGGCGCCCCCGACGTTTAATCATTTTGTGCCTCCTTTCAGGTACGTAATCAAGTAAGGTACAAATTCAGTTGAGAAATCCTTAGAAACATTCACAGAAGCTCTTTCTTTCATTATTTGGTCGTAATAAAATATTTTACTAAAGAAAACATTCACGCACACACACAAATATTTATTGTCGAAATATGTGGGATAATTTCGGTTAAGCGTCTATCAGTTGGGCGCTCCCAACGTTTAATCATTTTGTGCCTCCTTTCAGGTACGTAATCAAGTAAGGTACGAATTCAGTTGAGAAATCCTTAGAAACATTCACAGAAGCTCTTTCTTTCATTATTTGGTCGTATATAATAAAATATTTTACTAAAGAAAACATTCACGCACACACACAAATATTTATTGTCGAAATATGTGGGATAATTTCGGTTAAGCGTCTATCAGTTGGGCGCCCCCAACGTTTAATCATTTTGTGCCTCCTTTCAGGTACGTAATCAAGTAAGGTACAAATTCAGTTGAGAAATCCTTAGAAACATTCACAGAAGCTTTTTCTTTCATTATTTGGTCGTAATAAAATATTTTACTAAAGAAAACATTCACGCACACACACAAATATTTATTGTCGAAATATGTGGGATAATTTCGGTTAAGCGTCTATCAGTTGGGCGCCCCCAACGTTTAATCATTTTGTGCCTCCTTTCAGGTACGTAATCAAGTAAGGTACGAATTCAGTTGAGAAATCCTTAGAAACATTCACAGAAGCTCTTCCTTTCATTATTTGGTCGTATATAATAAAATATTTTACTAAAGAAAACATTCACGCACACACACAAATATTTATTGTCGAAATATGTGGGATAATTTCGGTTAAGCGTCTATCAGTTGGGCGCCCCCAACGTTTAATCATTTTGTGCCTCCTTTCAGGTACGTAATCAAGTAAGGTACAAATTCAGTTGAGAAATCCTTAGAAACATTCACAGAAGCTCTTTCTTTCATTATTTGGTCGTAATAAAATATTTTACTAAAGAAAACATTCACGCACACACACAAATATTTATTGTCGAAATATGTGGGATAATTTCGGTTAAGCGTCTATCAGTTGGGCGCCCCCAACGTTTAATCATTTTGTGCCTCCTTTCAGGTACGTAATCCTGTAAGGTACAAAGTCTGTTGAACTATTCCTAGAAACCTTATTCACAGAAGTTTTTTCTTTCATTATTTGTACATAATAAAATATTTTACTAAAGAAAATATTTACACGCACACACACAAAAGCAATTTTTATTTATTGTCGAAATATATGAGATAATTTCTGTTAATTTTTTTTCTCAATCTGGCGCCCCTTGACAGCGGCGCCCGGGGCGGATGCCCCCCTTGCCCCCCCTTAGCTACGCTACTGCGACAAGCTATATACAAACGTAAAGTAAACAAAACAGTCAGTCAGTCTTAAAGTTCTACGCGCTTAGCGCCATCTGGTGGTTCCTTTTCATTTTGCAACAGCCAACAAAAAATAAAATACCGCAACGATGATTATAAAATAATGTTCAGTAAAGATATCGTGAGACATTAATGCTGCACGGGTTTATTTTATATATTTATGATTAAAAAGTAGGAATTGACTTTTAAAAAATTTTATATTACTTGTTTTTATTCTGCTACTGAAACGATAGAAATGTATGCAATAGATCTGAACAATATAAGGAATATTCATTCAATTTCAGATTAATATTGTCTTAATTATCGAATTTATTAGAAATATAGCGTTAAAACAAATTAGGTTATAGCCAATGTCTATAAAAATAGTTGAAATTTCAAGTGTTTAAATTGAGGTTTGTTTATAAATTACGTAAATTAAACTTATTTTACTTAAATATGCCTTTATTTCATGATTTTAATGTTAATTTTTAGTATTCAGAGAAAAAAAAAATCATTTAAGTTGCGCAAATCATGCTTTTATCAATTTTTTCATTAATTAATAATTAAATAATGAAAGAATATGCGTTTTTTTTTCATTTGCTTTCTGAGGTCATAAAGTGTGACAGTAAAATAATATGACTAAGAGAAATAGCGAATAAAACCTTCGTGAATGCAAAGCGTAAACAAACGATCACGCCACCATTTTACCTACTGTGACGTCAACAGAATATTACCCACTCTAAAAGTTAAAATGTAAAAAAAAAACATCTGTTTGTAATGCAGTAAAATAAAGTAAAACTATTAAATCACAACATTTAGCAATTTAATCACGTGTAATCAAGTGTAATCACATATTTCCAAGTATAATCAAATGTAATCAGTTATAATCACATGTCTCCACAGTAATCAGCTGTAATCAAGAGGATTCCGTAATCTCGTACACAATTTTTCTACCGAGAGCCCGTCGGTTTCCACCTTGCCGTTCGGAATTTGTTATTCTTTAAAAAATATTTAAAGTTTGGTAAACAACATTTTAAAAATGTAGAACGTCATTATCAGGCAGAACTTTCTGATGTGAAAATCTAATCCTAAGTAAAACAGAACAAGTGGGTAAGTGTGATCGAAGATCTCTCAAAGGGTTTCGTTTAATATTCCTTTCAAAATACTTTATCCTTTCCTTAATAAATCCAAATTAATTTCACTTACAAAGAAAAAAAAAAAAAAAAAAAAAAAGATGCTTTTTATAAAGTAAAAATTTACTGGTCTATTTTTCTCGTTTTTTCGAATATCTAAACCCGTCCGATAGTGGGCGAAGCCCGCTATTATATTCTGTCATAATAATATCTGTCATGTGGACTAAATGCGATATCTAAAAAAAATAATTTCAAAATTAAACATGTTGTACACCTTCAAAATGTTAAAATATGCGAATATTTCCAAAATCGAGTTTTTATCATGATTCAATACGTTCCTCAAACTCATGTATTTACTATTCTCTATGACGCATATTGATACTCGCTTTCTATTATTCTGAAACATTTGAAAAAGCCTTTAAACTTCCGATATGACGACAGATTTTCTTTTTAATTCTCTAATGACGTGAAATTAATCTGTTTTGTGTACATATACACATACTCATACTCCTTGTATTATTGGAAAAAATTTCCGTTTTATTACCACTATGACGTCAATCAATTTTATTTCATATTAATCTTTTTTTCACGTGGAAATCGTCTTATAGAAAATTAACTATTGAAGAAAGAATTTCATCGTCGATTTTTATTTTTTGGCATCTACTATAACGAAAAATGTTTAAATTTAATGGGAAAAGGCTGTTAGAATTTTGTTTTTTTATTTTTATTTATTAAAATAATACGAATTTTTCAAATTTTAATATTTTGAGCTCTTTATAGCTGATATTCAGATTTATACACAAAGTTTCAACTCTGTAAGTTACATAGTTTTTGAGAATGGCTCTGTGACAGACAGACAACGGAGCGGGAGTAATAGGGTTTCGTGAGATGAACGAAACCCTAAAAACAGAAATAGATGTTTTTTAGTGTTTTTAACAAATTTTTTGTAACGTAGTTTTATGAAATTCACAACTTTCGTACATTGCTTTGCTCTTGATCTTGACACTCATGGGACTTTACCCACGAGTGGCAACAACCACGCCTCTGAGGGTATATGTCTTTCGAAAAAGACTGTTTATTGGACGAAGGGGAAGCTGTGTTAAAATGTTCTTCACGCCTATTGGTGTTTTTCTTCTCTTTACCCGCAGATGACGTGACATGGGAACATGGGTAAAGTCCTTTGTCAGGGCTAAACTGGATACCGGGCTGGCTCGCGACCTACGTTATACACGCCCGCTTCATGACTTTTATGATGTCACAGGTACTGGATCATCTTTACACGGCGAGATAAAGCACGAATAACGAAATACCTGGTTTTGGAATGGACACAACTAAAAAGTTCATAAATATACAACAGGTTTTTTATTTTAAATCTCTTAAATTTACTAATGGCGATCTACAAGCAATCCCATGTGTTGGTTTCTAGATAGCAGATTAAACAAATTATATATATTTGTTTAATTTTTTTTAATATCAATTTACCAGCATCTGATAATACTTAAAAAGAAATAGCTGTCTCATACGTTATCATTTGGCGCGATTTTTGTTTTGCGCAATTTTGGCGAGAAAAACCCCGCTTTCGGGTACCTGTTAGGTCTAGTGGTACTTTTCCGTTATACGGACACCATTGTCGCCAAGCATACATTTACATACACTTAATACATTCATTTACATACATACACATACATTATGCATTAGCATACATTTTGGCATCGTGTCCGTATAACGGAAAAGTACCGGTCTAGTTTGCTTAACAGCATACTAATTTTATTTTATTATGAAACAGTTTATTTTATTGGGACTTAAAACGGCCTATAGAGGCGCTGATTGCAGCCGTCGGTACAGGAAAATTGGCCCTTTAACTAATGCTAAAGTGCCATTGAAACCATTATTTATTGTAAACGCGTTTAAAAGTGTTAGATATTCAAATTCGGGTAATTTTTACTTTGACCTATAAACACAGAACACAAATAGCACATGAAATCTGAAATTGTGCATAAAAATAATCATTATGAACAAATTAAAAATGCATGTAACGCAATGAGCTTGCAAGGGATTTTCCTGAAGGGAGAAGTTATATCTTTTTTCCACCAGATGGCGTATTCGAGCGCTTGAATTCCCAATTATAAAACACAGACATTTTTTTATTATAAAGATACACAGATTATTTTAAATTTATTATAAAACATACACAATGCTTAATTTATTGTAAAATACACAATGTTTAATGTGTAAAATACACAATGTTTAATGTTGTGTGTGTTTTAATACCACAATGTTATCTCTAGGGGGGCATTATATTGAAAATAATATATGAACATAAAAATTCTATGTCTTGTAAATGACGTTTTAAAAGTAAACTAAAAATATTTATTATATTAATGCACACCATCCCTTATATATATTTTTTCACATGTTCGGTTTTTAATTTTGAAAGTCATGCTTCCCTTTCAACAAATAGTCGCTGCAAAGAGAATGGGACTTAAAATGATCTATAGATGGCACTAATCGGAACTGTCGGTACAGAGTAATTGTCCCTTTAACTAAAAAAAAAAAATTTGCACGTTTTAGATGTTTAAATTCGGTGATTTTTACCTTGTCATATAACACATAACACTAATGTGACATGAAATCTAAAATTGTACCAAAAACAATCATGGGGATTATTATACATCTTATGAAATGGGCTTGAGCAGGATTTTCCTGTAGCGAGAACTTGCAATCTTTCTCCACCAGGTTAGCGTATTCAAGAATTCAAGTGCTTGAATCGCCAAAAGCTTTTGTACCAGTGAAATATGCCCTCAACTCAATGACTCTGTTTGTTTTTGTTTTTTATTAATCACAGTTTTCCCCTTCCCATAGGTGATAAAAAAGAATTTTCGTTCGGGTCATATTAAAGATTAAAGTTTTATCAATTTATTTGATTAAAAGCTTTGTCGTTTTAAAAATTGGCAGCTATGTGTAAGTAATTCAAATATCGTTTTCATAGTTGATTTTCATTTCATTTTGATGAGTATATTGTTAATTTTACTGAATAAATATTCCAATATAGATTTTTAGAATTTTAATTGATTACTCTGCTAAAATATTAAAGATGAGTGCTCGTGCGAATGAAGTGGAATCGGTATTCACTATTTTCGAGCAGTTCCTTAAACCATTTTGTGAGTATATATATATATATATATATATCCCAATACCGTTTTGTTTTTATCATCTTTCCACAGCTAAAATACTCTCAAATTTTCCTATCTTTTGTTGGAATTCTCGATATTGTATACATTAAATCAGCAAAATTAAAAATAATTTTAATTATTAATTCGGATTATGAAGCATTTATTTCTAATATATTTCTTTAACAGAGGCGCAGATGTTGTAGGTCATCAATTTGTTTAAAATTTTGTAGGTAGGTATAGAACCAAAAGCATTAGATATCCCCGAAGTAATAAAATGCATCTCTCAAAAATGGGTGAAAAAAACTTTTTTGTCCTTTTCCCCATTTTCTTTTTTTTTCAAAGTATGAAATTTTTAACAAATGTAATGTTTTTGTGTTTATATGTATACATTCTATATCCAATTAGGGCTTAGATGCTTTACACTCACGCTAAAAAAAAAAAAAAAAAATTATCGGTTAAAAAAAAGAAAAAAGTCGCCAAATTTAGGGGATTTGTTTCTTTAATGGCAACCTAGCCATTGTATTAAGTTATTCGTTTGGCGCAGTCTTGGAAATCGCGCCAAACAAACAGTCGCCAATCTTTTGTTTACATTTTAGCGTGATAGTAACACATCTGTTCCCTTGTATTCAATATTGACAGTCAAAATTTTCAATTCCCTCTACTATAATATTTGGCTAAGATGCTTTACACTCGCGCAGAAAAAAAAATAAAAAAATAATTGGTTAAAAAAAAGAAAAAAGTCGCCAAATTTAGGGGATTTTTTCCTTTAATGGCAACCTAGCCTTTGTATTAAGTTATTCGTTTGGCGCGGTCTTGAAAATCGTGCCAAACTTATGTTTATATGTTTGCGTGAGTGTTAAGCATCTGTTCTTAATATTTTTTGGTACTTCTCTATTATCCCGTCGACCACTTTTCATAACAAAAAACTATCGCCAAATTGTTACGCCAAATAAACGGGAGAACATTGCCATTGGAATATCAAAATAAATAAATAAATAAAATATAAGAATTTAAGGACACAATTGTTATTTTAATTAATGAAATAACTAATAAATCAGTAAAACATGATGAAAAATACATGCAAATGTCGAATTAAAAACCACTTGATGATATAACAAACACGTATAATGCTTCTAACATCACGTAAATGGGACTGTATTTTTAGCGTTTACTCTTACAGTTTGGCAATAGTTTTTTGTTTTGAAAAATGGTCGACGGGATAATAGAGAAGTACCTATTTTTTAAATGGTAAACAGTTTTAGTATATTGAAAGAATAGATACTGTTTAATGTTTTGTGAACATTTTTTAAGATCTACTCCTATACAACAAGAAAAATAATGACAAAAAGTGTGAGTAACCAAAATTATATAATAGTAACAGAGGTTACAGTTTTGTAACAGAAGTTACATTGAGCAACATAAATTATTAAACAATGACACTACTAAAGCACTTTGATGGATATTTAATATGCATATGAATTTTACACTAGATTTTTGTTAATTTATCTACAAATTTCTGCACTTATTTCTTAAACGTGTCTATGGAATAAGGGAACTTGTAAAATAATCTGTTGCCCCTTTGTACCATTTCTGTACCAGGCAAAATTTTCTTTATTTGATTATAGTTTATCTAAGCAATATCATCAATCTTATATACCATTCCACTGTCATCATATAATTTCAGAAACATTACTCTAACTTCTCCATCATCTTCTAAATTATCTTGTGCCACAGCAGTGTAGCAATATTTCATTTTTTTTCGCTTGCTAACTAGATATTCGACAAGTAAATAAGATACTTTTATTATTTTGTCTGGTGTTATTTCTTGTGTCTCAACAATGTTTTCCTGAAATTCTCTTCCAGCAGCTACTATATTCTCATCATCAGAATCATTTTCGGACTCAAACTCAAAAGAATTCTCTAAATCACTCAAATCTTTTTCATTTTTCTTAGATTTTTTAGTTTTTTTGTTTGGACTTCCATTTGAAATTTTTTATATTGAAAGCATGAGCATAAACCGCACTGCTGCTGACCACAAAAACAACTTACATCTCGATATAAAAGGGTGCCTGCTTTGTTTAATGTAGCAAGTTGATGAATTTTCATAGTCCCTTTTAATGCTGGTAGATCAGCTGTTCCATAAAATCAATGTCATGTTCTTCATTTAAAAATGCTTTTATGATTGTTGATTCCTTCACAGATTCAAAGCATTTATTGGCATCAAGAATGTCTTTCCTGTAAGCAACAAGATTATCAGCTTTTCTTTTTAGAGCTGCTCCCACTCCATCAGCTGCCCCTTTACCATGTCCAGCCTTCAAATAAGATAACTAATTATAAGAATAATAATTTTTAAATTTGTATGGAGTTTACAAAGGCAGAATTCTCTTTTTTCGCTGTTGGATTTTATATGTGAAATGGTCGAAAATTTCAAAAAGACGTGTTAAGTACCTTCATTTCCTTCAGCTAACATATTTCTGATGAAGATCCTTAATGGCACTGGTTAGGAAATGTTTCTGCCTTTTATCTTCTTTCGTGTTATAGTTTCCTTTTTTCCAGAGGTTACGCGACTATTATCATCACTGCCAAAGAAAGCTTCTACAGTTTTTTTTCTTAAATTTAACTTCTCTTTTAAACCAGCAGTTTGGCGAAATCCTCTTCTTAATCCCAAATAACATTGCTTCTCAGCATTTGGCATTTTTCTTCTTGAGAGGCATTTTGACTCCTGAAATATATTAAAAAAACATTTCCTAAAATAAACTTTTCTGTTACACCAAAATATATAATTTATTTAATTACTAATGAAAAGTGTAACTTCTGTTACAAATATGTAACCTCTGTTATAAATATGCAGTAACATGTTACATTTAACAAAGAATTTTTTTTTTCTATAGTTGTATAAAAATATGTAATTATTGTAGCTATTTAAATTAAATAAGCTTAATTTTATATAATAAAACTAAAACTTTAATTTAAATGACAATATTTAAATTTAAAAATTTTGTAACAGAGGTTACAAACAGAAAACACACTAACCTGGAATTCAGATGTTTGAGCTCACTGATCACATGTGTGCAGAATAAATTCAAAATGGCTGTAACATATCTTCTCTAGTACTTTTACCTAGAAGATAACTAAGTAGTGCCCTCTGTTGGGGACAATGGAAGTCCTTTCTTTGGTAAGAAAAGTTAAGTAACAGAGATTACAATTTCAGTGGACAAAATTTAATTTTTAAATATAATATTAAAAAATAATAATATTTTAATTTTTTGGGCCTAACTAGTTAAAATACTAAAAATTATGATTACATAAAACCAGTTTAAAATATCATTTTTAAATATTATTAATTCAAACTTTAAATTGAAAACTATGCCTACAGTCATCTGGACAGACTGGTTTGTTAGTCAAGATGAATAAAAATGGATATTTTCAATTTAAAAAAAATATCCTTTTAAGAATTTTTTTTTCCTAATGAAGTCTTTACTGATTACTTAATTGGGAAATTTTTTTAAGTTCTCTCTTTACACAGAGGGAAAAAAATATTATAATTGTGGACATGAAAATGACATATTTTTTTTGTTTCACCCAAATAAGCAAGAAAAGTGAATATTAAAATTTTGTATAAACGGGTATTACTTATTCAGGAACAGAGCTGCATGGTTCAGTTCCTAATTCAGTTACACTTAACAGTTGTTGGCATAACCCAATTGTTTCTATCTTTATTTATTTAATACTTTTTCGCTTGTTGCTTCACATTTTTAACACTTTCCAACATAGTTGAAAAGTGTTTAATTGACGTTTTCATTTAACTTTCAACAATGTGGTTGATTAGATGTTTAAACCAGCTATTGGACATCTCATGTTCTTTAGAGGGTTATTGGTAAAAATTGTGTTGCATGGTACAGGTGCCGTTATGGTTAAATCCAAGAACGTTATAATTACAAGTCCTCCTATACATCTTGTCCTCCTATCTTCTTAATACATCCCAAGAGCCAAAATTAAGTTTAATAAGAATGATAGCTCAGGACTTCTGATAAATCCCCTTGTCTCCTTCTCCTTCAAATGTAGCATCTGGTACAACTATTTCCTTTAATCAAACAATCTGTCCATGATCTTGGATCTAAAAATTTTATTAAACGCTCTTTTTATTTAAAAGTATATAATATATACTAAATTTATTTATTTATTTTATTGTCTTTATTAAATAAGCTTTATATGAAAAACTTTCTCTTTCTTTTAAAAATGTCAAAACTTTTGTATTTTCATAGACTTGATATTTTTTGTTATTATTATTACAGTCGATTAAGTTCCAAATTTAGCAAATGTTTAAAGTGTACTTTTTGTTTTCATTATTTTTTTTATTTCAAATTTGTTTATTGCTTATTTATCTTTCGAAAAGTGCAATATTTATTTAGTACTTGTTTGTTATGAGGCCTTGAGATAGAGAAAATTACCTTTGCAACAGTAGAAAAATTTTCGGTACTTTTATGTTAGCTGGGCGCCAGTGATAACTCGTCAAATCTTGTTTCAATTAGCATCATTTGAATTGGCAAACAACTAACGATCCATTGAACAATGATTTGAACAACTAACAATACGTTTTTACAAATTCTAAATGACATTAAAATATTTTGATATGTTATATAACGTAAGTTTCTATTGTGATAGATACGATATTAGATACGATGCTTTCATTATGAAATAAAGTGTTTCTAGTTTGTTATATCTTATTTTAACTTTTTTGTAATGAACTAAGCTTAATCATTAATAGACCCGATTACGTGATACTTTGTTACTTGCATTGATATGTTCGTTTTTACGTATTTTATCATGATTATATTTTAGCTATTTTAAGCAAGTTTTTTAAGATAGTTTATTGTAATGTTAAAATATTGGATATTTGTTATTAGCAAACGTTAAAAGATTGGCGAAATAAAAAGGGTTGGTGATCACTGGCGCCTAGCTAACATAAAAGTACCAACTTTTCATATATATATTTTCTGGCAACGGCAACCCAGTCATTCTTTTATACACACAAGCAATTTTTTTTCAATATTTATGCAATTTATTTAATATAAAGAAACCATTTATCTGTTTTTATATTTAAACAGAAGTTATTTGTAATATAAAAAACTAATATATACATATATTTTATATTATACAGTGGATGATCGTTTACGAACAGATCGGTTAACGAACACTTTTGCGAGAGATTTTTATGTTCGGATAACGAACATCTGACAAAACAAAGCCAAGAACAAACAATGTTTAGTTTCAGATTTGCAGAGCTGTATTTAATTGCATCTACTATTATCGACTTAGAGAATATTTTAACAGTTGCATACTTATGGCCTAATTAATTCAAGGGCTACCGGTGGTTCAAGCCCTCAAATTAGAATTAACAGTACAAAAACATAAATTTTTATATTTTGTGTCCCTTTTTAAAGAAATATGTTTAGTTGGAAGTTAATTATTTTAACTGAAATTTAGTTCCTAAATTATTAACAGGTTTTAGGCTCCATTAGAGCTTTATCGGGCTCTGCAGTAAACACGATCTTTTAGAGAACTAATGGAGTTTTTGATAGGTCAAAGTAATAAAGTTATATGATTTAATGCTGTAGTCAATGAATGTGATCCTAAAAGTTTTTACAAAGGCTATGTCATTTACTTTTTTTAAGTACGACACGACATGAACAAAGCCATGAAACTGCGATCTGTCCATATTAAATATGGATGTATATTAACCCTATTAAAATGGGAAGATTGAAAATTCCAGAAAGAAAAAATAAGCTGTCAAATATTTAATGCCCTACAAACTCAAAAAAAGCATGACTGAAGGAAGGACAAGACTGTATGTATGTAATGTATGTTTCATTAGTATTACAATTAAATAAATTTAGGGAGAATTTATATTAATTTTTATATATTATTTAGCTTTTAAGAATGAATTAATTTAATTACCATACAAATCTATACTAAATCTATGATCGGTTAGCGAACATTGTTTTGGAACGGATTAAGTTCGTTAACCAATCACCCACTGTATTCTTTTTCTTTAAATTCAATTCTTGTGAATAGGGAGCAATAATTGTACACCTAAATCCAAGGAGCTTAAATTTGCCTCCTTGGTTTAATCTATAGCTGAAAATAATCTTTATTTCTAAATGACAATATGTTGACAGACGATTTTTGTTCTCCAGAATAAATTGAATTTGAAGTTTGAATATGTGAAAATGTTTTTATTTTTCAAAAATTTTATTGTAATCAAGATTTTTTCTTTCACCATCTATTCAAATTGAAAATAAATTCTTTTTTCAGTTTTAATGTGAAAATAGAGTAAAAAATATATTAATCCGTTTATTTGTCCTTTTTTTATCCACAAAAATGGAATAATTTAGTTGCCATTTGTAGAGAAACTTCGTTAAAAATTACAGAAAAAATAAGAATAATATCTCGGAACTTAAATTATTTTTTTTAATTCTGAGAGTTTATATGACATCTTAGGATCAATGATAACCAATGTTAAGTAAATCGCATTGCATTCGATAATCTAAGAGGAGGAGTAGCGAAATACAAACAGACAGTCAGGTTTTAAGCAAAATCTTTTCTTAATAATATAATTATTGTTCATTTTTCCTTCTAATTATAATGCAGTTTTTGACAGAAAATCTCTTCTCAACGTAACTGATATTCATACTTCATGTATAATAACAAATACTCCATAGTTTTGTTTCAAATATTACATAAATTCATCTTTTTTATTTTCATTTTTCCCGTGAAAATCATTCAATTGAAAATTAATTGTTGAGGGAAAAATTATTTTTCTGCATTTTTATTTATTGGCAACGATTAAAGTAGAGTGGAGTCAACAATAAAATAAAATGGTTAAATTATATGAAAAAATGTTTATTGATTCTCTATGAAAATAATGAAATTTTTAATTATTAAGAAAAATATTTGAATAAAATAAACAAAATCGAGCCGATACTCATTTCTGTTATAATCCATCTATATGCAATGATACAGGGCCATAAAATCTTCCGTTTTGATGTTTACTTCAGCCAAACATTCACACACACAATCATATTTATAATATTATTAGGATAATTTATAAATAGCAAGTTTTTATGGAATAGAATTTTGTGAAAGGGCCTATTTTAATAAAAGGAATTTTGTGAAGGGGCCTGTTTTATTATAAAGAATTTTGTGAAGGAGCCCATTTTATCAAATTGATTTTTGTGAAGGGACCTGTTTTATTATAAAGAATTTTGTGAAGAGGCCCATTTTATCAGATTGATTTTTGTGAAGGGGAATGTTTTATTAATAATATTAAATAGGCTCTAAATAGGCCCCAAATTTTGCCTGGATTGACCCTTGAATATGCAAACCATGTAGTGTAGAAATGGTGGAGATTGTGGCTGGCAAGAATAAAAAAATACAAAGACATGTGATAAAGATGACATTAATGAATCTGAATCAGTTGAAATACACATATATATTTAGCATTCTTTGCTGCGTTTATTATGTGATTATATATATTATTGGAGTAATACATTAATGAAAAATTTAATAACTTAAATTAACTAGAAATTTATACACATAACACACATAGGTATATCTATAACAATATAATAGTAGAATATGATTTTAACTTTAAAGTAAATCATCTGATTTTATTTGCAACAATTTATTATTTTTATTTAAAATATTTTGAATTTTTATCTAGGAATTTTAATAAATTAATAGAAATATGTAAATCTATATAGAGAAAATAAATAAATACATGCACAGTACACAAATAATATTAATAAAGAAAATCGGATAAAAATATAATAAAAATTAAATAAAAAAAAAAATCAAATAAAAATCAAATAAATCAGATTTTTTTTTTATCAACCCTGTTTGAGAAGCATGGGAGTTCCTTAAAAAAGGCAGAAATATACGGTGTATCCTCCACTACATCCCTGCATATTACGTATCCCATATTCAAATGCATGAATTCAAATAACATAATTTGTAAAGTATTTTTATTATAACAATTATTTGCCAAACATGTTTACTATAGATAAAAAGTCTGTACATGGGAAAAAAAAATAATCAGAATTATGAGGGAGAGGTGGGCGAGTCATTTTCTGATATGTGCATATTTGAGCAGAAGAAGAGATTCAGGAGATGAAAAAAATATTTATCTTTAATAAACTGATTAATTTCTTTATTAAATGAACAATATAAAGGAGAGGGGTAGCATCATCTGTAACAGAGTTTTCAATTTCCACAATATATATTCACATATTTTAGGTGAAAAAATAATCACACAATTTCTATTTGAGTTTCTTTTTTCTTCTCCACCCCCCACTATGTAACATGTTTGATATCCTACATTATTAAATTCTCAAATTTTGTGTAACTTCTTGAAAAAAACATTAGATTAAGTGAAATGTTAACCATGGCCTCATTATATTAAAATTAGATTAGGGATGCACAACCGCAGGCCATTAAGGTACCACTATTTTCAGATCGAATAACTTGCCTTATTTAATGATAGAGACTATTATTAAATAAGTTGAAGATATTACCACAATATCCTTTTGGATATTATGGTGGGAAACAACTTTCAGCCAAAATAGTTGTACAGCAATAAATTAGATGTAGTTTTATTTAATTAAAGTGTTTTTAAAACTTAACTTAATATACTTAATATATATATATATATATATATTACTTAATCTATATTTCTTTATTTTTTTAGTCAATGAAAAGACTCAGGTAATTTTACCATGGGCAGCTAGTGCATTGTGTCTTAGTTATGCTATGTACGTCACTTTTCTGCTCTTCAGAAAAAAGGATAAGGTGAATAAAGCAATTGAAAAAGACTCCAATAAAGTTGTTCATACTCTTGATATAGAAGATATTGGGAAAAAGACAGTCTTGTGCAGGTGCTGGCGTTCTCAAAAGGTATATTTTATTTGAAATTTATTTTACTCTGTTCAATTCTGTCTTTTAATTACCCTTCAAGTGTGAATAGCAGTGGTCTGTCGAAAAAATAAAAAAAATCATAATCAGGTGGTAGAAAGACTTTTTCAACTACAGTATTCCCTTCACATTCATGAAGGTTGCATTCTACAAAAACTTCGCAAATGTTAATACTGTCTTCCTGTCAAAAAGGGTGTTGGTTTCTATAAAATTTTAATGAGAATGACAAAGCATTTCAAAAAATAAAAAAATATTTTTATACAGAGATGCCACTTTTCAACAAATTCGGGAATTTTTTTTTTTTACTAATCTGAGATTTACATGAAATATTTCTCAGTAATTTCATATTTCCAGCTTTTTTTCCCTTTCGTAGCTACCCATAATTAAAAAAATTTGCATTGAATGATATCTTCTGATGACAAATTGATAAACTCAAATGGGTCATTCCATTTTAACTTACGTTACATTTAGAATAATTGACTTCAGTAATTTTAGTAATATAACACCAGAAAATATTCAAAATGTAAAGTTGATGTGATTTTTTAATTAAACCTATCCAAACCGAAATTTGGATGAAAATTACCCAAATTTAGTGGTATTTATTGAACAGTAGGTATTAAATTTACTATGGTAACTTACGTTTTTTTTCAATGTAACGTACCATAGTAAATATAATTTCCAGAGTTCAAGAAATAGCACTAAATTTAAGTAATTCTCATGCATTTTTTCCTTTGGATAGGTTTAATTAACAAATCACATCAACTTTACATTATGAATATTTTTTGGTGTTACATTTCTGAAATTACTGAAGTCAATTTTAAATGTAACGTAAGTTACCATGGAATGACCCAAATATTCTCATAATTATGTCCAAGGGGGGAAGCGGTATCAAATTTATCAATTTGAGCTGCAGTTAAAGTCGACAACATTGCTGTTTTGGGCATGATGCAATTATCTATCATCGCTGAAAAATTAAGTCTGCAAAATAAATTTGTGTCCCAGTCATTAAAATTAGGGTCAATAGCACACCATTACAAGTCCTGAAATAGTATTACATTGGTTTTAACCATGAAGCGGGGGGAGCGGGGGGGGAGGCTCTTTTAACCATCTCTGTTAAAATATGTTTTGACCATCAGTCGTTAAAACTCATTTTGATTGGGAAAAGAAATTAAAATTTATTTTGCTAAATGATAAATTGAATTATTTGCAAATAGTACTATGCTTTAATTTCCATTACCTTAAAATGTAACAACACAAAAATTTCTAAAAATAAGCAATTATCGAAAGTATTGAAATATTTGTAATAATCTGATTACATATCTGATTTTATATAAAAAGTGAAGGAAACTAAGTCACATTAAACAAAAGAAACAATTTTAAAATCCTATTTAAAACTCAAAATATTATACAAGTAACTAGTGTTGCTATATTAAGCTGAAACAATATCAAAGAGTATTCTGGATAAGATCAAACTTAGAAAATAATCTTTCTGCTAATAAAGAGTTTGCACAACCATTCATCAGGTGCATTGTGAAATCTACAAATTCTAAATCAATATTTTCTAATATTTTATTACTACTGCCCAATATAGGTGCAGATTCACGGTCGCCAGTCGCCATGTGGCGAATAAATTTTTTGTTGTGGCCACTAACTTTTGGTGTTTAAGTAGCCATGTGATTTAAAAGTAATCAATTCCTGGTATTTCCAGTCCCCACCGTCAAATGTTAATATTTTTTTTAAAGATTAAGACCAAAACACATAACAAACATTATTATTATCTTTTAATAACATTTCAGAATGATCTGTTTAACACAGCAAACTATTAAATATATTCGAATAGCAATGTTATTCGTAACAGTTTGAATCTGATAATTTTACATAGACTGTGATTTAAATATATATAAACAAATGTTTGAAGTGTGTTTTGATTTTTATAGTGCAAAATAATCTCACAAATTCAGATTTTCTTTCATATGTACTTTTGTCTGGCAAAATCAAAATAAGAAATATTGTTTTTCTGATATTCCCCGCTATCATGATTGCTTAGCTTATACATATTTTTTTTAAACCGTATCTTGCCCAAATTTATCTTCTGACTGTACATGATTTAAGATTTAATTAATATTCAAATTTCGTTGTACATGTGTTTATATTAAATAAATTACTTTACACTTTGAATTCCTGAATTGTTTTTTGTTTTTTTTTTTTAGTTTTTTACCCGATATAAACAATATTGTTTTCATGCGTTTGTTTTACAATTGTGGCCACTGGATTTTTTGGGTTTAGGAGCCAGTCACTCCTTCCAAATTTTGGGAATCTGCACCTATACTGCCCAGCCCACCAAATGTCACAATACTGTTACACTTTAAGACAAATACGCTTAAGAATATAGCACTTACACAGAAGACTTGCAAATACACAACTTAAGAATACATTTTAAGAAAAATAAGATTTATGAAATGTATGTTTCTGTTTGAAATACTATTACATAAGGCAAAAGAAAAAAATTGCATCTATATTTAATAATTATTAAATATATGTAATACTACCTGATCCTCCCGACATTGCCCGAGCCTGTGATAATAACTTTAAATATACCTAAAATCAGTGTTGAATGATTTTATATTTTTAAATAAAAAATTTTTAATATTTTTTAATTTAAAATTTTTAATAATGTTGGTCTAATGGTGGGGGCTCTATTACCTTTGGCAGCACACACCTTCAAATTTGTAGGATTTATATTTTAAAAAGAAAATCTATCCAAATGAACCTAAAGTTAAGGGTTCACTGCTTTCGGCAGCATACACTAGGGGGTGCTTTACATACTTCATTCTGTTTTTGCAAAGAAACTTCAGATTTGCATGATTTTACATTTTTAAATGAAAAATTTTCCAATCGAACTAAGGGGCAATGTTATATTTTTTGCCGATTTAATTTCTCATATTTCGATATACAGTTTAAAGTCCAAAATCCAGAATCCTCCAGGCCTCACCAATTTCAAATATCAGACTTTTTTCAAATTTCAGTTTATTTGCAGTTTATCAAAGGAAAATAAAAAACTAATCCACCCTCCCTCCCCTCCTCGAATGATTTATGTCAGGCAAGCATTTTCAATACTAAAAAAAGATAATACAAAAGCAGATTATTTTAATAGAAAAAATATTTTTTTAAGTGAAAAAAAAAATCACAATAGCTACATTTTTTAAAAAATTATTTAATTTTTTATGTGATTTTTAAGATTTTTATGAAGATTTTCCATATTATTAAAAAGAATCCAGTTTTAATATTTTAGCACAATATAGTAAATGTTTTCCTCTTTTCAATAAAGTTTATTCGGAATTCATAGAGATGGAAATGCTCGGAAAAAAACTGGTTTTGGTACTTTTCGGTTAGCCAGGTGCCAGTGATTTATATACATGTATATATACACACATATAGATATATAGATACAAAAAATATACATACACTTATATATACATACATATATGTACACACATATATGTATGAATATACATATACAGTTGAACCTCGAAAATCCGGAATCGTCGGGACCGTAACGATTCCGGATTTTGGAGGTTGTTAAAAAATATTTTCCAGCAGTCTGCCATTTTGTTTCTTAAACGATATGAGTATAAAGGTAACATCTGGCTAAAAGATTTATGAAAAGATTTTATTTATTTGGAACAGCTTGCGTCGAAGTATTTATGAAATAATACATACATATTTTGATTATTGTATGTTTTTAGCCAGATATTACCTTTATTTTGATATTGTTTGAGAAACAAAATGGCGGATCGCGGGCTAATATGCAAGCTGTTCCTAATAAAATAGGAATAATACACTAAATACTCATGCTGAAATTAAATATACAGATTAAAACACAATAAATTAAAATATAGTACACAATAGACACTTCCTAAAATTATTTATATTCATTAAAAAATACTCAAAAAGGGCGAAGCTGACAAAGTATTTTTAAGTTGATTTTTTTTTAACATTTCAGTTATTGATAACTGTTTCATTGATTTTCATTTGTGACTGATTAGTTTTTCTTTGATTTGGTATATACACATCATTTCTTGTTCATTTATAAAATCCCTTTGCTCAAGACCTTTGATAGCATTATCTAAGTTTTGAACAATGTCATCAATAGTCATTTTTGCATCTAATTGTTCTTCACTTTCACTTTCTTCATCAGTTTCACTTACTTCTCCCAAGGCCGTTTTGCATATTTCATCATCAGTCAATTTATTGACGATTGGTGATTCATCATCGGCATGAATAACTTCATTTATATCATCGGCAGTTAATGAAATTCCGGACGTATTTTCTTTGCAGTATGAAAGAAGATCAGAAATTATGTTTGAATCTTTGGGAATAGGAAATCCTTCAAATTCCTGATCATCCTCATCATCATCAAAAAATATCATTGTTGGCATCAAGTTGTGCCATGCATGACACAAAATGTCTTTGCTTATAATGTTCCATGAATTTGCAGCACACCAAATTGCATCTTTAATATTGAATTCTTCAACGAATTCAGTGAGGTCCCTACCGCTATTTACAAAACTTAGAATACGATGCAAAAAATCATTTTTATAGCGACATTTTAAAGCTCGTAATACTCATATCCATGGGTTGTATCAAGGATGTGCAATAGGGTGGGAGAAACAACACATGGAAATTTTCTTTATTTAAAATCTCCGGAGCTGGATGAGCAGAACAATTGTCCAAAACTAAAAGAATTTTTGCCTCATCAGCAACTCCATTAGCTCTGGCATGCGTACAAACTTCGGAGATGAAATTGTTATTAAACCAATCAATCAAAAGATCTTTCGTAATCCAAGCTCGCTTGCTTGATTTGTAAATGACCAGAAGTGATTTCACATTTTTGAGTGCTCGAGGTCGTGCATACTTTCCGATCATCAACAATTTACACCTGTGAGAGCCTGCAACATTAGAGCAAGCCAGCAATGTTAGCCATTCCTTTGAATCTTTTACGCCAGATGGATTTTTTTCATCGGCAGAAGCTAGTGTTTTCCTTGGTACGTAACGCCAGAAGAGTGACGTCTCATCTGCATTATAAATTTGCTCTAAAGTTAATTTTTCATCAGCTACAAGCTGACAAAACTGACTGACGAAAAATTCAGCAGCTTCTGCATCCGCGCTTTCTTTTTCTCCGCATATTCGGAGTTGCCAAATTCCGTGGTGCTTTTTAAATTTTTACAGCCAACCAGCTGAATATTCACAAGGTGTTTCCACTTTCATTTCAGCGTGAAAAATTCTTGCTTGAGCTGTTAATATTGCACCTGTTAAAGGAAAATTTTCGTTCCTTCTTTGACGAACCCACGCAATCATAACTTTATCAATATCATCATTATTCGAAGGCCGAATGGTTTTTCTTTTCTTCATTGCCAGAGGTGTATCACTGTCAGCAAAAAACTGCAATATTTTTTGTTTTTGCTTTTGCAAATCATACACGGTAGATTTTCCTACCCCATATTCATCACAAAGTTTCCGCACTGAAGTCCCTTTTTCTAATTTTCGTAGCAATTCCACTTTTTTTTCTATTGTAAACAAATTATGTTTTCGCTTTATTGAAACAGAATTGCTGCTAGAGCTAGATGACGAAACAAACGACAATTTTGAATTCATTTTTCAAAGAATGGAACAAAATCAAAGATAGCAACTCGATCACTTGGAAAATAATCACACAGGTAAACAAACGTGCACACTAGATTAAAGTATGAGCCTGTACGTTGCCAATCGGAATGAAAATTTTCACATGACATATTCCAGAATCCGGAATGATCTAGAACCTGGCATTTTTTCAGAATCTCCTAGTGACGAAAAAATAATTTTAAAAAAAAATGTATGTTTTAAAAACATTTCTTGCTCAGAATTTAGCCTTTCCTTTTATTCATCATAAGATTATTACAAAAAAAAAAGGAAAGAAAAATTCACGAATCAAACTAGAGTGAAGAAAAAAAAAACTCTTGCTATCTCTTTTTCTTTTCTGCATTCAAAGATCTTTTGAAAGTAACAAAATTGAGAGATGCGGGAAATGACCAAACGACACATGTATCAAGGTGATAGGGCAATGGGTTACTAGGTCGATCATTCAGTTCCGTTTGGAGAGGGAGAGGGAGAGAAGAAAAAAAATCAAGTGTGTTATCTGTTGGTTGAGTCAAGTGATAACAAATTTGCACGTTTGTTTGTTTGTTTTTTTAGTTATAAGTATGTACTTGAGAGATTTTATTAGAATTAGAAGCTTCCAGTCATCAGCGTATCACGTTGAGTACGTTCTCATGGGTTAATAAAGAGTGCAAAATTCTCTAGTGGGGGAACTCTGTTTCTGTTTTTTTAATGCCGTTTTTTAATATACTAGTTTTTTGTAATAATTAAACTCTTTAATTAATGGTCAGGTGGTATAAAAATATACCAGAATAAGTCCATATAGATTTATTTAGTGTTCTGTTAAAAGTTTTTAACTGCATTCCATGAGAAATATGGAAATTACAGCTATTCTATTTTTAAAATTAATAAAACTGAAATCTGAAAAATGTCCGGATTTTGGATGTCCAAATTTTCGAAGTTCAACTGCATATGCATATACATATGTACATATATCACTGGCACCCGGCTAACCGAAAAGTACCCTGGTTTTTTCAGTTTTATTCCGAAGGTGTATTTTTCAATTTTTCCAAATTGGAAAAATTGAAATTTAATTTATAAAATAATACATTCAAAATGTTATTGTGGCTGCATTCTGATGTTTTTTTTCATGTTCAGTGTCTCGCATGAAAATGTTAACCATAAAAAATATGATCTGTACGCAGTTTAGGAAGAACTTCAGTCCGTTAAAGGAACCTTCACAATTTTTTCATCTTAAAAGATAGGAGCCTTCACAAAATTCGGAAAATTTTTAAATCTTTATTCTGAATCCTCTAGAAATGCAACGATTTTAGAATAACAAAACCTGTCACGTAACAGCTGAAATCATCAATGAATCTATTATCTAGCTGTATATATATATATATATATATATATATAAGAAGGATCTTATTAAAAATATCTAAATAGGAACCTAAATATAACGATATCTATTCACAAAAGTTTGATTATAATTTTTATGACAATTTTGTAAGATTTTTTTTTATATATAAGGCAATATTTTTCATACAAAGGTTTACAAAAACAGGATTGCGTAAAAAAAAAGTAAGCAGACTCATGCAATTTCTCTTGTTAAAAATGAAAATCCATTTGCAAAATTATTTCAATACCAATAGATTGAAAATTTAATATAAAATTTAAAAAACGCATTTATTTTTATTGTCATACCTGCGATTTTTCATGTAATCAGATGATAATCACCAGAAATATTTAACTATTATTAGAAACAAATTCTTTTTTAATAACATGCAATTGAAATTATTTAGTCTTTTCAAGCTTTTTTCTCCTCTCTTCCTTTTATTTAAAATATAGATTCTAAGACTTGTCTAACTGTATTTTTTTTAAAAATATAAATGCATACAAATAAACTTTGCAAAGAAAATGTAAATTTTCTGTGAAAAATTTAGTTGAAAACAATTTTTATAAGCATTCAAAAATCCACCCATTTTATAACTTTCATTAAAGAAATATACATACGTATCTATATTACTTTGATATTAAGAATTAAAACTTAAACCAAAACATATAGTGTTGGTTTAAATTTAGACTGGAAAGCTATACCAAAACTAAATACATGGCACATGGGAAAGGAAAATTCTAATTGTAAGAAAAAAATATATATATAATATTGTAAATTAGTATAAATTTTTAAGGAATGGAAGAGTTAAAAATGACAATATTTATAATGTGACAACTACAATAATTTGTTTCTTTAAAATGATATTTAATGCAATTTAAATTTTCTTTCAAACTGCAGTGATATTGGTTGAAACTCATAAGATTTTTTTTTTTTTGTTATTTTCTAAATTATCTCTACAGGTAATTGAAGAAATGCAACTGAAAATAATATCAACAGAGAGATGATATATTACAAACAATGGTGTTAAATTAAGCAAGAAAAGCTACTGTGAAAATTCTGAGACTGAAAGGCTACACTTTTAAAAGCTGACTTTTTTGTAATATATTCATGTAAAGTGAAAAAAATAAAATATTTTTTAGTATGCAGAAATTTAAAAAACGTTTATTATTTTATGCTTTTTAAGAAAATGTAACTTATTTTTGAGAAACTTTTGTAAAAAATCAATTTTTCCAGAAAAAAAAAACTGGGTTTTTTCCACCACTTCAAAATGTCTGGAAATTTTACATCTCTAGGAATTCATACAATATTTGAATTTTACATGAATTTTTATGCTATTTTTAAAGTTTTTCGGATTTTGCGAGGGTTTTTTTTTTTTATATTCGTATCAGGAATTCGATTTCAAACTGTTAACCCAAAAAAGAAAATTTTGTCCTTCGCAATTTTGAAATTTTATCAATTTTTAATGAAATTTTTAGCATTTTTCTGCATTTTGATCAAAATTACAATTACATTTTTGATCGATCAAAATTACAACCATGCCTGAAATTCTGAAAAAGCATCAAAGAGATGTTCTTGCAGAGTTACAGGTACTATTTTGAAGCAGTTGTGGACTGGGATCAAAAATAGTAATTTGGGACAATTGTCCATTTTCTACATAGATATCAATATAAAAAAAATAGTTTACTGCTTGTTATAGACAAGTTTAAATAATGAAAAGGTTTTGTAGGCTAATTTTTTCTATTATTCAAGAGATTGATTAATATCGATTTCATCAGTATAAATATACTTGTTTATAATACTTGTTAATGATACTCCAACCATTGAATATTTGTTTATATTTATTAAACATAAACAAGTTTATATTCTTATTAAGCTGAATTAGTAAAAGTAAATTTAATAAACTTTGTTTAATTAATATAAACTTTTTTATATTAATATTTAAAAAGTTATAATTAATAAATACCTAAATTGTTGTTTAATTTTATTAAATTTAATTGTTAAAGATATGAAATAAAGTGAATCTAATATCTGGATGTTGTCCAATATATTGTAAAAACATCATATTAAATTTGTGGTTTTCTCTCTTTTTTAGTTTCCATATTGTGATGGGAGTCATAACATGCACAATGAAGAAACAGGAGATAATGTTGGCCCTGTAATTGTAAAACAGAGAGATGCTTAAGTTATAAAAAGGTGTTAAATGTAATAAAATAATTTGTTTGTACTTACAGCTGTTTATAAAACTATTCTTTTCCATTTTTGTAAAGTATGTTTATGTGAACGGAAAAAAAAAATGGAGGTAAAAGAACATTCACATGTTCTGCTTTTGGAAATATACGAACAAATAATGTAAACCAAAAATGCTTATGGATTCTTTAAATAAATTTTGTTTTTGAATAATTTTGTATTTTTCTGTGTTCTTGTAAATTCTTATTAAGCTGAATTAGAAAAAGTGATATATTTGTATTGCTCTATTAATTAGACAATTTTATTTATAGAAATTTTACTTATACTAGGAAAAATTACAGTTTTAAATGTTGGAATGTGTTAGTGTCTTCATTCTATAAAATGTAATGAGCACATATATTGCAATTTTAATTCACTCTTGGTTAGTACAGTGACAGATCATGGGTCTAATTCATCCTGTAATTTGATTCATAATTTTGCTTTGTCTAGATTGAAATCATCATACTTGTACTTAATCTATGATAGCCATACTTTACCAGTAATTATTCTCTTAAAACTATTTGAAAAAGATATACATTATATATATATATATATATATATGTCTATTTTCAAAATAATTTACATAAGAAGGATGATTGCATAATTTGTCTTTTGCTGTTATTTTTAATTGTTGCAGATATTTTAATTTCTTTATTAATTTTTATGCATTATGTATGCTATTTTGAGACAGGACAATACAGTCAGCTTAATTCGTGTATTTGAGTACAGAGCTGTTAAATTAAATTTTCAAGATCTTATATAAGTAGAAACAAAAAAATGGGCAATTTTTCTGTTTATATATATTACAAAATTTAAAATTCCATGCCCTATTAAATTTCTGAAAATTTTGAGGTGGAGGAGAAAACTTTTTTTTTTTCAGTGAAAATCGAAAATTGATTTTTTTCTATTAAATGAGCAATTCTATTTTATTAATTAATTAATTAATGTATTTTTGGGTTCTTGAAAACAGCTCTAAATTTTTTCATGAAAATGACAGATTAGGGGTTTTTTGGGATCTAAAAATCAATGTCAGGATATTATATCTGGAAAAAAATTTCATCCAATACCTGTTTTTTGCACAGGTGGAAAAGATTGCAGAAAGCATGTACAAGAACAGTCAAAAATTGAAGTGAAATATAAAAATAGTACATGATATGCAATATGAAACAATTTAGTATGTTATACCCGCTCTTCACACCAATAAAATGGCTAATTTCCCATAATCTCATGCATAGCTAAGATTGCCGTTAAAGAAGACAACAATATACAATATTAACTGTTTGAAAGTTACAACAAAGGTTACAAAAATTAAAAAAAAAAAAAAAAAATCCCAAACCTATTCTAATTGGCTTTGAGCTTGATTATGGAACTTTCTCCATACAAGAATTGGAGAAAAAGCATACAAGAATTATCCAAAAATGAACTTTATTTTGTTACTATTAAATGGACAATTTTTCTGTTTATATATATTACAAAATTTTAAATTCCATGCCCTATTAAATTTATTCTATAAAAAAATTCTTTTTATTAATATTCCATTTACAACCCTAGTTTTAAAATATTCCCTTTTTTAAAAATATTCCATTACCGCCCATATTTTAAAATATTTTTCTTATCCTAATCTACTTAAATTTACTTTTTATTTCTTTTAAGTCAATTTTAGATTTTAATGTAACGTTCTTATTCTGGTCTCTTTTTTTTTTTTGGCGCAGCATGTCACTAAAGGGACTTTGTGCCATAAAACCCCATACAACCAACCTACCAACCACTTTTTATTTCTCGACAAATAAGATGTAAAAATGACATTTCATAAGAATATTTCTTCTTAAAAAACCTATTTTCTTAAATTCTTTATTATATTAAATATTTCCTATTTATTCCCGTATTTAAATCTGTCTTCTTTTAATCTGTGTAAATTCACCATTTCCCTTTCCTAATAGTCTAAAATATCATTCTTTTAAATTGTTTTGTTATCAAGAAATTTATATTCTCAATACGTAAAAATCGAAACTTATTCTATCAGTTCCTGCTTTTTTTTTTTTTTTTCCACGGTGTTCTAGAAAATTCTTTTCCTGCCAGAAATGTCAGATAGACTTATTTCTCCAATATTAATTCACAGATAGAAGATAGTGTGAGCCAAAAATTGAACTTGCATTGGTTAAAGTTGGTCACGTGTTATGAAATTCTGCTTGTGTGCTCTTCGCTTAAAACGGACTGACAGAGAGAAGAAGGGATTTTTGCCATCAAAGTGAGTGTTAAAAATAAAATCTGCTGGCGTTGTAGAGTTGTAATATATTTCAACATAGAGATTTTGCCGTCAAATTGGTGTCTAATAAAAATTATGTTCTTTAATATGGAGATTTGTTAAGATTATAGTTATACGAGAGCACTCTCCCGAAATTTAAAGATGATTGGGTTTTAAATGAATGGATTCGAGTGCAGTCGTGTTTCTTTTTTCCTTCTACCCACATTTACTTGACTACTACTGGTTAAATTGCATAATACGACTGCATTAAATTTAGAGATGTTTGCCATATTTTTTATTCGACTGCTGGATGGAGCTTAAAAATTAGCAGTATGCAACATATATATATATATATATTTACTGGGTTTAAAAATAGCTCTAACAGTTTTGGTGAAAACAACAAATTAGATGTTTTTTGGATCTACAAATCAATTTCTCAGTATCTTATCTACAGGAGAGATCATTTTTATGCAATACCAACTCTTTACATTGGTAGAAATCATTGCAGGAAGCAATGATATGGGAGACAATTCACCAAAAACTTGATCGCACCACCGTGATCTCATTGGCCAAAACCTTAGCATCCATTATGATGTTTGCACCCAAGATACGGGTGTGGTTTCAGTTTTGTGAAATAAAAACATGGCTCTCAGCAAAAAAGGTATAGAAAATAGATTTTAGGATGGAATTTTTTTTTAATGAAAATAATCACTTATGTATATTTTTTTTTTCCTCAATATATTTTAAAAAATCCAAAAGTAAAATAAAATACCTTGCCTGGTAACCTATAATTGGAAAAATAAAATTTAAAACATCTGATTTTTCTGGTAGAGTACAATATTCCAATTAATGAAAATCTAATTTAAAAGGTTGCCTGTTTACAAAACAAACACACCAATTAATTAAAAATAAGTATCATTGAACTTTTCACTGAATTTATTTAAAATTACATTATTTGATAAATTACTTCTGGAAGCTGTTAAATAAAATTGAATACCATTTACACTTCACAACTAAACATTGCTGAACCGAATTGTGCGCTTAATTTGATTCAGGAAGATCCAGTTACAAAAAAATATATACATTTTCAATTCATCCACATATTAAATACATAAAATTTGAACAGAAAATATTTTTCATATTATTAATTCAGGTTGAACAGAAAATATTTTTCATATTTATAATTAATTCAGGTCAAATCTAAATGCTACATTTTCCTGCATTTTCCAGTTAAAAATATGTGTAAATTTCGTACCAAAATGTAATAAACTGTTTTAAATGAAAATTAATTAGAATTCATTATTAATCAAAGATAATTTGAAATAATGTCAGAATATCCCAATTTTAGGGACACAACAAATACCTTCTTTACTGGTGAAAAATTTATGCACAAAATTTTTTCTACAGTACTTCCAAAAAAAAAAAAAATACAACACTATGTTACCCATTTATGAAACACAACACTATGTTAAAATATCACATTAAAATGTACAAAATTTTAATAATTACAGCTGCCAAACAGCGCTTCTTGACTAACATGTACTAAACATATTTTTAATTTGATTAAGGTATGAAGGTAACAAACACACTGCTAATTGTCCAAAGAGAAGTAAGCATCCCTCAATACCACTATTAGATATAGTCCATTTTGTAGGTGGTATTGTTTAGAAATGCTGGAAACCATTTTCAGGAATGCACAATCATTAGTCAATAATCAACTCTCCATCCTGTAACCATTATAAGTTGATACAAGTCCACTCCTTGTCACACTCAGAATAATTTGTAGCATACAAAAATGTACAATATAAGAGTATATACAACCTAACAGATTAGCATAATTTTAAAAAACAGAGGAATAAGACTAAAAATACCACACTAAATACTATTTACAATTTATCTATCAAAACTGTTTTTTCTTTGGATTTGTCCGAAGACCATATGAATGGGACTTATTCATAACATTTGTGTCAACCAATTTGGAACGATTTCTAGTAATATGTCTACTAAGCTATCTTTGCTAAAAGTTTTCATATTTTTTCTAACCACTTTGGTATTCGTAGCCAAATCAGTTGAGACTTCTGGTATATCAATGTCCGAAACCACTGTACTGTCATCAACAGTACGCATTTCAACATTTTTTTTCTCACTCTGTGGAATGTTTTCAACAAACCCATCATCATTTTGACCTAAACTGGTAGAAATTCCTGAGCTACCTACAGGTAAGTTATTCTTGTCCCTACATTCCCTAGACTTCCCCTTTGTGTTTCTCTTCCTGGCAGAATTTGTTATGATTCTGATGTCATATGTGATGTTTAGGGGGCACTCACAGTGAGTTTGCATAAAACTTATATTCTTTAATGTATTAGAGTTATCCTGAAACTCTAGTGATTCCTGTGTATCCCTGTCTGAGCTAACTGCCTCCTTACTTTAAAATTCAAAAAGAGATGGAAAGGTTTTTCATTCTTCTAATTCAGTGAGTCTATCAACATGAATCAGTAGCACATCCTTGAGGTTATTAATGTGAACAACTTGAAAGTTTGCAGTACTAGTTTTTTTTATTACTCTACTAGCTGACCCGCCCGACGTTGCCCGGGCCAGTGATAATAAAGTTAAACAAACCAAAAGTTTGTATGATTTTATATCTTTAACTCGATAAGGATGCATAATTTTCCAATAAAAAAAATCCAAGATTTTTAATAATTTTATACAGCTTCTAATAGCACCATTCCAAATTTTTATTTACTTGTTCTGTAGCTTTCTTTATTCAAGAGATAACAAACATCTTGTCTGCTATGCTTGCTCGTAGAAAAATAAAAAAAAGAAAGAAACATGTTTCTTTTTTTGTTTTTTTTCTGCAGTCAAATTAATGCGAAATAACAAATATCTTCGGTTATAAAAATCGGATAATCTTAAATTTTACAAACTTGTAATCTGGAAACAGAGAGAATTCGAAAGGTGTTAATTTTAAAATCGTAGCCTAATTAGAATTGTTAATTTGAATCATCTAAAAAATCTCTTAGTATCTCTTTCTTTGCAGTTTCATTATCGAGACACCTGCGGCGGCTCAAATTTTTATCAAAAAACGTGTTGATCATTGCAAGAATAAATTGCTCGAAAAATTAAACATTTCTAATTAATATTTCTGAAAGTTGTGGATGGAATTTTTTGAATTTCTGATTTTTTGTTTATGTAGATCCGCAAATTTTCGTGTCGAAAGACCTAATAGTTTCTGTTATTTCGACATGCGTCGAAAAGGTGTAGTTGACCCAATCTTTTTCCAATAAACCTAAATTCTTTCTTTCCTCTCCCAACACACACCTCATTTTGCAGTTTCACAGTTCTTTTGCACCATTTTCAGAAAAATATGGCATTTTAGAAGCGATGGTTAATGAGAAACTAATTAATATCTTGGGTAATTATCAAACTATTAAAATTCTGAGACTCAAGGTGCACATGGTCAGACCTTGGACTATCCACAGCTAAATTTTCAGACTTCTAGGTGGGCTAGATTTTGCTAGCCATCGCAGACAGACAAACAAACACACACACAGAGCAAAACTTTCTTTTATTACTATAGCTAGGGTCCCCTGCTCAAACCAGGGGTGATTCTGGTTCGAATTTTCCGAAAAATTAAGGCAATGATTTCCGAAAATTAAAAAATATCGGTCATAAATCCGAAAATTCGGACATAAAATGTATCGGTATTTTGGCAATTGATCGCCGAAAAAAATCAATCTTGTCATTCGTTCGAAGAAAAGTCACCAATTTTGTCAAAGGATCGCGGGAAAAACGTGACTTTCGTCAGAAAATCGCGAAAAAACGGCAAATTTCGTCAAAAACATTGCGAAAAACGGCAAATTTCGTCAAAAAATCGCGAAAAAACGGCAAATTTTGTAAAAAACATTGCGAAAAACGGCAAAGTTCGTCAATAGATCGCGAAAAACGGCAAATATCGTCAAAAGATCGCGAAAAACGGCAAATTTCGTCAAAAGATCGCGAAAAAAACGGCAAATTCCGTCAAAAGATCGTGAAAAAACGGCAAATTTCGTCAAAAACATTGCGAAAAACGGCAAATTTCGTCAATAGATCGCGAAAAAACGGCAAATTTGGTCAAAAAGATAGCGAAAAAACGGCAAATTTCGTCAAAAACATTGCGAAAAACGGTGAATTTCGTCAATAGATCGCGAAAAAACGGCAAATTTCGTCCAAAAATCGCGAAAAAACGGCAAATTTCGTCAAAAACATTGCAAAGAACGGCAAATTTCGTCAAAAGATTGCGAAAAAACGGCAAATTTCGTCAAAAGATCGCGTAAAAAGGCAAATTTCGTCAAAAGATCGCGAAAAACGACAAATTTCGTCAAAAAATCGCGAATAAACAGCAAATTTTATCAAAAGAACGTGAAAAAACGCAAATTTCGTCAAAGGGACGCAAAAAAAAAAAAGAAAAATGGCGTGAGTGGACACCCCCCCCCCCCCCCTCTTTTGTAACTTTTCAGAAAATTTGCTGTGAATTTCAGAATTTTTTTTTTTACTCAGAATCACCACTCTGGAACTTCTTCGATTGCCCCTTTTTGATCGCTGGTGTGTATAAAGCACTAAATCTCCCACTACTATTTGTTGTCCCTCGCAGTTTGACTACGATATTTTTCTTGTCTCACACCTCCCATTTCCAAACTTTGCCTAATTATCTTATAAGCTTCATGTAGCCTAATGGCACAATCCTTACTGTAATCTCTGTTGTCTGCATAGGAAAATGCAGGTTTATTAGCAATTATGTCAGCTGGTAAGGTAATGTCCTAGAGCGTCTTGAGCTAGAGTGTCTTGAATTGTAGAATAAAATGAAGTTCTGTAAGCTAATAAGGCTAAGTGTAAGTATTTATTCCACAAATAGTCTGTTTTACTAGTTTTAAAACATTTATGATAATGCCATTAGCTCTTTCCATGACTCCATTTGAACTCGGATGGTAGCTTGTCAAAGCACGTTTATTGATGTAAATTTTTTATAAACAGCTTGAATAGCGTCTGACACAAACGATTTTCCCTTATCTGTACAGATATGTTGTGGCAACCCGTGAGTGGCAATAAATTTTTCTAGCACATTAACTATCAATTCACTTAGTAAATCCTTTGCAGCATAACCTTTAACCTAACAACTGAAATAATCACTAATAACAATGATGTACTTATTACCATCTAATGTACATGGCAAAGGACCGACAGCGTCCATTCCCACCATTTCAAAAGGATGTCCAGGAATGGGCATTCTTTGCAAATCTGCCTTCTGTCCTTTTTTGTATCCTCTTTTCTCACTGCTCAACATGCATGATTTGACATAATTTAGAATATGTACTCTCATATTATACCAATAGTAGTATTTCCCGATTCTGTTTGTGTACGCATAAAACCTGGGTGAGCAGCGGTGACAGCTCCTATGGCATAATCAGAAGCATCTGTATAAAGAATAAAATCTCTGTTTATGTCTGGTGTAATTAAACATGGTGATTTTATTGATTCTGATTTTAAACATTCAAAAGCAGCTTGACATTCATTAGACCAGTTAAAATTGATTTTACCCTGTGTTAATTTTGTTAGTAGTAAAGCTTTGTAAGCAAAATTATCCAAAAATTTTCTGTAATAGTTGCATAAGCCCAGAAACTGTTTAATGTTCTTATTTTTCGGAACCGGAAACTCTTTAATTGCTTTTAAGTTCTTATCTACATGGAAAATTTTGCCCTCCTTGATATGAAAACCTAAATAGTCTATTTGACTCTTTCTAACTGACATTTAGCAGGGTTGATTTTTAAATTATGCCTATTGAGTAGTAGTGAGAACCAAATATAATTTCTCTAGATGTTCCTCAAAAGTTTTCGATGCAACGATGTCATCTATGTATGTGTTTATGTTAAGTTCTTTTAAACCTGCCAAAATAATCTCTAAAAGTCTCTGGAAACTTGAGGCTGCATTATGTAACCCTTGCAAAGGCCTATTCCACTGATAATGTCCAAAATCCATCCAGAAAGCTTAAAATCCATATTTTAATTATTCTAAATTTAAATCATTTAATAATTTTAACTTCAATATTAAATTTACAATTTTCTTATTTTAAAATCCCTTTCTTAAATATTATTGCAATCTTAACTAGGACTTCCCTCAAAGGGATTAATCTGAGTGATATTGCTGAGAACATAGAGTTAATAACTTTCGACAAGTAATATATTTTCAGACTTCTAGGTGCGCTAGATTTCGCTAGCCACTGCACACACACACACAGAGCGAAATTTTCTTTTATTAGTACAGATAAGGAAATAAGTTTGTCTGTGTGTGTGATGTGTTCTAAAGAGACCACTGCACGCAAAGCAACAAAATTTTAGAATTGGGTTCCTCTATATCTAAAGTAATGTACCTCGACGTCTGATTTTTGAATGGATTTTTTTAATTTAATTTGTTATGCGATTTTTAGCTTTTTTACATTACGAGGCGATTTTTCTACATTAATACAAAGAATGCGGCTTGTATTTTTTTTATCCCACTATAGTACCTTTTGTCATCTATCCATTGTTTCAAATTTTGTAAAAATCGGTCCATAATTACCCGAGATATTAATGAAAAACTCATTAAAAATCTCTCGAAAATGTGATGTTTTTATTTATCTGATAAGAACGAAAACATGTTTCCTTAAAGAGAATCGTATTCAATTTACTTCTGCTTTTGGGCGGGGCACATATCTCTTTTTACTTTCCGAAACGAAAGGGAAAAAAATCAAATCTACGATGGATGAAATTAATAAAAAACACAAGTCAGAATTTACAGGGTAAATTAAAAATATGAAAACTATTTCATGTAGCAACTTGGGAAATGTGCATACGTACGCAAAAAAAAAAAAATAATAATAATAATAATAATAATAAAAATAAATATTTCATCCTTGAATATTGAGAAAACCATTGGAGGTATCGATTCGAAACTCACAGTATATACGTACTTTATTTTTTCTGATTCCAAAAAGGAAAATTTTGCGAAAATAGGGCAGTATCTTTTCTTAATTTTGGCCAAAAACTGATCAAGTGACCCAGACATTTGAAGGGGTCGTATTGAATTTACTTCCGCTCCGGGGTCCGTCTCATTATTTACTTTCCGACAAACGAAAAGGTTACCAGAGGAGGGGTTTCGCGCTTCCTACTGTTTTTGACGGGGCCTGGTGGATCAGCTAGTGGTTTTATATTTTTAAACCATAATCCATCCAAACGAATCTAGAGTTGAGGGCTCTACTGCCTTCGGCAGCGTACACCCTCGAGCGCGAAATGCATGAATCATTTAACTTTGAAAATTTATATATATTTCTTTTCGTAAAAACTCTTTGAAACTTTTATCAGTAATAATGACGCCTGTGCATAATTTTCGTGCTAAAATATTGATATTTAGTTGTAAAGACATTGCTGTTCAAGTCGGAAAAAAAGGCACGGGGGGAGGCGGGGGGGGGGGGCGTGAAAAAGTAAAGATTGAGCAGATTTTAAGTATCTTAAA
This sequence comes from Maratus michaelseni, assembly GCA_963931845.1. Taxonomy (NCBI): domain Eukaryota; kingdom Metazoa; phylum Arthropoda; class Arachnida; order Araneae; family Salticidae; genus Maratus; species Maratus michaelseni. The sequence goes on along the minus strand of OZ007590.1, from coordinate 207,690,531 downwards.
ATACTTCCGAATAGTTTAATTTTTTTATCTATTTCTACTACTATAAATAAAACAAAATCCCTGACAGCTCAGCCTACAGGCACAGGTAGATTTCGAAGACGCAGACCGTGGGGCACCTGTTTATTGGGAATTGCAGAAGAAAGACCTATTTGCCATGATGTGGCAGTTGGGACCACCCACTTCGAAATATACCTCTGCCTGTAGGCGGAGCCAGCAGGGATTTTTTTTTTTTAACCGTAAGAGTTGGACCTATAAAAAACTTGTCAGTATAAAAGTTGTAGATCATATTATAAGATTTATAATAAATTTAAGCGGATTTGATATCTTGGGAATTGACGAAGTTATGATTTTTTTTCTTCTGAAACCCCTATTCCCCCCCCCCCCCTTGAGGGCAGTTTTAATTAAATAAAAAATCTGTCATACATAAATTTTTGGCCCTTTTCCTAGAAGTAATAATAACTTTAAACGAATTCGATGCATATAAAAATTAAGAAGTTATGGGTTTTTTTCTGTTTTCACAAAAAGCCCCCCCCCCCCCAGGTTCGATTTTGCCCATTAACGAACTTAACCGAGATTTTATGCCGCTTGATTTTATGTATCAGTTTGGAAGAGATTTGTGCAGAATTATGGGAGTTATCGTGTCCATAAAAAAGTGACATACAGGGGGTGATTGGTTAACGAACTTAATCCGTTCCAAAACAATGTTCGCTAACCGAATTGTTCAATAACCCAGTAGCGTAGCTAAGGGGGGGCAAGGGGGGCATCCGCCCCGGGCGCCGCTGTCAAGGGGCGCCAGATTGAGAAAAAAAATTAACAGAAATTATCTCATATATTTCGACAATAAATAAAAATTGCTTTTGTGTGTGTGCGTGTAAATATTTTCTTTAGTAAAATATTTTATTATGTACAAATAATGAAAGAAAAAACTTCTGTGAATAAGGTTTCTAGGAATAGTTCAACAGACTTTGTACCTTACAGGATTACGTCCCTGAAAGGAGGAACAAAATGATTAAACGTTGGGGGCGCCCAACTGATAGACGCTTAACCGAAATTATCCCACATATTTCGACAATAAATATTTGTGTGTGTGCGTGAATGTTTTCTTTAGTAAAATATTTTATTACGACCAAATAATGAAAGAAAGAGCTTCTGTGAATGTTTCTAAGGATTTCTCAACTGAATTTGTACCTTACTTGATTACGTACCTGAAAGGAGGCACAAAATGATTAAACGTTGGGGGCGCCCAACTGATAGACGCTTAACCGAAATTATCCCACATATTTCGACAATAAATATTTGTGTGTGTGCGTGAATGTTTTCTTTAGTAAAATATTTTATTATATACGACCAAATAATGAAAGAAAGAGCTTCTGTGAATGTTTCTAAGGATTTCTCAACTGAATTCGTACCTTACTTGATTACGTACCTGAAAGGAGGCACAAAATGATTAAACGTTGGGGGCGCCCAACTGATAGACGCTTAACCGAAATTATCCCACATATTTCGACAATAAATATTTGTGTGTGTGCGTGAATGTTTTCTTTAGTAAAATATTTTATTACGACCAAATAATGAAAGAAAAAGCTTCTGTGAATGTTTCTAAGGATTTCTCAACTGAATTTGTACCTTACTTGATTACGTACCTGAAAGGAGGCACAAAATGATTAAACGTTGGGGGCGCCCAACTGATAGACGCTTAACCGAAATTATCCCACATATTTCGACAATAAATATTTGTGTGTGTGCGTGAATGTTTTCTTTAGTAAAATATTTTATTATATACGACCAAATAATGAAAGAAAGAGCTTCTGTGAATGTTTCTAAGGATTTCTCAACTGAATTCGTACCTTACTTGATTACGTACCTGAAAGGAGGCACAAAATGATTAAACGTTGGGAGCGCCCAACTGATAGACGCTTAACCGAAATTATCCCACATATTTCGACAATAAATATTTGTGTGTGTGCGTGAATGTTTTCTTTAGTAAAATATTTTATTACGACCAAATAATGAAAGAAAGAGCTTCTGTGAATGTTTCTAAGGATTTCTCAACTGAATTTGTACCTTACTTGATTACGTACCTGAAAGGAGGCACAAAATGATTAAACGTCGGGGGCGCCCAACTGATAGACGCTTAACCGAAATTATCCCACATATTTCGACAATAAATATTTGTGTGTGTGCGTGAATGTTTTCTTTAGTAAAATATTTTATTATATACGACCAAATAATGAAAGAAAGAGCTTCTGTGAATGTTTCTAAGGATTTCTCAACTGAATTCGTACCTTACTTGATTACGTACCTGAAAGGAGGCACAAAATGATTAAACGTTGGGGGCGCCCAACTGATAGACGCTTAACCGAAATTATCCCACATATTTCGACAATAAATATTTGTGTGTGTGCGTGAATGTTTTCTTTAGTAAAATATTTTATTATATACGACCAAATAATGAAAGAAAGAGCTTCTGTGAATGTTTCTAAGGATTTCTCAACTGAATTTGTACCTTACTTGATTACGTACCTGAAAGGAAGCACAAAATGATTATATGTTGAGGGCCACGGAGTTTTTCTCTGAACTCTGTAGTCGGGGGCGTCCAATTGAGAGGAGCTTTAAACAGAAATTATCTCACATATTTTGACAATGTGTGTGAATGCTTGGAATAAATTTGGTGAAGGATGAGGGGGGGGGGGGGGGTTGCTCCTAGAAAAACGCGCAGACTATATACCAAACTTTTGGTGGTTTACTATACTGGAAATCAAATTCCTCGCTCGCTCGTTGTATCCGGGATTTATTATAAGTATGATATGCTATTGCAGAGATCATCTGCATACATTTTATGACTAAGCCACAATATTATAATTTTCGGAGACACAGCGGAAGTTATGCCGCTATTTTTAAACAACAAGCCTATAAAGTTTGTAAATAGTTTTTAGATTGTTTTTCAAAACAGGATTAACCATCATGATTAAAAGAAAGAAAAATAGGCAGAAAATAACAAATTTTATCTGAATGGGCAAAGATATGTATCTTGGTAAAGAGTGTTAAAATCAATGTAAAGAGTTTACGGTATTTAAAATTTGCAAACAAGGTGCACCGTTGTAAATGTTTAAGAAGCAATTTTTATTGATATTAGTAAATTGTTTTATGAAAATTTTATGATTTGAAAGAAAGCAAAATCGTAATTCTTCAGATAAAATAAATTTTTTGTTTTAAAAGTATTTAATTGAAAAATTTTTAAAGAAAAATTTAAAACCACACCTTTCCTACAATTTTTAACTTTATGCAACATTTTTTTTTCATACTTTCTTTACAAATCTGCTCTATAACTGCAAGAACCACATTTTCAAAAAGTTAATTAGTTAAAATGTCATGACACATTTTAAAATACAATAAAAAAGACTTTTTACTTAACATTTTTGCTTTTAGAAAATAATTTATTTATATTGCTGAGAATCCTATTTTAAATTTTATGAAATGCACCTTATGTATTGTTCAAAAGATTAAAAAAAAAAGGAAAGAAAGAACATAAAACAATGAGTCAATTGAAAAACATTTTCTATTTTTTTACGTAGGACATATGGAACTCCGTGGAAATCAAAAAGAGTGTACACACCTTGTAAATGAAACAAGGCAGCATATTTTTTTTCCTTAATCGGGTTTAATTCATAAGTTTTAGCAAACGTGGTTTCTTGTAAATTGACTTTCATTGTTGTAATCATTTGTGTTGCAACTCTCATGCGCTTAAAACTACATAGTCATATATGCTAACGTCAAATTCTCGTCAAGCTTGACGGTATTTGGCTAAAGATCTTGGCGATAAATGTAGGTCACCATAAATGAAGTCAACTTGGCGACAGCTAAATAAGTTTTTGCATTTCATATACAAATTCAGTATTGACGAAAACTATGAATCTTCTGTAATCGGGTTGCACGCATTTTAGTTTCGTGTGTTTGAGTAAAATTAGCCAAAATCTTAAAAACAAGGAAGAGGGAAGCTACATTTTCCTCATGGTACAAGCCGGAAGTATATTTTTTTCCTCTTAAGGAAAAATAATATCCTTATTTTTTAGGTAGCTTTCAATACAAAAAAGTATAAAGCTACCTATTGCAGCCGTTCGGAGGAAAGCAGTTCCGAAAAATTTCGATATATTTTCACTGATCATGACCCCCACACCCCAAAACCACCCTCCGTTCAAATGTTGATTTATATATATATATATATATATATATATGAGCTATGTCATACGATAACGCCCGTATTTATGAATCGATTTTGATGAAACTAATTGTGTGTATTAAGGTCACTAATGTCTCGACCGAGTTCGTTGGCCAGCTTGGTCCGCCATTTTGTTTCAAGATGGCGGTCATTTAAAAATTTAAAACTAAAATAAATATAGAAAAAAAATAAAAATTCAAATTTATTTTTTAATTACGTATGGACCCTATTCTCCGTTTGGGTTCAAGGCTACGATTTCCGAAATGTTTCCCCAAAGCACGTGACTCAACATCACGAAAATCTGGTCCGTTGCTGCTCTATGGCATGCAGGCTTGAGTTGCAAACGAGTCGTTGCATAATTAAGGACAACAATATCGGCAATGTTTCCCCAAAGCACGTGACTTTGACGTCAGTAGGAATAGGGTCCATTAGGCCTTGATACAAGGATTCCAGAGCATTTTTTGGTTTACCTCTATCTTAAAAAATGGCTGAGATAGAGCAGTTTGAAATTCTAGGGTGGCTGACATTTTGAAACAAAACAGCACATTAACGCGATTACTCGCAAATTATTTTCTTTCATTGTTGTAATAATTTTCCCAATCATACGCATAAAACTATATATTCATATCCGTTAGCGCCAAATTCTCGCCAAAATTGGTGACATTTGGTGAAATATCGCCAAATTTGGGACCAAAATAAGTCTTCATAAATGAAGCCAATTTGGCTATTGCTCAATAATTTGGAGAATTTCTTATTCAAATTCAGTATTAACGAATCTTTTGTAAACGTTTCTTTGCATTTTAGCTTGCTGTTTTCGTGTAACATTAGCTAAAATTTTAAAACGAAGATATAGGAAAGCTACCTTTTCCTCCCGGTACAGGCCGGAAGGACTTTTTTAATTTAGAGGAGGGGGAGGGGGAGGGGGGCGCAGAATTTCTTCTTGCCCCGGGCGCCAAAAAACGTAGCTACGCCACTGCAATAACCGATCATAGATTTAGTATATATTTCTATGGGAATTCAATTAATTCGTTCTTAAGGGTCCTCTTCACGCACTTGAAAACACCCGCTCGCTAATGTTAATCCTATGGGGCATTATTTTTCTGATATCTCGTTTGCATTTCAATATTTTTAAACGATTTTTTTTTTTTTTTTTGCATTGGATAGCAGAGATCAATCTCTATTTCCGCCGTTGATTACTTTTTCGATTTTCTTTCCGGATTTTTTTTACGAAGATACTTTTACTTTCGGAACCGGTTTCGAAAGTGAAAATACCTTCATAAAAAAATCTGCAAAGAAATTCGAAACAGTAATCAACGGCGGAAATAGAAATTGATCTCTGCTATCTAATGCAAAAAAAAAATCTTTTAAAAATATTGAAATGCAAACGAGATATTAGAAAAATAATGCCCCATAGGATTAACATTAGCGAGCGGGTATTTTCAAGTGCGTAAAGAGGACCCTTAAAAGCTAAATAATATAATAATATAGAAAAATTAATATAAATTCTCCCTAAATTTATTTAAATGTAATAATAATAAAACATACATTACATACATACAGTCTCGCCTTCTGAGTTTGTGGAGCATAAAAATATCTGTCCAAAATCGATTGTTTTTCTCTCTTCGGGATGTTTCTGAAGTGATTCATAGCATTTTTGTCGTAAAAGTCCCCAAGCCTATCAACATCAGCCTGCTTTTTGCCAATTTGAGACCGTGGTCCTGACTCCCCCCCCCCCCCCCCACTTTTTAAAAAATTCTTTTATAACAGAAGTGGAGCCTAGAGCCTGTTAATAATTTAGGAACTAAATTTCAATTAAAATAATTTAAAATTTAAAATATTTCTTTAAAAAGGGACACAAAATATAAAAAATAATGTTTTTAATTTGTTCATTCTAATTTGGGGGCCCTAAAATGTAAGGCCCGAACCCACAGTAGCCCATGAATTAATTAGGCCATAAGTATATAACTGTTAAAATGTTCTCTAAGTCGATAATAGATGCAATTAAATACAGCTCTGCAAATCTGAAACACAGCATTGCTTCTTCTTGACTTTGTTTTGTGAGGTGTTCGTTATCCGAACATAAAAATCTCTCGAGAAAGTGATCGTTAACCGATTTGTTAGTAAACCGAACAGTTCGTTAACCGATCACCCACTGTATATATATATATATATATATATATATAAAGTTTTGAACTGGGGGTGGTTTTGGGTTCTATGAGTCATGATCGGTGTAGATCTTCAAAAAATTTTCAGGAATTCCAACTTGTTACCTTTTCTTTTTTATGCTTCCCTGTTAAAGCACGCGTGAAGGGTTTTATAATAATTAGTTGCATATTTTTTATGTAACACGAATAATATCCTGCCATACCTAGACGTCTCCTCATTTCCGTTTCACTTTTGGGCGCCGTTAACTTTGTTATTGCACGGATTTTGGCTTCCGCGAGTTTTCGCTGGTCCTCTCCTACCATATGACCCAAGTATTTGACTGTTTTCTGCGCGAATTTACATTTCGCTACATACTGCTTCTATATGCTTAACATGATCCTCCCAATTGTACGAAAAATTACCATATCATCTAAGTACGGTAGCCAATATTCTTCTAACCCACTTAGTAATTTAGCCAGAAATTTAGAGAACCGGCACGGAGGCGTTAACTAATCAGAAAGGCATTGATAGGAGTAAAAAACTACCGAAGTTAGTCACAAATGCGGCCAGTTGCTGGGCCTTACGGGGGTCATCGGTATTTGCCAGTACTCTTTAGTTAAATCAAGTACAGTTATGTACTAGGCGGCTGCCACTTTCTCGACTCTTTGCTCGGTATTCGGAAGCGGTAAAAACTCGGCTTTCGTATACGAAAGCCGATAAGTTAAACTTAATATATTAAGTTTAACTTATTTATAATCGATGCAGGGGCGCAGGTCTTTACCAGGGGATTCGACTAAAATCATCGGAGAGTGAAAATTTGACTCCCCTTCCTTTATTATATTTAGTTCTAGCATTCACTTGATCTCCATCTTTAGAATTTCATTCTGTCTGGGGGATGCTCTATACGGTCTTATTCTCCCCAGTTTTTCTTCAATTAGCTCGATATCGTGCTCCGGGATATCCGTTAGTCCCGAGTCGTTCGAAAACACCTCCCGATACCTATCTAACAAATTTTCCTGCTCTGACATGCACATGACCCTCAACTCGCTTTCTTCCACCACTTCGCTAAAATTATAACTACTAGAGTCTGCTAAGGGATACGCTATCTCTAAGCCTTGCATTCCATCTGGGTCGTGAAACTCGCGGGTTAAAACATTGGCTTTTTTTACCCTTTATACATACGGTTTTAGTATATTAGCGTAGTAAATTTGCGATTTTTCTCGCCTACCGGGAACGCTCCTAGTTAGTTGGTCTTGGAACTCTTAGATTCAATTTTCCCTGTGCCAATTCGCCCTACAGACATTTTATTTCGCTTACTGGTAGCCAGAATTAAGGCTTCGTCCCCTGGTTCGAAATTCTTTTCTGTTGCATTTCTATTGTACCAAAATTTCCTCTTGTCTCTGGTGACAATCATATTTTCGACTGCCAACTCTTGGCAACATTTCAATGGTTCATTAATTTAAAAACGTATTCAGTGACGAATTCGTGGTTCGGACTTTCTCCTGTCCACTGTTCATATATCAAAGTCTCTGGAGTTCTTAGATTTCTCCCATGAACTAGTTCTGCTGGACTAAATCCGGTCGACTCATGAGTCACCGTTTTCAAAGCCAAAAGTACATGCGGTAAATCTACCTCCCAATCGCTTCCGTTCTCAACGCTCAGTACTTAATAACCTCTTTAAGAGACCGGTGCCATCGTTCAATTAAATTACTACACTCTCAAAAAACATTTTGTCAACAAACGTGAAAAATACAGGCAGAAAGTTGCCGGAACACTCCTGTGACTAGAAGAAATATTTATCTTATTTAAAGATATTTCCGTCTTTTGACTGGAGAATTTGATTAACTATTGAGCTTCAGTTTGCGAATTTTTAGTGTTTGGAAGGAAAAAGAACAAACGTAAAAATCCCGTTTCTAATACGAAAAAGTAACACGTAGCACAGTTGCCGGAACATCCCTGCCATTTGACAAATGCAACTTTAGATTGGAGAATTTCATGTAATTTTTATGTTGTGTCGGTGAATTTTCTGTATTTGGGGGAAATGGCAGAGCTACACTAGATACCGGGCTGGTTCATTCATTATCATGACGTCACAAATGGTGGCTGGCCGCGACCAGCAATTGGTACAAAACGAAAAGACAAAACGAAAGGATAAGGAAAGGGCAACTGACGTCACTGTTGGTTAAATTACTGTTGGTTTGGGAGGAAAACCTGTTCGTTCTTTACGACTCCTACCGTATACATGAGATGGAGCGATTTGATTGGTCTACGTTAAACTGATCTGTGATATGATTGGCTTACGTCGCCATGACGATTCCTGCAATGATAGCTGCGACAAAAATGCAGTGGTAGATTGGTTGATGGAACTGTTTGTTTGTAAACATGCCCTTTCCTTAATAAGGAAAACAAAACGATGGGCGCGTTGCTTTGTACCAATCGCTGGTAGCGGCCAACCACCATTTGTGACGTCATGATAATGAATGAGCCAGCCCGGTATCTAGTCTTACGGTGCATAGGTAGAAACAAAAGAATTGAGAAAGAGGAAGTCCAGGAGGATTCATTATATTGGCCTATGATATAGATAATTATAAGTAAGCTGAAAATTGTCATTGTTATCTATGCTTGTTTAAAAACGTTGTAAAACTTTAAACTTGTTTTTCTCGAAACTCTGTTTTACAAATTGGTACCAGGTAGAATTCGATATTGGATTGACCGACTTGGATGAAATTTTATGCTTTTCTAGTATATACTATATTTTAGTCCCTCATGGATGCGTTTTTAAATATTCGATTTGTAAATATTTTTTTGCGCGATTTAAATCTGAAAATTTTTTGTAAATAAAATTTGAACAGCCACCATTTTCTTCTGGATCGAAAAATTGCTAAACCCATCCGAGAAGGACTACAAAATATCGTCAATTTTAAGATATTTATTTATTTATTTTTTGTTGATAAGCAGATTCCGAGATTCATCTGGTACCGCGGAACGCTTCAGTTTTTGCACACCCCAGTATCAAATCAACTTAACTAGAAAATTGTATATATTCTTTAAATAATTATTAAATTAATTGTGTAACATTAAATTGTGTAAATGTAAAAAGGGTGAAATATTTATTTTTTCATTATATATGATATACAAACTTGATAGACAGTTGAACGTAAGATGATTTAACATATGAATGGTGCAGATACAAAAGTCACATTATCCACTTTATCTACTTTTTTTCTTACTCGCATAATCCTAGGATGTTCCAGTTGATTCTTTCTAATTCTTCTTCAAGTTCCTGTAAACGACTTTCCGAAGATAGGGATCGTCATTATACGTAGCCAAGGTCATCAACTTATGGCAGCCAAACCGAGCCCGGTGATTTTTAGCACTCTCTGTCTTCATGTCTTTCTGATCGCTGCCGTAACCAGGAACATTCAGACTGTCGGGAATTGAGGGCCATAATTTGTTTTGTGAATTCATGGTAAAATAAGGGGGGAGGTGGCCAAATTCCTGCACGCTGGCCAAGCGCGGGTTGGAAGAAGCCCATGCGCGTTTGTTCCCCATGCACTAGGCCATAGGCATAGACCATAGAGTTTTCAAAATTTTTGGTGGGGCTCAGCTAGCAGCGTACCCAGGAAGGGGATTCTAGTGGTCTGCAACCCCCCCCCCCCCACCCTGAATGGGGAAATAATTTACTGAATCAGGGATTCAAAAACAATAAAAACGGCTAAGACAAAATTGCAAAAAACGGTGACATTTCCGTTTTAGACAGGTTTTCGTCTTAGAAGTTTTATTACTTTAGACAAGTTTTTAACTTTGTAGGTATAATTTTATGGTAATCCTTTTCTCGGGAGCATGAAGAGTTTCCATTTAAGACAGGATTCTGTTATAGATAGGTTCCATTGTGACATCTTTTACTGTACATCCCAAACAGCACACACCCATCTATAAGATATCTACAAGCTGTAAATCCCAAAAAACCGACACATCTATAAGAAGTCTACAAATATCCATGATACACCTTTTTCACCTCTTATGGAGATGTTATGTGTGATCTCTCTGAGTTCTATTAGACGTCCAAGATATCCAGGTAGTCTATAAGACCACATCTATAAGACATCCAAGCATAGATCACTTTTCAACATGCAGTACTTCTTATAGACGTACTTAATACTTGGATTGTAGATATCTAGGTACATCTGATATGCATCTATGATCTATAAGAAGTCTAATGTGCGTCTATTTATTGATATTCAGCATTTCTTATAGATATACTTAAGATAGGCAAGAAATTTCATCAGAAACACAGCCTTGGGCAAAAGTATTGAGCACCGCCATATTTATAATATATTTGTAAAAATAATAGATACAAATATTAAATTGTATACAATTATGAATTTTTCTTTAAAAAATTAGTTGGTTAAAAAAAAATCGAATAATTCATCTTTTAATAAAGCTATTTTCTTTTAAAAACTTTTTTTTAAAATTAAATTTTGTTTTCTGAAAGTTTTGTTAGCCAGTTAATAAATAATAAAGAAAATAATTCTTGGAAGAAAAGGCAAAATAAAGAACTTAGTCTTTAAAAATGAAAATAAAGAAATCTTATGTTAAAAAAAAATTACAATTTTAAATAATTTTTATAATTTTAATTTTTAACATGTGTTAATAAATAAAAAAAATAAATAAGAATTATTTACGCTGCTGAAGAGTAAGTTTTTTATGTTATATATATAACATAAATATCTATATATATGTGTGTGTGCAACTAGACCAAAACCTGTGAAAATGGAACCTTTAACAGAAAAATATTTTGCTCCCGTTGAAAAGAATACCGTAAAATTACTCCTTCTAAGACGGAAACCTGTCTAAAACAAATTTTTTCACCGGTCCTTTGCAATTTCTTCTTAATAGGTTTTATTGTATCTATAACCTTAAGAAATATTCTGACCCCTCCCCCCCCCTCGGAAAGAAATCCTGGCTGGTCTACTGGGCTCAGCTTGGATATTCTTTTATATGCAAAATAAAATATATATATATATATATATATATATATATATATATATATTATAATCACGCGTAAAATGCTTGAAGAAAGGTCTTGAAACTATAATTGTTGATTTTCTTGAAGCAAATAAGTCTCCTTTTCTTCGATCGTTCATCAAATTTGTACTTTTTGCAAATAAATAATGACTTACAAGCAAGTATAATAAATATAGGTGTTAAACACAAGATCCTGGAAAGAAACTTCTTAAATACACCATAAAAGGAAAAGAAAGCTGAATGACGTACTGCCACTATGATAGAAGGTGTTTTGCTTCTGTTCTCGTAGTCGTAGTAGTAGCATACCTTTTGTATTTGGCGAAGAAAGATTAACTCGAAGCAAGTTGCAGTTTCTTAAGTTTCTTATGTGTTAAAAAATGCCTTTCTATGGCATTAAATATTGGATTTCTTTTGATTATAAAATTTTCTAAAATAAATTTTATGTAAAAGGACAGATTGCATTTAATTTGAAAATTCTCTTACTCTGAACATTTAATACCAATGCAGATTTACTATCAGGGCACCTACAGGTCAAGGAATTTTCCTCTTTAGGTGATATACATACCAGTATTTACTTAGAGAAAAACTCGCCGTATGCAATCGCGTGATTATATAAGTGGAGTTTTCTATACGAAAATACTGGTAGTAAATTGGAAAGTTCTTTTTTCTCTATGGCTGGAAGGCTTCTTTGTAGTTTCAGGAAACGAGAAACCCCTCTTATTTAAAGTTCTGTAATGTGATTGTATCGGGCACCATTTGCCGCCCGTTGAAATGTTGAAATTGTTCTTTTATTGTCCTCTGTCTGTGGCGCCAGATCGCCAGAATCAGGAAAGGAAATTCTTTCCAGACAGAAATTGTGTCCAATGCTCAGAGGAATAATCTACTGTAACTACTAATTTATTGTAAGGTCTATGGTCCAATGTCCAAAGAACTGAAATCCCCTGTGAAGTGTATTCGTTTTTTCCCATACGACATGCTAAAAGCTTTCGTAGGCTGTTTTAGTTATTTACAAAGAATAAAAGTAATCAGAGAATTTAGAAAAAGAACAATTATCTAATGAAAACATTATACGCTAATTTATTTTTATAAATCATTAGACATTCCAAAATCTGAGATTTATTTCTGATATATCACTTGGCGCAAATATATATATATATATATATATATATAGTCTATTTTTAAAAATTATCTGGGGGACCCATACAACTCTACACCTATGCACTAGGCAAGGGTACTAACAGGCTGCACCGGTGGAAGGTGCAGATTGGACATTAAGTCTCTGCTCCCAGTCGATTCCTTTTAGTCCCCCTCTGAGGCATTTAAAGGGTCTATCAGGACCGTGCGAAGAGGAAACTGCGCCCAGGGACCGGAGCAAAGTTTCAATTTGGTGCCCCCCCCCCTTCTCTGTTTGTGACAGATAACACAAAAATGATAAAATACAGAAACAGAAATAAATTCTATTGAATAAACATTTCGCGTTTATGTTGGAGATTTAAAAGGTTTAATTTTAATTCAGAAATTGCAAACAACTAAATAGCGTAAGAGAAAATTGCACTTATTTGTTGGAGACAGGAAAAAAAGAATGATGAAAAGAGAAAAAGAAATTCCCCAGAAAATGATCGATGACCAAAAAATGAATAAATAAATAAATAAAACCTAGGTTGGTAGTATAAATTTGGCGCCCCCTCAATTTCCGCGCCTGGGGCGAAGGCCCCCTTCGCCCTCTTCGCACGGCCCTGAGTCTTCTCCTAATTAACAAGCAGAGGCTATAAAACAGCCCATATATGTATATATATACCATTTTTATATATGTATTATATATACCATTTGAATTTTATTATACAAATGAACGCAAAATAGAAAATGAAATATTGTACATTTTGTTATTCGATCAAAATATTAAATTGATTTCTTAATTTCATAATTTGTCAGATAGATTAATATCTGGGAATGGGAATCGCAGGAACGTAAGTAAAGATTGGGTTGGTTGGGTTTAAAACGCCTCTCACTTTACTAGTTCCATGCTCTCACTCTATATATGGAATAGTTATATTATATAGTGTTAAGAAAGTCAAGTAAAAAAAATGAAAACCAAAATGGAGGAGGAATTGAACCCATTGGGTCGGACCCACATGCCTGGGGTATCATTGTGCCCAGTGATGAATTTAGTGAGTGGCCAAGGGAGGGACATTAACCCCCCCGCCCACGGATCATTGAAATAACACCCATCAGAAAGTTTTGAGATTTCATGTTTATTAGGATTATTGGATTTATTGGGTTATTTTATGTTTATTGGGAATTTATACAAATCCCCCCTCCCCGGAACTGCAGAAATCCTTCATGGAGAGAAATGTCTGAACACTGCATATGCCGAGTTAAAAAAGACACAACATTAAAACCCAGCGTGAAAATGATGTATGTGTTATTTACTGAATAATTATGCACTCATGAGGAAAATATTACAACTAAAACAAGCCACAAAACGATTGTTGCCTCAGGTCTTGTTTACATCTGTCTTGAAATTTGAAAATATTAATTTATTATGTTTAAGTAAAATTGAAAACTATCTGATATTTTATTTTAAAAATAAATTTTCTCTAAATACCCCCAATTATATTAAATGTAATATAATTTTAATACCTTATTAATTTCACTCACTTTAAAATTTAAATGACCCATGCTGTTCCTGTTCCCTTTAAAAATGTCAAACATTTCAGAAACCAATATTTCGTGGTAGTGACCGAAAGTTCATTGGGTTATTACTTTTGTGAAGATTTCTTATTTTGTTTGTTTGTATATATAGTTGGTTTAAACGATTTTTATTGAATTATTTTGATTTCAACTTAATTTTCACTCATGCGATTTATTTGTATTAGATTGTACGTCATTGAACTCTGTTCTGACTAATACAAGATGGCGGCTGTCAGTGGAGGTATCGAGGGCCTGTGTTGTGTAAATCATTGTTTTGGTTTGAAATGTACACTTAGTACTTAAATGAAATGGACGAAAAACACAAAGAATTACTGAAATTCCACAGAACTCGATTTTTACAATGCGTTGATATTGATCGCTTAATTCCTCTTTTACAAACTAATGGTGTGTTAAGTAATGATGACGTGACCGATCTCAGAAAATATAGCAGTTCTGGAGCGAAGGCTGAAAAACTTTTAGATTTATTGCCTTCTAAAGGCTCTCAGGCTTTTCAGGCCTTCTGTTTAGCCTTAGAAAATACCTATCCTCATTTATTAACAGTGATGTTTCTAGGTGGTAGCAAAAAAATGAGCGGTGAGTATTTGTGAGTCTCATTTGAATCTACATTTGCATTGTTATTTTTTGGTGCACATTCAAATGATTTGCTTATATGTCATATATATGTATTATATTTCAAGTTTGCCCCCCTAAACAACAAAAAGCATGCTTTTGAGACTGCATAAAACCAATGCTCCCACTACGTTAAATAGTATATATTTTTTTAATTAAGGCGATTTAATATTTAAAAATGTATCTGTGTTTGATTTGATCACCACACAATGATCTCTTGCATTTAAATATTGATATATGTTTTGGGGATAACAATAATATTCGATCTTTCATGTAACACGGCAACCATATAAGTTTGTAAACATCTTTGTTTACAAACACCCCTACTGTATTTGTATGTATGAAACATCCAGAGCTTTATTTATGCCTCATTTTATCTTTTGGAAAAGTATATGCCCATAGTAGTTGCATTATCTGTTATTATTTAACTCGTGTCAGTTTAGATTTTGTAATAATTTCTGCATGTACTCATCATGTTAATTTTTAACCTTATATGATACTAAATACACCAAGTGAATCCGTAAAATTGCAGCCGTATGGTTCAGTAAAAATATAAATATACGTTATGTATGGTAAAAAAAAATTATAATTTAACTTTCTTTTATCAGTCATTAAAGTTGAACTATGCCTAAATGTATTTATGATTGAAACATCTAGATAATCTGAAATATCTAAGTTGAAATTCAAAATATAAACTCATTATATGGTTTATTTGATTTTGAATGCCAATGAAAACTAAACATTTCTTAGGGGTAAATGTTACTTTTTTCTAAACATTTATGTAATTTTTAATTTCACCGTGAAAGCTTAAAAATAAAAATTCAAGTATCAAAATATCTAATTTCATACCCAGTGTGCTTGCATAGATCAGTATATTGATTAAATTATAGTTTTAAAATATTCTTTTAATTATAATGTGTTCACACATAATTAAAATGACACACATTCTTGTATGTACCTAAAATAAAAGTGGGACCATTATGTATTCTTTGTATAGAATTATAAATACATACTATGTGAATTAGAGTCCCTGTTTTTACTTGCTCTGATTTGGCTTTCCAAATTCGAATTAGAATTGAAACCCTAAAATAGAATTTTAATACTTACAATTTTAGCATTTACAAATGATTTTCAATATTTTGATTTTATAAAAACGTTTTGTTTTCTGAAATTAGAATGAATATAAAACATGTATATAGTATATTTAAATTACAAGTTTTCTAATGACATTAATGCCAATGATGTGTGAAAAACTTGAAGCATCAAAGGAGATGTAGGTCACAATAACTTGTGTTACTTGATGTTTTATTACTTGACTCCTCTGTATACTTGTTGCTGTTTAAATTCTTGTTTTTTTTTAAAGAAAATTTTAATTTTTACTGTATATAATAGATTGGGTTTGTGTTTTTAATTTATACTATAATCTATTATAACACTTTAACCATCTCATGATATTTATATATTATATAAAATATATATATTCATGTAGTATATTTTCTTTCTGATGAATACAAATGCATTGACTACCTTATAAATATAAGCAAGGTCTGATTTAAAAAAATTGGAAGACATAGACATTTCTAAGCCCCTACATAGGGGAGACTGGTACACACTGGACCTATGTGCACAGTGGACCACCCCCTAATATTTTATTTATTAAACATTTTTTTAAGCTTCTTTTCTATCCTAATAGACAACAGCACTGCACTGATTATTTATAGCCTTCAGAAAATATGTTTAGCTCAGATTGATTTATTTTATCCTGATTGGTTCTTTTGAGCTTCTAAAAGTAAAATTTTTCATCATCATCATATTATTTTTTTAGTAATTAAAGGTTGTAGATAAATAAGATAAAACAGCTTTTTTGCAAAGCTAAGATACTTGTTTTTATTTAACTTTAAAGTTAATATGTTTAAAAGAAAGCTATAAACAATATTAATATGATTATTTATTGAACATCAACATGGGACACAGTGAACCACCCACTCCGGGGGCACAGTGGTCCACAATCCACTCTGCTCCTGTAATGCAGAATGTTCAAAATATTTAATAATTGCTTTTTTTCTATAAAGAAATATTATTTCAAAGTAATTATTTAACTGTAAAATAAAGTAAACAAAGAAAAATAGCAATTTATTTAACATAGTAAGAAATATTTTGTTTTGTATTTAATGCCTTTGATAAATATAACTGTAGTCTAATTGGTGATGATTCTATTATAAAGATAAGTATTATAAAGTAAACAAAAACTGAATTGAAATCAGTTTATTTTTCCCGAAACTGTAGAGAAATCTGTTGTTGATGTCAATGATTTCATAATGTTTCTCCCAGACCCAAAAGTATTTCAGGAAAATTCCAGGCTCAATCTTACTCATAAGTATTTTGGAATTTCATTTGCAAATTTTAATATGCGCTGATTTTTTTGTATTTAGGTAATAACTTCAACTAAATTGCAATTGTTCCTGTATTAATCTGGTATTATTTTCAAAATATAATTATTTTTTTTGTTTTTGTTTCAAAATGTTACTTGTAAATTTATATTACTATGTTATTTTATGGGTAAAGGGGAAATGAAAAAGAATTAGATTAATGAAAACTAGATTTATATTGTATTTCAGATAATACCTAATAGCGGTCCACTGTGTCCCGGTGGGTGGAACAGTGTACCCCACTTCTGGGGCACACTGGTCCACTTTACAGGTGCATATAAAAGATTTTTTTTTTGAAAAATGTATTGAAAACTATGTTCTGAGAAAATTATGATGAATGTATAAAGGTTTAAAGAATATTCAAAAATATTTTCATGCAGATTGGTTTGTCCATTAAAGAGAAGAAAAAAAAATGTAACTGAAAAAGTGGTCCACTGTGTACCAGTCTCCCCTACATTTGTCATGCATAGGGTACACATTTGGTATACCTTTAAAAATATATAAAATAATATCAGAAAATTATTTGGTAGCACTAAGTCTGTCCTACTGTACCTATTGGAAAATCAAGCCTTAATTATAAGGGATGATTAATTCCTGTTATAATATTATATTACTAACATGTGCTTTATTTCGAATATTTATTAAGTTAGTAATAAAGTATATAAATGAAATAATTTTAAAGGTATTTTTTTTTCTCCTTTATAAAACAATTATATATATATATACTGATATAATTATTAATATTTTTTGTTTTTAAAATTACAATTTTGTAAAAGTAGCTCTAGTATTATTGCAATTTGATATTAAGCATTGAAGATATTAAAAATAGGAGTTAAATTTTGAAGGATTTCTTCAGAAGAGAAGTAAACTTGATCAAGTACAGGATCCCATGCCTGTTTTGGTTGCATTAAGGTTCTCTGCATGTCTCAATATAATTAAAAATAACTTTGTCTCTATATAAAATACAATAATATTTTAAATCTAAATTAAATATAACCTCAAAATCTAAAAGTCTCAGAATAAGAATTTAATCTGAATAACATAATTTCTGTTTTAACTCATGACTTGGGTAATTTTAATATACAACTTTTAGTGAGGATGATAATTAATTTAATGGCAACTTTATATATGGACAAATGAATGTAAATATAAAGTCTTAGAAAGAGAATTTCATTTGTCTAACCGGAATCCCCATTTTAACAGTGAAAAGTATTCATGAAAGCAAAAATAAACATTTAAAACACTGTAAAAGATTTGAGATTTGAGGAAATTCAAAATAATTATGCACATTAAATGCAAAATAAATTGGGTGGTATTTTTAATTTATTTCACTAGAATAAGAAAAAAAAAAGAGTGAAATGAATATCTAAAACTTATGGTACTTTTGAAATGTCACAAAAAATGTTAACAACCACTGCTTTTAATTAGTTTTGTATTCTGTAATACATACAGTTTAAAAGTAAATTTTATTAGTTGAGTTCTTGTCAATTGTGCAGTCAGAGACATTAGGACACAAATGTTTTGCAGAGAATCCTATGCTATGTGCCAGCCCTAATGTTTTGCATATGGCATTATGTATTTTTTGCATATTTCAATTAGGGATGTAAAGAATATTTGACCTTCTTGCTGAATATTAGATTGATCAATTATCTGTGGCTGAGTACTGTTAGACATGAACAAATTCATAATCATTTTTTTTATTATTATTATTTGCTTGTCAAAATTTACTACTTTTTGACACATTTATGCAGTCATTTTCATGCTTAAATGCATAAAATTTGCAGATATTCTTATTCATTTACTAAGAATTCAAATAGCATTTCTTTGTTCCCTTTAAATCTTTTAGAAAATTGTGTCAAAGTTGGAGATTTAAGCCAATTTTAGAGAGAACCAATGGGAAACATTCAATTATAGATGGAATACATGTATCAAAAAATGAAAAATTCTATTCAATTCTAAATCACTTGCATATTAATGTGTTCACATTTCATGTGTATCTAAAAATGGCTTTGTTAATCTGTCAGAAAGGTTTGCACTGTTCGTTGGTAATATTAATTTTTTCAAAGAATAGCTTTAAGTATGTTTAATTCAAAATATTGCCGAATTATATTTCAGTATATTATTAAAAAAATCTCTTAACACTAAACTCAATTTTAAATTGTATGTTTAAGTTGTATTGTTTTAGTAGAAATAATGTTTTCAGGGATCAACTATGATTTCTAAGGTTCCTGGACATAGACTTGATACAGGGATACTATGTTACAGGGTTGGCAAAGTTTCTTCCAAAGTGGAAAAAACTGGCCAGAAGAAACTGTTATTCTTTAGAATTTACCATATAAGTTGCAACTTTGTAAGATACAATCAATGCATTTTTCTTATAGATAACTTCAAGTAAATTTAATTAGACCTATAAAAAATTAATTATATATGCTAAATTAATGTAATTACATCAGTTTTTTAGACAAGATCAAACATTTGTCTATAGCTTTTCAATCATTGGATATCTGAAGAAAAGAAATGTTATCCAAAATACATAATTAAAAGTTATCCACTTAAATTTAAGCAGCCTATTGTTTTATTATTTGAACTTCTGTAATTAGTAATAAATAGTTTGGATCATTTACCTACTGTATAATGAAACTTGTTTAAGGCTGTTTTCAAATCCAAATAGGCTACTTTCTAACACATTTTTTAATTATTTTTTGTTCGCAAATGCATGAAATTGGCAGGTGTTTTTATTCAGAAACTATGTAATCGAAACATGTTTTCCATTTTATGGTAGAAGCAAAAGATCTTTCAGAAAAGCCTGTCAAAGTCGGCATTTTGAACCAAATTCCTGACGCGGCAGCCCGAGAAGCGCAAAAAAAGTGTCATGTGACATGAATGGCTTATAACTCGATAAGTAATCTATTTATCAAAAAATGGAAAACTCATTTCAATTCCAAATCACTTCCATAGTTAGGCCTACTAATTGTATGCCCTTGAGTTTAAAAATTAGTCTGAAATTATGTCAGAAAGTTTCTAACTGTTGAGCAGGCCATTTGAGAACCACCTAAAATAATAGACAGTGTTTTTAATTTATATCCCTTTTATTAAGGGAACAAATATATAATTACTGTATTGAAAAATTTTATTAAAATCAACGTTTTCCTTAATAGATTGCAACAGGGTATAACAAAACAAAAGTTTTTTAACAGTAGGATGCTGCAATCGATTTCTCAATTAGAGTGGATGAATGCGAAAGATGTAAAAAATATTTCAAGTCCTGCAGAACTTGAAGGAGAGTTTAAAAGCATTTAGACATACACATAGAGTTTATTTTTAGCACATTAGTCTTTTAAAATCCCATTGAGATATGCTAGATAGTATAAATAATTACACATTTTTTTATTTAATGTGTTGTGCAATAGTCTTTTAAAATAATGCATTTCTATACGAAAAATAAAGATTGGGAGGAAGTTTTTTTTTCTTTTTACAAAAATGGCATAAACAATGAAACCTCCCACCCCATCTCTAAAGTTGTAAAAACCATCACCTGTAAATATCAGCTGAACCTGAAGTTTGTTATTCAAAAATAACTTATTTTTCCAAAAATAATATTTTTAATATTAGTTAAGTTCTCCACTTTAGATTTCATGTAATTATACTTCAAATTTAATTCTTTTTTATAGTTAATTTATTTTACTTTTGAGCATCTGTTTCATTTTCTGTTGGTTTCTTCCATTGTCCTGGAAGAAACCCAACCCTGCTATGTTTTGTAGTAAGGTTAAATGATTTTCTTGCATATACCTCTTATACAACTGTTAAGTATAGTCAAAAGTAAACATTTTTAGTAAAAATTAATTAATTTTCCCCAATTTATAAAAATATATTTAACTTAACATAAAAAAAGGGTCTGTGGAGGATTTGTTATAAAAATAACAGAATGTCAGATTTATATGTACTCATAAACTAGCAGACTTTGCCCTCTATGCTAGTCAGTTTCTTCAAACGAACCTTCCATCAAAGTATATTGATGAATTTGACCTTGTGTTTTAAAGTAATGTGGACCTTTAACTGGAATGTCCTTCTGCATTGCTAAAAATTATATGAATTTGGTAAAGAACGATAGAACAATATGCAGTATACTAAAACCATCCCTGAAAAATTATCCAACTAACAATGCAAGTTTCATCAAAATCCATCCTGCAGACCTTTTTAAAAAGGCTAATCTTTGACAATCAGGTTTACCTTATTATAGAACTTTCCCCCATAATTCTATAACTAAGCAACATAGAACAAGATATTATACATACTAAAACTTTCCCTGAATATTTATCTAACTAACAGTGCAAGTCCCATCAAAATCAGTGTTGAATTCAGACACTTTTCTCCGGGGGGGGAAATTCCACTTTTTGACCATTGAAAACATAAAATTTCAAATCTTCCGGGGGGGGGGGACATTTCAATGCTCCGGGGGGGACATTCCCCCCAGGGCCACCCCCTGGATTCAACACTGATCAAAATCCATTCAGCAGATCTCAAGTTATAAGCGACTGTGACAAAATTACCATTTGCGTTTTATATATAGAGTAGATAAATAGATACAATAACAGGATAAACACATAATAATGTATGTGTATAACTTCAAGAGGAAGAGACAAAAATATTTTATGATCTAGTGTTCAAGTCTTGGTATTGTACAACACAAAATTATGTAAATCGTGGAACTCTACTGCATTTTTAAAATCCTTGTCTGCTTATTTGGGGCTCATGTGTCCATGTTTTAATGCTCATATTTTCAATATGTCCATGTTTTAATCTGATCTTTGTTGTTTTATTATTAGCATCATAAAAGTGTTTAAAATATATTTTTTTAAATGCACCAAGCTGTTAAAATGTTTTAAACATACAAATAATAAAATATGAATTTTAATTTGTGTTTAATTTTATTTCTATTTTAAAAAGTGAAAAAGAAATTATAATCAAAACATACTTGAAAAAAAAGAAAAAAAAAAGGTGTTTGTCTGCTGAATATTTTTTATTTGGTCTCAAATTTGGCTGAATATTTGGTATTCGACTTAATCACTATTTCTTACAATCCTAATTTCAATTACACTTTTACTTGTTGATAGGTAAACTTGATATAATAAAATCTAAATAATTTAAGAAATATTTTGTCAAATTTATAAATGCTAGTTTTTTCAAATTTTATGTATTGTTTGAATAACTATATTGAACTACATTCAGATGGCAGGCTCTTAATCCGTCTATCTATTTCTATATACATATTTCTTAAAAGAAAATCTATCACAATGTTGAATTTTATTCCATGCATTTAATTTAAAATATAGTGGTGTGATTTCTGCAATGTTCCCACACTAAAAAAAAATGATGCAAGTCTTCTTAATTTTTCATATTGCTGTATTATGAATACTACATAGCTAGATTTTTAAAAAAAAGGAAACGAAAACAGTAAGAAAAGGTTATTTGTTAACTCCTTATGTCAACTTGACAAATTAATATTTAAGGCATTTAAACTTTGCTCAGCAACGTTCTGATCTACCTATTTACATTTTAAAGAGACTGTAAATTGTATTGCAAACTAAAGAATTCTTATATTTTCATATATTTATGACTTATTCTATTTTTTAAAATAAATTTTATATAATTTTAAAGGCATAAATGATGATTTAATGAGAAATAGTCCATCATCAGCTCCTCAGTCATTATGTTCTCATCAAGATGATCTTTCACAAAATGTTTTAAAACAAGATCTCCATATTGTCAATAGTGATCGAGATGTCTGGCGAAGGACTCACTCAAAGGTATATATTTTTTAAATCTTTTAGCATTAAAAAAAAAAAGCTGAAAAAAAAATTAAAATTGATAGTAACAACTTTAGAAGCACTTATGTGGGGTCCTGAGACCCCCCATTAGTATGGGTTGCACTCTTAAAAAATCTGGACTACACGCCGCCCGATGGGACAATCAAGCGCGCGCCACCGGTGGTACAAGTTGCCCAATGAGACAGTCTAGTGCGCGCCACCGGTGGTATGCGCCGGCGTGGACGTGTTAAGTTTATTTACTATCATTCATACTGAATTAATAATAGTCAATTATACTCAGTGTATTATGATTGTTAAAAAGCCATCTCTGATTAAAAAAAAAAAAAAAAAAAAATTAGAAAAGAGCAATTTTTTTGGTATGTGAAGGGGGGGGGGGGGGGGAGGAATTTCAAATTTGAAAAATGCTTCACAGGAAATCTTTAGGCATGAATAATTTATTATATTGGACCATATTTTTTATGACTTTCCATTTTTTATAAAGTTATAAAAATTAGAGAGAAAATATAAATCAAGTTTTCAAATTAAAAAATAAAATAAAATAAATTTTTTGAAAAATGTTTATTTTTTTTTTATGAATCTACAAAATTATTTTGTTAATTTTGTCCCTTTTGATATTATTTCAGTTCTATTGAGTTTTGCATGTAAATTGTATATTAATTAACTTTACTGTGAAAGAAAAAGAAAAAAATAGATACACATTTTTGTGAGTCTTTTCAATAATACTGATAATGTTTTTTGGAGGAAATTTTTCTATAGGATTTTGTATTATTAAAAAAATATATATATTTATGTATTTAAAATCATTTTATCATTTCAGTCTGACAGAGACAATTCTTATCGGAGACTTACTACTAGTGGTGACAGCATGATTTCTTCTTTAAGCACTTTAAGTAAGAGCCATGGTAAGCTGTTTCTTTATTGAGGTAATATTAGTTATTTTTAGTTATTATGAAGTGCTTTTTGAACTAAATCCAATTTATTAGAGAAATTGTTTACATTTTAAAATAAATAAAAATAAATATTTTACTAATAAATTAAAGAATCTTTATATGTGATTTTAGAAATATTATATTACATACAATAAAACTTCCATAACTGGCACCTCTATTTAACAAATGCTTTTCTAATCCCCAATACATATAAATTTGTATGATTATACTTCTAAATAGTTGACACTCCTGAATAGCAGACAAATTCTGCAGTCCGAAGGTGTCTGCTATTCAGAAGTTTTACTGTATATGTGATTGTTATTTTTTCTTTTTAAAACTTTCTATACTGTTAAATTTTACAAACATAAATTGTGTGAATTTAGATCATGCTGTTAATAAGTTTTCCTATTGAATTAATCTTATTGATTTTGGTACCAGAAAATGTTATTATTTTATATTAAAATAGTAACAATCTATTTTTTTTCCTTGATAAAGCCTTTTTTTTTTTAATTAGTTAATTAATAGGGATTAGACTCTTTCACATTTTAGTAGATTTCTGCTTAAAAAAAAAAAAAAAAATCTATGTAGATTTCTCTATTTCTAGGTATTTGCCTCTGCCTTTTACCTTGCCCCAAGCTTTACTGTTTAAAATCTTGAAAACTGTTTAATGTCTTTAGTTTTTTCTTTTCTGTTTGTTACTTTGCAGTAATAATAAACAAAAAACCCAGTTCTCTAAATCCCCCTCCCATGTCCTGACTATTGTCAGAAACTTTTGCTCAGACAGGGGTCGATTTAGGGGAAAAAATTTGCAGCCCTTTTACAAATTTCCATTTCATAAAAACAATCCTTTTACAAAATGTCTATTATTTAATGACTTAAACTGTATGTTAAAAACATTCTTTCTGTAGAAGTTTTCATTCACAAGGCTGGAGAATTGTTATTTTTCTACATTATAACAAAAGTTACTACAATTATCAGGATTGATTTTAAATGAAACATTCCTGAAACTTACTGAAATAAAAATATAATAGTGATTGCTAAAGTATAAAAGTTATACTGAATATTTTTTTGTTCTTTTACAAAAATAGTATAGAAACTTCACAGAAATACTTTCCCCACAAAATAGGATCCAAAGAAAAAAAAATCCTGCATCAACCCCTGCAATAAAAATCACTCTCTTTGCCAGTCTACATTGAATGATGGATATTAGTGTTTTAAGTTCAGCTCTTTTCTGACATTTTAATGGAATTTGAACAAAAACATGTGTTTTAAATTTATCATTTCTATGATTTTGGTAAATTTAAATGATTTAATTTAGTGTGGTATATATGACCAATTCAGTTCTGATGACTTTTTTTAAATTAATTATTGTTAAATAAGAAGAACCCAATGATTTTTACCTAGCTATCTGTAATTTTAAGCACAAAAAGATTAAAATCTTAAATAAAATTCATAAACTTTTAAAGCTTATTCACCTTAATTTATAACAATGGCATAAGTTTTTCTGGAATTTGACATTGTAAAAGCACCAAAATAGCTTTTATTGTGTAGTTTCTTATATGGAAGTGTTGAGTACTAACATACTTCCATTCCTTGAAAAAAGTAATGTATCAGAGTCAAAATTATTGAAGCAGTCCAGTAATATCCCAAAATTTATAATTTTTTTTGTTATATTGATAGATTTTGTAATCTGTATAATATTATGTACATAAGCAGTATTATACAGTGGAGAACTATCATAATGTGAAGAAAACTTGTTTCTTATTTTTGCTAGTATACAGTTGTTTTTGATTAGTCACAAAATCTGAAATGTCAAATCTTATTTAGAAAGTCTTTAAACCACATTGTCTTATCAAATGATTTTGATGTCAATTTTGAAACTGTTTTTTAGTCTATAAAATAGTATATAAAATAGTACAGCTTTCCACATTTGATAGCTCTGTATTGTATAATCACTTTGGTCTCAGGTACTCTTGTTATATTTGTGCTTAAAAACAAGTTCTAATTGTGGCCTATATTATTGATATAATCAACTCTTTGGACAGGCAGTTAGATATCTTTGATTTATATTTAGTTATTGTTTAAAAATTGATTAGGCAGGTTTAAGGAATGAATGAAGATCAAAATATGGCAAAATTACTTTTTGTACTCTAAAATATCTCCAAGATACATTCTACACATGAGTAATAAGAATGAAACAAAAAAAAAACCCATAGAGGAAGATATAGGACCTTAAAATTTTCCTACTGCAAAAACCAAGAGCTGTTGTGGGATTCCCGAATTAAGTTTAACTGTTGTTATTAGTCAAGTACTACTCCATATGTAAACAGGATTCTGAAACTCCAGTAAAAATTTGGAGGGATTGAATGAAAACTCTACTACTTGTGCAGTTTGTGATATTACTATCACATTGCTTTCATTTTTGCATATTTTTTTTTTTCCTTTCAACGCACTTTGCATTTTTTATATTACACGCTAGCTTTTTAGCCTTCTCCATTATCGGCGATTTCCCGATCGTCATTCCTTTAAGCTTGGTTCGGCTATCAGAGCACTCCTCTTTGGAAGTCGCTATGCTTTGTGCGTAATGCGCATGTGCCATTTTTGGAGCGCTCAGTTTTGTTTTTCTTTAGTCATTGGCGATGAGGTTAAAATGGGAGTTTCTGTTTGCACAAATTAAAAGGCGTGATTTGGTTTGAATTGTTTTATTTGCTCTTTCATATTCAGCATAATTTTAATTAGCTAATGAATTTAAAGTACATATGCAAGCACATTTGTGAGCCCCTTTTTGTATTTATACGAATGTCACCGGAATTTTTGTCAGAATTCCAATTAAATAGTGCTGTAAAGATATTGTAAAAAAAAAAGTATTGTCCAATCCAAGTTCGGCCTTTTATGCCGGCTCGATCCAAGATTCGGTCATTGCATCAATCTCTGTGCATAGTTGGCCCACTTGAAGTACTTAATGTTTTTAAAAGTCTGTGATGCTGAAGTCTATAATTTTAATTTAGTGATTTTAAAATGTATATTAAAGTAATCTAAAATTTGTAATTGATTTCGCAAGTTGGCCAGTTGTGATAGTTAACATTTTAGAATCTAAAAATGATTCTCGAGTATGGAATCTTTATAAAGTTCTTATGCAGTGACCATCTTATTCTTCTACCTTCCTCTCCAAATGATATTGTTTTTAGTAAAAACTGATTGATTACAACTACGAACTCATCTTTTCCTGTCTACATTTTTACTTTCTTCCTCATTTAAGTAAGATGCTTATTTTAAATTAATTTTACTTTTCTCTTCATCTACATTTGACCAAAAGAACGCAAGCAGTTTGTGCTGGGTTGTGTTTCACAGTGCAATAAATAGTAAGTTCGTAACGATAACTCAATAATTCCACCAATTAATATTTTATCACCACATTTTGATGCTGTATTTTCATGGTTACTTCACATTTTAAATAGTAAAATTGTTCTTCCTAGCAAAGCACCAACATATTTTATAAATCCATATCACACAGTTCTTTTTAGATTTGCCAAAAATTTGAGTTTTTGACTTATTATTCCCTTTTTAAATCTGACAATACAAATTTGTGTTATCATTTGTTTTTACTTTAAAATTTCTTTAGTCACTTTAAGTAAATTTGTAAAAAAGTATTATGATTGAGATTGAGAATTCAGTCTAGGAAAGGCTGATATGTTAATTAATGTATGGTTATTTTTATTTAGGTGTCAGCACCAGCGATCACTCTTTGAATTCTAATAGGGAATATGAATCGGTTCATCCTATAAATGATTCACATCACAGGTATACTGCCAATGATTTTATGCATAATCAAGAATCTTCATTAAGGGATTCAGATTTTTATCAACAAAAAAAGGTGAATATATTTCAGAAAATAAGTTTTATTTATTATCTAGTTTATCTTGTAATCAACTAAGTATAAATTAAAGCAGGGGTGTGCAACTCTTTTGCATCCTAGGGCCACATTTGTGGAAAAATATTTGTCTTTGACTGCATACATATACTGTACTAGTATTAAAAATCAGTGGGGTTTTTTTTTCCATAGGAAGATGCATGGGGATGTGTACTTCTAAACATTTTATGAATCTAATGAGAAGATGTGATTTTAAAATGTTATATATAGTTTATTGACAACAAAGATGTTTATACAGTAGAAAGCCACTAATCCGCAAAGCTTGGTTCCAAGTGTTGTGCGGATTGGAGGCTTTTTGCGGATTACAGGCCATGTCTATTTAATCTTTGTTTACATTTTTTTAAATTCATATTTTGGACAAATTTAGATTGCTAATACTAAAAAATAAATAAATTACACATTTTAATATATAGATAAAGTAATAACTATGTAAAAAATAATTTATTATTTTTTAAATTTCTTAAATGTGGCATCAATTGTTGTCTGTTTTAAGACATTTGGTTTATAGTGTTGAATTTTATCTTTAAGCAAGAGTTCAAAAGCAATATATGTGTATTTTTTTATGTGTTTTCCAATTTTATGATTACGATTTAATGAAAAACTAAATAAATTATAAAATATATTGTCTAGATAAGGATTTTTTATCATTAAAATAAAAAAAAAAAATCACAAAAGCTCAAATTGTATTTTACAAGTATTGTATAAAGAAATAAATATATGAAATAATATACTAATTAAATGTGCTTTCATTTTAAAATATAAAGAAGAATGTATTATATGATATATAATAGCTATATATAAAGATAAGAAAAATGTTAAAAATGGTGAAAAAAAATTTCAAAATTCAAAATTTTGTCATCATTGAAGCATTTTTCAAGAATTAAATTTCTTTGTTTACATTCATAAATTGATTGCGGATTAGAGGCCTTTGCGGATTACAGGTTTGCGGATTAGCGGCTCTCTACTGTATTTGAATTCACCATGAGCATTGTTTGTTTTCTAAAAAATGGAGTGCTTTTGAGTGTTGAACACATTTCTGCCAACAATTCTGCCAACTTTTTTTTTTTTTGTATTAAATGTACATAATTTGAAACAGAAAAATTATTTCATGTAATGTTACTTGCTTCTACATGGTTTTGTTCTTTTATTTAATAAAATTTCTGGTTTTATTTGACTTTAAAAAGAGGAAGGTTGGCAACTATGCACTGAGATTGCTTGCATTATCTGTGGTTGTATGAGTGCAGACAAATATAAATAAGTCTATAACTGCACTAGGTTGAAATTACTCACAAACAAATGGCTAAGTTGATGATTTTCTGGAAACAGACTAAGAGTATCCCTAAATGTTGTTTTAGAAGGAAAAAAAAAAACCCTCACCACTACAAAGATTTTTTAAGCAAAAGAGTTAAAAAAAAATTTATAATGTCCAACTCTATAAATATGCAAAAATGTTGCAGAAAATGATTTTTGATTTTCTTTCTTTTAGAAATTCTTTCCAAATTACTGAGCACATCAGCCAGAATATTGTAACTAGTCACATATTATTAATGATTCAACTTACTTATACAAAATATTTACAATTCTTCTTGAAATGGAGGGCTGCAGGTTGGACAGGTCTGGATTAAAGGGGGACCAGAAAGGTTTGAATTGACGAAAATTGACTGAAGTTTGATCGTGGATTAGGATCCCTGTAATAAATTTAGACTATTACTTCTTTTTGCATTTATTTATTTATTTTTCATAGAAAAAAAAAATTGTTAACCTGTAAAAACATTAACAAAAGTTTTAATATTGTATGACAAAATCTTGCGAAATTAGTTTTGCCATGATTTTGAAATTTCATATTTTTGAGTAATTTCTTTTTTATACTGCTTATGTTGTCTCTCGATTATACTTAAAAAACAAACACAAATTTATAAAAAAAATTATAAAAAAATAATTTCAAAATCTATACAAATTTATCATATTTTGTTTTATAACTTGAGACAAAAAAATTATTTTGTTATTTGTGTTTAAAGTATAGTTTGTGGAGAATTTAATTACCTTCATTTAAAAAAAAAAAAGGGAAATCTATTAAATTGTTCAAAAGTTATCGTGGTAAAACTGCTGAAAAACAGTGTTTTGAGATAATTTAATTTAAAGTTTTACCTTCTTAGGTATCATTGGTCTGCACAGCTCAATGTTTATGGCTTGTATGACCATAATTTTAGGCATTTTCCTATTTGATCAACTGTATGACATTCTTAAATGTTTAAAAATTATATAAAAATAACAATAATACAAAATATTTTTTTTTTTCATTTCAAACCTTTCTGGTCCCTTTAAAGTCTTAATAAAATTTAATTGAGCTTTTAAAAATCAAGACATTTAATGAAATATACAAACCTATTAAAAGCACAAAATAAAATCATAAAGTAAATAGATGTTTTTAGCTTTAAATAAGCCCCTAATCAGTGCAACTATTGATTGAGACCATTCAGTTGTTTTTAAATCTTCAGAGATGTATGTCAGAGTATTTGCTTATTTTATTAAATGTCCTATTGATTGTAACAACTCATTCCACTGTAATTATGTTTAAATATTTGAAGTCTCAATTTATTATTTTTATATTTAATTAGCTATCCAAAAGATATGTAATGAATTTAGTGGCTTCTAAAGTAAATCTATTTTTCTTTTTTCATTATCATTGTTTAAACTGTTTTTTAACCACAACTTTTTAAGCATTAAATATTAAATCAATGAAGAATGAATCATTTTAATTTCTGAAGATAAACTTTGTTATAAATAAATTGGTTGATTAATTTTAACACAATTATTGTAATTGGTAAATAAATCATATGAGTTCTAATTTTCCAACTGCATGAAAAAGTGTCTACAATTCTTACTTTTCATTTCTAAGGATCCTTATAAGTACTTACTTTTCACCAATAGTCCTTAAGTCTTTCTCTCCTTGAAAATGGAATTTAGTTTTCAAATATACCAAATTTCTTCTGATATTTTATCTTGTAATGCCACATTGGTAATAAATTAGCTTACTTAGAATCTTTCTTTAATGTACTTAAGTAGGTGATTTTGAAAACTCGTGAGCATAATTTGATTGGCACTATTTGTAATAATGGTATCTAGTCATGTTATTATGGTGTAAAAGTGGAAAGTGCCAAATTGTATTTATCATGTTAAAATATGCATATATAATTTGCATTTCAGTAATGTAATCTTGATTTAAACTAGGTAAGCAATTGCTAAATAAACCTGCTTAAATAGCCTGAACTATTTTTAATAAAGATTTTTATTAGTTTTTAATATAAATTGATGTATTAATAGTAACTAATTTGAATAACACTTATCTGTTAAATTTTGGTTAATGATATTTACAAATTTTGTCCTCAAAAACTGTAAGAATGCCTTATTATTATTATTAATCTTCTGTTGCATATATGTCATTAGAGAAATAATTTTGTCCTTAAAGTGCTTACAAAATCCTTACTTTTTATTTTTGAAAACTGGTAGAAACCCTGTGTTTAAATATATAAAAACATGGGAAAAAGACTTCAGTTCTGAAATTCATGAATGCTGTTTTAAAAGGAGAAGTATTGAATTTCCTATGATATAAAACATTTTCAACTTGTGAATATAGATTTTAAAGTATCAAACTTGCCCTAACCTGTCTAAGGTTAACTATGTCTGTTTTTTTTCCCTCTCTTGATATGGGTTTTGGGAAAATTTTCATATATTATTAATAATGATTCAATAGTTTTTTTTAATTGTATGTAGTTGGAATACGGTAGAAGATTTTTATAATATGTTTCTATGTAATCTCATTCTCTCTAATGAACAACTTCTCTGATGTGAACAATGAATTTTGCTTTTAAGAAGCACCTGCATTCTGCACTGTAGAAATTTTGCTAAGCTCTAGATTACTAAGTTTCAGGTATTATTTCATCTTTATCGTCTTAATTCAGAACCTTTTTAATGAAAAAATTGGTATTGTTACATAAAAAGTTTTGGAAACAGGTAATATAATGATTTGGTTCAGGCATATTTGGATCATATTTATAAGGTAAATTTAACAATGTGCAAAATGATCCATATTATGCAAAAATTTGAACTCCATAACTTCTGGTCCCAAGGAATGCAATATAAAGATCTTTTACTGTATATTGATATGTTTTAGACACATTTGGCCAAGTTTACAAGGTAAGATTAAGGATGTGTGAAATGTGATCTAAATATAAATAACACAAAATTCTATAACATGTGCACAAGCACTCATCTCAAGGTCTGTGTTATAAAGATCTTCTACTGTATTTTGAAGAAATATTTTCATCATTATTTTCATAATTTTCTCATTATTTCATCATCCTTATCCTAATTATTTAAATGCATGTGCACTTCAAGAGGAATTTTATGATTATTTTTAAAAGCAGTGAATAGAATATGATGCTTACATTGCAATATTTTGATTTAGAGCGCTCCTAAGATGGAAGAACAAAACCAGCGCCATGAAACCTTAATTCTCAAAAAACAGTACAATGAATTGTTAGCGGACAAACACAGATTAGAACAAGAAATTGAAAGGCTGAAGCGCTTCAGAGAAGAAGATAGAAAAGAAGTCAATGAGCTGCAAAGGCAACAGCAGGTAAACACAGATTTTTCTTAATTTCCTTAAAGTACTTTTTCTTATGATTATTTTAGATTTATGTTCTGAGAAAATTTGTTATTTAAGGGGTCATAAGATTGATTGCAGTCTGTTAGTAAAATTAAATTTTCTTTTGTTGACTATAATTGTTTTCTTAGCTAATACCTCAATCACTGCTCAAGTGGTAACTGGTGGGAATTTTTGAAATTGCTTTTTTTTTTCTTTCACCAATATTTTCCAATATAAAATGTTAGTCTATGAAATTTCACTATATTAGACCCTGTAAGTTCCTAATAATGGACCTGTAAACACATTATCTTTAAATATATCCACCTTATATATAATATCTATGAAAAATTCAATATTTTGTTTGCAATAGTAGTTAATGTAATTTAGTGTAGTAAAGCTTAAGTAATAAATGCAAAATTTTGATGATTTATCAAAGATTATTTATAGCCTTATATGTTTTACCATGAATTATTCTTAATTTAATTTGACTGTTGTTATGTCTATATGGTCTTATAATCTTTAAATATTCAATCAAGTTTAATATATTTGCAATGCATTTGGAATGTCTAATGAATGGAAGATTATGTAAAATAGAATAAGTTACTTCCATTGCAGACATTGAGGTATTAAAATGTCTCTTTACAATTTTAGGAAATGCTAACTGAAAATGGAGGTGAAGCAGCTCACCAGTTGTACTTAAATGTTGTAAGAAAATGTGAGGCTATGAAAGAAGAGTATGACAATTTGCACAAGCGCTATGCTGACCTCGTTGCTTCACACAGTGCTACTGTTTCAAAGCTAGAAGTAACCCAAGAAGAGCTAAGCTGTTGGCGGAAACGTTATGAAGAAATAGCCCATGAGCGCAATGCTGCTATGCACGAGAGAAATGGGCTACAACAGCAATGTACTGCTGCTATCAGACAGTGGGACAATGCTTTACGAGAAAGAAATGAAGCCAGGGAACAACTAGCCAAGGTATGTCTTTATAATTAATTTCTATGTTAAAAATTTGTAAGGCCAAAAAGTAAAAAAAAAAAAGAAAAGTAAACAAAATATCATAATATTTTATTACATTTAATGTGTTAATGTGTAAAGTTGAGTAGATGTTTAGGAAAAGAAACAATATCTAACATTTAATACTGTTAAAAAAAAGTTTAGAAAACACATCACTGAATATTTTAACAGTATCAGGAAAAAATAAATAAATAATGGATTCTGACAAAAAGAAAATGGATTTGAGATGTGATATTCCAATAATTTAGCTTATGTAGTACAGTCAAAGCACCTTATAACGAAATCGAAAGTGCTCCAAAGATTTGCTTGTTATAACGTGCTTTCGTTAAAACGTTATAACGAATTATTTCGTTATATAGTAAGAACGCCAATTACCCTGATTAATATGGTCAGAACGTAATTTTAGTATGCAGAATTCTATATAATGGAGACAATCATATAAAAGGACGTTTTATTACATAAAGACGTGTCTTAAAATAACTTTTGTTTAATAAAAAAAAGCTAGGCCTAATGTATTCATATTATATTAAGCCTCCATAGTAAGGATCATTTTTACTACAAACAGAAAAGAGAAGAAAGGCGTTGATTTAAAAAGAAATTTCTAGGAAATCATATTTTTACGAATAAATACGTACAATTCATTGTTGGAAAACAACGTTCATTTTCTCCTCTCCGCACATATGGCGCATGCGCGTAAAGTTACGATGATGATGCTCCGAAAGCGAGAGCAGTTGTTACTTTAAGAAAGATGTCGGCGCTCAGTCGCATACGAGCTGTATATATCTTGTCTTCGTTTAATTGTAAATAAATGTCTTATGTCGTGCTATTCTGCAAACTCTGCTTGCCTCATACACCTACAAATGGTTATGGGCCCAGAGACGCTACTTCACTGCGCTATAATTAGCAGAAATTATTTTTAATTCGAACATTCGGATTTGGAACTCTTAAGCCTAATCGAAAGTAAGAATTGTTCTTCATTCTGTTTATCATTTGCATTATTTCTGGCTGTGAGAGACTCTGCATAATTATGTCTCATGTAACGACAATTGAAAAGCTCGGAAAAGATAATTTTGATAGCTGGAAGCTTCAAATCGAAGCTGTATTAATCAAAAATGATCATTGGGATTACGTAATTGGTAAAGAAATTAAACCGGCTGAAGGAACCGCCGAAGAAAAGAAGTGGCTCCAAGCTGATCAAAAAGCTCGTGCAGATATAATTCTTTCTATAAATCCTAGTGAACTGAGTCATATAAAGCATTGTACGACTTCAAGTGCTGTATGGAATAAGCTGAAAGATGTTTATGAATCGAGGGGACCCGCAAAGAAAGCAACTCTGTTAAAACAACTTCTGTTTAGAAAAATGTCCATAAATGAAACGATGGCTGATCATTTAAATATTTTCTTCGAAATAGTTGATAAACTGAAAAATATGGAAATAGAAATCGCGAATGATTTATTATCAATTCTACTCCTATATAGTGTTCCTGAGAACTTCGAAAATTTTAGATGCGCTATAGAATCCAGAGATGAGTTACCTAAACCCGAATCTTTGAAAATTAAGATGCTGGAAGAATGGGATGCAAGAAAAGGAAAATCCACTCAGGATTCACAAAACGCATATTATATAGAAAATAAAAGAAATAATCAAGAACAGAAGAAGAATGAAAAATGGAAAATGAATCCAAACAAAAATTTTTCCTCGGAAAGGTGTTACCGAAATTTCAAGTGCAATTATTGTTCGAAAATGGGGCACAAAGCTTCCGAATGTAGAAAGAAAATAGCTGATAAAAAGCTTACATCTTTAAATAAAGGAAATCAAGGATCGATGATAGCCACTAATTGTGAAAAACCGACTAGTATGGCATTTAATGACGCATATCAAGAACCTTCTGCATGGTGTTTAGACAGTGGATGTACATCCCACATGTGTAAAGATAGAAATTTGTTTACAGAATTTCATCCTCGTACGAATTCTACTATACAGCTTGCAGTTGATCAAACAGCGAAAATTACAGGAATAGGAACAGTTTTCATTACAGTACCTAACGGGGGTGGAATTACTAATCTCACACTCAAGAACGTTCTGTGTGTTCCAGAATTAAAGTGTAATTTGCTCTCAACATCTAAAGCAACAGCCAATAATCGTTCAGTGATTTTTAAAGAACGATTTGCTAAAATCATCGAACCAAATGGTTCTACATTAGTACATGCTGTCCGTCATGGGGATTTGTATTACGTATACCCAAGCATCGAGAGAGCTGCGATAGCAGAGGTAAGTGAATTTCTAAAATGGCATCTTAAATTAGGTCATTTAAATGAGTCTGATTTAAAAAGACTTAAATCAAAGAATATGGTTAGAAATTTAAATTTCAATGATAATGAGTCTCTTAAAGACTGTAAAATTTGTATTCAATGTAAACAAACTGTGCGTTCTTTTCCTAAAGAATCAAACTTTAAAAGTGACGATTTATTGACTCTTATACATTCAGATTTGTGTGGTCCTATGAGAGTTCCATCCCACGGAGGATCGCGATATTTCGTTACTTTTATTGACGATAAATCCCGTTACATTGAAGTCAGTTTTCTTAAAACAAAAGATGAGGTTAAAAATGCATTTGTTAAATACAAAGCAGCAGTTGAAAACCGTGTAGGAAAGAAAATAAAAATTCTTCGTACGGATAATGGTAAAGAATATTTCGGAGAAGAATTTAATAAATATATAGAAGAAAGCGGTATAAAACGAGAATTTTCCTCACCACTAACTCCGCAACAGAATGGTACATCAGAGAGGGCCAATAGAACTTTAGCTGAAATGGCGAGGTGTTTACTATTACAAAGCAATCTCCCACAATCTTTTTGGGCCGAAGCCATTAATTGTGCGGTATACATACGTAATCGCTGTCCTTCGCGACGTTTAAGCGATAACAAAACACCCTACGAAGTATTTTTTGGCATCAAGCCAACTTTATCATATTTTAAAATATTTGGGCAAAAATGTTTTGTACTAAATAAAAGACAAAGTAAAGGAAAATTTGATCCTAGGTCAGAAGAGCATATTTTTGTTGGATATTCAAATGAATCAAAAGCGTACAGGCTGTGGAATAAGAATTCCAGAAAAATTGTTATAAGCCGAGACGTCCGATTTATTAACGAATTTGAAAACGATTTACCTTCAAACAGTGAAATAAAATTAATTTTTCCCTTTTCTCAAAATAATGAAAATAAAACAATTACGCAAGAATCAGAAACATTTTCTCCTCCCGTCAAAAATGAACCAGACAGCTGTGGCGACAGTGATGTTGATATGCAATCGGATGAAATTTCCGACCCCCTTTCTTCCTCTACAAGAGCGCGCGGGCGGCCGAGAAAATTAAAAACTGGTAAAAGAGGTAGACCCAGAAAAGAATTTAAAATGATAATTCCAAAAGATGAAAAATCTCAAGCTGTAATGGAAAATTTATTTTCTGACCCATGTCCGGAATTTTCTGAAGCTTTAAACGGACCTTTTAAACAGGAATGGATAGATGCAATGGAATTAGAATTTAATTCTTTAATGCAAGAAAATGCATGGCAAATAGTTGATAGACCAAAACATAAGAAAATTATAGGAAGTAAATGGGTTTTAAAAACTAAATATAAACAAGACGGGTCAATCGAAAAGTTTAAGGCGAGAATAGTTGCAAAGGGGTGTTCTCAAAAACCAGGAATTGATTTTGAAGAAAATTTTTCGCCTGTAGCCAGATTAAGTTCGATCAGAACTGCGATCGCTTATGGTATTCAAAATGGTTTTACAGCTTATCAATTAGATTTTATTATGGCTTATGTAAATGGTGATTTAACTGAAGAAGTATACATGGAGTTACCTGAAGGTTTTAAATATGAATCTAATGTTGACAAAGTTTGTTTATTAAAAAAATCCCTCTACGGATTAAAACAATCAGGTCGACAATGGTTCAATAAATTAGATGAAAAATTAAAACAAATGAAGTTTAAATCACTAAATGCTGATAAATGTGTTTATTTTTCTAAATCTCCAATTGAAGCAATTATCATTGTTTATGTTGATGATCTCATAATTCTTACTAAATGTAAACAAGATTATGAATATATTAGAGATGAATTATCCAAATCTTTTAAAATGAAAGATTTAGGTTTGTTACACTATTGTTTGGGCATAGAATTTATGCAAAACGGGGACAGTATTAAAATTACTCAAAAGAAGTATATTGAAGATATTCTGAGCAAATTTAATATGCAAGAATCAAAATCAATATCTACACCTTTTGATAACAATGTGAAGCTTACTAAAGATATGTGTCCCAAAACTGAAGAAGAAAAGTCTGAAATGAATAATATTCCTTATCGTCAACTAATTGGTTCTCTTATGTATTTATCAGTAGCAACTAGACCTGATATAACTCATGCTGTGAATTTCCTAAGTCAATTCAACAACAATCCAGGCAAACCTCATTGGATAGCTGCAAAAAGAGTTTTAAGATATCTAAGAGGTACTCAAGATCAAGGACTGATTTTTAAGCGTGATACTAAGTCCTTAGTTGCATTTGTTGATGCTGATTGGGCTTCAGATGTCAATGATAGAAAGTCCTATACTGGATACATTTTTAAATATGCTGGTGGTGCTATATCTTGGGAATCGAGAAAGCAACGAACTGTTGCATTATCCACAACTGAAGCAGAATATATGGCTTTATCAGAGGTTGCTAAAGAGACTTTACATCTCAGACGGTTCTTAAATGAACTTTCTCCTGAAATAGTGTCTGCACCTACTTTAATATTCTGCGATAATCAGTCTGCTCAAAAATTAGTAAGAAATCCAATTTATCATTCTCGCACAAAACATATTGACATTCGTCATCACTTTGTGCGCGAAATATATGAGAATGGAGATATAGAAGTTAAATATCTAGAAACTGAAAATATGGCAGCTGACATTTTAACAAAAGCTTTAAGTGCCTATAAACATAAGAAATGTTGTGATTTAATAGGACTAAGTGTTTAAAAACATTCAATGTTATTCTGTATCCTTTTTCCATATAAGTTTAAAGTATATACTGTTTGTAATTGTAATTTTATATTTTGTTTCTCTGTAATTTGCATAATAGGAGAGTAATTAATGCCTTGTTAAGAAAATGCACGTTGTAAGGGGGGAATTGTTGGAAAACAACGTTCATTTTCTCCTCTCCGCACATATGGCGCATGCGCGTAAAGTTACGATGATGATGCTCCGAAAGCGAGAGCAGTTGTTACTTTAAGAAAGATGTCGGCGCTCAGTCGCATACGAGCTGTATATATCTTGTCTTCGTTTAATTGTAAATAAATGTCTTATGTCGTGCTATTCTGCAAACTCTGCTTGCCTCATACACCTACATTCATAAACAGAATTTATATTTTGTGATGATAGATCTGGATGACTGTAACTTCAGATAATTAGAGTTATGTTGTATTATTTTAACGGTATATATATATATATCTTACTCTGCTACACATATAAAAAGGGCAAATTTAATGTAAAAAAATATATTGATTTAATTCTCTTAAAAGGCAGTTTTACATACCTATATAGGTTTGAAGAATGAAGTTAACAAGCTCTGATTTCTTTTCTTAATAACGTTGACTAATATTGTACACCCTATTTTGACAACATACATGTTAATTTCATTCGTTAACAAGTTTTCATTGTGCATGTAACACACAATTATCTGTAAATACTCAAGTACATCAGATGGTAAAATCTTCTCACCAGCTTCTAGAAGGATGTTGCCAACTCACGCCTCATCTTCTGTACTTTTATGATGTTCTCTTCATCGAATTCTTCATTTGCCTTTATATGTTTGAATCAACATTAACATATTGATCTAATTTAAACTCGGAAATCAGATTTAACCAGATTCTTTGGTAAAATCTTCTCACCAGCTTCTAGAAGGATGTTGCCAACTCACGCCTCATCTTCTGTACTTTTATGATGTTCTCTTCATCGAATTCTTCATTTGCCTTTATATGTTTGAATCAACATTAACATATTGATCTAATTTAAACTCGGAAATCAGATTTAAAATGATGAAATCAGTTCATCTGTATTTTCCAATTTGGGTAAAGAAACAGTTTCATGACTGTTTGAAGGTGATAGTAAAAATCTCGAAACTGAAAAAGCATTAACAACAGAACATCGCACCATGCTTTATTTATCAGATAAATTGCTTTCAGCTCGTCTATTTTTGTTTATTTCGTGTATCTAAATTCACGATTATTTTTTCACAAGCCTCTTCCAGTATTTAGCTTTAAACAAATGAATAACTCCTTGGTCTCATGGTTGCACTTTGATGTAGTGTTAGCTGGTAAAAGAAGTTATTTTATAAATTAAACACGAACAGAGCTCACATGCGAAGATACGTTGAGACGGTGTCAAAAATAAGCAGAACTTTTCTTTTGGCTTTTTGCTTCTATTCGTCAAAATCTAAAATCCATTCTTTAAAAAGGCATTTCATCATTCAAGCTTTTCAATTACTTATGTACATTGTAGGCAAAGTTTTTATTACGTTTTTAGGGATACACCGTGGATTCTTTGCTTTTCCAATTACAAGAGGTTTTCGACTTTCAGAGAACATAATGCTAATAAAAGTCGGTCTTTGCTCCTTTTCCCACAGTGACAAGTTTCTTTTTTTAGTCAAAGTTTTATCAGGCATCCATATTAAATATATCTTTTCAACCGTAATCCTAATAAATGTTTGAGTTTTCGTTCTTTCATTCTTCAATTGTTTCTTCTGAAACAGAGGCTGCTTCTCCACATAATTTTTTACACACAATTTCATATCTTTTTTTTAATTTACTCAACCAATCATCATGAAAGTCTTTATATATATAAGTGTTTCGGCAAACGCATGTGCTTTTTATTGCAAAATACTTCTACTAATATTGAAGTTTTTCGATCTTGCATCTTTTAAACCATGAAAAGAATACTTCCTCCAAATCTTCATATGTCGCTGTGCATATACGTTTAAACGATGAGGAAACTGCACTCTTTTTGAATATTTTAATAATTTTTCTCACTTTTTCAATTGTTAAGAGTGCTACTTAGAATCCCAAATTTTTTCGCTACAACGCTTATTTTAACATCATTTTTGACGCATTTTATAATTTCAACTTTCTCTTCTAAACTCGAACTTTTTTTTTGACAGACATGGTCAGTTTACAAAAAGTTTTAAAAAATTAGCACGCGATAAATTTACACGAAAAGCAAATGTCAATGAAATCAGTCATCAAATAAAAATTAACATAATTCCAATTCAGCTAAGCTGTCTTAAAATACTGCCCCTCCCCACAAATCTCTCTTGGAAGTATTGAAAATATGTGACTGGTCGTAGACAAAAAGATTGAAGGTTATTTCATAAAAAAAATAGCTGGTATTTAAAAAATAAAATTCTATTTCCCAGCCATTTTTTAAGTAAAAAAAAAAGTAAAAAATTCGCTATATCGTTCTTTTTATCAATTTTCATGCTCGAATTATTTTCGTTATATCGTGCTTTTCGTTATAAATGTTTCGTTATATCGTTTCGAATTCAGTATTCTTTAACATACAGACCAACTAAATGGTTATAAGCATCTCGTTATATCGTGCTTTTCGTTATATCGTAGTTCGTTATAAAGTGCTTCAACTGTATTGCATTTTCTTCAGTTTCTAATTGTTCATGAATTTGTATAATGTTTTATCATATTCTTTGATCTATGTAAACTAACAAATTTGTACCTATTATTATTATTATTATTATTATTTTTTTGTGTGTGAATTAATCAAAAAAAGTTTTCTGAAGCTTGCAAAGTGATATTGTTTGCCTTATGCCAGAGAGACATGAATGTGCAAATTTCAAAATTGTAGGAAATAACATTTTAATGTTTACTGTACTTTCATAATTCATTTGTGTTATTTTTCTAAAATTTAATGATTTCAGTTTAACCATCCGGGTTCATCTATATTTATTTGTATTAAATAATTCCCATTTTAATAATTTTCCTCTATTTAACGATAATTTTGATGAATTTAAAATATTTTAAATGCTTTTTTAGTTACAAGAATTGTTATTATTTTATCTCTATTGTTTATCTGTTGCCCAGTGTGTGATAATGAAGCATTTGATTTAGAAGAATTTAAAACATAAAATTTTTATGACATTTTTAGCCAGAATATTTCATTTACAGATTATATGGATGATGACTCTTATGTTTCTGATTAAGAATAACAGATTACCGTAAAATACCATTTGTAAGCCCCCTCCCCCCTTTTCAAAAGCAAAAAGGATTACATTTGGGAAAGGGATTTATAATCGAGATTAAAAAAAAAAAAATTAAAAGCCTGTTTTTATCATTAATTTAAGAAGTAAAAAAAGGGAGAGAATCCTCCATATTTCGGCTGATTTTCGCTTAAAAAAATGAATTATCTAAATCCCCCCACATAAAATTTAAAATCTTAATTTTTTTTTTTCATTTGTTATTTTATTGTAGCAATAAATAATCAATCTAAATCCCCCTCAAAATTACTGCTTTCCCTTTGCCTCTCCCCCTCTGGTGCCAAAATTGCACAGTTTAACCTTTATAACTCTTTAATTTTAAATTTATTTTGTGTCTTATTTAATAATCTATACTAACAATAAATAAACCTAATTCACCACCTAAATTATCCCCTCCTAAAATTTCTGCCCCCCCCCCCCCCCCCCCCCCCCACCACTACCAACCTCATCTTATATTTGGGATGGCTTGTATTTGGGAATGGAAAGAAAATCAAAATTGCTTAAAAGTGGGAGGGGGAGGCTTACAAACAGGATTTTATGGTATTCAAAAATTTTATGATGAAAATTGGCAAAATCCTTTAGATTATGTTTCTGACACAACATGATAAAATCTTGAAAATAATTTCAATTGATGCAAAATGATGATGCAAATTCTGGATTAGCTTCAGCGAAAAAAAATATTTATATGGATAAACATTTATATAATGGCTTTGAAACAACTAAAAGCCATGTCATTAATTTTCATTTAAAAAAAAAAATTAAAGCAATTATGAATTTTTTAAAGTAAAAAGTATATATTTCATGTGTCAAAAGAAAATATAAATAAGTGCTTGTGGTAAATACATTTTTGAAAATTTAATAATTAACTTTTATGCAGTTTTAATTTATCTAATGCATTCCTCAATTTAACAATAATCCTGGTTTAACGATGATTTTCAAGGAATTCT
This sequence comes from Maratus michaelseni, assembly GCA_963931845.1. Classification (NCBI taxonomy): domain Eukaryota; kingdom Metazoa; phylum Arthropoda; class Arachnida; order Araneae; family Salticidae; genus Maratus; species Maratus michaelseni. The sequence continues at coordinate 207,647,789 of OZ007590.1, read as the reverse complement.
TTACAATTGTTAAATTAAGGTTCGATATTTTAAAACTGAATGCTAATGTTACACTTCACACCAAATTATTCAATTTGAATGTATTAATTTGCAATAGATATACGAGTAATCGTGGAATATATCAATTTTATTGTAGTGGTCATTGACAGTAGAAGAAATTATGTTTCCAGGAAATGTTTTGAGTTTGATTTTCTCTCTGTATTTTTATGTGTATGTTTATTTCTCTGTCTGTTAAAGGAGTAACTAAAATGCTGGTTACCTATCAGGGTATCAACAATTTTAATTAGAAGATTAAAATCAGTGATTTAAATCAAATTAAATTTTTCTTAATTTTTAAAAGATGAAGAAGTGTTAAAATATAGAAGATGAACACAAATTTCAATGTTTCTAAAGATATTTTGCCTATTAAGTAAATAAGGAAAAAAAAAAAAAAAACTTGTTTACAAGCTCATTTTCTTAAATGAAATAATTTTCTTTAATAAAATGAAAGAATGATAACATCTGCTCAACAGCTTTGTGTAAGAATGTATAGGAGAAAAAACTAATTAGTTATCTAAATGTTAAGCATAGGAAGTAGCAAGAGCTACTTCAGTAGAAATTAAGAATTTTTTCTATTTTTTGTAATTGCATGCTAGAGAGTTAAAGATAGAAAAGTCAGTGGGAAAATAATGCTGATATTTAATATTTTGAGATATATATAGTCATTGTTACGATTATATTTACCCTTTGTATACATATGAATTAACAACATATGTAATTAATTTTTATAATGTTTTTTTTCTTTTTTTTTTGTTAAGCATACACATTAACTAGTAAAATTGTTTATTTGTAGTTTTTTTTAAATTATTATTTTTATGATTATTACTTAAAATTTTAATTAAATTATAAAAATGCAAATTATGTTCTTTAATATAATCTAATAACAGCTTTAATTATCTTGTGAACCTGCAATTCTTGTTAGTCATTCAATATATTTATGCAAGGGGGAAAAAATCCAATCTTAAGTAAAAAAAAAATAATCTTTTTAATGTAAAAAAAAAAAAAATCATTTTTTACACCCTATTAGATGTATTAAACTTTTTGCCTCTTAGGGATGGGGGATAATGATTCTAAATTGCATTAAAAATGATATTTGTTTTGGTAATTTAGAATGAGGAAGGAATTCTGTTATATGCTGGTTAGGTATACTATTAAACATTATTATTATTTGTTTCTTAGTGATGGAGGGTAATAATTTAAAACTGTATTAAATATAGTATATTTGTTTGGTAATTTAGAATGAGAGCAAACATTTTGTGCTCTTCCAATCAAACTTTGGAAATGTGTCCATTATATCAAATGTTTCCATGATTGAAAGTTTCTTCTCTGAATTTGTTGAATATCATCTATTTCAGCTTTTGGGTTTTTGAATCTTTGTGATATGCATACTTTGAATGAAGTACAATTTTACAATTAAAAGAGGGATAGGAAATAGTTAAATTTCTTTTGTTATGTACCTTAGCTCGAAGTAGAAATAGCTGATTTAGTATAATAAATTAGAACAGATTTTCTTTTTCAATTAAAAAAAGTTGTAACAGTAACATTTCTAATTCTAGGATTCATTGTAAGATAATCTTGTTATGTTTTATTAAACATCACATTTTCAGCTGTAAATAAATGCTTTTTTTAAAATGCATGTTGGAAAATAAAATAAAAAATATGTACATCTCTTACCAACTGTAATAAATATCAATGTTCTGTAGTGAAATAATTTGTTCTGTAAGATTTTCAGGTGCTTGTCTATTTTCCTTGTCGACCACTTTCTATGAAAAATAACTGTCAGCAAATAGTGGGATTTAATGCAAAAGTGTGACGTCACATTAGTTATACTTTCACGATTTTTGGTTGAATAATCTGTATATTCAAATTATGGTAGATTGCCGGGAAGGTACCCCACCAAAAAATTAATTACTATGCATGGCTCTTATTCTAAAAGTCACAGGATAAAGCTGTTCAGATTAAAATTCCTTGTTTATGGTTTTGTATACTACTATTATAATTTTCTGGATGCATGTAATAAACACCAATAATAAGGGAAGTTTGGAAGGAACATCTCTTTATTTAGACAGAAAATGTAAACAGATATAACATGTACAACAGATATAACATGCAAAATATGCATAAAAATTGGATAAAACTTTAAAATTATGAGCCGAAAAAAATGTATCAAAATTTGCAGCAATCATTCGGGTAGCCTAAAAGCTCTAATACCATTCAAAATAGAAATAAAATAGTCATTTTTATGAATTTGATGCCACATAAACTCGCTTAAATAGGAATATTTTTAATATGAATCTCGGATCGTTATCCTTATTATTTTTTTTCTTTCAAAATATGAGAGAAAACAGTGAAATAGCAGTTAACTCATATCCTTCATAAAAAAAACTACACTGCCTTACCCAAAAATTAATAAAAATTTAATACATGCATTGCATGCTAGTGCTGCATTTGTAATCAAACATTACATCACATTTTGGTACTATTTTTGTTAAATCACATTGTTTGGCAACATTTTTTTAAATTATTATTTATTAAATAGAAAGTGGTAGACAGGAAAGTAGACAAGTACTGATTTTCATTACTGTTTTGTCATGTTCCCTTTTTGTGAGTCATAAAAATGAAAAATAAAATATTTATATATTTTCATTAAGAATACCACCAATGTTACCATTTCCTTTCTGCTCTAAAATTAAATTTATCTTGTCTAAAAAACTTAAACTATGTAAAGCACTTAGTCATATTGATACTTACATTATTTATTAGACTTGTTTACTTGTGTATGTCAGAGTATTTGCATGAATTTATCTACATAATTTATTTTTATGCTTGATTCATGAAGTTCCTAAATAACTTAAGCTAAACATGAGTACCATTTTTTTTTTCTTCAGGTTCAGCAGCAAAGAGATGAAGCTATGAAGGAAATCAATCAAGCAATGGCTGTAAGGATCAAAGCTACCAAAGATCTTTCAAGACTAACTGAAGAGCGCAATGCAGCTGTTCAAGAATATTCTCTTATCATGTCTGAAAGAGATACAGTTCACAAAGAAATGGAAAGAATGCAAGAAGAATTGAATGAGGCTCAGAAAATCATTAAAAATTCTGATAATGCTAAAAAAGCAACAGCCGAAGAGGTAGATTATTTTTTTAGTTTATGTATAAATATGTAATAATAAAGATATTTGTGTGTATGTGTTGCACAAACATTAAGATACTTGTTTTCAGATTTAAAGTTCAAGTACTTTAAGTTGAAACATTTCAAATATTCATTAAATGTAATAATAAATTATAAATATGCATCTTCATGCCAAGGACATATTAAAGGGTACTCCAGTTATACTCCAGTCTTAAACATGTGTCTGTAATTTGATTATTATACCAATTTTCTTGCAGATGGAAACATTGAAAAGAGAGATTGCAGCGGCCCTCCAGGATCGAGATAGATCATTAAAAGAATGTAATGAATTGAGAGAGAAATATGGTGATTATGTAACTGGACGAGAAGACAACCAAAGAGATAAAGATTGGAGAAAATGTGAACCTCATTGGGATTCTGTGGGCCGTGAAAATGCTAGGAAAGAGCATGAAAACGATTGGCAGAATGATGCCATGATCAAAACACATGGACAATGGTTAGATGATTTAGATCAGGCCAATAGGGAAGTAGAGAGTTTGCGTCGTCAAGTTGAGCGATTGCAGGCTGAATTAGTTGGTAATTATAATTTTAATTCTAATAATTGATTTTTAAATTGTTTTTGAGTTTTTCCTCTCAGACCATGAAAATTTATTCTGCCTATATACCAATCGGTCTGTCATCTGGGTAGCTGTTTTCTTCTTTTTTTTGTATTATAAAATAAACCTATTTAGGGCCTATTTATATGCTTGTATAGTATGTTTTAATAATATGTTTCTATAATATAATTCTATGATCACAATGGAATATTTATTTCGAAGTATAATAGATTTTTTTTGTTGTTGTTTTCTTTTTAATGTACTGTTGTTTTGTTAAAGTATGTTAGTGGTGATTTTAAATTGTTAAATTATAATTAAAACTCAATTTGAAATTAGTGTTTTAAATTTGATCAAAAGCTAGATGTTTGGAATTTTTGCATGTAGATGTTTATACAGGTTGTTAATAACAAAGAACTTTTTATCTTCAGCAGTGATGGCAAATTATGTGCAGATAATTTTAGCATTTTGAAAATTAAAACTACAGTTGTAATTCCAAAAATGTTTATAATAGATGTCAATGATAACATACGATAATGTACAGCACTGATTTCTATCAGAGCCGCTGAAGTTAAGCAACACCAGGCAAAGACAGTACCTGAGAAATTGACCGCCAAAGAACTACACTGTACTGCTGTTAGCTCTGTGTAGATGCTACAGACCTGCATTTAAAATTACTAGTGTGAAATGTTTCCTCACTAGGAGGTTAGTAAGTGTAAGAGAGATCTAATCCGAGAGAGTCCCTCCTTTCTGTATGGAGAATTGTGAGGGTATTTTTGAGAAGTCCAAGCTCTCTTGAGGCTCTGCCACCCCTTTTCCAGGAGAGTATTATGACAATTTCCAGGTCAAGAATTCAAGAAAGAAGCAACAAAGTATGATTTAGAAGGATTACACTACAGTTTCTTAATAGCACAAATTTTATGATGTATTATTTACTGGTATTATTGATGTATATTCTATGGCAACAAGAAGTAAGAAAATTTTAAGCAATTCTGTTTGTTTACATCTGGTCCTACTCCTTGACCACATCACTTTAAACTCAGTTTTCACAAAATATTGTTTTCTGAACTTTGATGGACCTTTTTATCGAAACTATTATACATTAGTGTTCGTAATTTTGCCTAATCATTGTACAGATATCTCAGTTTCATCTGAACTGAACTGTTGTAGCTAATATAAGTATACTTTTTTATTAAAAAAAAAAATCTTTGAAAAAGGCATATTTTGCTATTTAAAAGTCATTTCTATTTCCGATTAAAAAAAACAAAAAAAAAACTGAAAAATATCTGTGTATAAACTTGACTTAACTTTATTAAGAACTATCTGTTTAAGATATGCACTTGAAACTTTTTATAATTAGTTTTTTATTGTAGTTTGTGAGAAAAGGTACACTAATTTAACATGGCTGGTATGTTCTTAAGAAGGTCTCTTTCTAAAAGCTCTTCTCATGTAAAAATGGTCTCTTACTCAAACATGCAATAACTAAGGGATATAAAGTAGTTAATCAGTCCAAATGATCAGCCTTTAATTTGTAATGAAGAAGCATAATTTTATAGAGCAGTTTTTTGATATAGTAATTAAAATCAGTTCAGACAAACTATACAATACCAAATTTTTGCTCTATTCTACCAAAATAATGTAGTATTTTTATAACATTTATCTAATGCAAAACTAGTATCAAAAAGTTTTTGAGATGGATACATGATGCATAATAATTCTAAAAATTTAAGTATTATATGAGTCTTTGATAAGAGACATTTCAAATTGTCCTAATCTTGTTATATGAAAATCCATCCATCATGTTTATCAAAGAATAAATAGATATTCTTGTTTATATTTTGTTTATGGGCTGTGAGCAGGATTCTCGCTGACTTTTGCCCAACAAGCTGTTTAGTTGTTTGACTAATGAGCAGTAAAAAAACTGTAGCCAAATGAAAAAAGATTAGCAAAATAGATTTGCTGTGAAACACTGATTCTAAAATATTTTTTTAACCCCCATTTCCAGTCAGGTACCTGGTGCTTAGACACTACCCACACAATCCTTGTTATATTACTTTCGCTGATGCGAAAGTGACATGATGTTGTGTAATGCATTTCTGAAGGAGCAGTGAGAGCAACCAAACTACAAAAAAAAAGAGAAAAGTTTTTTACTTTGTCCCTCTTCATGCTTATAATTACCCCTTTTGCAGAAGAGGCAATATTTCAAGGGGAGGGTGGGGGGATTTAGATGATTGATCATTTAGTGTTGCTAGAATATAACAAGTAAGACAGAAAAAAGTGTTATTTTTTTATTGCATTTTAAACTTTGTTTGCAGGAGGGGGTAAGGTGTAAATTTTCTTTTCTTTTTTTTTTTTTTTTTTTTGGAAGAGAGGGGCACTAAATTTAGATGATTGATTATTTATTTTTACAACAAAATAAGAAGCATATCAAAAAATTTTTAAAGTTAAAAAAAAAATTTAAGATTTTTAAAATTTGAAAGCTGGTAGTGAGAAAAAGGAGGAGAAAAGTGCAAATTTTGAGGGAAGAGGATTATTTAAATGGCTGATTATTTATTTTTCTCTTTCTAGAGTAAAAAGGGCTATAAAATTTAAAAGTTGAAAATTTTTTAAAGATTTTAAGTGTTGTTGCTGTGTATGAGGAGGAGGAGAAGAGTAGCAAAAGGGAAAATGGTAATTTTTGTAGAGGAAATTTAGATTATTGATTTATTTATTGCTAAAATAAAGCAAAAATTAGGGCAGAATAACTTAAAATTGCTTTTTGCTGCATAATTTTTAAAGATTTTTGTGCTGGGGATGGGCAAAAAAAGAGAGGAAATTTTTTGGGATGAAGAGTGGGGGAATTTCAATAATTTTTTTGAAAAAGTGGAAATGTGTCGAAATATAAAAGATTATCAGATTTATGTAAATGGTACGGTACAGTTGAACATGATAAGCAACATCAATTGTTCAGTAATTTGGATGAGGGTGTTGCCTATATATACATTAGAATTTTGCAGCAAGAACCCTGGCTGCAAGTGATTTTATAATTTTTGTTCATTTATTAATTCAATGCATATTGTCAATCCTGACGTTGCAATAGTAATGTTTGTTTGACAAACATTAATAATGGTGTTTGTTATCCAGGACCACCCTGATATAAGGAAACTGCTTATAGTACTATGAGAATATATTATAGTACTATGTACAGCAAAATTACAAATGATTTTTTTCCTTTTTTCATAGCTTTATGCATAAAAAAGTCTGTTTTGTAAGGTTCCCTGAAGTGGCTTTATTATGAAATTATAATTATATTGTTTATTTGTTTAAGCCCATTTTCACTCCTAAATTGAATTTAGGAGGTGATTGAATATCTTATGACAGTCTGTTATTTTTATCTCTAAAGAATGATTCACACATCTTATTCATAGAGCTCATTGTTTATGTTATGTCTGCTTTCTGATTTTTAGCACTGATGTCAATTCTCTAACATATCTGTAAATTTCTATACATTTCCTAATTTTTTACTTTTTTATTTTATAAATACAAAATAATTCCACAAACTTTATTTTGTTTATACAGAAGCACAGCAAGAAGCTGAAGTATGCAAAAGAAGAAGAGATTGGGCTTTCAGTGAGAGAGATAAAATAGTCTTGGAGAGGGAAAGTATCCGATCATTATGTGATAAACTGAGAAAAGAAAGAGACAGAGCTGTTAGTGATTTAGCTGAGGCTCTAAGAGATTCAGATGATGTGAAAAGACAGAAAAATGAAGCCTCAAAAGAACTTAAAGAATTAAGGTATAAATATATATATTATCTCATGCTAGCTAAAGAGAGAAAGGTAACTTTTAAAACTTTCAAATGATTAATTTCAAAACTAGATTTAAGGAATAATTATGTCTAATGGCTTTTATTATTATTTTTTAAATATCCTTATTTTTAACTTTTTTGAAATATGTATTTTAATTTAGTTGTCATAAATTATGCCCAGACAGAAATTTTATTTGATTATGTTATGTATCGGCCATACTGTTACCAGTTTATACAGTTAAAAAAAAAATTATACATTTTTTTTTTCTTGTTATATTAGTTGCTCAGATATGTTGCTTTTTTTGTGTCAAAATTATTCAGATATTGTGCTATTTTAAAATCATATCAGCCATTTGTTGATTTGCTCAGTTATTTCACCCCCAACTTTTTTTTTTTTTGTGCAAGGCATAGTGAGAGCTGACGCATTAAGGAGCGAGGAGCCATTTCAGATTGTTTATGTTATGAGTATCTGAAAATCATGTGAATGAAGTTTTTAGTGTCTTTGCAGAGAGAAAATTATTTGTAGATGTTGTGGGAAAGGAAAGGGCATTTGCATAATTGTTCCTTTTGAGGTAGAATATTTTTGACCATTTATGTATATAAACACTTTTTAGTAATTACAGTGTGAGAGATATTTATTTCTGTGAAAAAAAAAAAAAATCAGTTTGATGTGAACATATTTAGCATGAAGAATGTGTAATGATATATATGTGTGCTTTAAATTGTTGATTCTCAAAACTTGTGTTTTGCAAGTTCACACTTAACTCAACAATGCATGATTTAAAAAAAAAAAAAAATCTGCAAAAAAAAGAGAAAAATATATACCGTAAAATCCTGTTAATCCGCCCCCCTAAACGCGACGGAAGATCATAAAATAATCAGGGGGGGGGAAAGGCGCTTACAGGGTATTAAAATTGCAGTATATGATATTTATGGGTGGTGGTGGTGGTGGGGGGGGAGATGCTAATGGCTGATCGTAACAAAGTATGCATTATTTTAATAAAGTGACAAAAGAAAAACATTTTGAAAAAAAAAATGATATACATAATAGAAAAACAGTATAACTTCATGATTAATGGCGATTTCAGATTATAGAAAATTCTGATTTCAGATGCTTTGAAACTGGAATGCATTTAGATAAATAATAACACTAATATCTGTCATTAATATGGTAACAGAAAAATAAAAGGAACTTAATAATTTGAAATAATTAAAAAACACTGAGAAATTGCAGTTGAAAATGTCCTGAAATACTTTCTAGAACTAGTAACACTTTATGTGGTATTGCCATCTTGTTGTAAATTAGGGAGATTAAATAACTGTTTTTTTTTAATTATGATTTTGTATCTATAAATGCTAAGTAAATAATACAAATCACAAAAATTGAGAACATACAGAATGAATTGGTAGTGTTGCCAGATTTTTAAAATGAAAAACATTGCTACCACAAAGATAGCACAAAATACGCTGCAAATTCGACTGTGGTGCCATCTACTGACCAATCAATCCATAAATTTTTTGTGCTTGGTTTTCATAATAATGTTAAATACGACTATACATTCTTTAATAAAATAAATAGATTCTTTTTTAATCAAAATATTTCACACACAGCATCAAATACACATTTTTAAACTTATTTCATCAGAAACTTTCACTATCGATATTTTTATTACCTTCATATCGCTATGGAGATAAATTTACAGCAAAACTAATGTTTGGTTATATTGCTTTGTCAGATTGACAATAGTTGAAGTTGTGTATGTTACTTTTGTGTTTGTATACATTTGCGATATATCAAAGAATCGTCACGCCTTTCTGATCCATCGGAAAGAATAAAAAAACACTCGTGAGATAAAAATTTTTGTGTTGATCTTGATCTGCGCAGCGAAATTGTTTTTTGGGGAGGGCGCTTTCTTGGGATTTTTTGAATTTTCCAATTTGTTTACAAAGTGGGAGGGGGGCACTTAATAGGGGAGGGCGGATTAACGGGATTTTACGGTATGTAGTTTTGTTTATATTCTAGACCAGCAGTTTTAATTATATTCTAGACCAGCCGTGCTCAATCTGCAGCCCGCCAACCTATTATGTGCGGCCCAATACATACATGTTTATAAAAGTTTGAGTTGTGCATAAATTTTTTTAATATCGTAACTATTGTTTTTTATATTTTTATGGAAAGAAAAAGTCTGCATTATTATTTATGATAAATTAAAAATTATTAAAACAGCCTAAATGTAATTTTCTTAGTCAAAAGTTTTTTTTACTTTTACTAGTTGCATTACAGTGGTATATATATATTTCAATTTTCAACACTAATAAAAAATTATTTAAAATTTAACTAATTAAATTTGCGCTATTTAATTTTATGTTTAAAAAGATAAATTTTTTTAGTTTAAAAAGATAAAATTTTTTAATTTAGAAAAAACCTTATTTCTCAAAAAAAAAAGTCTTGAATTTTTATTCTTTGGAACAGGTAAATGTGAACTATTGTATTACGTTTTATGCTAATTAAACAGCTAATATTGATTATATTAATTTGTTTTATTGCTTTGTTATGCTACTTTCTTTATATTAAAATAATTTAATTACCTTCATAATTGTATTAAGTAAAGAAAAAAAATGTAAGTATAAGTTGTTGCAGCCCACCTGAAATAGCAAATATATGGTTTGTGGTCCTCAGGGGAAAAAAAAAAGGGGGGGGGTTGAACATGGTTGCTCTAGATTATGGGAAAAAATAGAAACAAACGGTAGTATTTTAGTAGAAAGTATTTTTTATTACATTCTGTATATGGCACACTGTGCATTGTCATCCCTATTTAATATCATGTAGAAAAAATGGATCATTTCAAATATTTAAAAATTTACTTTCTAGAAATGTGTAATTATTGTAACACATTGTTGACAGGTCACATGCATACTCATCTTTGCATAGCTGCCAATTTTACTCTTTCTTGTTACCACTATATTTTAATAATAATCTTTACTTTATTTAATTCCAGAAATCTACATTTAAATAAGTGAAAATTATTATTCAAAAATAGTGGTAACTGAAAAGCGTAATAAAAATGGTGATTTCACATTAAATTAGCAATCAACAAAATGTTAAAATAAAACAGTTATGACAAAAGAAGCAATAATAGAATAAAGTAACTTTCCTAATATAATTCTTTCACCCATGAAATTTTTGGAAGGAATTATTGTCTTTATTCAAACAAGGTTCAACTTAGCATTTTTCGCATTACATGAAGATTTTTCCCTTTGCAGCCGGGAAACTTTCAGCATTGGCGTTTCTGATTCCATAAAGGGAAGTGTTCAAATCCATCAGATCTTGCATCATGAAGAGGAAGGATGGCTGCATTGGCCTTTTTCATTTCAATCTGGTTATTAGATGCAGAAGTGGACTGTCACCTTTTTTTATTTATTGATAGACCGCACAAAGATTTTTCACCAGTTTGAAGTCTTTCAGCTTCAGCGGTGTTGGCATTTGTTTCCGTTCTCCTACCCTTCTGAACAATAAGCAACAATTTATAACAATAACATCAGGGACATGATAAAATATTAAGTGCCATTTTTTGTTCTTATTTTTATTTTATATTTTCTTAGAAATGAATATAACAAATCAACAGTTCCCATGTGATGATTGTAGTTGTACACTATCTGGGGACAATCCACTTCTATAAACTTTTTCTGTTTCTGTTCCACCTGACTTTTTTTGGCTGTTGACCTACAAAAGATAAGATAACTGATTTATTGTTGTTTCATGCCAAATTTGAGTTACCTAAAATTTGGCACAAGATGCTTTACAGATAAAAACTATATATATATATAAAATAATTTTCATGTTTACAGTTAACCATTTTTAAGCACCTGCTTTCATTGTACATGTGATCTTGTGGTTTTTGTTTATCAAGTTCATTCTAAAACAATTTTGCGAAAATAGTTATTATTATCGATCTTAAAAATGTCGCCATTTGAGCATATAAAACTTGTTGTTCTATTTATTAAAAGGTAATTTGTAAGCCTTTATGTGCACTGGTATCACTTTAAGCAAATACATCTGTACTTTATTTTAGTTACCTTACAGAGTTTTCTTTTCAAGGCGATTTATTTTATTTATTTATGCTTTTAATAGGGAGAAGATGGAAGCACAGTTAGAAAAAGAATCTAGAATGAAGCAGTTGAATTCAGTTGGAAATAATCACAGTAGGGATTCTGCTATTGATGCTGACATGCAAGAATGGGATACCGAAATTGTAGAAGTTTCACTTGTAAGTATATCCTAACACTTAAAATATATATTTATATAAAAATATAATGCATTTAAAAAATAGAAAATATTTATTTATTACACAGTGCATTGCAATTTCTATATTGACAAATTTGTGCAATTTTTGTTTTAAATCTTTTTTTTAGAACTGGATAGATTTTTTCTTATTAACTTATTCACAAATATTTGCTGCAGATTATTATTGTTGTAAAAAATATTCAAATTCTTCTCCAAACATACTTTTGTTTATTTAAATTGTTAGACGCATTGCACTTTATAAGAGTGTTTCTTGCAAACAGTTCTGTAATCAGTTAGTCACTCTGTCAGTTTCAGTTTTGAAATATATTAAAAAAACTATTGATCTGTTATGCATTTTGTGAAGTTTTTAACATTTAACTAGTAGCAAGTAAATGTTTTATGATTTATCTTTTTTGCTATCAACCATCTTTTTTTTTTTCATTCCATTCTACTCCTCTTTTTTTGTTTAGCGATTATTGTTGCATAATAGCTTTTCCGCTTTGCTTGCTTTTCTGTGGCATAAATATATATACCTATGAAAAGATAAGTAAATAAAACCCACTCAAAATTTAAAGTTCCCAGTTTCTTTTATCTAGCTTTAAATTTTAACACTCAAAACTCAATTTGCCACTGTTAAGTTTGTCTCTCAGTCCAACATCTATTATTTTAAGCCTCAAATTTCAATTAATTTTAAGTTAGAAATTGCTGACGTTAGTGCAATTTTTACATTTTTTGTGGTTTGCCAGGTCTTGGCCAAGTCTTGTTTCATCAAAGGCCCGTATATCAATCAAAAATGAATAATCATCCAATTAAAGTTAAGTTTTTTCCCATTTTGACACCTTTGTAATCCTCCCCTGCTGGGAAAAAGCAGAATTACAGAATAAAATGATCAAACCCAAGGAAATCACATGTTTTTTTTGGCAAAATGCAGTGTTAAAATAATGTGGTCACTCAGAACAACGGGCCTGACTTGCAAAAAGACTATCGTGTAACATAAAAGGAATAAAGTCGTCCAATGAACTTGGTGTCTTCATTTATTCCATAACTACAAAGTAGTTAATTCACACTGACGATGTAAATTAAAGTAACTGCCAGTGATATCTTACATCTATATATTTAATTTCTTTTACATTTCTCTGTTTATATGAAAAAAATCTTGCAAACCTGCTTGTACTGTCTGAATTAATATTTTGCTCCCCTGTAGAAGGGGAAAGAGAGGAAAGCTTGCTTCCAAACTTAATAGTCAGCAATTTCCCTCACCCCACCCCCTTTTTTAGAATTAAGTAGAATTTTCCACCATTCTTTATCTTGTTCAGTTTTATTTTGAGATTTAAAATATATATCTTTCAAATATATATCAAGAGGTTGTATTGTACTTAAATACCTTTCATATAAAGCAAAAAACTTTGCTATGAAGCCCCATAAAATTACAAATACACTGAGTGGCCAAAAAATTAGAGGATTAAAAAGTAAACCAGTCCAACAGTGATTTAGAATGACATAACAATGCAGAGTTGCTCATATAAAGAACTCTCAGCTTTGTAGCGACGTAGTTAGCATGGAAGTTACTATAAAAATGGATAAGATGTTCAAAACGCTCTGAAACGACGACTCTTTTAAGGTTTTTCTCACCCAACAGTATCTCGGGTGTTTAGAGAGTGGCAGTTGAGAAAAAAAACTTCAAGCAATAAGGACCATTCTGGTCGAAAAAGGCTGGTGAATGAGAGAGGTGAAAAGCGAGTAGCATGCATAGTCCACAGCAACAGAAGGGTAACAACATGACAAATTTAGAGCTGAAATCAATGTAGGTGCATCACATATTCCAATCATCAGCACATATCCAATGCTATCCATCACATATCCAATCAGCATATTCCAATGCACAACAAGACATACTTTACAAAGAATAGGCTTTAGTAGCAGGAGATCATCAAGAGTGCTTTTGGTATCACAGAAAAATATGAAAAGACGCCTGTTGCGGGCAGAGGAATGATGAAATTGGTCACTTGAAAACTGGAAAAAAGTAGCCTGTCTGATGAATCTCATTTCTTCCTGCACAATCATGCAGATGGCAAGATCAGAATATGGTGCAAACAGTACAGATTTATGGACCCCTCTTGCCAAATGACAATGATTCAGGCTGGTGGTGGTGGAATTACGGTATGGGGAATGTTTTTTTTAGTACACTGGGTCCATTGATATCTGTGGACATAACTCTCTAGAGATGTAAAATTTCCGGAAATTTTGAAGTGGCGGAAAAAAATCAGTTTTTTCTGGGTTTTTTCTGGAAAAATTGGAAATTTTGGAAAAATTGATTTCTTACAAATATTTGTCAAAAGTAAGTTACATTTTCTTAAAAAACATAAAATAATAAACATTTTTTAAATTTCTGCATACTAAAAAATTTTTTTTTTCACTTTACATGAATATATTACAAAAAAGAAAAAAAAGTCATCTATTAAAAATTTAGCCTTTCAGTCTCAGAATTTCCACAGTAGCTTTCCTTGCTTAATTTAACACCATTGTTTATAATATTTTTCAGTTGAATTTCTTAAATTACCAGTAGAGAAAATTTAAAAAATAACAACAAAAAAAGTCTTATAAGTTTCAACCAATATCACTGCAGTTTGAAAGAAAACTTAAATTGCATTAAATATCACCTCAACATAGTATTGCTTAAGTATATAAATGATGCCATTTTAAAGAAACAAATTATTGTATTTGTGGCATTATAAATATTATCATTTTTAAATCTCCCATTCCTTAAAAATTATATCCTATACCAATTTACAATACTACATTTTTTTCCCCTTACAATTAAAATTTTCATTTCCCATGTATTTAGTTTTTGGTATAGCTTTCCAGTCTAAACATAAACAAACCTCAGTGCTTGAAATTCAATTTTTCGAAGAAGGGGAGTCTCCCTCCCAACATTTATAAATGGAGGGGGGTTGTAATGTTTGGGAGGGAGAAAAAAAAATCTTTAAACCCCACTATTATTTGACATGCTATTTAAAGAATTTTAAAGCAGACATGACAAAATACCATTGAAAAAATTAAGTCAACTCAGAATGATTATGTAAAATGTTTATTTTTATTATAAAAAAAGGAAGAAAGTTAAATTTTATATATGTAGTGTATTTTTCTAGTTCCACCAAATGTTAGGGACCCTTAACAATTAGGTTGTTAAATGAATTTATGAATTTAGATTTTATTAGATTTAGGGGTGCTGAAGCATCTTTCACAAGGTACACTTTTACTCCTTCACAAGGATTAAAAAGGTTTACTCCTTTACCTCAAGGAGTAAAAGTAATAAGATCTTTGCAGCTCTTCTAATCTCATTTTTGTTTAGTGCTGATTGTAGGCCAATTTAACAGGGTGCAGTGACCGGTGGCTCTTACTACCCTATTCTGCTCTTTTCCCTCTTTTTGGTCGCAGGAAAAAAAAAAAAATCTTTAAATGCGTCTATTTGTCATTGGAAAAAATTGTGAATTTAGTCAATTGGTTGGGGGAATAAAATAATGAAATTCGTCTTACGCATGAACAGAAATAGGTAAGGACTTCTGACGAAATAGTGTTAATATCGATTTGCGACTTTGGGACTACATGGCAGCCAGTGTACAACTGTGCTAAGGTAACGGCACTTACAAGCAACAATACAGATAAATACCATAGAATAAATATATTATACCTACCAGACGATGGCTGTCAAGCAGACGATTTGAAGAGGTAGATGAACTAATACAACTGTTCTACACAGACTTGAAACATTTTTCGAGAAACGATTTTCTTCTTCGAAAGGCTATTTTATTAGAAGTCTATATCTATATCTATGTTCATAGAAAAAAAATCGCTAAATTCATCGATCAGTTGCGGGAAAAAATGGCAAAGTTTGCTAATCGGTCGCAAGAAAATAATGCGATATTCGTCAGTTAGTTGCGGAAAAAATCTTGAAAATTTTCAGTGAGATGCGAGAAAAAAAATAGTGAATTTCATCAATCTGTCACCAGAAGAAACAGAATAATTCGCCAATCGGTTACGGAAAAATTCGCAAAATTTGTCAGTCGGTCAAGGAAAAAAACGTGAAGTTCGTTGATTGCTCACCAAAAAATATTGCAAAATTCGTCAATCAATTGGGGGAAAAAATTGTTAAATTCATCAGTCGGTTGCGGCGAAAAATCGTAAAATTCATCAGTCGAACGCAGAGAAGAAAATCTAAATTTGTCAGTCGGACACAGGAAAAAAAAAATCACGAACTTTGTCAATCTGTCGAAAGAAAAGAAAGGAGAAATTACGCGAATTTCGCCGATCGATCGCGCAAAAAACGCAAATTTCACCGGTCGATCGCGGAGAAAATGCAAATTTCACCAATTGATCGCGGAAAAACACGAAGTTCGTCGATCGATCACGAAAAAAACAGAAAGTTCATCAATCTGTCGCGGAAAAAACGCAAAGTTTGTTGATCAGTCACTAAAAAAATGCAAAGTTCGGCGATCAGTCGATTAAAAAACGCAAAGTTCGGCGATCAGTCGCTTAAAAAAAAACGCAAAGTTTGTTGATCAGTCGCTTAAAAAATGCAAAGTTTGGCGATCAGTCGCTTAAAAAATGCAAAGTTTGGCGATCAGTTGCTTAAAAAATGCAAAGTTCGGCGATCAGTTGCTTAAAAAATGCAAAGTTCGTCGATCGGTTGCGGGAAAAAAATCGCGAAATTCATCGTTCGGTTGCAGGTAAATTAAATCAGTACAAAAACCCTTAACGGGTTAAAAGTTGTGACGCAGCACTTTCTTTTGGCTTTATGAATTTTAAATATGGGTCTTAAAAGCAATGATATCAAATTTAAGTGACGCTATGTTAATAATTATTTTTTTAAATCATAATTTTCTTTTTAGTTTTATTTATATTCACAGGTGCAATTATTATCTTAATATGAAAAAATATATAAAATTTATTCGCTGATGCTTTTTCATTCACATCTCTCATGAATTCAAAATATGGGTTTTAAAAGAAATGATATCAAAATTTGAGTGACACCTTGGCGTTAATTTAATAGAACTCTTTTAAAATTCAATTTAAATTATTTTTGGTTTGTCTTCTAAAGTATATTTACACATACAAACAATACTTTTAATTTTTCAATACACTTTTAAATATATTACTTTCACTGAGCCTATATTATGTATTGAAATGTATTTATTTCAATAAATTGATTTATCTTCTGTGCCACGCTATCCAAAATCATAAGTAAAATTTATGTAAATGATTATTTTGCGTCATATTATCCACTTGAATACATTTCCCTTTGTTTGGATACTATGACGCAAAATAATCATTTACATAAATTTTACTTATGATTTTGGATAGCGTGGCACAGAAGATAAATCAATTTATTGAAATAAATACATTTCAATACATAATATAGGCTCAGTGAAAGTAATATATTTAAAAGTGTATTGAAAAATTAAAAGTATTGTTTGTATGTGTAAATATACTTTAGAAGACAAACCAAAAATAATTTAAATTGAATTTTAAAAGAGTTCTATTAAATTAACGCCAAGGTGTCACTCAAATTTTGATATCATTTCTTTTAAAACCCATATTTTGAATTCATGAGAGATGTGAATGAAAAAGCATCAGCGAATAAATTTTATATATTTTTTCATATTAAGATAATAATTGCACCTGTGAATATAAATAAAACTAAAAAGAAAATTATGATTTAAAAAAATAATTATTAACATAGCGTCACTTAAATTTGATATCATTGCTTTTAAGACCCATATTTAAAATTCATAAAGCCAAAAGAAAGTGCTGCGTCACAACTTTTAACCCGTTAAGGGTTTTTGTACTGATATCATTACTTTTTTAAGGTTATTGATGAGAATGTCAATTAGTCGAAATTAAGCATAGGGTATAAATTAATCATTAAAATAAAATTTTAAAGAAATGCTAAAAAAGACCCCTTGGACCCCAATAAAATATGAGGGTGGTGGCCCAGGGAGAGGAATCCAAGACTCAACTTTTAAATTATACAGCGAGAGAGTAACACAATTAGAAGGAGGAAAATGCATGGCAAAACCCGTTTGTTCCATCTTCCTCCGCCAAAGGACGCAACCTTTTCTATACAAACATAGCTGAAAATTTTTGGGCCGTCGATTCCGAGTCAAATGAGCCATACGTCGTCGTGATCGGTCCCATAGAACCCGATAGGAAAGTGCCCCCTGGTGGTGAAACTTGGAACTAAAATCGATATATCCTGTCGATGTCGAGTCGAATGAATCACACTGCATTGTGATGGGACCCATAGAACTCGAGATAGCTGCAAAATCCGTTAGTTCCATCTTCCACCACCAGGGGGCGGACTCTGTTCCATACAAACATAGCTGAAATCTTTGAGGCTGTCGATTTCGAGTCGAATGAGCCATACCTCGTCGTGATGGGGCACATAGAACACAAGATAGGAAAGCACACTCTGGTGGTGAAACTTGTAACTAAAATCGATATATCCTGCCGATGTCGAGTCGAACGAATCAAACTGCATTGTGATGGGACCCATAGAACTCGAGTTAGATGCAAAATCCGTTAGTTCCATATTCCACCACCAGGGAGCGCACTCTGTTCCATACAAACATGGCTGAAATCTTTGAGGCTGTTGATTTCGAGTCGAATGAGCCATACCTCACCGTAATCGGGCCCATAGAACACGAGATAGGATAGCGCCCCTGGTGGTGAAACTTGGAACTAAAATCGATGTATCCTATCGATGTCGAGCCAAATGAATCAAACTGCATTGTGATGGGACCCATAGAACTCGAGTTAGCTGCAAAATCCATTAGTTCCATCTTCCACCACCAGGGGACGCACTCTGTTCTATACAAACATAGCTGAAATCTTTCAGGCTGTTGATTTCGAGTCGAATGAGCCATACCTCACCGTAATCGGGCCCATAGAACACGAGATAGGATAGCGCCCCTGGTGGTGAAACTTGGAACTAAAATCAATGTATCCTATCGATGTCGAGCCAAATGAATCAAACTACATTGTGATGGGACCCATAGAACTCAAGTTAGCTGCAAAATCTGTTAGTTCCATGTTCCACCACCAGGGGGCGCACTCTGTTCTATACAAACAGCTAAAAATTTTGAGGCTGTCGATTTCGAGTTGAGTGAGCCATACCTTGTCATGATCGGGGCCATAGAACCTAAGATGGGAATGCGCCCCCTGGTGGTCAAACTTGAAACAAGTTGAATGAATCAAACCATGTTGTGATGGGACCCATAGAACTTGAGTTAGCTCCAAAATCCATTAATTTCCCCTTCCACTGCCAGGGGCGCTCTCTGTTCTATATGAACATAACTGCCCCTGGTGGTGAAACTAAAATCAGTAAGTTCTATCGATGTCGAGTCGAATGAGCCAAACTGCATCATGATTAGGAATGCACAACCTGTGGCCCGTGATGGATAACTGGTGGCCCGCAGAGACCATACATGCCAACCTATCCAAAAATTTCGAATTTCCTTAATAATTCGTGAGAAAAATTTGCAAATTTTGTCCATAAATCGTAGGAAAATATGAATTTCATCGATCAGGCGCATAAAATCATGAATTGCATCGACTGGATGCGAATTTTGTCAAATGGGCATGGAAAAATCACAAATTTCGCCATTTTGTCGCTAGAAAAAAAAACGCAAATTTCAATAATCGGTCAACAGAAACCAGAGATGCCAAAATCAGTAATTCCGGAGTTGCAAATTTCGTCAATCACTCAAAAAAAAAAAAAATCTTGAATTTTGTAAATCAATTGAAAAAACCTGCGAATTTTGTCGATAAGGCACTTAAAATCGTGAATTTCATGGATCGAGCAGCGAATTTCCTCGAATGGCGTGGAAAGATCGAGAATTTCAACGAACAGTTGCAGGAAAAATTTGCAAATTGTCCATAGATCATAGGAAAACATTATGAATTTTGTCTATCGGTTCTGCAAAATTATGAATTTTGTCGATAGGCATGGAAAATCGCAAATTTCGACAACTGGGCTTGGAAAAATCAAGAATTCCATCGAATGTTTGTGAAAAAATTGTAAATTTCAACGAACGGTAAAAAAAAAATAATAATTTGCGAATTTCGCCATTGTCTAGAGAAGAAAAATTGTGAATTTCATTAATTGGCCGATGGAAAGCATATCAGTTGAAAATCATGAATTTTGTCAATCAGGCACAGTAAAAACATGAATTTTGTGGATCGGGAGAAGGGAAATCATAAATTTTGTTGAACACATGCATAAAAATCATGAATTTTGTTTATCAGGCATGTAAAAATCATTAATTTCGTCAAACGGATGCATAAAAATGAAGAAAGTCATCAATTGGGTGCGTAAAAATCTTGAATTTCATCGATCAGGCGTGTAAAAAATCTTGAATTTCATCGATAAAGTGCATAAAAATATAGGACAAAATTGCCATTCGCCAATCGGCGAGTAATACTGAAAATTTGCCGACTGACTTTACTGCCACCACTGGTCAAACTTAATAGTTCCAATTGCGATGATTCAATGGAAAAAGATTTTTTCCCCACTGTCGCTCGACAAATTTCAAAACCATTTGGCGAATTTCACGATTTTTTCAAAGAAATTATTTGACGGATTGTGATTTTTTTTCTTCTCGAAGCCATTCGACGATATTCGAAATTTTTTCCCCCTGAAACCAGTTGATAAATTTTGTGATTTTTCCACTATCAATGAATTTTGTGATTTTTCTGCTATCGATTGATGAATTTCGTGATTTATCGACTATCGATTAATGAATTTCACGACTTTTTCCATAAACGAACAAATTGTGCACTTTTTTTCCACTGCCATTCGACGAATTTTGCAATTCTGTTCCGCGATTGTTAGACAAATTTCACTATTTTTCTCCCGAGATCATTTGACGAATTTTGTGATTTTTAATTTTACTGACTGATTGATTTATATTTAATAATAAAAGTTAAAATGTTTTGATTTAAAAACAAGATGGCTAACTGAGGGTGAATCCCAAAACTTAGCCGCATCATCAATGAGTTAGCTAATCAAGCATTTAGCTCTTACATTTTGTTTAAAAGGTGCACACAAAAGCAAAAAATATGAATTTTTTTTAATCCTTACCATCACTGTTGAAATCCTGAACCAATTAGAATCTAATTGTGACAGTGTATTTATCTTGCAAATATCATTGAGGAGTTTTTTATACAGGGACACGCAAAACCAAAACATCACATGATAACATTCAAATTACTAAGCCAATTCAAACCTAATTATGCCAAAGTATCAATCGATGAATTCATTAATCAAATATGTTGGGCAAAATCCTAGAACAAGCAAAACATCCGATTTGGCTATTTTTTTTACGCACGTCAACCAAAAAAACGGCAACTTCCAAATTCTACCCAATCAGAACGCATGCTTTTTAAGCTTAAGCAAGCAGATACTTACACACTGCTTACGGCAAGCTTTTTCACAAAATAAACAAATTTTATTTCGTTTTACAATTATTTACAAAGTTTCAGCAAGTTTTTCTTCACGATTTTTCTATTTTTACAAACTTTTAGCAATATTTCGTCTGGATATTTCAATTTTTACATACAAGCATTTAGCAATTTTTTCCTCCAGATTTTTCTATTTTTAATAATTTTTAGCTATTTTTTCCTCCTTGCTAAAACTTTGTAAATTGTCATAAAACGGAATAAAATCAATGTTTACTTCGTGAAAAATTTTTCATAGAAACTGTGTAAGTAGTGAATTCTCTGCTACAAAGAACACAGGTTATGATTGGGGAGAATCTAGAGAATTCTGATTTTTCAAATGCACGAAACTCATTCAAGCACCAGTTAGTAACATGTATATGTACTCTTTGCGTACATTAACAGAAAAAAAAATCCTGGATGCATGAAACTCCCTGTGCAGCAATCTCTAGAATGCATGAAATTCATCCAAACAGCGGTTAATAATTGATATATATATATATATATATATATATATATATATATATATGTGTGAGTACGCTTCGCGTACATTAACTGAACAAAAAAATCCTGGATGCACAAAACTTGCATTTCTCTGACTTCGGTTTTTCGAAATAGATAAAATGCTTCAGGGATTCAATCCAGCATCGCTGAAATGTTACATAATCACAGAAGATCACTAATTATAATTAAAATATAGATAAAATGCTGAAGTGATTACAAATCACTGAAGCATTTTATCTATACTTCAAAACATATTTGTTTTGTTTCTCATTTCCAAAATAATTTTCATTCATATTTACTTATTATAAGCATGTTATTTAATTTTACTGACTGATTGATTTATATTTAATAATAAAAGTTAAAATGTTTTGATTTAAAAACAAGATGGCTAACTGAGGGTGAATCCCTAAACTTAGCCGCATCATCAATGAGTTAGCTAATCAAGCATTTAGCTCTTACAGTTTGTTTAAAAGGTACACACAAAAGCAAAAAATATGAATTTTTTTTTAATCCTTACCATCACTGTTGAAATGCTGAACCAATTTGAATCTAATTGTGACAGTGTATTTATCTTGCAAATATCATTGAGGAGTTTTTTATACAGGGACATGCAAAATCAAAACGTCATCATGATAAGATTCAAATTACTAAGCCAATTCAAACCTAATTAAGCCAAAGTATCAATCGATGAATTCATTAATCAAATATATTGGGCAAAATCCTAGAACAAGCAAAACATCCGATTTGGCTATTTTTTTTACGCACGTCAACCAAAAAATCGGCAACCTCCAAATTCTACCCAATCAGAACGAATGCTTTTTAAGCTTAAGCAAGCAGATACTTACACACTGCTTACGGCAAGCTTTATTATACAATTTTAACATAAATTTTATTTCGTTTTACAATTATTTACAAAGTTTCAGCAAGTTTTTCTTCACGATTTTCTATTTTTACAAACTTTTAGCAATATTTCGTCTGGATATTTCAATTTTTACATACAAACATTTAGCAATTTTTTCCTCCAGATTTTTCTATTTTTAATAATTTTTAGCTATTTTTTCCTCCTTGCTAAAACTTTGTAAATTGTCACAAAACGGAATAAAATCAATGTTTACTTCGTGAAAAAATTTTCATAGAAACTGTGTAAGTAGTGAATTCTCTGCTACAAAGAACACAGGTTACGATTGGGGAGAATCTAGAGATTTCTGATTTTTCAAAAGCACGAAACTCATTCAAGCACCAGTTAGTAACATATATATGTACACTTTGCGTACATAACAGAAAAAAAAAATCCTGGATGCATGAAACTCCCTGTGCAGCAATCTCTAGAATGCATGAAATTCATTCAAACAGCAGTTAATAATTTATATATATATATGTATATATGTGTATGCTTCGCGTACATTAACTGAAAAAAAAAAATCCTGGATGCACAAAAATTGCTATATTCCGCACTCCCTAGAATGCATGAAATCCATTCAAGCTGCGGTCAGTAATGTTCGCACAAAAATCGGTTTACAGCAATCTCTAAAGTGCTTAAAATACATCTTATCATATAAAATCAACAAAAATGCACTTACCGTTATTTCTCATCCTTCGTTTTTTTTTAATATTTCACAGGATTTATCCTTTATGACATAAAACACATTTCATAAACATAATTCAACAAATCTGACACACAACAAACCAACCCACAGACAATAGAACTCTATTATAGAATATTCTAATCTGTCAACCAACCAATCAAATCTAATTCCCTCAAAAACCAGCTCAATTTTCAGAACCATGCATTCTGCTCATGCTAGAACCAAGCACAGAAGGCGGGGAAAAAACGTAAGAAATAAACCGGTAACAAGAAAACTCATTTATCGCTTCGCTAAATTCGATGACGCCAAGCGTCTCGCTTGTTCTAGGATTTAACCTATTTTTCTTAATTATCTGTCTTAGTTTGTGAATAAATTTTTGTAATGTCAGTTGAAACTGATCTCTCGTACATAACGATGCATCACATTTTTTTAATGTTTTTTTTTTTCTACACCATGATGTTGCTATTTAACAACATTATTTTAATTTTAAAAAGAAAACAAACAACTAATAAATCAGTAAATATGAACGTTTTGCACTCCTGAACCCCCCCCCCCCCCCAAAAAAAAAAAAAAATATATATATATATATATATATATATATATAGTTTTAATTTCAGGGTAACTGAAGAAAAAAAAAATCCTTCTATAGCGTTTCTATTTTTCCATGCGCTGTGAAGATTTTTTAACGGGTTCAAAAACAAATTTCACAAATACTTCTAACTTAATTAACAAATATTTCAAAAATATATTTTTAATTCCATGTTGTTTATGTATGAAGAAAGAAACAAAAGTTTGGTAAACTTCTATCTCTGTTTAAATAGTCTATTTCAAGAATAAAAACATTCGGTAGAATGCATAGCTTTGACAATACATAAACAAAAATGAAGAATACAGTACCTGTTTTTTTTTTTTTTCAATTTCTTATATTTGGTGCAAGATACTACTGAATACTTTGCTACAAGATTTGTTTAAAGATATTACCCTCTCTCATGATTTTTAGGTTTCCAATGCCACGTCTACCATTGCCCCGAGAACTGACGACTGATTTCGTGATTTATTAAGTAAAATCTATATTTAACATTTGAAAATAAACTCTCACTAGAAAAAAAAAAAAAAAAAAAAAAAAAAAACAATGGTAGAACTTTCATTTCTCTGACTTAGGAAAATAAATATTAGAAGATAAATACATATTTCTTTATTATCTGTTTTTAAAATGCAAATTTAAGAAATGAAATTAAAAAAAAAAGGTACTGTATTCTTCATTTGTTTATATAGCTGA
Organism: Maratus michaelseni; assembly: GCA_963931845.1. Lineage (NCBI taxonomy): Eukaryota > Metazoa > Arthropoda > Arachnida > Araneae > Salticidae > Maratus > Maratus michaelseni. Next base: position 207,623,088 of record OZ007590.1, on the reverse strand, counting down.
TCAAATATACGCATTTCACTGAATGTTTGGATTCTTATACTATGAAACAGAAGCTTACAAACGTGTTTTTTATCGTACATAAACAACATGGAATTAAAAATATATTCATGAAGTATTTGTTAATAGAAGTTAGAAGTATTTGTGAAATTTGATTTTCAACACTTCAAAAAATGTTCATAGCAGCGAATCGCATCGCACACGAAGAAAACAAACTGATGATTGATTCATTTTGAATGATTCCTTGTTACGCAAATTAATTGATAAAAAAAAATCTTAATCTTTTTTTTCCTTTAAAAAATCACAAATTAAATATAAATAACAATTAAATTGTATATGTATAATTATAAAATATTTCAAAATTTTAATCAAGGAATCTAAATATTTTTCGACTTAATGAAGATTTTGATATAAGAAATTCTTTATTATAACAAAAAAGAAAAATATACAAACAATAATTTAATTTAATACATATATATTACATATTAAAAATTGCATTAAAAACTGTTTTCGTATTAAAAAAAAAAAAAATCTAAATAGTTCTTCAGCCAGATATGATTGCGAAATCGCCTTTAACTATAACCGTGATACCCATGAATATCCTGACCGCGCAGGAATAAAAAAGGGTGAAAAGGCCGAAAATCTTTAATGTTAGTCTACCAGAAAAAGCATAAGAAAAGAGTCCAATTTTGAAGCTGGATTATATAAAAAACAAGAGTTTTCCTACGTTAGCTCAAAATCTTACTCTCTTCATCTTAAAGCGATTAATATAATATATTAATTTAAAAAAAATCGTTCGATCCATTTTCGAGATAACACCTCTGTGCCCATTACACCATTACATTTTCCATTTTCGCTTAAAAATTGGTTTCCAGATCTCAAAATCTACTGCATGTAGAAATCTATAAATTTCAGGATAGAGTTAGGCCATAGATATAAGACTAATGTGAAAAAATCGAAACGGTATGCCTCATATTTACTGAGATATTAAATGTCGGCGTTTCGATTTTCCTTTGATGTCCTGCTAGCTGTATATATGAGAGTGACGGAATCTTCGGTTTTGGGCTTACGGTTTTCGGTTTTTCGCTGCGTCACTCAAGAGACTACCGTCTCTTATGATAACGGAAATTTCTCCGGAAAATGGTGAAATTTTTTGGGCGGGAGGCTCCCGCCCACGATCTTTTTTTGGGCGGATTTCAAAATTTTCGGCGCGAATCCCGCAATCTCGCCTTAAAATTCAAGCCCTGAACCTATATGTTTTGGTTTTAGTTTAAGTTTTAGATTCTTAATATCAAAGTAATATATATACATATGTATAATTCTTTAATGAAAGTTATAAAATATGTGGACTTTTGAATACTTGGTTTCAACAAAAATTTTCACAGAAAATTTACGTTTTCTTTGCAACGTTTATTTGTATTGTATGCATTTATATTTAAAAAAAAATACAGTTAGACAAGTCTTAGAATCTATATTTTAAATAAAATGAAGAGAAGATTAACTAGTCGGATGTGCCACTCCCAAAACTTTCTTCTATCTCACACAGGTTTTGCATAGACTAAAAAATGTCAGCACCAATTTATATCAAGGACTAACTGAATCTAAAGTTTTATTAAATTCCGTGCATTAGTTCTTGAGATACGACTATTACTAAAATCGTGTAAATCCTGCAAAATGTAGCATAATAGCACCACCTGTTGGGAGATTTAGACCAAAACCTAATCAATAACAATTTATATCGACGTCTAACTGAATCTGAAGTTTGATACAAATCCGTGCCTTAGTTCTTGAGATATAGTTATCATAATACTGAAAAAAGTAGCATAGCAGTGTCACCTGTTGGATTATTTACACCTAAACATAAGCAACATCTATTTATGTCAATGTCTAACTGAATCTGAAGTTTGATGAAAATAAGTGCATTAGTTATTGAGATAGAGCTATTGCAGAAATCACAAAATTGCAGCATAGCAACGCCACAGTTTTGCACACGGATTTTCATTTTTAACAAGAGAAGTTGCATGGGTCTGCTTACATTTTTTTCAGACGATCCTGTTTTTGTAAACCTTTGTATAAAAAATATTACCTTAAAAAAAAAAAAAAAAAAAATCTTTCAAAATTGTCATAAAAAATGTAATCAAAATTTTGTGAATTAGAAATTGTCGTTATATTTAGGTTCCTATTTAGATATTTTTAATAAGGTCCTTCATACAGTTAGATAATAGATTCATTGATTATTTCAGCTGTTATGGGACAGGTTTTGTTATTCTAAAATCGTCACATTTCAGGATTCAGAATGAAGATTAAAAAAGTTTCAGAATTTTGTGAAGGGTCTTATGTTTTAGGTGAAAAAATTGTGAAGGATCCTTTAAAGGACTGGAGTTCTTCCTAAACTGCTTACAGATCATATTTTTCATTGTTAAAATTTTCATTTTAGGCACTGAACATGAAAAAATATCTGAATGCAGCTATAATAACATTTTGAATGTATTATTTTAAAAATTAAATTTCAATTTTTCCAATTTGGAAAAATTGAAAATTACACCTTTGGGAAAAAACCCGAAAAACCCCCGTTTTTTTTCCCAAAGTTTCCGGTTTTTTTCCGAGCATTCCCATCTCTACTCTGAACAGCACAGCTTAATTCAACATCATTCCCGATCACGTGCACTTGTTTATGGATATAATAATATTCCTTTATGAAGATGGTCGCTTTCAGCAGGACAATGCATCTTGCCATCATGCTTGATTGGTCTTAAACGGGTTTGAGGAACATCAATCAGAGTTTAGCCTGCTTCCTTGGCCAGCTCAGTCCCCTGACCTCAGTCCTATTGAGCATTGTTAGGACAAAGTCAAAAGAACACTCCAAAACTTGGAAATACCACCATCTAATCTGACCCAACTTACAGCTGCCATTATGTCAGCATGGGCCAACATCCCTCAGTAACAGTATCAGCAACTTGTTGAGTCCATGCCAAGAAGAATAGCGGCTGTGATCATAGCGAAAGGTGGACCAACTTGTTATTAGAGGGTGTCTCTAATTTTTTGGCCACTCAGTCTATGACTTATTCATTTTGGAAAGAAACTTGAAAATGTTCCTAGTGAAAGGAGCCACTCATTTGAAGACTAGCACAATCGTTGTGTTTGTTTATAATTTTGTGATGTTTTATAACAGATTTTTTCCTTAATTTCCTGACACTAGTTAGTGCTTTTTTACTTTTGTCTTTCATCTAGTTTGAGCATGTTATTTTTTATTTAAATAAGTATTATGGAATTTTCTAAACACACATGAAAATGTTCTTTCAGAAATTTTCTCCAGAAGATGATCTTGGTTTAGAGTTTGGTGGTGGAAAACTTGATAGCCAAAATTCCTGTGATAATCCCATTTTTGTAAGGAGCATAGCAAAGGGTAGCAGAGCTGAAGGGAAACTCAAGTATGAAATCATTTTATCTGAGATACTTTTTAAAAATTTGAGTACTTCCTTTTTATAGCGTCTTCAGAGAGATTGATGGAAATTTTTCACAAGCCTTTCTGGCATCCTACTCACTGCTTCATACACACAATTAATTTGTTAAAAATTAATGTACACATAAAGAAGCAATTCATCTAATACTCATACAAAAGTAATTTATTTCATACATAAAGAGACAATTTACTTAATGTATATACATAAGTAAGCAATAATAGTGAGATAAAGAATATTTTATTAATTTTTTGACATTGCAGAATTTCAATTTTTACACTGTTAAATATGGGGGAGCGAATGTACCCTCAAATGTAATTTGTTATAAAACTGTATCTCAATTTATAAATTTTTTATTTATCTTAAAATAATTTTCAGGCATAAATTTTTTTAAATCAATGTCTATCGTGGGCAGCTTGGTTACACAAGACTAACCTGTTTGTGAATTATTTATATTGTTTTAAGTACAATTTGTTTTCAGCTAATATTTCATAATGAAATTAAAACTTCATCAATAAATAAATAAATAAAATAATCTATGTACACATCTATACATAGTCAAATACAAATAAAATGTATTTTTAAATGCAATTTGTTAGAAAACTGTAACTCAATTTGTTTTTTTTATGATATGTTAAGTAATTTTCAAGAATGATTTAAAAAAAAAAAAACTTAAAAAATAATCACAGCTAATAGCCATCGCAAAATGGCCTGTTCATAATCCAAGTAGGACCCAGATTATGGAAGTGTGCTACGACTATGGGAGAGGTGGTAAGTTTGAAAGTAAACAAAAATAGGGTAGAAAAACTAATTTAGACTTTTAAAGTTTTACAATTGTGGAAAAAAAAAAAACCTTTGTGACCTAACATTGTTTTACATATCATCATAATGGTTCATAAAATATTCAAACAGCCTGTGGATATATGTTTTTCATTGTTGTAAAATACCATTTCCAATAATATAAACCAATAGGCAAAACTGAAGAGAAAATGACAGTGTTACTACAATTTGCAGTTGACTGCTTGTATTTGATTAGTTTTTTTTTTTGTGCTTACGTATTATCCATGCCAAGAAGATGGATCGCCAAAAATGGTTGCCAATTGTCAATCATGTTTACGAGTGGGCTTCTGTTTCTGATTCAAAATCACTTTAACACTGCTCGACAATTATTAAGCCTGTTAAAAGATGTAACTAAATTTATATGAAAGATTATTGCATTATATAAATCTAAAAAAAATAAACATAATTGAACACCATGTTTTCTTATTGTTAAATTTAATAATTTTTTAAATTGATGTCAGTGGCTTCTTTATTAATAAATTTTTTAAGAAGAAGGATTCTTAAATATGGTAAAAATAAAATGTGGCTAAAGAAAGAGCAATCCGAGCAACTAAAAAACAATCATTTCCTTTATAAATATACGTTTAATAAGTTAGTTTATGGCAAAGTACACTAAATTTGGACTTGCTGCGGCCACTATTTTGGACTTACTATGGTGGAAATCACAATTTATTTGAAGTGAGTTCTTTGCTCCAGAAATATATAAACTGTAATGCATTTGTGAATGTGATTCTACTTCCCTCGTATGAATTGTCCTTACTTATTCGAATATGCTATCTACATTTATATACATTGCATCTCCACATAATCTATATATTTAAAACTCAAGCCAGTTTTTTGTCATCTGCCCTAGGTTTTCTACCAATTTTAATAATTATTTTTAATAATCATTAATTTGTAGATGAGCCCACACTAGCTATTTTTTAAAATATTTCTATTTTTATACTTTATTTTCAGTTTTAAAACTTTTTAATGAAATTTCTACAAAATTGTAACAATTGGGTAATTTTCATTGTTACAGAGAAAAGGTAAATGATGGGAATAACTATATTTTTACTCATGTTGTTTTCTCATTGTAATTAAAAAAAGCTTTTTTTAAAAATTTTAATAGAAAATGATGTTACATTTATAAGAACACCCATTTTCACTCATAAAGCTGTTACATTTCATTTTCATTATTTTTTCATTCCGCTGATACAGAGTTTGAGACTCTAATCTCAGGGAGAGCCAAAATGCTTCAATGAGTGAAAATGATGTCATATTTAAAAGGAAAGGAGCATTGTCATTGATAAAACAAAAAAATTTACTACAAATGCATCTAATAAATAGACAAATTCCTGGTCTTCTTACTTGCCGGTGCTGAGATTAGAACATCAAGTCAAGAGTGCAAATGGTCACATGCAGAGTTGTAGCTGGCAAATGTGATGTCAAGTTTGGAAATATATTTATTAATAATCTATTGTGAGTTGAAATATTTTTAAAATAGTGAATATGAATATGAGAAGTATTTATGTAAATTTTGTGTCATTGAAAATGACGTTATGTTCAGATTTCATTGAGAAAAAAATTGCATTTGTGTCAAAGTGACATAGTTTTTTCTGATGTTTCATTTCATAATACTGAAGATCACAGTCTCAATTGATAACTTCATCATAATTACTTATCTTGATTACATGTTACTGATTAGATTACTTATACGATTAAAGTTTAATTTTTTGATAATTTGAAAGTCGAAGTTAATGGAAATATTTTGGTAACTTTGGTTTAAAAGTATTTGTTATCAGTTAAACTGGCCAATGTGAGATTGATTTTTTATTGTAATTATTTTTGCTGATCAATGACAAACATTAGCAAAAACTTCGATTACACAAGATGGAGGACAGAAAAATTTGTTTAAACCTATCAAAATGCATGTTTTCGAAGCTGAGTCCTAGTTAGATGGTTTTCTTGTGCTCAAATTGGTATGTATAAGGCTTATGTCATGAAAATCATCCCAAGCATTTAAAAAAATTTTCATCAGCATTTTTAATGCTGGGTTTTTACTAATCTGCCAAAACAAATTTCCTGAATTCGGGTCCTAGCTAAATAATTTTCTCATGTTCAAATTAGTATAGAAGGCAAATTTCCTGAAATTGTTAGTGGCATCTTTGAAGTCCATAATTGTGTTGCTGATCAATGACTAATAATATTGGAGAGCAATCTGATTATGAAAGATTAATTACAAAAAATGCTTAAACCTATGAAAACTAATTTTTTCAAAGTTGAGACTTTGTTAGATGGGTTTCTGAAATTTGAATAAGGCTTATTTTATGAAAATTGTCTGAACTGTTTTTGATTTATAGAAACGTTTTCAGTGCTGAGACTGTTTTGACCTGTCAAAATGAATTTTCCCAAATTCAAGAAATAGTTAGATCATTTTCTCATGCTCAATTAATTAGTACAGGAACCCCATTTTGTGAAAATTTTTAGAGCCGTTTTCACTATATATCAGAATTTTCAGTGTTGAGTTTGTTTTAACCTGTCAAAATGAACTTTCTTCAATTTGGAATGTAGCTAGATCATTGTCTCGTGCTTGAATTAGTATAGAAGACATGTGTCATGGACATTTTACAATTTAAGGGGTTATACCTACCTGCAAACTTTCAAAAAAAGCAATTGTTTTTTAATTGCATTTTCTGAAAATTAGTAAAGAATATCCAGTTACATTTTTTAGTTTATCTGATAAAATTTAAGAAAGTTAAGATGCTTTAATTTACTTTGTTCTATCATGCATAAATCATAACTTGAATCTTTAAAAGTGATGATCTCAAAACTATGTTTTATAAAGTCTGTGATCGTGATATCTTGAACAAATTTCAACCAATCTTCAAATTTTGGCCAATTTTTAGCAACAATATTATCTAGAGAGTAATAATTCCTTTTGGCGATCTAGTGATTTTTTCTATTTTTGAAATACAATCAAAGTTCAAAATTTTTTGTGAAAATTGGTACCTTGCCTTTGAACGGCTGCCATTTTGTTGAAAATCCATTTTTCCGAAAATCGAAGTATTTGTCTCGTGTTATAAGTATTCAGAGTGACGACATTATGCTTTTTATAATTTTAGATAACATTTGACAGAGTTATGGTCAAGAGCGTAAAAACTGGGTGCTAATTGTCACCACTAAATTTTATTAGTATTCTTTGCTTAATTTTTATTAGTATATTTTGCCTAAATTGTATTAATATTCTTATTAGGTGAGGAATACTAAAAATTTAGTGGTGGCAATCAGCCAATTGGTGCCCAGTTTTTACACCCCTGGTTATGGTGATCGCTGTGGATGGCTACCATCTCTGGGGATTGGGTCTGCTGGGGACACCCAAATTTATTTCGTCATTACAAAATCAATTTTTCTTTAAAGTGTAATAAACAAAATGCTAAAAGAGCTTTTCAAATTTCTTGTTTCTTTTTCCTGAAAATTTTTTTCCAAAATACACTACCCTTTTTTTTTTTTTTTTACTTTGCAGTCAGGTTTAACATCTTAAAGTAAGCAGCATTTAAGCGCTGAGTTTGTTTTGACCTGTCAAAACGAATTGTTTTTTAAATTCAGAATCTAGCTAGATCGTTTTCTCATGCTTTATTTAGTATAAAAGGCAAGTTTGGTGTTAATCATTAAAACTGTTTTCAAAATCGCCCTGACACTTAACATTGCTTGCTCATTTAATATGTATGATATACATACAGAAGCAACTTTATACATATACACCAAGCTATAATACTTGAAAAGTTCCATTTCTATGTCTGTTTATAACATTTGACAACGATAACACTTTATTAATCTAGAATTGTGCAAGGCTGCTATTAAAAGGAAGTATCTTTTTTTGTTAATAGCTACCAGTATTTTTTAACTTTTGTTGATTTCTTAAATTAAATTCTTAATTTGTAGTAATAAAGTGTATTAAATATTATTGATGGGCGATGCTGATACTTTTTATCGATACTATGGCCAACTCGATTTTATCAATTCTATCAATTTTTTTTATCAATGTCACCAGTAGTGATGGGCGAAATCGATATGTTTTATCGATTTGCCATTCTTATCCAATTCCAATATCATATCTGATCTTATTGTTATCGAGCAAGAAAAGAACAACAAATAATATTCAAAATAAGAACAATTCACATAGGGAACAAAAAAGTCATAACTAGACCACTTCAATTTTGTCAGGGGTCTAGCCCACTTTGTCTGTTCTGAGGAGTAGTGTAGCAGGCTTTCAATGATTCAACGATTTCATAAATCTTTTAGCATTAAATTTTACTATTTTAGAAACAGAGTTACTACTAGGTTTTGTAGCTAGAACAGCATATAGGATTATTTTGATTGATTTCGTATTTATGGTTTTAGCGACAGAGTTGCTGTAGGGGCTAGCTACATTAGACGTTTAGCTTTATTAATTTCTGAACTGTTGCCATCCAAATAATTGAAATTAATGTCTAAAGTCTTAGTATTTACCATTGTATTCATATCCAGTCCCCCCCTTCATAGTAGTATCTTCAATATTTCAAATTTTCAACCATTGCCAATTTTTTTTCGTCTTTGAAACTTTTGTCTCATTTATCCGATTAAGTTAAGAATTGAACCCTAGTTACATGTTACTGTATTCAATCTTTACCCTCCCTTGTTTTGCCCTCTACCCTTCCAGGGGCCCAAATTCGGCCCTATCGAAAAGTTTCTATTTAGGTTAATAACCCCTCTCCATTTTGCCCCCCTCCCCTCATTACTTCACTTGTTAGAAAGCTTTCCAGTCCTGCCAACTTTTGATATATCAAAGTTAATTTCGTGGCCCCTAAGGCTCCCTGCTCTAGCTTTTTTTTTTTTTTTTTTTTTTTTGAGAAATAGCTTTAACAGCCCATATCGTCCTTGTTTTTTGCCCCACCCTCAAAATTTTTCATTTTTCAGCCTTTTAACAAGTCAGAGTTTTTATTGTCAAGTTTTCGTAGAGTTATATCTACTCAGGCCCCCTTTTTGCCCCTATACACTGCCTCTAGTAGATACCCATTCACCATCTTTGTTCTAATTATTCAATTTCTTTGAAATTTTCTCTGTTACTAATATTAGTTCACGTAGCATTTAAAGTTTAATTTTAGTGTTAAACTCATGGCTACCACTATTTCTTAACAGTAATCTTCAATTTTTGCTTTTTCTAAATTTATCCATCCCAACTTTTGATTGACACCAAGTATTTCAGGTACTTGCTGGTTAAGTTAATCTTTAATGTCTCTGTTCGATGTAGAAGAATGAATAAGAGCAATTTGCATAGAGAACAGAGGGAGGGGGGGGGAGAGGGCTTACTGTATTTTAGCTAGAATTCACTGTCCGAATTTAATAAAAATTTAGAAGGAGGAAAGGCTAAGTTCCAAGGTGCTTAAAATGAAAAATCGTGAATGTAAAATAAAAATTTAGAGGGTGGGAATGAAAAGTGGGGACAAGATACCCCTAAATCTCGGAAACTATGGCCTCTAGCTAAAATCTAAAGGCAGATTTAACCTGTTAACTGGGTATGATGAAATATTTTGTCATTCACAAACTACTACTGTAATATTTTGAATGCATTACTTCCACTAGTAAAGTTTTAATAGAAAATTTCATTTTATTAAAACGCCCTATTTATGTAACAGTACTGCCATGAATAAAGGAAATTTTTTTTATTCTTTTTTACTGATGGAAGTGTGCCCCATTGGTAATCAGGCATATCAGTTGAACAAAAGTTTATTCCCTGGTTAACAGGTTAAGGACAACTACCTAATGGTACTATATTAAGATAGCCAACAAGTGGGGTCCATTGAAGTTTTATTTTGGTTATAATATATATATAAGGAATGGTGGGTGGGGGATTAAGACATGAATGCAGCCGATGTTCCCTGGTGGTAGGAGTCATGTTTCCAAGGTGGGAAAGAGGGGATGACAAGATGAATCCTGCGAAGAAAATAATGCTCAAAACAAGAACGATTCACATAGGGAACAGAGGGGGGGGGGGAAGAGGTCTAACTGTATTTTAGTTAGAATTCACTGTCCGAATTGAAGAAAAATTTACAAGGAGAAAAAGCTGAGGCCCAAGGTGTTTAAAATGAAAAAGTTCAAGAAAGATTTCAATTGAAACTGACTAATTTTAAGAAAGTATTCATTTGTGGGAGGAGGTAAGAGGATAAACTTTAGAAATACAACTTAACCAACAAGAACCCCAGTAACATTGCTCCAAACATAGGATGGACTGTTTAATTGGTAAAAGATGAAAAATTTAATTATTGTTCATAAATACTGGTTACCAAGTGTTGCAGAAATAATTTCAATGTTTAGACCAAATGACTTGGGAAGAATGTCAAAAAATATATTCAAATCGAACCATAACTAAGAAAGTTATGATTTGAAGGTGGGGGGAGACACAAGCTTTAGAGATACAACTTAACTAATGATAATCCTGAGTCACTTGGCTCTAAACTAAAAATGAAATGTTTGAACTGGAAAAAAGTTGAAAATTTTTATTATTGTTCATAAATAGTGGTCACCAAGAATTTCAGAAATAGTATCAATATCAATGTTTAGTTAATAGTTAGTAACCAAACTAGCTGGCTTCGCCTGCTAGCGGGCCCCTAATTTACATCGGTGCCTCGAATCTTTTGTATTCTCCGGCTCGCATCCCCCTCGAACCGAACGAACCTCCAACCCGGGTCCACACTGCCTTCGGCACCATATACCAGTCGTGCTATGCACGCACCGGATAATCCCTTAATTTGCACATTCAGTAGTATAAACCTCTAACCGAACGAACCTCCGACCCTTGTCCCCAGATAATCCCTTAAATTGCACATAGAATAGTATAAACATCTAACTGAACGAAGCTCCGGCTCGGGTCCCTGCTGCCTGCGGCACCGTATAGCAGTCGTGGTGCGCACGCGCTGCAGTATACGTTAGTTCCACCTTCCACCACCAGATGGCGCAATCTGTTTATACGATCATAACTGAAATCGTTAAGGCTTTCGATGTCGAGTCGAATGAGCCATACTCCGTTGTCTTCATGTCCATAGAATTACAGATAGGAATGCGCCTCCTGGTAGTGAAAAAACGAACTAAAATAGGTAAGCTCTATCGATGTAGAGTCGAATGAGCCATACCCCATTGTGATCCTTCCCATAGAAACAGAGATAGGAAAGCGCCACCTGGTGGTGAAACTTGGAACAAAAATCGATAAGCTCTAGTATCCTCTATCGATGCCGAGTCGAATGAGCCATATCCCGTCGTGGTCCGGCTCATAGAAACAAAGATAAGAAAGTGCCCCTGGTGGTGAAAAAAAAACTAAAATCGATAAGCTCTATCGATCCCGAGTCGAATGAGCCAAACCGCGTCGTGATGTGACCCATAGAACCCGATTTAGCGGCAAAATTCTTTAATTACACCTTCTATCACCAGGAGGCGCAATCTGTTCAATACGAACATAACCTAAATCTGTAAAGCTATTGGAATCCAGTCGAAAGAGCCAAACCCCGTCGTAATCGGGCCCATAGAACCATATTTACGGAAGCGTCCCCTGGTGGTGGAACTGGAAACTAAAATATGTAAGTGCTATTGATGTTGAGTCGAATGAGGCATACCGCTTCGCGATGGGACCCATACGACGGGAGATATTTTGAAAAGAAATAGCTAATTCCTTAGTTTTTTTTTTTTTTCCTATACAAAAATTGGGATTTTGCTAAAATAAAAAATTATGGTCCGAATTCGAAAATTTTTTTAATCCCTGAAATGCCGGCTCACTCAGAGCAAGGATGCATATTTTTCCGATTCGAAAATCCGATATTTAAAATATATATATATTGCCCATAAAAACTGGAATCATTTTAAAATGCATCTTTTTATCAATTTAATCTCTTTTGGCAGAAAGGCGTCCAAATGTCTGATGAGAACACCTGCAAATATTTTACTTCTACCCAGTTGAAATAGAAATAAATTCATTTTCCATTTTCATTAGTGAGTTTTAATTGATATCTTTAAAAGTTATTGGTCGATTTGTATGAATTTTTTTTTTGTTGAATTTGCGTTTTTTTTTTTTTACACATGTTTGCAAATTTTCGTGAATGTAGAGTAATTATTTCCACTTGTTTCAAAAAGGAATGGAGCAATTTGATCTCGGATGTGTCAACCCGGCATTCTTTACAGCAACCCTTTTCCCGTCTGGTGTCAATGTTGGATGTCTGGTCAGTTTTTGGCCGAAATAAAGAAAATGTACGGTCTGAATTAAAAAAAATTTGACTTTTTGGAGCGACAAAAATCGGCCGCGTGTGTACCCCGATTTTCAGATCGATACCTCCGGTAGATTTTTTAAAATTCGATGATGCGTTAAAAAGCGAAAATTTGGATGTCTGCGATTATCAAAATGGAAATTTTCTTTTCGGGTTTCGATAAAACTGTTTCTTGTTTTGCTAATTTTGATGAGGTTTTTAATTAATAACGTTCTTAATTAGGGGCCGACTTCTTCGAAACTCTAATTCCTGGAGGCCCGGATTTTTCCGAATTTTTTTATACCAAAATCGCCTCGCTGCGAGCGCAGCGAGCAGCGTTTATCCGGGTATGAACACACACATACGTTTACGGAAATTAATAATAATAATGATGATTTGGGAAGAATGTCAAAAAAGGTCCCATTCAATTCGGACCATAATTAAGAAAGTTATTATTATTTTTTTTTTTTGGGGGGGGGGGGGGGGGGGTGAAGGGACGAACTTGAAAAATACAACTTATTAAACTAGTAACGCAAATAACTAGGCTCTAAACTAAAAATATAACAATTTAACCTGGAAAGAAAAAGGCCCTTATATGAAATTTAACAGCAGCTCTGCCGCTAAAATAGTAAAATTGAAAGACTAAATATATTGCTATGAAATTAGCACCAGAAATATTGATCTGTCTCCATTATCATGATCCACTACCAAACTTCCTGCCAATTGATCGCTAAGTTTTGAAATTATTGTTTTTAGATTATCTGTGTGAGTATCTATTCTAGAACTTCCAATACTAGAATATGGGAATAGATTCTTATCATTATCGATACTATTAAATACGATGTAGATGTTTATTGATACTTGATTTTTTCAGAATCGCCCATCACTATTAAATATTCATTTTAAATACTTAAAAGCTACAGTTATTAAGTAGAAGGAACCGTATTATGCTATTTTATGCTTCTATGTATATATAATTCAGAGGCATACATATTTTCCTTTTCTTTTTTCTAACTTCATTAGTGTTAATTATTTATGATTAAGGCAATTTTTTTTTTGTACTATTTTTCTTTTTGATCTTCAGATACACAGAGCCCACAATTTTACAATATTTGAATACATATTTCCAAATCCCCCTGTAAATGAATATAACTTACTTGCCAACTATTCTTTCGTACTTACACTATTCTCCTTCAACTATTCTTCCGTAAAATGTGGTTTAATTTGACACAGGTTAAACATGTTTTGAACCAGAAAATTTATTTGATAGATATGAAAGTGGACATATTTTATTTTATATATTTTTTAATTTTTAAAACATGTTTAACCTGGGTAAAACCCACATTTTATGAAAGAATACTAGTAGGTTGGCAGGTATGTGTAATAATTCACCTCTTATTCAGCTTCTATTATATTTTTCTATTTAATACATATTCTCATACTTTTGTTTCAAGTATTATGATTTTCCTTACAAATTATTAATATTAAATTAAGAAACTCTTGCTAGAAACATATTTCAGACATTATGTGATATTCTTATTAAAAAGCAAATTGTCATTATGTATTTCTATTCACTTTTCCCACTTCATTTTTTTTAGAGTGAATGACTGCATTATTAAGATAAACAACATTGATGTTTGTAATATTGATAGAAAAACTGCAGTTGAAGCTATTAGGAACTGTGGTGGAAATGCATTATTGGTAATCAATTTATTATTATATTTATCTGTTTATATTCTGTATAGATTTTTTTGTTTTGTCATGAATAGTAATTTGTTTATTTATTCAAATGTTTCCACAAAAGTTTGTTTTGCTATTGGTAGGTAAAGTAATATGTTGCTGATTTAGTTATTTTTGATTAGTTATTTTTTTATATATATATAAAAATAGGGCAGTTATAAAAAATACCTTTCTGTTATCATGAATTATTTCTGTGCTTTTTATTGGCAAAAAATGGAAAAGTTTTAGCTTACAACTGTTTCAAAACTTCATGAAAAGAGCCTCTTCTTCCATCTTCAGAGCAAAACAAAAGAATGTATGTTTGAAAAAGTAATAGCAGTGACACACATACTTTGTTACTTATTATTGGTACTTGATATTGCTTATCATTGGTACTGATATTACTTATTCTCTTTCATTCATTTGTTACAGAAAGGGGTCTTATGAAGGTTTGAAACGTATGCTAAATATATATTATTGGCTATTTATGTTTATATTTATGATTTTTTTTTTTTTTTTTACAACTCATGTATTTATTTTAAAATCCCCACCCCCTCCTTTGCTAGTGTGATAAATAATAAGGACTTATAGGGGTATGATTTTTTTGCAGGTGGCTTCCATAGTATACCCAGATTCAAATCGAATTGAATGATATGCCACTGCTATTGTGTGTTCTCAAATTCCAAGGATGACAATTTTGTCATATATTCCTATGTATGTTTGTCAATTAAAAAAAAAAAAAAAGGACAATGATCATAGTATTTATTCTTCTAGGATAGAAACAAATAGTTTTTCATAATTAACTATTTTTTATGTATACATTTTGTGATACTTTAATTGATCTCATTTAATTAAATCCATATGTGTAATGTGACTAAAATTTACAAAGCATTCTGAAAACTTTTAATTTATTTGTTTTGTTTTTCTGTTGTAGGTTGTGAAGCGAAAAAAAATGACTAATAGCAGAGGTTTGAGTAATGTTATATTAAATATACATGGGGGAAAGCATCATGGATTAACTGTTGAAAATGGTGTATACATTAGTAGAATTACTCCAGGATCTATTGCTGCTAGAGAAGGATCTATTGCAGTAGGAGATAGATTATTATCTGTAAGTATATATTTCTTCTCTAATGTAAGAGTCATTGTATTTTATTATATATCTATACAAGTTATCATTTTGTTGAAGAGACTGTACACTTAATTACTTCAAACAAACTTTATATCTGAATTGATTTGCTAGGTTATTAAGGATTTCACTGGTAGTATAAAATACCAGAAGGGAGATTGACTAAAGCTTTTTTATTCAGTATGAGTTTTGGAACATTACATTATGAAGTCTGATTCTTACATTTCTTTCCCAATTAATAAAATTAAGAGCTTATTTTAAAAGCCATAAATTCATACATCTTATTAGAATGTTCAAACAATGTAATATGTGGATTATTTTACCCACAGTATTTAGAATACATGGTAGGGTCTACGAACGAGATGCGCAGTAGGTCTCGTCCATGATGTCACCAGCTCCGAGCGTTCCAGCTCTCCCTGTGTTTTTTCATTTATTCGCTCTATTCTCTTTCTATTTTCACAATAATAACATTATTTTTTTCGTGTTCATATAATCATTTTAAAGGGGGATAATGTCTTAATTCTATTCTCAATTTTTGAAAATGATTTGTAATTAAAATAATTAGCAGTGCATTTCAGAATGCACTAATTCTTCCAGATGCTCTAAAGGAATTTCATTTCATCGTTTTCAACACACACTATTGTATGAAAATCATTGCTGCATGCATGCAAAAGATGAAATAATTTTTGCATTGGTTATTCAAGAATCTGTTCAGTTTACTTTAAAGAAGCAGATTTTTAAAAGAATTTAAAATAAAACTGCTTAATTTGAAGCCAAAACAAATTTTAATGTACAAATCAGTTTCCAGGTAAAAATAGACACTTTTACTACTTACTATTACTTTTCAGTAATGATAATACTGAAAATATAACGACAAAATGGGTTGTCGATAGATGAAAGGAAATTAACTTTTTATCAAATAAAAATTAATGTGATCAGCAGGATAAATCTAATCCTGATATATTTCTTCTCTCTTAATAGCTGCAGTACAGTCATACATCCATGATAATTATTCAGATATTAGATGAAATTAAATTAAAAGAAAAGTAAAAAAAAAATCAGTTAATTAGAAAATTAAATAGGAAAATTTTGTGCGATATAGAAATTGTGAAATCAGAAAATTCTCTTTGTAAAGAAATTATTAACATTGCTAAAGAACTCTATTTTAAAAATAAGATTGCATATTCAGAAAACCTTTCAATATGTATACAGATGGATTTAAATACTCTCCACCGAGTGAAACCACTGTGTTATAAACCACAAAATTTATAGACATCAGTTTAAATGCATGCAGAATTTTAAAAAATCATAAATATGCAAAAAAGTGTAGTTTTTTTTTGCGATGAAATGAAAGTGTTGTAATCAATATGAGACCTTAAATCAAAAACTTTATATAAGATTAAGAACCAAGCAATGGTGTAGAAGCTTAAAAAATGCATATTGTGAGAATAGAAATATGTTGGCATAGCAATAGAATTAAAACTCATTTTTTATTTGCAAATATATTTCATGATATTTATTTATTTTAAGGTACCGAGATAATCTCTATAAAATACAATTTAACTGATAATTTTATAATTTAAATTTCTTCTAATAATGTTTTAGTATATACTAAAAATTTAGGGATATATTCCATAGGATTATATATGATTTCCTCCTTAATTTTTTAATTATTGCTGTAACTTTTTGAGTTTTCACGATATTTCACTGGTCTTTTTATGAGTTGCCCTATAGTATTGACTATCAAATCATGACAAAAAAATCTTTGCTGTAGTTCGCGCATGTGCAGTTAAAATTTATTTCATAAAAATACCTATATCTCATCAAATATTCAATATATTAATATTTTAATCACTGTGCACTATTTCTATGATTTTTTGTGAAGTTTTTGGAAAGTAGTGTCAAATTTGGCTGAAAACTCTGCATGCCGTTAAAAAAAAAAAAAAAACCTTTCTGAAATTTTCACAGAAACGTTAACATCTTCACGAATATACGTGCTATGCTTACACAAATGCACACAAATGTTGAATAGGACCTACATAGTCATTTGCTACAGTGGCAGACCATTTTTAGCATTTTTTGTTACTTTGGTGATCGAAAATATTACTTTATTATTAAAATTATTATTGCCCCCCCCCCTAATTATTCTCGCGACAAAATCTTCACTGAAAAACATGAAGTCAAACATGTTCTTTTCATCCTCAAAGTTCAAGGGCATTCCGGGCATTTCCTCACGAGTTTCAGTAAGTCGACTGTATTCGACGAAACGTCTGAAATTGGTCACTGCCCCTTAACTTCTGGAAATCAATGTATCTTAGATAGCCTTGGCATTGTGTTTGTTAATCGCAGAATGATGTGTACCATTAATTATTCTGTTTTTGAACTTACAAGTTGTACAAACCTATATTTAATAAGATTTTAACTTATTTTCCTAATTATTTGTAAATAAAGTAAAATTGTTGATTCTAAAACACAAGTTGTCTTCTGTGAAATTGCGTTACTCTCTTTCATTAACAATATGCTCTCTAGAAAGACTATTCTTCGGTTAATTTTCAATAGTTTTATAATTTAAACTAGGGGGCCTACCCCCTGCGAGCTATACTCGCCAACCCCCGCTCAGACTTCGAGGCCTCTAAAAACATGACAAAGTGCTTTGTTTTAAAAATATTGGTAAATCTGTAATTGGGTTGCCATGCTTTTAATGTTTTAATGGGGCATTTTTTGATTATTATCATGACCTCATACTAAGCTGTTGCGACAACTGACGACTGTTTTTGGGATTGATAAGTAAAATCAATTACAACTTGAAAACCAGCCTGTATAAAATGGTTAGGTTTAAATTGTGGCTACCTCTCGGACTTTTATAACAACGATCTGTATTCTACTTTTCCTTTGCGTTTAAGGAGGAGAAAAATTCCATCTGCTTGTGAATAACATTAAGAACCACGGTAATGAAAAGTACCATATTATAGACATTTTCAGTAACAGGTTTTAATGTTCTCTCTATTTTAGTGCACCATCATGCATATTTTCATGTTATTTTAAATATGTAAATTATTTATTTTAATTAATATGTATATACGAATTTTCTAATAATTATTTATCATACAAAATTAATTAAATATTTTGTGCATGCATGCCTGCATTTATTCGGCATCAATTGATGAGATATTTAAACAAATTTGCTATCCGCGATAATTTTACACAATGTTATGTCACTTGAATACTGTCCATAAGAAAATCTGGTACTTTTCCAGTATAGGATCCTTTGCTTTTAGGTTTGGCGTAATTCAAGCTTCAAAAAGATATTTTATTCTCCTTCCGTTCAGTTGGGAAATTTTTATTTTATATATTCGTTTCAAATATCCGAATTAGTGATTTTATAAATTCGTTTAATTAAATTTTACAAAAAAATAACAAAATGATATCAATAAATAATAATTACTATTAATTCCTTCCTCCCCTTTCTTTTGCGTTTACATAAATGACGTCATTTGGACGAATTTATTCAAATTATTTTCAGTTTATAAATTAAATTAAATGCTGACAGACGATTGAATCCTGACGATAAAAATGTAATTTTTTTTTTTCAAATTTTCCTGAAAAACATAATTTAATCACAATCTTGTCTTCATTATTGATTGAAATAAAAGATAAATTCAATTTTAATTTGAAAATGACGAATAAAAAGAAATCAATAATCCCTATCGGGATCCTTTTCAATTTTTTTCCCTTTTTTGTCACAAAAAAACTGTGTAATTAGTTGCCATCATTACAGAAATGTCATTAAAATTAGAAAAAAATTAATATCTCGAAAACTAATTCCAATTTCAAAATTCTATTACCTGTTTTGACATCCGCGGATTTTTATGAACAATTGGTATTAATTTCACCATCAAGCGTTTAATATTTTATTAAAAATAGCCCTGAAACATAATCAGTCGTTTAATCAGTCGTTTCATAAAATCGTTTCACAAATTCGTTTCATTAGGATTTTATATATATAGGGTAGGTTTCTGTATTAGTGTATGAAAAAAATTCAGGGAGAGGTTTTTAAAAATTATATTAAAAGTTTATGGCTATTGTTTAAGAGTTTTTTACTTATTAAATATTTTTTTTAAATGTTTATAAATTCGAAAAAATATCCCAAGTATTGACTCAAAAAAGCTTTTCTTACATTTATCTAAAGTTGCTCTGAAAATACTATAGTATTTTTCAATGTGTGTGTGTTTTTAAAGTTATATAGTTGTACAATGTTTTTCAATGTTATAACTCTAAAAAACTTTATTACATCCGTAGTGTTTCTTGAACATTACATCAGGATTTTAAAAATGTATAAATACATAAGTTTGGCTAGTATATAAATTTATGAATGTATAAAATATATATTTGAAAATAAAAGCTTTTTGAATTCAAGTGAAAATTTTCAAATTTTTCTCAAAGTATTTTGAATTAAAATGAAATTGCAAAATATCATTTTTGAAAAGATTTTATCTAAAATATTGAAGTACAACAGAAAAGGTAGAAAAACTTTTCTTTTTGCACAAATTAAATAAAATAATGATAACTGTAGCAGAAATTAATACTTCAAAAAAAAAAAAAAAAAAAAAAAAAAGTAAACTGAATCGATTGTTTATTTTTAAAAAATTACAAATATATTAACTGGAATTTGAGAAATGTTCAGCTAGTAGATGTTGTGTCACCTACCTCAGTAATATCATATACAGGATATTAAATAAATGTATAATATATTTTTATGAAAAGAAAAAATTTATACAAAGCAAAAAGCATATTACCCAAATTGGACTTGGGTGCCAGTGTTGTCAGAGAGAGAAATGAAACATGCACGTGGATCCTACCGTCTATTCTACTTACCGTGATTTTACCTATATTTTCAATTATTCTTCACCTAATTTTATAGTATTTCATTTTTCTAAGAAGAAATTATCATTTTCTTCTGTTATTTGTAAGAATTAAGAGCATAATAAAATTTCAACTATCACATACTTAGTTGTCTTGTGTATTCCTACTTGCAAATAGCTTCGCCATTTAAGATTAATAAAAATTTCTCTAATATTTTTTAACCATTTTGGTTTTAAAAGAAAGGGAAATGTATATTTTTGAATTTCTAAAAAGTCTTAACATTAATGAGCAATAGTTTTGCAAATCTGATAATTAAAAAAAAAAAAGCATTAATTCAAAAGTAAATAAATAAAAGTGCAAGTAACTGGGTGCAAATGTTTAATGATAGTAATTGTTTTTTGTTTTATTCTCAGTTATTTATTAAAATGTTTACTTACTTAATTAGTATGTGATCTATGTTTATAGCTATGATTTTTATTTCATTAGATTAATGGGAAGTCTATTGAAAGTGTAAAAAGTGCTGGGGATTTCCTTGATCTCAGTAACTCAACATTAACCCTTCAAGTATCGAAATGTATTCCTTGTCCAAATTCTCCTCCTGGTTCTTATTCTAACTATCAGAATTCTGAATCTCATTCTGAGAAAAAGAAAAGTTCTAGTCCAAATGGAAATCATGGTATTTTTTCTTACATTTTGTATATCGAAGTTACATTTATTTAACAGTCAATAATTTAAAATGTCTTTGTCTTGATTTTTGTGTCAAATTATATTTCATTTAATGATCCTATTTATCTTAACATTGCCTCAGATTATTTTCCATAGTTTTAAAGTTAATGGGTATTTTGTATATTATTGACATTATTTCTCTTTGAAAGTAATAATTTTATATATTTATTAATTTTACTATCTGTATATATCTGTATATATCTCATCTGTTTCTACCATTCTACTACAAACAAGAAAATTAAAATTTAATGTAATGATATTTATTGGATGTAATAACAAAAATCCTGAGATTAAATATAAGATGATTACATTCGCTTTAATTCTTCATTTGAAGTATGGTTGGATAGTATTTTAAATCGATTGTATTTTTTGTACTTTTAAAACTTTATTTTCTGTCAACACTTTAAAAAAACTTTTTTATATTTTAAAGTAATTGCATGTTTATCTTATGAATTTTAGCTCCTCTTTGTTGCTAAAATTAAATACTCCAATAATTGCTATTTGTAATTAAATTGCTAACATAGAAAAAATATGAAGAATTATGAATACTTTCATAACTCTCTCCCCCCCCCCCCCCTCTTCAAGCTAAGGACCACCAATCTTGCCTGCAAGGCTGGTGGGAGTCAATCGAAAGAGCTAGAAAACGAATTTAGCTGAGTTTTTTTTCTTCTAAGAGCTTGGCTTCAGACTCCCAAGACAACCGGGCCCACTTTTATATCTAAAAATTTATACAATTGCTTTCTAAGTGCAATGACATTTTACACTAAAGATTATACAAAATACAAGTGTAAGTAGATTTAAAGAAAATTGCAGTAAAATTTCTTGAGAAAACAAATACTAGTGCACAGTTTTTTAAAGTTTATGGTCCATCTAATGGGCTATTTTTTCAAAGTCTTTACAGCACAACTTTCTGGTAAATATCCAGTAAATATGTTGTTCTTTTTCAAAAATAGAACATTGTTTACCCATATTCAAATATGCAAAATTATAAAAATATAACATACATACAGAGATTTATTGTAATAAGTATTGCTGGCTGTTACTTTCATTTCTCCATCATTTTGATTTAACTGAGAGAGTAGAACTTATTTCTAGTCGTGAATTGTGGTAAAGGATGAAACAAATTCTTAAAGGGACCTGACTTTATTCTTTTTACATTTACATGGTATTCCTTTTAAGTCAGTCCCGTTGTCCTGGAGTGACATAGGAATGGCTAGCAGACCATTTTACCCAAAAACCGCACAAAGATACAAACAGCTGACACATGCTTTAACACTCTGTGAACTTGACCCATTTTCTGTCGCTGGCTGAAAGACATCTATCACTCTCGGTTCTTTTCTCAGGGAAAAACAAGAATCCAATCCATTCTGAGAATTATCCAATGCAGAGAGAAAAAAAGGGGTTTTCTTTCTTCAAAGAAAGCAAACGGGAATTAGTCCCTGACCTTCAGCTTTGGTTTCTGGCAGATAAAAAAAAAGACTGCTCATTCATTCCTTGTTTGTCACTCTGGTGGCTGTAGCCCCCTTTTAGATTCCAATGATAACAAGCAGCCATAAAATATGAAGTTGATCCGTAGCTGGTAGGAAAAAAAAACAGTTTTGTCGTCAATAGAGGTCTGTAAAAGAGCAATTTGTTTTTTCTTGATAAGATTCAGTAATTACTTGAAGCACATTTTCCTTGCTAAATTTGAAAAATGATGATTTATGAATGGCAGACGAAAGTTTTTATTTAAGTAGATTTATAGTCGTAGCTTTTACCGGAACTTCGCGAAAGTTGTCATAACTTTTCTTTCACAGTTCACAATAAGTTCAGGAGAGAAAGTTAGGTACAGATAACCCCTTTTCAGTGGCTTCGGGCTTTAATTTAGTTTATCAAAATTTTTGTGATAAATAATGAGAAATCACAGTCCATAGTAAATCACATATTAGCATTGGGATTTTCAGACCACACTGTAGTATCCTAAATTTTGGATTTTAATAAGGTTTTCTTTTCTTATCCTTTCATACATTTAGTTTCTTTGAATTTTAACCTATTAATTTATTTGGATGTCAATTTATATGCTACATAAAGTTATTTTAAGTTTCTAATTTTTATGATTATTGCAACATTGTTATACTAAAAATATGTTATTAAAATGTATGTTCTATTTTATATTGCAGTATTTTAGTTAAATGTTTTTGTACTACCTCATATTGTTCTTTTATTTGTTTATTTTAGTCAGAGATAATAGTATTTCTTCTTCTCCTGACAAAGAAGCACTTCAAACATCACCCAAGAAATCTCTCTTATATGAGCCTGATGATAAATCTGTAAAGTCTTGTAGTAACCAAATTGAATTCAACAAAAAGTCTCCAGATAATTCACCTTTATCTCCAACTACAAAGCAACATAAAGATATTTCTGATAATCGCACTCGTTATCCCTCATCACAGCCCACACTCTTAGACCGAGCTTATAATAAAATTTTTGGTGATAAACGCACAGCAAAAGAAAAGAAAAATTCATCAAATGTTCATTCTTCATTATTAGGTCATGATGAATGTGACCCAATAGCGGAGCTTGATTCAGTCTTAGAAAGTCATAGTAAAATGAGCATTAAAGAAAGTTCTAGAAAAGCAGAGAAAAATGGTGGCACATGGCCAAAATATAAGGGACCTCTAATACAATACAATGAAGTTGGTACTGTTTCTAGGTGTTCAAGTCGAAAGGCATCTGAAAGGAAGTCTCTTGTCACTGTTAGCAAACAGTTCAGCTTGTATGATCCTGACATTCAGTGCACATCCAAGCAGCCTTCTGAATCTCGTGTAAATCACTTATTAGACGACTGCAGTGATAATGAAAATAGTCGTCTTTCTGTGACTATGAATAGTGATAGAATATCAGTGTTTGTTGATTGTCAACATGGACATCAGACTTCTAACTGTTCAAAGAAATCTAGTATTCCTATTATATCACCAAGTGCTAGTAACACACAGACTTCTAGCTCAGGGTCTTCATATGCTTCTCCAGACATTGGTAGCCCTCATAAAACAAATATATCTGGTCAAAGCAATGAACAACTCAATGACATACGGCCACAATCTTACAATGGAAATTCTAGCCCTAGTTCTCTATTAGACTATTCTGTTGTATCTGCATATCCAAATAAAGATGTGCTTGAGTATTATAAAAACAGAAATCGTTCTCGTCCAAGATCTGCCTTGTATGGAATATCAGATTCGGATTGTCTGAGCTCTCTAGAATCCAGCACATCAAGTCAGTGTAGTAAAAATCTTATGAGCTTGGGGGTGGATAGGACATCATTTAGTCATTCAGATGGCATGCCTCTGTCTTTTTCCTCTCCAGACAGACCTTTAAGTACTCGCTCAGGACATATGTATCCTGTAACAGTTCCTACTAGCCTCACTGCTTCTGTTATTAGTCCTCCTAACCTTTTGCGAAGCAGCACGCCATTCTACACATTAAGCACTGGTCAGCGAGGCATTACTCATTCGCATCATCCCCATAATCACACCACTGGAAACCATGGCAATACCCTCATAGTGTCTCCATTGCCTTCCTCATCTAGATACTCATCTCCCCCAGGTCTTTCTGTGTATACTTCTCGAAGTGGAGATTCTTTGTTAAGTGTGTCTGTCACTGAATCAATGCTTGTTGATTCACGTTCTTTCCATACTCATGCTGATAGTGGCCGTTATTCTCTAAAAGATAGTGGCCGTCATAGCTTCACCCCTTCACCATCACCTTGCCCATCTCAGTACAGCTATTCCAATCCATCTCCAACTCAAAGCATTGACTTGCAACACTATCATCATAGTTCATCCTGCCAAACACCAAAACGTGTGGTTCCTGCTCATGCTCACGTGCACACTGTTTATAGAGAAGATTCTTACAGTCCATCTGTTGCAGATGGTTTATTGACATATCCAAAAAGAAACCAGAGAATCCGCATCCCATCTAATCCAAGTGTTACCTCCAAGTCTTCTGCTGGAAAAGTTTCTAGTAGTTCCATTGAAAAAGCTTCCTCCGTTTCTGAAAGAAGCAGCCCATTACCACCTTTTACAGTTGAGTGGCAAAATCCTGATGGAACTCAATCTTTAACAGACTACAGAGGAAGAATGTATGTTTCTAATATGTATTTTTACAATTTATTAAACATATATAGTGTAAATTAAACCCCTTTTTTAAAAAAGTAATTGTCCATTTAACGTTGTTTCTTTATTTTTGTATGCGTGGAAAATGTTAACATTATGAAACTTTACTAAAAATTATTCAGAAAGTTTGGCAAATTTCTGCAATTGAATTCAGAATATATGAATATATTAAAAGCATTTGCTATTTTTATATATGAATATATGTTTTACATTTATTAATAATTTCATTTATGTAAAACGTTAATCTTAATTTACCTTTAATAATACCAGTATTAATAATCTGCTCATTAATATATTTTTGCTTTTAATTTTGTTTCTCTTAAATTGATAATGTTAAAATTCTGGGAAATTTATTAATAGCCTAGTAGTCATCATAAGGTTTACATTATTTGGTGCCTTCATTGTAACTTTTTTACTTCCAGCTATTTTGTTAATCTTTTTTGATAAAATATCTAATGTCTGTCATACTAAAAAAATATATATATTAACATTTGACATTTTGGGAGCTTAAATTAGAGAAAGCGAGAGAAACTCAATAGTATAGCCTGTAAATCATCACATTTCTGTTCCAATTTTTATAAAAGGCTTAAAAGTACATTTTAAATAAAAATATGATAATGCAAAAAAATGTTTAATGCAATTATACTTTACACTTGGATTACTTGCAAGTTAAAATAATTTCAATCCCTTACAGCATCAGTTATTTAAAAATTGATAATTTTGTGCTGGTTCTTTTAGTCAACATTTTCAATAAAAGTAAAATTTTAAAATACTAGGGGGGCTTGGCCCCCCCTGCTCGTTACGCTCACCAACCCCCCCGCATAATCGCACCCTAGCCAAGCACTCTTAGTGCTGAGTTTGTTTTAATAGATCAAAATGACCTTTCCCGAATTTGAAACTTAGCTAGATGGATTTCTCGTGCTCGAACTAGTATAGGCAACACGTTTCGTGTAAATCGTTTGAGTATTTTTCCATTTATAACAAAAAACATTTTCAGCGCTGAGTTTGTTTTACCCTGTAAAAACGAATTTTCTTGTATTCGGAACCTAGCTAGATCTTTCTCGTGCTCGATTTAGTATAGGGGGAAAGTCTCGTGAAAATCTTCCCAGTCGTTTACTATATCATTCATAATCGGGAAAATCCCTTGCTCGTTTAATATGTATGAATAATCAGGAAAATCCCTTGCTTGTTTAATATATATGAATAATCGGGAAAATCCCTTGTTCGTTTAATATATATGAATTTGGCGACAGTAATTTGGTCGACAGGATAACTAACAAGTACCAATTGTATATATAGTGTTACGAATATTGTAAATAGTTAGTGTTTGTGCTTAAAAATAATGTAATTAGTTCAATTAAGCTCTATTCATAAGCTAATATTAATTTTTGTTGCATTGCAATATCTCAATTTGTTGATTTTTTGCAAGCGAGTAAATGCTATTGAATTTCAATGGGAGTCTATGGAAATTTGGCGAAATACTGGAAATAGCGCCAAGGTGGCGCCACTTTTGG
Source organism: Maratus michaelseni (assembly GCA_963931845.1). Classification (NCBI taxonomy): domain Eukaryota; kingdom Metazoa; phylum Arthropoda; class Arachnida; order Araneae; family Salticidae; genus Maratus; species Maratus michaelseni. Next base: position 207,596,433 of record OZ007590.1, on the reverse strand, counting down.
CAGCTAATTTTACCTGCCAAATTTCGTGATATATCGCCAAATTGGCGACAAACCCGGGTCCCTTCCCCTTGGTAACCCCCCTAATAGCGCCCATCTTATCTAAATTCTCTACTTTCATGTTAATTCCCCCTAAGAAAAGTCAGAAAGCTCTGACCAATCAGATACGTTTCGCGGTATCTACGCAGATTTTCATTGGTCCATTTCCAAACCATTACTTTTTTTTTATATATAGAAGGATTTAGGAATGTTTTGTTCTGTTTTATTGATGGTTTCTTTATCAAGTACCTCCACATATTTTCCTCTTTTTAACAAATTTGTTCTTTTTCATTCCTATTTTTGATAACTCAGCATGGAATGTAATTTACAGAATACATACTATAATAATGATATATTTGCTCTAAGTCATTTTTTTAGATTATTATTTCTACTCTTTAACACCAGAAAAACAAAAAGGCACAATTTTATCTTTTTCAGACTATTGTATCTATAACAATTATACTCATTAACCTACTGAACACTATCATAAACTATCTCTGTCATATCTCAATCTATTGAAAATTTGTCATCTCCCAATTTTATTTTTTGACATATACGCTAAGTGATAAATTTAACTGTACTATTCCATTCAAATTATCCACATTCCCTGGCTTGTTTACATTTTAGTAGCATTACATTCACGGAAAACTTTTGTAATGTAATTTTCTTTTATTTTTGTCTGCTAAATCAAAAACTTAGATTAAATTGTTTCAAATACCCTATTCTAACCAGGGCACCATTGCACCCCTATATAGATGGACTCCTAGATCATACTTAGTATGCCATACTCTAGAGCATGCTTTCGTTTTGCAAAATTGAAAAATGACATAAATAAGTTGAATTATGTACAGTTTTAAATTATTGCTTATGTACACAAAGCTTACTCTAACATTTTTTGTAAACAAAAATAAATTATAATTTTTGTGTATGGTTTTTTGAAAATTCTTAGTCAACATTGTAAGATTTTTTATTTATTTTTTTTAATCACATATTCTTATTGCCATAGCAAAATGTAATACTATTTTTATTTGTAAGGAAAACTTTTAATTTTTCTGCTGTTTTTATTTAGTTGAAAAAGAATGTCATTACAGCAATAGGTCAATACAAAATTGCAGAGTATGTGGAAAATAAATATTTCACCAGTTTAATTTAAATCTGGGTTTAATTTTAAAAAGGCTCTTTATTATCATTTTAATGATTATGCAAAAAAAAACATATGCTTGTAGCTACAATATTTAGATATCATGAACATACATTTATTATGTGTTTCATATTTATATATTTGTTTATTTTTGCAATAGTTATCTGTTTATCATGTAGCCAATGATTTTCAAAGATAATGAAATCTGTCAAAATATTAAATACCTTTATAAACAGAGAAATTTTTTAGTGCATTTCACAATGAAAATTGTGATGAGGATATATGACACTTTTAAATATTTTTTACAATAGTAATTACAATTTTTATTACATTTTGTTGCACTGGGATTTTGTATTCATACTATGTAAGTGTCAAAACACTCATTTTCAAGCACATGTAAAAAAAAAAAATATATATATATATATATATATAATTCATCCTTATTTCAGCCCAAAGCCAGGTGATTTAAGAAGTATTTGCATTGAGAAAAGTACAGAACCTCTTGGCATCCAAATTAGCTGTGGTGCAGGAGGTGGGATATTTGTTTCATCTGTAACAAAAGGTAGCCTAGCTGATCAAGCTGGACTTCAAGTTGGCGACCATCTTCTGGAAGTAAGTATTAAACAAAAAATCATGCATCAAGCACAGATTATGAAACACTTTCCAACACATTCAGAATACTGTAACAAAACTTTACAGTTTAATAAGGTGAAAGATGATGTCTAAGTAAACAATTTTGGAAAGTGACACATTTGAAAACTCAATTTCAGGAATTATCATCAATAGTCGGAAAGATATAAAAAAAAATTGTATAGCCCTGTATATGATATATAGATTTGTATATATACTATTATTGCTAAAGTATATATATAGTATGCTAAAATTTAGTTCAGTTTGGACACTCATAGCACAGTTGAAAATCCCCTTCAAACAGCAATTTCTGTCTGAAATGTACTCGAGATCTTTTGTACAGCCCTGTATATGCATTATAGAATTTATATACACAAATTAATATGCAATAAATTAGTTAAATTTAAAAATGCATACCACAACTAAAAACTCGCTTCCAGCAATTATTGTTCATATACAGTACTGTAACCAAATCCTATTGTGTGTCCCTGTAAATGAATGATGAATGCTAAGCACACCATATTCTATATTCTACATATTCCATCTTGTAGTGCACCTCAGTTACATATATCAATTTCAATATGTTTGAAATAGTGTAACATTTAATACTGCAAATGATTTTCCCCATAGACCATAATGTAACTGAATTCTTTTGAGTGTCCTTGTAAACAAATTATAAATGCTACACACTTCATTTTCAATACCGAACATGCCATAGTAAACCTCAGTAACATATAACAGTTGCATGGTAATAAAAGTATAATTACGCGAATTAGAGTACGAACAGACATACAATCCAAATTGATAAACACTTTCAACTAAGTTGGAAAGTCTTAAAAAAAGTAAACTATTTGAGAAATTTAGTCAAAATTTTTATTCTAAGAATTTTTAAATTCATTATAAATTAAATAGATTTTTAGTGGGTTTGTTTCATAAATAAAATAATACATATTCAAATAAAATTTATCTTTGAATGACTTTGTGTGAATTTATTATATAGGGAGGCAACTTTTAATCATTATATCATATTGGCATGGGATATGTAATGTTTACAATTTCATTTCAACCTAAATGCTGTGCTAACTTTTAGATTGGGCTGATGTATCTATTTAATTCTGCTATATGAGATGTTAATTAATTACTTGTTTTGGTGATAGTATATTTTATGACTTCGTAGTCAAGCAGTTATTAAATAATATAAAGAATAGGAGAAACTTTTAAAACTGGTTGAGTCTGTTCATTCTGTTTTAGGTTTGTGGAATAAATATGCGCAGTGCTACTTATGGATTGGCTGCAAATGTGTTAAGACAGTGTATTGATAGTATTACTATGCTTGTCCAGTATAATCCTGAAAGTAAGTTTTTATAAAAACAAATGTGTATTCGCTTCTATTTTTGTTACTGTTATGACATTTTATTAATCTCTTGACATTGTTGTGAGTTCAGCTTTAAATGGTGTGCATTTAACACACATGAATAATTTTTTTTTCTTAAAATTGTACATGTAATTTTTAAATCTCAACAATTTAATTAATCTAACTTATCTGGAGAAGCAGTTTCTTTTGAATAGTATTGATCTTAATTGTTATTAGCAAAATAATAAATTATCAAAATTTGAAATTTAAATTGTTATCCATTTATTTATCATATATATTATTTCTGTTGTCAACATCCCTTTTTCTAAACAAATACAAAATGCAGAATGATAAATGAGATACCATATAAAAGAATTTTAAATAAGCTTCTGACATAGTACACTCACATTTCGTTAAAACATTAAAAATTAAATTGGCATTGTTTTCATAAATGAAAGGTTTTCCTCAAATCAGTGTTGCCACAAAAATAAAATACTGCATTATACAATGATCAACAATATTTATAAAGATAATAAATAGTACAGTAAATGTAAATTGCTGCACAGGTTTATTTTATCTTTATGATTAAAAAGCAAAATTGAAATTCAAATACTCAATTTATTTTTCTTTGTCCCATTTTTTTTTTTTTTTTTTTCCGAAACAGATGTCATCCTCTAATGCAGTTAAAATAAGATTAATATACATGAAACGAAGCGTGTTGCTCCGTCGGTGGGTCCTTGATCGCCGGGCCGGTGGCTGCGCGGACTGATGGCGGCTCCGTATTTACGTCAAAGCGTTCATTCTGATTCCCTTGCATGCTCTTGTAGTACTGGGCCGTGAGCGGGATTCGGTTAAATTCCGAGTGAATGTATTTCTTTTTAAAGGAAGACACCGTCTATTACGGAACCTGGTTTATTTCTTTTTCTTACATGCATCCTTTTAAACCAGGCCCATATTGGCGTGAGAGCTGCTTTTTAAGTCTGTCTGGACATCGAAGGTTCGTCCATCGCGAGGCAATTCCGAGAGAGCAGATTGGCGTGGATTTGTTTAGATGAGGGAAATCGTAAAAAGTTCGCTCCTGATAGCAGTGCAATGGTATAAATATGAGTCGCTCCTGATAGCAGTGCAATGGTATAAATATGAGGTTTTTGCATTATTTCTGCTAGAGGTCGTCTAAGTCAAAAGAGGCGTATTTTTAATTTTAATTGGCCGCGAGCTGAGTGATTGATTGTGCGGAATAAAGGCGTTGGCTCCATAGGCCGATCGGATGCAGCAAGACTTTAAAATTGCTTTAGCGTCAGCACAAATATTCTTATGAAGAGTCAGAAAACGATCTTTGAAAGTTATAAGATGCGATGCAGGAAAACTAATTTAACAGGGGCGACGGCATTTTCAATCAATTGAAACACAATTATTAAAGCATTTAAAAGTTTTCATTTAAATTTCTATTTTTTTAAAACTGTAATTTAAAATTTTAAAAGGGGCAAAAAGGGATTTTGCATTTTAAAAAGGGGTTTAGCTTTTATCCTTTCATATCCCCCCCCACTAAAACAAGAGCCACAGGGCTCGCCTGCAAGACCTGTGGGTCTTATATCGTGAATTTAACCCATGTTTTTTTTTTTAGATTCTTATTTTCTCCAGCTCTCAAGTAATTTCTCCAGCTCTTCAGTATTTACTTCAGCTCTCAAGTCAATTGGACCTATTTTTACATTTATATATCAAATTTACATAAAAATATTGGTTACACTAAAATATTGGAATTCTTTCAATGGTGCTGCAGCAAAACAATAATGTGTCTCGAGACGACATATCTTGATTATAACAGTTGTCATAACATAACTGTGTTTGTAGTGTTTCCCTTTCTTTCCAGTTTTTGTTTTAAAGTTTTTGATATAGTTTGTTGGGAAACATCCTTTTGTGTATAATTGCAAATTGCAACCATAAACTATATAATATATTAAAATATTCACAGGTAAACATACTGAAAACTATACAACATATGCAAATGTAAAAAATATTCAATAATAGACAATGTTCAAATGTAAAAAAAAATATTCACAAATACAAAATATTAAAATGTAAAATATATTCACAAATACAAATTATTCAAAAATATAAAATATTCAATAATACAAAATATGCACTAATACTATCAACAAAATATATTGTATCTCAAATGCAATTTGAAAAGCTTGCATTTCTAGAAATATTGAATTTTCACACTGAGATAAAATAACAGTAAAATATCCTAAAATACTAATAACAAAAACAAATTATATTTCTTCGTATACCTTTCCGTTTTGTTAGGGACTTAGCTACTTCTATGATGCAGCCTTAGGTTTATATCCATGAAAAAACAACACTAAGTTGTTTAAAAAAAAAGAAAACTACAGCTAATAAAAACTAAATATACACTTGCTATAATTTTCACCATGCGCAGGGTCAGTGCGATATGGGTTTTAATACTCTGAGGGGAATATCACCCAAAAATGTGCCACTCGCACGACAGAAAAAGAAAAGTGGGTAATCGATATTCACCTGCAGAGGGGAAGCGAAGCAGTTTTGCCAGATTCTCCGTTCAACCTGGAAAGAGAATCTGGGAAAACAGTCCGGCTAAAGATGGGTGGACACGGAGCGGAGGACCCCTTCATGTGTCATCAATTCGTCATTATAATATTTTTAAAAAAAATAATAAAAATTCTAACAGTACTTTTAAACTGTCACCATCATTCTACACTGCTGGGGAGATAGGTTACACGCCCAGCTGGGTCCTCATCCAAATGCTACGAGTAAGGGGGACGATAGGAAAGCAAAAATTAAAAAAAATTGACAGCTGAAAGAGATAGATGGGGTTTATTCATGGCTGAGTTTAAGATTTTGAGGAGGGTGGTAGTATCTTAACTTGGAGGAATGGACAATTTCGGAATTTCTCTTAAAATGTGGGCTGGGTTTATCAATTTCAAAGGATACATCAGAAAGTTGTTTTAAAATGGTGTATGGGCCAGAATATGGTGCAGTCAATTTACGGGTATTCGGATAGTGAAATTCTTCATACATCACAATGTCACCAACTTTAAACTTTACAGGAAGGAAACGAGCATCATAACGGACTTTATTCTTTTTATGGTAAGCAATTGTTCTCTCTTTAGCCAATTTTCTAGCTTCTTCCACAGGGGGATAGTAAAAAGAAATACATTCACTCGGAATTTAACTGAATCCCGCTCACGGCCCAGTACTACAAGAGCATGCAAGGGAATCAGAATGAACGCTTTGACGTAAATACGGAGCCGCCATCAGTCCGCGCAGCCACCGGCCCGGCGATCAAGGACCCACCGACGGAGCAACACGCTTCGTTTCATACATATATATATTTTTTGCATTTGCTATCTTTGATCAGTTTTTTGTGTAACTTTGATGGAAAACATGAGATGATATTCTGGCTTGACTAATGTTGTTTTCAGATATTTTTAGTCCTTAATTTTCTTTTAGAAAATCAAACCTGCATCTAAAAATATTAGATATTGTTAAAAAATATACCGCAGTGCGAAATCTTTACATGGGTCCACTGGTATCAATTATTGTTTGCTTACTGCTATTTCCAGTATATACGAGGGCTGTAAATTAAGTAATGGCAACATAGGTATAAATCAATTTTTAATGAACTTACAAGTACAATTGCATTACATTCCTTCTATGTAATCACCAGCAAAGCTTATAACCTTTTACCAAATGTCGGGAAGCCGTTGTAGACCAGTGGCAAGGTGTTGATTGTTGATGTGAGCGACCGAGCGCCCTACTGCATGGAGTACAGATGAAACGTCATGAAATCAGTGATCTTGACTTGAACCGATCGTGCTACTGTCCTATATGGTAAAGCATTTGTGTCACAGGCTTCCACTAATCTTCGATAGCATTCTGTTGCATTTTTGCCACGGGCAGCCTCGATTTTAAGCCACGACCGCTGATCACCTTTTGAAAACATGCTTTAGAGCGATGGAAACGAAACTCCTCACTTTAGCGCCACACAACTACCCTTTTGAGCAGATCGACTGTTTTTTGCACTCTACACATCGACAACAGCACCACCTCACCGCTCCCATATCCTATTTGCACATGCCCACTCTTCTGCGAGTTTCAAGGTTAAGTTGCCACTATTTAATTTACAACCCTCGTATGTAGAATGTTGGCTTTATGAGGATGCACTCTGTCAAATATAAGATTTATTGCTGCATTAAAATAACTTGATTTGGGAGACCTCTTTGTTGGTCGAACTTATTTCTTTAGCTGTTCCATCATACATTGGTGGTACATAGGAGTTTGGAGGAGGCCACAGGAGCCATAAATATTATATTTTAAAGTACTTACAATGGTCATCAGTAAACCATCTCAAAATAACAAAATCTATTATTCTCACATGTGCTCTAGATTTTTGATCAGCACTTTCAATATTTTCTTGCAAGGAGCAAAGATATCAAATTGGGAGGAATCTTTTAATTTGTTTAATAGCTTTTGATTGATATCTGAGCCAGTCCGTGCAGAAGATTCCAAGGGATAGTTCATGCAAACCTGACCACAGAAAACAGAGGGTTGCGCTTACCTCAGCAATTTACATAATAAAGTTGGTTACAATTTAATATCTGAAAGTAATATTTATTGGGCTGGGAAAACAACTTAATGGGGACAGTTTCAAAATTAGACAAGAGTTAGAAAATATTTAATTGGAAATTATTTTAAATTTTTTATTTAAATGGTGTTTTAATATTTTAATACTTTTCATACATACAGTTGTAATTATGAGGTCTCAAATCAAAAGTTTAATTAATTATAGTTTTTTTTTTTTTAATTTTGTTGATTCAGTATTTCAGCTCAGAGTTGTGTTTTGGGTTTTTGGTACTTAGATGTACAGGGGTAGAAACTGTCCCAATTTTCCTAAAATTCCTAATTTCTTAAAAATTGTCCCAAAATGCCTTTTTTTTTTCTAATTATTGTCCTAATTTTCCTGAAATTTGTAAAGAAAAATTAACTTTAAACTTTCTGAAAACAAAAATTTATTTGCTTTCAAAAATCAACATCTATACTAAGCCAGGTAGCTGTTTAACATTTTGGCTGTCTACTGACTGCTGGTGGCCATATGTATTTTTTTGCACTGCCAGCAGTCTTTTCAATTATTTCTTTCAAGTCAACTGACTGCCAGCTGTCATTTACATTGTTTAGCTTATAATGTCCACATATAGTTCAGTGTATAAGCTATTACTGTGGGATAAATGCCTAGCAGTGAAAAGAACATATGACCATCAGTGACCATTTGGGAGCTAAAGTGTTAATGTTATATATTCTGGTCCTGCAGTGATTATTATTCACTTGTGTTTGAATGATTGAGTTCCCTGTTTTAAGTAAAGAACTTATTAAAATTTACAATTGCATGATTGCTTTGTATTTTATTTGCTTTGAATATTAATAATGATGTACTATCTGTTAATCAATTTTAAAAATTAACAAACAAGGGTTAAATCAAATTTGAAAAACAATTAAATCTCTCTTTAAATTGCATATCAAATGTCCTGAAAAATAGCTTAAAATTTGTAAAAATGGTGCTCTAAAATTTTCAAAAATTCCCTGTTAACCCTGGATGTGTCCAAGTACTCATATTTCATACAATACAAAGAGAAATATCTTCATAATCAGCTTTTATTGCTAAACCAAAAGTAAATTGTATTAAAATGTATGTATGTCAAACTATTATGTTAGGTCTTTGAGATCATCAGAAAGATGTTAACATAGAAGAATGAAGATTTTTTCCCCTTCAATCTTAATTCTTAATTTTTTTTTTTTTTTTTTTTTTTTTGTTTCTTATTTCTGTTTTTTTGTAATCTTATGAAACTTTTCTATTTAGAATTGGATTTTTTTCATTATTCATTTAAGTTTTAAAACACATAACTGATGTACATTTTTAAATATTTTTGTATGAATGTATCTGGCATGTTTTAATGAAGTTTCTGTATGAATCTAGAATTTCGAGAAGTGGTCCCTGATAATGAAGATTCTAGTGATGCTGCTATATCCCCTTGTGAGACGCCTGTTTTGCCTCCCAAATTGAATCATTCTAAATCTAAATCGATGGATGCTTCCAGTGAAGATGTTCCAAGTTCTCCCAGTTCAGCTGCCTCCACGCTGACCAAGAAGAAGATTGCATTGAGGTATTTATTTTTTCTTTTTGAGAAAGAGATTAATGAAATTGACTGACATTTAACACAGTGTGCTACTGGGTAAAGGAATATAGAATAACTCCAGACAAGTTGACTAATCTAACTCTCTCAGCATGGCAGCTTCATTTAAGATTGTATTAAAAAAGAACTGTCAGAAAATTGTGCTTGCTTTATTTTGAATCCTTTTATCACATGTTAACCTTGTTAACCTCATGAAATTCAACAATGTTTATGAATACAGTAATAGATGGCAGAACCATTTTATTTTCAAATATTCACTTGGAAAGTCCATTTTTAACAAATTTGTTTCTGTTCTGCATTTTAGAATATTTTTCCGATCTTAGATCTAAGCAACATGGCCAATTTTTTCCCTTCTTTCTACATTCAAGTAATTTGTCCAAATTTTAAATAAGCCCAAAAGACTTTTTTAATAATTAATGATAATTTTTAACATTGTATCAATGTCATTTGTAATTTTATAATAAATGTTAAATTAAAAAAAAATCAACATTATTATGTCACTTAATGAGCCCAGGTGACTTTTGCGGCGTATAGCCTGGGCATTGACCAGGGTTCACAAAGTGCATTTTACATGCAAACAGATAATAAATAAATAAAATACTTTATTTTAAATATTACGAAAATAACTCATAAAATATCAAAAAAGCTTGTAAATAAAGATTTCACGACATAAAAAATAAATTTTATTCATAAGCCCTATGACAAAAATCATTTGGCCTTTCCGGTTTTTATCTTGGGAAAAGAAAGAGCTTTCGGTTGAAATAAACAAAAATGGGATAACCTAAGATGTGTGGCAAGTTTTGTAAATGGGGGTTTCACATCCATAAATTGTTAATTATGTGATCAAAATAATGGGATACTGTGTGCATCGCAACCATATATGGTCGATACAGCGATAACGGTAATGGGACTCTGTTTATTTCGCGTCTCATAAATCATTAAAACACTAATCCTACAACGGGGCTCAGTGAATTTTGCATACATGAAAGCGACAGTTATTATTTTAACAGAGCTTTGTGGATATCACAACTATAAACTAATTATACAGCAATCACTATAACAAAGCCTTGTGCATACTCAAGCCTATAAATATGGCGATCAGTATGTAAATCGTAAACCTATACTCCCAAAAAATGTTTTTTGAGAACAGGAGGAAATGTACTATATTTTGTGTACAGATTGAAATCCAATTGCTAAAAGACGAAAAGCGCAAAAACAATTTATAAAACATGAAAGAAAAAAAAAAAAAAGACTAATCAAAATTTTAACCAGAAAAATGTTGTGCTCATAATATCTAATCAAAAATCAGCAATAGTTTTCTTTTTTGTTTAATCTTTCATAATTTGGTTCGTAGCCAAGGTTGGTGACAAAAATGAAAGATGCTGGCAACAATTTAGTTTCAAGTGATAACAATGGTTACAACAATAAAATTAGTTTTGTGCCAAATCACACACGCTAACACACACAAGTTGGCTACAGACACGATTGCGGAAAAATCTTTTGTTTTAGATCTTCAATATCCTATTTCACTACCTTGAAGGTTGAATTTCTAAAATCATTGAAATACGGGTTTAACAATCTTTTAGTAGATTTGTTATGCTGCATTTTGTGCTCCTACCCAAAACTGCTTCTGAGATATATCGAACCGACCAAAAAGCTTTTGACACTCTCTTTAACACCCCTTCTGGGGGGAGTTTCTAAAATCACTGAAATAGGTGTATTGCAGTATTTTAATGATGTAAATACTGCAAATTACCATATTTTTACTTCAAGTAAGTTTTGATCAAAATCAGAGTAGTTAAATCCTATGTGAATCATTCAGAAGTTCTTCATTGTAAATAAGATTTTTCTTACATTTTACTGCTTTTTATTGTTTTCTTTGGGCTGATTTGATATATATAAACACTTCTTTATTGCATGCTTCCTTATTTTTGCATTTTCTTTACAAAGGATGAAATGTTAATGAAGTACATACTAATGTACTAACACTTCTTTATTGCATGCTTCTTTATTTTTGCATTTTCTTTTTACTTTTTTTCCTTATTAAATATATATACAAAGGATGAAATGTTAATGAAGTACATACCAATGTAAAGCTATAAGTGTGCTAATGATAATGATTAAAAATTAATTTTTATTTCTTCTTCAGTTTGTTGCCATCCGAAAAAAGAAACAAAAACTCAAAAACATCTAGCTCTGAAGCACGATTGGTGATTTTAAAGAAAGCTACTTCGAATTTGGGTATAAGCTTGCTAGGTGGCAATGCTGTTGGAATCTTTGTTCATGCTTTACAAGATGATTCACCTGCTCAAGGTCCTAATGGCTTAAGACCTGGGGATCAGATCTTAGAGGTATTTTAGACTGTGGCATTAACATATTTAAATTGACTATTATTATTCCTAATTGTTAACTTTTCTCTTATTGTTGCTACCACATGTCTGCAAGAATTTATTGCCAAACACTTTTTTATATGAGAAACCAGACAAAGGTGTAGTAATTAAAAAATTATAGAAGAGGCTCAAGTAGTCTTTTTCAAATAATCCGAACAATTAAAATTATCAATAATTAATAAAATATTTATGAGAATAATTGATTGCTCAAATTAATCATTAATGGCATTATCAAAAATTAATATTTTAATTATTTTAGATAGAAGAATTCGCATGCTGAAAGTTATTATCAAATTATGATACAATGGGATTAAAGAAGGAGGAGGAGGAGGGAAGTACCTTCTCTTATAATAAAAAGTTTTCCCAGAAAATAAACAGTTTTAGAAAATCAGTGCATGTAATTGTATGTTTTGTTACAATTCACAAATCTCTTTAAACTCCTTTTTAATAGTAATATGCAAGAAATAAAATTGCTGATTGAAAGTTTCAAATTTTAAATAAAATGAGTTCAAAATATAAATGCCACGTACAGAGCTGTCTCCGAGGACAGACAGCTCATGTGGTTTTTAAAAGTTTTTTAATTTGAATGGGGAGGGCTTAAGCCCCATGAGCCCACCTTTGAGACCAGAAACTTTTGGATTTTATTACATATTCAGAGTTGCCCCACCTTTTCTTTGCCTTTTTTCCACAGTGTAATTAAACTGTTAAATGCTGAATCTTCTAAAAAATTCCTCACAAAAGGAATTATTTTCATTTACCTGTTGGTTTACCAAAATGGTTTAAATTATTTAATGCTCAAAGAGAGACATCAGAAATTGAGATAGCAAAGGTTTCAAGGAAGATGTTTCGAGATGGAAAAGGTTTCACGGAATATGTTTTGAGATAGCTAAGGGAAAATACACTGACAAAATAAAAATATTAATGTTTGTAATTAATTTAATAATTGTAAGTTCTAAATTTGTACGTTTTTAAAAAGAAATTAAAAGAAAATTCCTTTATTCTTGAGAAAGTTGTTGAATCTGTCTTTAATAAAACCAACAGTACTTATCTTCTCTAGAATGTAACTTTTTTTGCAATTTTTGTATTTGTTTTGTATTATGATTATTTGTTGTATATTATGCAAGAAACATTTTAAGCTTTTCTTTTTCGTATTATACAACTGATTAAAAAAAAAAAAAGTTTTCAAAAAGTGTAAAGTTCTAACTTTGTAGCAGTTTTGTTGTTAATTTCAATTTAAAGTTGTTTTTTAGAGGATATCTGCAACAATGTTGTAGTTTAATGGTTTTGGGACATTTTTTAAATATATTCACCTTAGATATTTTATGAAAATTACCAAAAAGAATACATTTTAGATTTGTGTTATGCAAACTTAGTTGATTGTTTATTTTGTTGTCACTAGTGTATTTTTAATCTTAATGCAGTAGAACCTGGATAACACAAGCCCAATTAAATATAAATATAAAATAAACCCATATCAAAATAGTTGTTGGTGTAAAAAATTAAAACAGTTGAATCAAGTGACAAAGAAATTTTTGTAGGAAGAAAAATTTCAACTGATGTCATGATAGAAAATTTGAACAAAGTTCTAAAGTATCTTACATCATGAAATCTTCCAACAGTCTTAAATAACATTGGGAAATTTATTAAAACTGCCATATAATTAAAAGTTATAAAAATTTTAAATTACTGGATACTTTAAAATTATTTAAAACTTAAACTTTATGGTACTAATAAAATTTAGTTTTAAAAAAAATAAAGACATGTTTCTTTTTACACTTTCATTGCACTTACTAATTATCAAAGTTCTTCCCCCTTGGCGCAATCCATTTTCTTGTATTTTCTTTTATGGTACTGGTAGTATATGCGCTTCACATGTGGTGTGGCTAGCATAATACAGGTACTATACGTGCAATGAAAGTGTTAATGTTAATTAAATAATCACTAGGAAATGTGATAGTCATAAACTTTTGATTTGTATTAAAGCAAAATTTTATTCTCATCTTTTAAAGAAAACTAATCATTCATGTGGTAGTTAAAATGAATTAATATAATAAGTATTTAATAATAAAACTTAAAACATAATCAAGGAAATCTAATTAAATATTTCAAAATTATTATAGCAATTAAATAGTAATTTTTGTTGCATTATTCTAAACACTGTATGTAAACTAGCAATTTGTAAACAAAGATTATACCGAACTTTCCTAATAAATTTTTATTAATGTTGTATTGAAATAGGTTGTAACAAAGTCCACGTATAACAAGTAATTTTTACATTCCCTTCAGCTTCATTTTAAGTGATTTCCATTGTATTACGTCTCTCTAGGTCTCTAATACTTATAAGAAGAGGTAATTCTAATACATATAAGGATGTTGTAATGAGAGTCTCTGTACAATGTCTTTTATTTTGTATCTTTTTTTCCCCCTAAATGAATTCATATGGTGCACAGTCAGCTTAGTTTATATGTTTTAGTTAAATTATTTTATTTATTTATTGTAGTATAATGGAATTGATCTGAGGCATGCTACAGCAGAAGAAGCTGCCTATGAACTTGCTAAACCTGCTGATACAGTGAAAATTTTAGCTCTCCATAATTATGAAAGTAAGTTATACAAGCATGATATTGCATTTATTTTATTTGGTCAGTTTTTTTTTAAACACTTATTTCACTTTAAAGTGATCCCAGTTTTTTGATTAATTATTCAATAAAATAATTGTAAATAGTTTTTTTTTCTTTCCCTTTCTTTCTTTTTAATTTTTTTTTTTTTTAATTGAACTCAGTTTGTTGATCTTCTATTTTTTTAATATTAAATCTGTTAGTAATAATAAATAATGTTAGTAATAATAAATAAAATATCATTTAAAATATTAAGTTTTTAGATTTAAATGAAGAAAATATTAAAAAGTGTTAATTTTGAAAGCTTTAGAATTTTCTCCTCATAAACTGAATTTGTGGATTCTTTGAAAGTCTTTATTTTACTGTTGGCATGTTCATATATGTATATACATGAAACGAAGCGTGTTGCTCCGTTGGTGGGTCCTTGATCGCCGGGCCGGTGGCTGCGCGGACTGATGGCGGCTCCGTACGTCAAAGCGCTCATTCTGATTCCCTTGCATGTTCGTGTAGTCCTGGGCCGTAAGCGGGATTCGGTTAAATTCCGAGTGAATGTATTTCTGTTTAAAGGAAGACTCAGTTTATTATGGAACCTGGTTTATTTCTTTTTCTTACATGATTCCTTTTAAACCAGGCCCATATTGGCGTGAGAGCTGCTTTTTAAGTCTGTCTGGACATCGAAGGTTCGTCCATCGCGAGGCAATTCCGAGAGAGCAGATTGGCGTGGATTTGTTTAGATGAGGGAAATCGTAAAAAGTTCGCTCCTGATAGCCGTGTAATGGTATAAATATGAGGTTTTTGCATTATTTCTGCTAGAGGTCGTCTAAGTCAAAAGAGGCGTATTTTTAATTTTAATTGGCCGCGAGCTGAGTGATTGATTGTGCGGAATAAAGGCGTTGGCTCCATCGGCCGATCGGATGCAGCAAGACTTTAAAATTGCGTTAGCGTCAGCACAAATATTCTTATGAAGAGTCAGAAAACGATCTTTGAAAGTTATAAGATGCGATGCAGGAAAACTAATTTAACAGGGGCGACGGCATTTTCAATCAATTGAAACACAATTATTAAAGCATTTAAAAGTTTTGATTTAAATTTCTATTTTTTAAAACGGTAATTTAAAATTTTAAAAGGGGCAAAAAGGGATTTTGCATTTTAAAAAGGGGTTTAGCTTTTATCCTTTCATATCCCCCCCCACTAAAACAAGAGCCACAGGGCTCGCCTGCAAGACCTGTGGGTCTTATCTCGTGAATTTAACCCATGTTTTTTTTTTTTTTTTTTTTTTTTTTAGATTCTTATTTTCTCCAGCTCTCAAGTAATTTCTCCAGCTCTTCAGTATTTACTTCAGCTCTCAAGTCAATTGGACCTATTTTTACATTTATATATCAAATTTACATAAAAATATTGGTTACACTAAAATATTTTAATTCTTTCAATGGTGCTGCAGCAAAACAATAATGTGTCTCGAGACGACATATCTTGATTATAACAGTTGTCATAACATAACTGTGTTTGTAGTGTTTCCCTTTCTTTCCAGTTTTTGTTTTAAAGTTTTTGATATAGTTTGTTGGGAAACATCCTTTTGTGTATAATTGCAAATTGCAACCATAAACTATATAGTATATTAAAATATTCACAGGTAAACATACTGAAAACTATACAACATATGCAAATGTAAAAAATATTCAATAATAGACAATGTTCAAATGTAAAAAAAAATATTCACAAATACAAAATATTAAAATGTAAAATATATTCACAAATACAAATTATTCAAAAATATAAAATATTCAATAATACAAAATATGCACTAATACTATCAACAAAATATATTGTATCTCAAATGCAATTTGAAAAGCTTGCATTTCTAGAAATATTGAATTTTCACACTGAGATAAAATAACAGTAAAATATCCTAAAATACTAATAACAAAAACAAATTATATTTCTTCGTATACCTTTCCGTTTTGTTAGGGACTTAGCTACTTCTATGATGCAGCCTTAGGTTTATATCCATGAAAAACAACACTAAGTTGTTTAAAAAAAAGAAAACTACAGCTAATAAAAACTAAATATACACTTGCTATAATTTTCACCATGCGCAGGGTCAGTGCGATATGGGTTTTAATACTCTGAGGGGAATATCACCCAAAAATGTGCCACTCGCACGACAGGAAAAGAAAAGTGGGTAATCGATATTCACCTGCAGAGGGGAAGCGAAGCAGTTTTGCCAGATTCTCCGTTCAACCTGGAAAGAGAATCTGGGAAAACAGTCCGGCTAAAGATGGGTGGCCACGGAGCGGAGGACCCCTTCATGTGTCATCAATTCGTCATTATAATATTTAAAAAAAAAATAATAAAAATTCTAACAGTACTTTTAAACTGTCACCATCATTCTACACTGCTGGGGAGATAGGTTACACGCCCAGCTGGGTCCTCATCCAAATGCTACGAGTAAGGGGGACGATAGGAAAGCAAAAATTTAAAAAAATTGACAGCTGAAAGAGATAGATGGGGTTTATTCATGGCTGAGTTTAAGATTTTGAGGAGGGTGGTAGTATCTTAACTTGGAGGAATGGACAATTTCGGAATTTCTCTTAAAATGTGGGCTGGGTTTATCAATTTCAAAGGATACATCAGAAAGTTGTTTTAAAATGGTGTATGGGCCAGAATATGGTGCAGTCAATTTACGGGTATTTGGATAGTGAAATTCTTCATACATCACAATGTCACCAACTTTAAACTTTACAGGAAGGAAACGAGCATCATAACGAACTTTATTCTTTTTATGGTAAGCAATTGTCCTCTCTTTAGCCAATTTTCTAGCTTCTTCCACAGGGGGATAGTAACTATTATTTGGTAAAGGGGGATCATATGGTAAATTTCCTAAAAATAAATAGCTAGGGGTGAATTGGGTTACAGAATGAGGGGTGTTATTATATTCATATAAGACTTCATCTAAAAGCTTAGTCCAGGGTATTTTCTTGGATGTGGAATTGACTTTACATTTTAATCTAGTGACAATAGTCTGATTTAGTCGTTCAATTTTCCCATTCGTTTCCGGGTGATGGCTGCTCGTCAATCTGTGTTTTATATTGTAATTACGAAGAAATCTCCTAAACCTGGAAGCTGTAAATGCTCCATTTCTGTCGGTTAACAATCTATCTGGTACTTGTATCTGAAATAATTGTTTCAAAATGTTTGTATAAGTTTCGGTAGTTACACTTTTTGAAGGAAAACCCCACACATAGCGAGTTGCATGGTCAACGACTAAATGCAAATATTTTTTTGTAGAATTGTAATAATTAAATCCGCCAACAGAGTCTACTGCCAAACATTCAAAAGGTATCTCTGTTGGGGGCATTAATTGCAATAAGCCAAATCTTTTTTGTCTACATTTTTTGTTTATCTGACAAGTGTGGCAGTGTTTTACAAAATTTTCAATGTCCTGATTAAAGTTAGGCCAATAATATTGCGGAGAGATTAAATTTATCATTTTATAAATTCCAGGGTGGCCAAATTGTGTGTGGGTTTTTTCTAATAGGGGTAAACGTAAAGACATGGGGACCACAATCTTATACAAACCTTTCTTTTTAATAACAACAACATCATTTATCTCAGTGTACTTTTTATCATCAATTGTTACATTTTCTTTCTTCTGATTGTCTCTTACTTCATTCAAGTCAAGGAGATGTATAATATGGGGTAAATTTTCTGAAACAGGTTGTCTAGATAGCATATCAGCTTCAACATTAGTGGAGCCTTTCTGGTATTTAATTTCATAGTCAAACATACTAAGTTTTAGGGACCAGCGGAAAAGACGTCCTCTTAAATTTTTAACACTTTTGAGCCAGGTAAGTGCCGCATGATCTGTATGTATGACAAATTTTTGACCGTGTAAATAATGATAAAATTTATCTAAAGCATCCACAATCGCCAAACATTCTAACTCCGTAATTGCATAATTTTTTTCATAATCGCGAAGATTTCTAGAGTGATATGCTATAGGATGTAATGTTCCTTTTTCATCAACTTGTTTCACTACACATCCCACTCCATGACTTGATGCGTCTACAAACAAATGACAAGGTGTTTTGGGATCAAACAACTGTAAGATTGGTTTTTCAATTAAAGCATTTTTTAATTTTTCAAAAGAATTTTGACAATTTTGGTCCCACACATAAGGGACATTTTTCTTCAACAAATTGTTGAGAGGGTATCGAATGTTAGCATACTTTGGAATAAATTTGTGATAAACATTTATAGATCCCAAAAAACGTTGTAATTCTTTTACATTCGTTGGTGGTGTTAATTTCTTAATCGTCTCTATATTAGGGTTGTCAGGTGTGATACAACCGTTCGAAACTTCATATCCTAGAAAGTTAATTTTGGATTTCACAAAATTACACTTTGACAATTTGAGTTTAAGGTTTTCTTGAACACAGATATTAAATAATGTCTCTAAATGACATAAATGTTCCTCTTCATTTTGGGAGAATACAATAACATCATCAAAGTAACTACAGGCAAAGTCAATTTTGTATTTATTAAGAATTCTACGGAGGGTACGGTTAAACCAAGCAGGTGAGTTTTTCCATCCAAACGGTAAACGATTCCACTCATATAATCCAAAGGTGGTGGCAAATGCCAGCTTCTCAGTGTCTCGAGGGTGGATAGGAATGTGCCAATATCCACTAGCTAAATCAAGAGTGGAAAAAATTTTAGCATGCGCCAATTTATCTAACAGGGTGTCGATTCGAGGTAAGGGTTCTGCATCTGTTTTTGTAATGGCATTTAATTTTCGGAAGTCAATACATAACCGGGTTTTCTTCCCTTCTTCACGTTTATACACCAAAGTTACGGGTGATGAATAAGGGGAATAGCTTTCTTTAATGATACCGGCTCGCAATAAATTTTGAATTTGTTCTTTAATTTCCTCTTCTTCCTTAGGGGAAGTGCGATATGCTCTTAAAGAAACGGGGAGATCTGAGGTTAACTGTATTCTCTGGGGTTCCATGTTTACACAGCCTATATCATATTTATCTTTGGCGAAAATACAGACATATTTGGCTAGAAGAGCAGGTAATTGTTCTCTGACAGACTGAACATTTTGCACATGGTCAGTGGTCTCGAACAACTCCGGCTCAAAATTTTCTTCGAATATCTCTGCATTTTCAATTGCTGGCTGGTTAGTATATACTTCTGATAAATGTAAAGTATGGTGAGACGCATTTGTTGGAATATGGTCCATGAGAGGTACTTTCTTATTATCTTGAGTTATTTGCATTTTAACACAGTCAATATTTAATCTAAACAGTTTGCAATGGGGTAGCCCAATCAAAGCATAAGGTAACTGATTGTTAATTATGAAAAGTTCAATTCTCTTAGAGATACGTCCTAATTGCAAACTAACAAGGCATTTTTCTTTCAAAGCAAGAACACCTTGTGTTTGGGTGACTGGTATACTCTGCTGAACTTTACATATTTTTAGGTTAAGTTTATGGGCTAAATGACAAGGAATAACACTAATCGAACTCCCAGTATCGATCAAACAAGGTAGTGAGTCTTCATTTTTTACATAAGTAACTTTATGACAATCTCTATTTGATTTTTTATAGCTAGCTTTTTCTTTTTGTATATGTCCGGACATAAGAAATCGTCATTGATTACTAGATGTATTTCGGGATGACTCATTAGCGCTATGATCTTGGTTGGGGTTTGGCAAAGTCATATTGTGACTAGGGGTTGGTACTGCTAACACTTGTTGTCGAAAAGGGCAGTTTCCCACCCAATGATACGCATTTGGTATTCCGATATTAAGACAAACTTTGCATGGATAGGGCGGCAAAGTGGTCTGGTGGTGTACATTAGGTCGTGGTGGAACATTTGAAGTCGGTCTAAACGTATTTTGGGGATTTCTGGCTTGATTTGATGGAAAAGGTCGAATGTTTAACCATGTTTGATAGGGAACTCTGTAGTTCCACTGCCTGTTAAAATTCTGTCCATTCTCATATGGAGGTCGGTTTGGTCGCCATTGGCGATACTGATTGGGGTTTTGGGGGCTTGCTTCAAATTTGCTCTCATTTCCCTTTCTGTCCAGTTGCAGTTTGCTAATTCTGAAAACTAATTCACGCCATGCATGTGTAGTTGAGGGGTTGCCTGCAATAACCAACTTCTGCATTTCTAATGGCAAGCCCTCCGTTAACCCTTCCAGGATAAGTTTCTGCTCTAAACCTAAGGTTCGGCCTACTTTAGTCTTTTTTTGATAATATTCGTTCAAGTCCTCTCCAACTTTATATCTAATACGTGAAAAATCAGTGAGAGAAAGGGTATCTGGAATTTCGTAGTGTTCATTAAACAAAGTGACAAATTCGGACCAATGAAGTACATTTAGACAATTATTAATGTACAACGTAAGTGCACTGTCCTTTAAATACTTCTGTATGTGCCTAATTTTCCAGCACTCGTCTTTTCCCTGTCCTATACAGACACTCTCGAAATAGGCTAACCATGGTATCCAAGACATTCCATCTTGCGGCGAAAACGCAACGATATCGGGGTCTACTGACATTTTTGGGTTGGCGGATACTGAAGTGTGACCAGACCCAGCTTGAGCTGACAGGGTCTGTCCACCTAACATTGTTACACCAGATGTCTCTGGTGCACCTCCAGATTCCTGACTAGACTTCTGATTATTTTTCTCTTCAGGATTATTAACGGGATTATCATCTTTGCTCGAAATTTGATTTTTTTCTTTTTCGGGGTCACCTGATTTGTCTGTTAAATCCTCTACTTCTTTGGGAGGTGTTGGGTTACTCATGATAGATATAAATACTAAATATCACTGAATTACACAGAAATATAATACACAATTAAAGCACATAAGAATAAAAATGAAAAAATCTTTCAAACTATTTAAAATTTGTAACACTATATCTGTAAATATCTGTTAAAATCATCTTTTTAAAATTAAAATCCACCTTAATAATTTTTTTTTTTTTTTTTTTTTTTCAATAACTTGAATTCAATAAAAAAAAATTTAAATAACCTCACTAACTATAAAGTACGTTGCATATAAATCATCTTTAAAAAGTTTAACACTTAATAATAAAAATATTATAATAATAATAAAATTTTCACTTCTGCTAAAATATTTTCAAACTGTCTAGAAAAATGATTTTAATATGAGGTTTAGTTAATGTTATTTTTCATTAAAATCGTAATTATCAGTTCAACACAACTAAAGAATTTTCATAAAAATCACCATTCTTACTCTTTCATCTCTTTAAAATTACGTTAAACACAATACATAAACAATTATATATTTGAACTTAAATAGCTGACTTAAAAATAATTAAAATTTTCACACAAGTAATAGCATAATAAAATAATCCTCTTTAATTTATTTTTGGCATGCATAAAAAATTAAATAAAAAGTTTGAGAACCACTGCCTCTCACTAAAAAGATCTTTAAAAATTTTTTTTTTTTTTTCTGTACGTTAATATCAAAAGTACATACCTTTATACGGCTTTGCTTTAAATAAATCCATGAAAAATTTACCTCTTACTTTTTTTTTTTTTTTTTTTTTTTTTTCACCGCGACGCGAAACAATAATAAATTAATTTCACTGAAATATTTATCTCTATATCTTCTTGCACTGCCCACAAAAATACTTTTTCCCGTAGTCACGTGGTTTTTGTTTTTGCTGAGCGCAGTTCTGATTTATTTTTCTAAATAGTCCAGAAACTAGAAACCGAAACATCTGAGTCACGAGTTCATTTCTTTACCGGCGCGCTCTTGAAAATTGAAAACAGCTGTCTGGTTGACCTACTTCTCTCTGCAGATAAAACACTTGATTCTTGCCTGCAGAATGAAATACAGCACAAGATTGAGAATGAAGAGAAAAGTTAATGATTCACTTTCCTTTTGACGAAGGGAGATTAAGTACTTTTGAGTTCTTGGGATAAATTCCGTAAGTCTTTCACCGTATGCTGTAAGAATTTTTCACGGAGGTATTCGCTGTGATTGACGGGCGTAGATTACGTAACTGTTTAGTTTTTGGGATTTTCCCGTTGAGATGAACTGTCCTACTCGACTTCTGAAACGAAGCGTGTTACTCCGTCGGTGGGTCCTTGATCGCCGGGCCGGTGGCTGCGCGGACTGATGGCGGCTCCGTACGTCAAAGCGCTCATTCTGATTCCCTTGCATGTTCGTGTAGTCCTGGGCCGTAAGCGGGATTCGGTTAAATTCCGAGTGAATGTATTTCTGTTTAAAGGAAGACTCAGTTTATTATGGAACCTGGTTTATTTCTTTTTCTTACATGATTCCTTTTAAACCAGGCCCATATTGGCGTGAGAGCTGCTTTTTAAGTCTGTCTGGACATCGAAGGTTCGTCCATCGCGAGGCAATTCCGAGAGAGCAGATTGGCGTGGATTTGTTTAGATGAAGGAAATCGTAAAAAGTTCGCTCCTGATAGCCGTGTAATGGTATAAATATGAGGTTTTTGCATTATTTCTGCTAGAGGTCGTCTAAGTCAAAAGAGGCGTATTTTTAATTTTAATTGGCCGCGAGCTGAGTGATTGATTGTGCGGAATAAAGGCGTTGGCTCCATCGGCCGATCGGATGCAGCAAGACTTTAAAATTGCGTTAGCGTCAGCACAAATATTCTTATGAAGAGTCAGAAAACGATCTTTGAAAGTTATAAGATGCGATGCAGGAAAACTAATTTAACAGGGGCGACGGCATTTTCAATCAATTGAAACACAATTATTAAAGCATTTAAAAGTTTTGATTTAAATTTCTATTTTTTAAAACGGTAATTTAAAATTTTAAAAGGGGCAAAAAGGGATTTTGCATTTTAAAAAGGGGTTTAGCTTTTATCCTTTCATACATGTGTACAATATATCAATTATATTTTGATAAATTTTCAAATGCCTAAAGAATTTCTACTTAAGTTTACTCAACTGTGTTATACTGGTTTTCTAAAGAACTCTGAAATTTTGCTAAGTGAATTTTTGAATGAGAAAAATTGATTAGTGTAATTTTTTATTCTTTAATCTAATGTTAGGGTATCAAGAAATTCAGGACCAACCTGGAGATTCATTTTATATACGAGCCATGTTTGATAGAATGAGTATTAATGGATCTTTAGCATTCCAAAAGGATGATATCCTGTATGTTGACAATACCATGTATAATGGTGTACCTGGTCTGTGGCAAGCATGGCTAGTGGATGAAGAAGGAGAAAAAATCAAGTGTGGATTTATTCCTAGCAAATATAAGTAAGTCTAATGTCGGAACAATTTCTACTTAAAAAACACTTTATAATGAATATATTTGTAATAAGCTCTTTTTATATTTTCTCTTTTGGTGTAATACTAGTAGCAATCTTCTTCACAAGACAGAGATGAACTGAAGGTTTTTCTGCTATTGTAAATCATACTAATCTTGCTAACATAATTATTGTTCATTTGCCATCATAATGCTCTTTTTTTTCTTCTTTGCTTGGTTATAATGTTATCTGTTTGACTATTTTAAATGACTAAAAGCTAAAATTTAAACTATAACTTGGAAAAGAAACAGTTGTTTGTAGATTTTAGTAGTTTTCTTAGTGGTTTAGACTGCTAAATTCTATAATATCAAATTTATTTAGTGATTTATATGAACTTGCTTTTCAATGTATAATTTTAGAATCTGACTGGGATACCACAAAACACATATTTCATTAATTTTGACAAAATGAAATATGTTGTAGAAGTTGTACCCCTAGTTATCCTGATCAAAAGATTTTGTAGATGGGCCTTATATTTTGAGATCTTGGGCTTTAAAGTTTTGCTTACACCTTAATCAGAAAAAAAAAATCCCTGATAATAAGCAGTTATAGCTCTGAAGTATAAGTATTCTCTTACAATTCTGGGAATTTTGGTTCAATTTCTGATATATCATTTTTTAAAATCTGATTATTTTTTCTTTTAATCTTGTTTATTTCAAACACAGTTATGAAATTTTGCAACATAAATTTATTTTACATTACTTTTTTTTTTCCCTATCTTCCTCATATAAATAAATTAAAATTTTTTATGAAATATGAAATTGGCACGTCAGTATTTTGAACATTGTATGAACACATATGAAATATTTGTAAATAGAAGATTTTATTTAAAAAAAATAATAATAATAAATAAAAAAATAAACATAACAATATTGTGAAAGCATTCATATAGTATGCACAAAATTAATGAAAAGCTTTACGAAATGATAGAATTATGTTTTTTTTTTCTTTTTTAAATAAAAACATGTATGGTGAATAAGAGAAGAAATAAGAAAATTGTAAAATAAGATTAATCAAAGCATCCTGAAATCCCAGGTTGTTAGTTGTAATTTTATGAAATAAGCCAAAATAGCAGGTGTAGTTATATCTAATTTAGTAGGACTGAAGGATTTATTTAAAGAACCGGGGTTTGACTCTGCCTTATACCAATATTATTATATTTATTTACTTTTTCATTTAACATATGAATAATTTAACAAAAATATTATCTGTACATTAAATATGTATTATATTTGTATATACGAGGGCCAGTACTTAAGTTTTTAGTATCTCGCAACGAAAAAACAGCTGCTTTCAGTGCAGACAATTTTAATCAAAATGCAAACAGTTATGTGAATGTCTGCATTTACAGAACATCAAAAGCTGTGAAATTCTGTTTACTGTGATTTTTCAAAAATCAGAAGTGCTACATAATTATGGAGTTATGTTAAAGGCACTTCAGAGCCATGATTTTTTATGACTTTTGACAAGGTTTGACACAGAAACAGTGTAGCGATAGAATGAAATTGACATTTGGTAACAAAGCACCCTCTAAGGCAACAATTTACAACTGGTTTAAAATATTTTTTTCCCGTGGTTGTAAGGCAGTGACGATATTCTGGAGGGTCAACCAATAAGTGCTGAGACTCCCGAAAACATTGATGCTGTGAAAAAACTAATCACTCCTGATCCTCATGTGACATATGATGATTTGCCAAAATTTGTTTGCCGAAAGTAGTTGCAGAACTAAGAAGAAAAAAAAATCAAAACGTCGCATCATTCTGCACGGGGACAATGCCAGCTCACACACTGCTTCGCATACTATGGATTATTTGAAGTGTGAAAAAATTGAATTGATGACTCATTGCCCGTATTCACCAGACTTACAGGGATGTAAGACCTGCACCAATTGCTCCAGACTGCACCAAAACCTTTTTCCTGCACCAAGCTGCTACAAAACAGCTATTTTTTTCAATTTTGTGCCAAACCTGCACCACATCGCCATTTCTTGCAACTCCACTTGAATTACCTCTTGACGTCACTGCTGCGTGTAACCCTGCCCGGCTGATCTCCGTACAGTACAAAGTTCATCCTTTTTTTTAAAAAAAACTTGAAATAAACTGATTTGGGGTTGACTGTTTCCGCCTGCCACAAATGGTTGCCAGAATTTTTTTTTCCTTACTACCGTCACGTCACGGCTTGTAAAAAACTTTGGATTCCACAAAGAAAAGATAGAAGTCTTTCAGCACAATTGGTACATATTGGCGTATTCTTTCGGCACAACATATTTAAATCCGAGTTTCTGTTCGTTAATTATATTTTTCAGAAATGAAAAGTTTTATATTTTAACAAATTTTATTGATTTCTGTTTTTTTTGTTCGAAATTTCTAAAATATCGTCGCTAATAATGTTTATCTATACTATTTTATACCGATCTCAAATTGTTCTGATATCGTATGGTATTGGTTTTGCAGTATCGTATTTATATTATTTTTTTCCCTTCCGTGAAATTATCTACTTTTTTTATGATTAATAAATTACACAAAGAAAGATTAAAAATTTCCGTGAATCATCATTTATTTATTAATGTGTTTATTATTATTTTGAATTTAAGGTGCATTGCAGAATATTGGCTGGTTCGTATGCACTGATTTTACATAAATGTAAATATTAGAAAATCGCCAAAACCAGTAGTATTATCGAATAGCATTTTTCATTTTCTGATAAAGTGATATATTTTGAGTATAAAGATGAAAATAAGCAGTCGCCATTCGTCGATTAAACTTGAAAAACTGGTGATTAAAAATATGAAAAGAATCTGCCAAATGCACGATTTTCCGATTTAATCTGTACCCATTCCCCTTTTATTTATTTATTTTTTCTTCTCCCTTACACTTTGGACGTTTCCGATTTCACATTGCTGCATCGTTCTACATCCACTCTCATTTTAGAAATAATTCTACAGAATTTATAAATAAATTATTCTATAACATTAATTTTTAATAAAACGTTATTTTTAAATGAACATTTTATTTTGAATTTATTATTTTGTCTTTTTTGTACGTGTGAAATAAGAAACACTTATATTTCATGCATCTCTCAATGTTTCTCACATCTTATTTGATTTTATTATTATTATACAATATTTTCTTCAAAGAAATAGTTTCTCAAACAAAATGCTGAATGAAAGTACTATTACCCAGTAATGTAGTCAGTTTTTTTGGGTGGGGGGGGGGATTTTATAGATTCATTAATTTAATAGTCAGTTGTACTTGCACATTACTTAGTATTTCTTTAACATACATGCATTATTGCAATCAGTACCCAAATGTTGTTTAGAATGTTCAGGGTTAGCAAAAAGTGTGGCAAAATTTTATCAGAGTAATTTTTTTTTCAAATATCAAAGTATTTTCAAGATAGCAATAATTTTTATTAACATTAGAATTTCAATCTGCTCCAAAACAGTTTTTATTGCTCCGAAAACAGTTTTTATTGCTCCAAAATTAAGATTTTTGCTGCTACAAAAATGGATTTTACTGCTACAAAATTAGATTTTTGCTGCTACAAAGCTGCTACAAAATGACTTTAGTGCACTTTCATCCCTGGACTTAGCACCTAATGATTACTTTTTATTTCCGTTCATAAAAAATAATATGCGTGGTCAACGTTTTAACATCTTGAAAGAAGCCGTTGAAGCTTACAAATGCCATGTTTCTGCTATGCCACTTTCAGAGTGGCATAAATATTTTTATGATTGGTTTTTTCAAATGCAAAAATGTATCGATGCAGCAGGAGAGTATTTTGAGAAGCAATAAAACATATATTCTTGCTAAGAAATTATTTCTTGTATTACTTTCTAAAAACTTAAGTACAGTAATCCCTTAACATTCGCGAGTTTTGATTATTCGTGAACATGAAAATGCAGAAAAATTTAACATTCGCGAGAATCTGATTTGATCATTCGCGATTTTTTTATTCTTTTTCAGAATTTTTAATGGTTAAAGTTTATTTCCCCTGTATTTTCTGAGTATGTATTTACAAATGAATTTTCAATTCTCAACTGAAAAAGTGACTACTGTAGAAAAGTAAACAACAGCAGAATATTCATTTCGATGGTGATGTTAGAAGTGGTAAGGTAACGGTATCTTTAATTTATATTAATTTAACATGTCCAGGTTCTGGTGGACATGGAACTGAAACTGCTCTTTGATACAAAATAAATGAAAGCATTTCTGAAGCATTTAGCTGTATTTAATATTGTATTTTAATATTGTATCGCATACTGACACATTAATGCATTATCATCTCATTGTGAATAGAGAAAGTCGATATTACGTTATACAAAGCCATAAACATTTTTAGCTGTAGTTATTTCTCTAGTAAAGTAATTTGAATTACCTTTCATAAATAAATTTTATGTTTATGAATATGTGCGTACATTTAACTTCTACATATATGTTAGGCATAACATATTATTAATATATATATATCCTTTTGTTTTTTAAATGCTGTGCCACTCTAATTAAAATTTTATAGAACGTATCTCCCTTTTTAGTGCAGAAAGATGGACTCAACATTCGCGAGGTTTTACTGGAACGTAACCCTCGCGAATGTTAAGGGATTACTGTACTACCCCTCATATATAAAATCTTCTATTTACAAAATATCATTTGTTGACTCATTGACCCAAGCATTACTAATGATTTGCTCTTTTTGTGTGTGTGTAAGAAAAGCATAGAAGAAAAATATAAAAAAATAAGAATTTTTCATTATTTCATAACTTTATTTAAAATAAGCAATAAATCAGTAGAAAAGTGAAACTAATTAAATAATAGAAGTTGAAATAAAATGACACAGGCTTAATTTGAACTCTTATTCCATGAATAGCAACTTTCTTCAAGTCATAACTGCTCATTCAGTTAATAAAAACATCAAATACTCATAAATAAATTTTAAGATCCAATATCTCAAACATTAACAAAGCAACAACTTTGTTATTTATTTTCTGATAAATTTTCATCATTAAAGTTTTCCATATTGTTGCATGAAAAAAAAAAAGAGGATTTTCAAAAATAATCTGCTAATTCAATCTTATTTTTCTGCAAAATGATATAAACTGGTGGAAGATGCTCCAAAAAATCTATATATTTAAATTTTTCTGCGTAAGACACTAGTTCAAGAAAACAAATTTATGAAAAGAAAAAATATATACCAAAGGCATGATTTAGAAATTTCTTCTCCAGTAAAATATTTTTCTGTCTGAGGCAATTAGGTTGGAATTGTAATAGATTTTAAATAAATAGTGAATGTGTTTAAAATTTTTCCAAATCTCTTAGCTCAATTTTATTTTATCCTCAGTTACCTATTTTATTAACTGCTTTATATTAAGTTAGAAATAATTACAAAGCTAGATGAAAAGAAAATATTCTGAACAGTTAAAAAAAATCTGTAACATTTATTGAACCATTCTAAAATTAAATTTTTTCTGAAATATTTTAATGAATATAAATATTTTGCTAATACAAATATTTGCAATGAATAATATAATTCAATAACTGTAATTAATTTTTAAATCTTAATTCATTCCAGCTGTAAAAAAGTTATTGCATTCATTATTATTTTTTTATTTTGCTGTTATTTAATAGTTATGAAATTTAAGAAATAACTAAAATGTTTAGAGAATTCTAATTTCTTATGCTCTGACAATTTTTACTTTTAGATAATGTATAAAATACAATTATTTCTTTCTACTTTTTTGCATACATGAACATTCTCCCTACCAATTATTAAACACTTCCATTAATATTGTTCTTTTATAATAAAAAAAAATTATAAGTCTTTAATTTTCTACTATTTTAAAGGGTTGAAGAGGAAATTATGATGAAGAGAAGTATTGGAGATTTAGAAGGAGCAGATGGAGGTCGTAGGGGATCAACAGCTGCCAGACGTAGTTTCTTCCGTCGCAAACGCCATCATCGAAGTAATTCTAGAGATAGTAAAGAGTTGGCATCATTTTCTGATGTTTCAATAAATAGTTGTAGTGACTCAGGTATTTTAGGGGAAGAATTAGTGCCTTTGACTTACCAAAGAGTTGAAAAACAGCATTGTAAGTTCAACTTTATTTTTTTTTTTCATATATGTTATGATTTAAAAATTTAACTCTTAATTTATTCAGTATTTTACATTTAACTTTAATTTATTCTTCAATTTAATTAAATTCATTAAATTCATTTAAATTAATTAAGCTAAATTTCATTTTTGCATTTTAAATCTAACATTCTTTCTAAATTGTTTACTTTTGGTGAGAATATAAATTAATTTCAGAATCTTTCCATTACATATGTTTTAGGATATTTATTCATTCCAAATTTAATTTACATTTCATTCACTTTACAATATTAATTAAACTTCAGTTCAAATTATCTAAAATGAAAATATTTATAACTTACTGTTTCTAACTTTTAAATAATATACAGTCTAAAATAAATTATTCTAAAAAATAGCGTATTTCTTTTTAATAATATTGATTAAAAATTGGTTAATTGTTAATTTTATTCTTTTCAGAAAGTTCAAATTCATTTATTTTAATTCAGGCAAATTCTTTCAGAATAACGAACTTTTCCATATTTCATTTCAAAATTTCTAAGTCCAATAATCATTTTTCAAAATTTCTTAATTTAAATATTTTACTTTCAAAAACATATCTGGTGGAAAGAAATTTTAATTTTATTTAGATTGCTAAAATTTCATTTGTTTTCATCCACTAGATTGGCAATTATAGATTTTTAATTACTTTCGTTTTTTCTGTTTTGAATTTCGTCGAGATTTGCGATCAGACGCCATTGATGAGTATTTGGATGTTTCGGGTAAACAAGCAGGCATTATTTCTTAGTTCCCGCGCATTTGTATCTGGGTCAGTGACTCACGAGAGGCAAGGTCATTATCAGTCCGATTCAAGGTGACAGATAGAAGCTCATAGAACATTCGCAATGACGTGTCGTCAACAGTTAATATTTGACTTTGACCGCGTGGGTAAGCTTCTTCAAAAAATCCATCAGGTGGTGTCACGAGCGCGACAGTTAGATTCGGAACCGTTAGGAGATGCTGTTTTTTGATTGGCGGAGATTTCAAATCTCAGAGAGAGATCGTACTTTGAGTATTGAAGGAGAATCACTTCGCCAAACTCGTTTGATCGACTAACAACGTTTTTTTAGGCTGTCGGGCCCCTGGCCTGGCGGCAGTTGAGTTTGTTCCAGCACTAGATGAAGTTATTCACTTAGTGGGTGGAAATATGTTGTGATTTTCTCGAGAGATAGAGATACTAGGATTTTTAGATGCTACGGAGCAGTGTTACCATCTCTTTTCGACATCTTGAGCTATTTATTAGCTATCGCTAATTTATTGAAGAGTATTTACGATGTATTAAATTGAACCAGCAGAATTAGATGCTAGCCAATCTACTTTGACATCTAGACCCACCTACATTCTTCAGCGTGTTCGGAGAGCCAGTCCGTGAATTTTCGTACATCCCTGAGTGATTTCTCATTAGATAGATGCAAGCGTGATAGAAGAAAAACGTTCATATTCTTTATTTTCCTATTCCAACAATGAACTCCATTTCTTGAATTTATCTATATACAATAGCATTTCACTTCAAGTATAAAAAATTATGTTCATCGACAACTGAGAGCACCTTGTAAAAGAATCTGCCATTTTTCTGAGAGACTTTTTTTTAATCTTCAAGTACATCCTTAATGACGAACATTAAATTTTGAAACAATAAACTTATTTAAACGAATAACATTTTAAATTAATCTAAAAGGACTGAACATCATACATTTTGAATGTATTCTCATGATTTAAAATTATTTAAAATTATCTGGTAAGAATTATTGTGAAAGAAGAAAGAATGTGAATTAATATAATCAAATGAAGTTCTTTGCATATTAATATTTTGTGAGTGCTCTTTCTGCTTCAAATAAATCTATGTGTGTCATCTATTTGGTGAGTTATTTATTTTCTTAATTTACATTTCACCTATTTCAGATGGATCAACTTTGGTGAAAATGTTTATCATTCTTAAATTTTACAATTAAGCTTTCAACTTAAATTCTAATATTCCAACATTAAATTTTAACCTTTTTAATTTAACTTATTTCACAACGCAATGTTACTGTCACTTGAGATTACGCCATATAGAGAGATTTTGGGATAGTTAACTTGCACTATTTTCAAAATTGAATTTTCAGGTTTAGATTCAATCGGAATATTTTTCGTGAGAATCATCACTTCATTAATTTTTCCCGGTATAAGTTCTCCGATCCCTAAATCTCGCTATATTTAATTGGTGCCGTCGACACAGTCTTTTTCTTGGGTTATTAATATTTAATTAGCGACGTGTACCAGTTAGGATTGTGGTTATGATACTATTTATTATTATTTATGACTCTTTTTGTGCTGTATTTTAGTGACTCAAGTAATTATTTTGAGTTAAGTTAATTTTTTTTTACCGAGTTGGAAACGGTACTTAAAAGTAAAAATTTTTTTTACTCCCAGTTTATTTAGTGTGAAAATAATAGTCAATAACTTAAAGTGTTATTTTTTTTTCAAATTAATTTAATAATCTTATTATTCAGTTGATCCAGTGGTAGATATGATGTTATTTTATAAATAATTTTGAGTTTATATTGTATTTGAGATATTGATAGTACTTTGCAGATAATTTTTTTTTCAAATGTTGAAGAGAATCTTAAATTTAATAATGCAATTTGATGATCGATTTCTAAGATTAGGAAGTGTACATATGTCTTAAATTATTTATCATTTTTATTTTATCTGGATATCCATGTGCTATATTTATTTTTTATCATTTCTCCAGTGTTTTTCTTAATTATTTATATGTGATTATGAATATATTTTGGTACTTTTATTATTGAAATTGATAAGGGATTTAATTTCTTTAAACATCTTTGAAAAATATTTCATATTTATTTATATTCTATTATCATTTCATTTTAGTGCAAAAATTTTGGGATTGCAATAGATAGGCGAGAAAATTTTTGAGATTTGTTAAATAATAAATTTTTGGGGAGGTGTATAAAATTTTTTCTGGATAAACATGAACAACCATGATATCCAATTTCAGGCATTGCTTGCTTCTTTGCCAAAATTTCACGGGAAGGAGGATGAAAATGTATCTTTCTTCATTAGGCACATTGCGGATGTTTCTAACATTCAGCACTTGAATAATGAGAGTAGAGTACTTTTACTCAGATTGCA
Source organism: Maratus michaelseni (assembly GCA_963931845.1). Taxonomy (NCBI): domain Eukaryota; kingdom Metazoa; phylum Arthropoda; class Arachnida; order Araneae; family Salticidae; genus Maratus; species Maratus michaelseni. The sequence goes on along the minus strand of OZ007590.1, from coordinate 207,563,453 downwards.
CTGCCGTGATAAAGCTGAGGAATTTATTTCTGGAGACCCTATTGCTAGGAATGAGGAGGATTTTGACGCTTTAGTCAGGCTTCTGAGGGATAGATTCAAGAAGGAGGAAACTTTTCAGGAGGCTTCATATAAATACTCCACTACTTGCCAACGTCCCAAGCAGACTGTTAAGGAACTTTCTGATGAGATCAGAAAGATTGTACATCTGATGGTCCCCAATAATGAGGATATTCCGCAAATGCAGGCTCTTAAAATGAACCTTATGTTTACAAAATTTTTAGAGGCCCTAAGATCAGATATCAAAACTGAAGTTTTGAAGTTTGGGACAGATAATTTTGAGGATCTAGTCGCTAAGGCTATGGATATTGAGAAGGCTTTTGAGCAGCAGGCATTTATGGTTAATAATATAAATGCTATTCCATCCACGAGTCAAAATACCCAGGATTCTTTAATTCAGGTATTATTAAAACAGCAGGTTGATTCGAATAAAATGTTGCTAGATATGGCGGAACAGTTGAAAAAATTAAAAGAGGATAAGGACGTTTGCCATATTTGCAATAAGCCACATAGGACTAAAGATTGCTGGTATTTTCCACAATCATACAGTCATGGGAGTAGCTTGAGGAGAGATGATGGTCAAGTAAACAGTCAGGGTAACTTATCTCCACATATTCAAAATTCTCCAGGTCAGGGTGGTAATTTTCCAGGTTTCAACCGTAATCAGGGAAATTTTTCTAGAGGCAATGGCAATCGCAGAGGAAACTTTGTACCGAGATACAACAGAGGCAGGAATCACGGAAATTTCAGGCCATATAATCGCAGTCATCGTAGGAATTTAAACTTTTAAGGGGTTCTGGGCATCATTCAAAATTTTCCCCTCAATTTCACAGGACCCTTGATGATAAATGTTCTTTTAATGAGTTTGAGGGTGTTGATACTTTTATTTCTAATGTTAACTCAAAATATTTAATGTCTTGTAATGTGGATACTTCTGCCTTACCACTAATTAATCTTCATTTTGGTAAGAATTCGTTCTATGCTCTTTTAGATACTGGTGCTAATTTATCCTTAATTCAACCAAAAACCATTGAAATACTTAAACAATACATAAAATTAAATTTTCTTTCTAGGTCAGTCAATATTAAAACAATTAATAATGCTTCAATTCCATATTTCTCAGCTGTACAACTTAATTTTAAAATTAAGAATACATGGTTCCATAATGTTTTTTTTGTGACTCATGATAATTGGCACTCTAAATATCAAATTATCTTAGGTTATGATTTTCTCAATAGAAACAAAGTTTTACTAGATTCTGCCAATTCTCAACTTATCATGGGCAACTTGACTTTTCCTTTTGACAATAAAAATCCTGATTCCATCCAAAACTCTTCAACTAATGATATTACTGTTAATGATTCTGATAACTTAAATAATTCTCTAAATTCCGATAATACTTCTAATATTAATTCTCAGATGGCTTATACTAATTCTTCTAATGATACTAATGCTAATGTCAACTCAAATGTTCAATATAATTCTGACTACACCAAAAACTATGTAAGACCTAAACATAGAGTAATTCTAAGACCAAACCAAGGCAAAATAATTAAACTTAGAACTTTTCATAAACTTAACAGCTCATCAAATTATTTATTTTGTCCATCAACCACTAAATTACCTCTAAATTTAAATTACAGTCTCCATGAATCTAATGATAACAACTCTATTTTAATTTATATTCATAATAACAATAGTAAAAAAGTAATCTTGGATAAAAGAGTAAAATTAGGATATTTAAAATCAGTTAATAACGATCAAATTTCTAAACATGGAGATTCTCAAACTTTTCAAGTTAATTCATTGGCGACTCAGGATATGTTGCAACTTAGGAAAGAGCAATTAAGTGTGGATAATTTTCAAGTTAATCATTTATCAGAGACAGATAGAAAACGTGTATTGAATATTTTAATGAAAAACTCTGCAGTATTTTCTACGTCATATCAAACCTTAGGGTGCACAGATAATGTTGTTCCTGAATTTAATTTGCTTCATGATTTTGCTTTACAAACAAAACCTTACCCTATTCCGAGAATTGCTAAGGACTTTGCCAGACAGGAGATTGCTTCACTTTTAGAAGCAGGCATAATTGAAAATTCATCTTCAAATTATTGTTTTCCAGTCATTTTTGTGAAAAAGAAATCTCTTCCAACTGATGATCCATCCAAACTTAAATTCAGAATGGTTATAGATTATAGACTTTTAAATGCAATTACTGAACCTTATAAAATATGCTTACCCAGAATCAACGATATTATGCAAAACATTGCAGGTAAAAAATACTACACTGTTCTTGATCTCAAAGCTGCATTTTTTCAAATTCTTTTAAATAAGAAAGATAGGTCTAAATTAGCATTTGCTACTGAATTTGGGAATTTTGCCCCTACCAGAATGCCTTTTGGACTTGTGAATTCAACTAGCTATTTCCACACAGTGATAAATAACTGTTTACATCCTCTTAAAGGACAACATGTTCAATATTTTTTGGACGATATCATTGTGGCTGCAGATACTCTTGAGGAAATGTTGGATTGGCTGCAGAAAGTATTCGATAGGTTGAGAGAATTTAATTTAACTTTAGACCCAGCCAAGCTTCAGATTTGCAAAGAAGAAATTACTTACCTTGGTTTTAAATTACATGCCAATGGTCATTCCCCAGCAACTGATAATGTTAACAAAATCAACAAATTTCCCGTTCCCACAAATGTTAAACAAGTACAGAGTTTTCTAGGTATGGTTAACTATTTTAGACACCTCATTTTTAATTTTGCTGAAATTGTTCATCCCATAGTTAATCTCACAAAAAAGAGTACAAAATTTAATTGGAGTAAAGAGTGTAATGATTCCTTTCTTAAAATTCAAAGTATATTATTAAATAGTCCTACTGTTAAGAACTTCGACGATAGTAAGGAGGTTTGTTTAGTTACAGATGCCTCAATGCAAGCTATATGTGGAATTCTTATGCAAGTTCATGACAATAAATTTTATCCTATTGAATTTTTTTCGAAACAACTAAATCCTGCAGAATCAAAATATCCTTCAATTAAACGAGAATTTTATGCCATTTATGCTTCGATCAAACATTTTCATGAATTTCTCTATGGTAGACAATTTAAAATCTTAACTGATGCAAAAGCTCTAACTTATCATCTTAATCTAGAGAAGCAGACTGAAATTATAACTAAATGGTGTATGTATCTACAAGGTTTTAACTACAGGGTTGAGCATATTCCAGGTTTCAAAAATCCAGCTGATTTTCTTTCACGTGTCATTGATAGATCTGATAATCCAAATGCTTATGTAAATTCATTAAATATTTTCATACCTACTAATAATTCCTTAACTACTGAAAATATTCTTAAAGAACAATTAAATGATACTAAACTTAAAGACATCAGAGATAAAATAATTGCTAAAGAAAAAACTAATCCTAACTATTCTATTAACCCAGATAATGATTTAATAATGTTTGCTAAGAAAAAACCAGGCAATGTAAATAGAAGTAAGAAAATAGTTATTCCCAAAACTTTAGTCAACAGTTGTATTGCTTTAGCTCATCAAGCACATTTTGGAATTGCTAAGACTATAGATATGGTGCAAAAGAATTATTTTTGGAATGGGATGGTGCAAGATGTTCAGAATTTTGTCAATAGTTGTGATAAATGTTTACCGCATAAAAGTAAACAGACTAATACCAAACCCGCATTCATTCCTAAGAGTGATTTAGCCCCTGGTGAGATGATAGCGATTGACATAGTGGGAAAGCTTCCAAGATCTCATGATGGGAAATTTTTCATTCTTACTATTGTTGATCATTATTCATGCTTTCTAGAAGCAGTACCTTTAACCAATGTAACTTCTCCATCCATCATTAAAGCTCTAAATTCTTATTTTTCTAGATATGGTATACCTAAATTTATTTTATCAGATAATGCGAAAAACTTCAAATCTGATTTGTTTGATCAATTCCTAAAAACTCTTAATATTAAGCAAAGAAATTCTTCAATTTATTTTCCGAGATCAAATGGTCTTTTGAAGAGGATTCATCGCTCTCTTAAAGAGTCGGTTGCCTCGCTCTCAGATAATGTTATAGAATGGTCAGACAGGCTAAAATTTTATGTTCTTCATTATAACAGCAGTAAACATGCAGTAACTAATTTCACTCCAGCTCAATTATTTTTAGGTAGAGATGTTAATTTACCTATGGATAGCTTTTTACCTCCACGGTCTGTACAGGATCCCCCTGTATATTTTCAACAACTGCAAGAGCATATCAAGACCACTAGAAATTTTGTCAAGCAAAATGAACAAAAATATTTTAGCTTGAATGAAAAATTTCTGAAAGGTCGCTCTCCTCCAAAACTATCCATTGGTGATACTGTATATCTTAAAAATTTAATACCTTCAACAACTTTTAAACCTAAAAACTCTGGTCCATATAGAATCATTGGAGCATTCAGGGGTGATAATTATTTGATAAAACATATCAATGATCAGACAGCCAGAGAAATTAAGGTGAATGTAACGAAACTCATTCACGCAGGGTATTAGTATATGTGTTAGTTTTTGGATAGATTTATTTCCTTTAGAATGGTACTTATTTGTTTATATATTTTTCTTCTGCAATATGTTATATCTACAACTATTTATATATATATATATTTTAAATTTTACTGGTGCAATAGTGTGGTGACTATATATACTTTCTTTGGTCATTTATTTTGTTCATATCACCTGATGCACTACTGGCCAGGGTGATGTCAGGTGTGTTCAATCTGAATTGACGACTAATTTTATGAACTATAATTCTTCACGAACATTCATCAACTTATTTAACATTTACTTAGAAATATGGCTAACTACATCAAAGATTTACTATTGTTTGTTATATATTTAAATTTTATTATCACAAAATGTCACTACATTCAGTTCTCATATTTATTTTATCTTGCCATTCTTCAAGGGAAATTATTTTTGTTTGAATTCTATACATTTGCTTCAGAGATTAGCTGATTGGTGTGATGTAATTTTTTTTGTATTATTAATGGATCCGAAAATTTATTTAATTTCTACAAGTAACAACATGATAGTAGAAAGAAAGAAATAAAAAATAATATGAGGAAAATTTTGAGACAAATTTTTATATTTAAAGATAATTGATATATAAAGAAATATATCAAAATAAATTAAAAGAAATGAGAAAGAGGATTAAGAAATTTTTTAAATCTCTATTAAATGCGCATACCTACATGGTTCAGTGAGAGATTGTTTTATAAGAATACGATGGAGCAATTGCTCTAAGTTTTTTCTTGTTTTTTTTTTCCCTATAGTTTACAGTGAGCACACACGGAAGGGAAATTCAGCTAGTTTGGGGTTAAAATTACACAAATCTGCCCTTCTGACAAATCCTTCAAGGTGCAACTGTTGCATAATTTATGGGAAAATTTTTATTTGTAAATTTGATGTGTCCTAGACTTTTTTTGAAGTTCTACTAATAAATAACTTTTAAGATTAATTAAATCTTTCGGACACTACTACTTTTTCAGTTGAGGTGTGCTCACGCTTTTCTCAATTTAGAATTTGTAGATTTTGCAAATATGATGATTGTACGAAGTTTGATGGTTATTTGTCTCAGCATCACATAGCAGCAGCAATTTTTACATCCTGTTATTTTGAAACTGTTTTATTTTGTTAAAATCTGTGCAATATATTTTTACTTGCTTTTGAGAGGTTACTTCATTTGAGGAATGTTATGTTGTATATAAATTACATTTTTTTTTGGGTTCGCACATTGGATATCTCAGATAAAAATTTTTTTAATGTTTTCTTAAAATTATGTTTGGATAATAACTGCAATAGAAATACCTGCAATACAATTAAAATGTTTTGTGCAATAGTTTTCATACTCCTATGTATAAATTAGTATTCTTATTTATCCTTATGTTTCATGTTGTTAATGTATTTGAATCTGTGTTTATATAATCAATCATTTACTTTTGAATTTTGAATTTGTTGGCATTGTGTATATAATTTTTATCTCTCATATATATATCTACTTATTGTTTTTTGAATGTAATCATACTGCTGATTCTATTTGTAACGACTCGGCAAACAAATCTCAGGGAGATGAATGGTTTAAAATTGTATTTATAAAATACATGTTGTAGGTTTTGATTTTGATTCACATTTTAGTTCATTTTGCTGTATTTTATTTTATGTATGTAGAGTTATATCTACAATTGATGCAATTACAATTTCTACTGATGAATCAATGTGATGCAGATTTTGTGTTGGTAAGATGTTCAGTTCATTTTTTCTTTTCTCATCCCTTTGGCTTAAATTTTTTTTTTCCCTTTTTTTTTTTCCATTTTCTGGAGGTAAAATGTTATGATTTAAAAATTTAACTCTTAATTTATTCAGTATTTTACATTTAACTTTAATTTATTCTTCAATTTAATTAAATTCATTAAATTCATTTAAATTAATTAAGCTAAATTTCATTTTTGCATTTTAAATCTAACATTCTTTCTAAATTGTTTACTTTTGGTGAGAATATAAATTAATTTCAGAATCTTTCCATTACATATGTTTTAGGATATTTATTCATTCCAAATTTAATTTACATTTCATTCACTTTACAATATTAATTAAACTTCAGTTCAAATTATCTAAAATGAAAATATTTATAACTTACTGTTTCTAACTTTTAAATAATATACAGTCTAAAATAAATTATTCTAAAAAATAGCGTATTTCTTTTTAATAATATTGATTAAAAATTGGTTAATTGTTAATTTTATTCTTTTCAGAAAGTTCAAATTCATTTATTTTAATTCAGGCAAATTCTTTCAGAATAACGAACTTTTCCATATTTCATTTCAAAATTTCTAAGTCCAATAATCATTTTTCAAAATTTCTTAATTTAAATATTTTACTTTCAAAAACATATCTGGTGGAAAGAAATTTTAATTTTATTTAGATTGCTAAAATTTCATTTGTTTTCATCCATTAGATTGGCAATTATAGATTTTTAATTACTTTCGTTTTTTCTGTTTTGAATTTCGTCGAGATTTGCGATCAGACGCCATTGATGAGTATTTGGATGTTTCGGGTAAACAAGCAGGCATTATTTCTTAGTTCCCGCGCATTTGTATCTGGGTCAGTGACTCACGAGAGGCAAGGTCATTATCAGTCCGATTCAAGGTGACAGATAGAAGCTCATAGAACATTCGCAATGACGTGTCGTCAACAGTTAATATTTGACTTTGACCGCGTGGGTAAGCTTCTTCAAAAAATCCATCAGGTGGTGTCACGAGCGCGACAGTTAGATTCGGAACCGTTAGGAGATGCTCTTTTTTGATTGGCGGAGATTTCAAATCTCAGAGAGAGATCGTACTTTGAGTATTGAAGGAGAATCACTTCGCCAAACTCGTTTGATCGACTAACAACGTTTTTTTAGGCTGTCGGGCCCCTGGCCTGGCGGCAGTTGAGTTTGTTCCAGCACTGGATGAAGTTATTCACTTAGTGGGTGGAAATATGTTGTGATTTTCTCGAGAGATAGAGATACTAGGATTTTTAGATGCTACGGAGCAGTGTTACCATCTCTTTTCGACATCTTGAGCTATTTATTAGCTATCGCTAATTTATTGAAGAGTATTTACGATGTATTAAATTGAACCAGCAGAATTAGATGCTAGCCAATCTACTTTGACATCTAGACCCACCTACATTCTTCAGCGTGTTCGGAGAGCCAGTCCGTGAATTTTCGTACATCCCTGAGTGATTTCTCATTAGATAGATGCAAGCGTGATAGAAGAAAAACGTTCATATTCTTTATTTTCCTATTCCAACAATGAACTCCATTTCTTGAATTTATCTATATACAATAGCATTTCACTTCAAGTATAAAAAATTATGTTCATCGACAACTGAGAGCACCTTGTAAAAGAATCTGCCATTTTTCTGAGAGACTTTTTTTTAATCTTCAAGTACATCCTTAATGACAAACATTAAATTTTGAAACAATAAACTTATTTAAACGAATAACATTTTAAATTAATCTAAAAGGACTGAACATCATACATTTTGAATGTATTCTCATGATTTAAAATTATTTAAAATTATCTGGTAAGAATTATTGTGAAAGAAGAAAGAATGTGAATTAATATAATCAAATGAAGTTCTTTGCATATTAATATTTTGTGAGTGCTCTTTCTGCTTCAAATAAATCTGTGTGTGTCATCTATTTGGTGAGTTATTTATTTTCTTAATTTACATTTCACCTATTTCAGATGGATCAACTTTGGTGAAAATGTTTATCATTCTTAAATTTTACAATTAAGCTTTCAACTTAAATTCTAATATTCCAACATTAAATTTTAACCTTTTTAATTTAACTTATTTCACAACGCAATGTTACTGTCACTTGAGATTACGCCATATAGAGAGATTTTGGGATAGTTAACTTGCACTATTTTCAAAATTGAATTTTCAGGTTTAGATTCAATCGGAATATTTTTCGTGAGAATCATCACTTCATTAATTTTTCCCGGTATAAGTTCTCCGATCCCTAAATCTCGCTATAATATACATTCGAGCCTGCATATTACAAAGTTTAATGGGCATTGAAAAAATTCAGTATATTCAATATTTGTAATACCTGATACAATATAAAAAATGGAAATAAATAATAGAAACTTATCTTTTATACTAAAAAATGTCATCATATTTTATGGAAAAAATCAGTAACTTTTTTCTGAACACTGAATTTAAAGTTGATTTACACAATTATTTTTCAATCGCATATAAATGATACTTGCAGTCAAAATTTTGTCCTTCAAAATATACTCGTACCTTTTTAAACCCTCCACCACACATTTTGATGACATTGATTTTTTGTTTTCAGATTTCGTGCTATCTCCGGATTCATCAGATTCAGATGAATTTGGAGCTTCAGCAGTGAAGTTTTCATAGGTTTCTTGATCTTCTATTTCTAGGTTGCTATCATTGCTAATGTAATCGGTCAGCATATATTGTTAGTTACATTTCTGTTTTTATTTAGTCTTTCCTCAAATTAAAACTGTCTTTAGGATCCATATCTAGGGCGAAATCTTTTTTGTCCATTGAGAAACTATCCATCTTCCAGCAGTTTTGAATGGGTTTTTGTTCAGTAAAGCACCACACATCTTCTAAAAATTCTCACATGATTTCTAGATCAGCAACAAAACTCTGATTCAATTCAAGGTTCAACAAAAGTCATCCGGTTTCCTTCATTCTGTATTTTCCTTTGACGCATTTTATTCCCATATCTAAAGGTTGGTGAAAAATGGGCATAATGTTTTAAGCTGAATGTTTGTTTTAAGGGCAGTGCAGGTATCAAACAAAAGCAAAATGTGCCTATCTTGCTGTGACTCTTTGTTATAAAATTCTTTCAATCTTTCAATGAAAATTTCTGAAGTCATCCATGCCTTTTGATTATTCCTCTATTCTACAGGTAATTCAACATTTTTATGACAGTGAGGATTCTTAGATTTTCCGATAACTAAAATTTTCCTCTTCTCCATCTTTATCTATATTGCAGCAAAATAATGCAGTTGGTCTGATTTTGGATTATTTTCCATTACAGTTTTCTCCTTTCAGTGCAAATACGTGTTCTTGTAAAATTTGATAATAAAGTCCTGTCTTATCAGCATTGTAAATATCTGAATTTTTAAATTGTTTAATTAAATTTTCTTTGCTTTTCAACCATTCTTTGATTACTGAATATTCTACTTGTGCACTTTCTCCACTTACACTTTTAAAAACAATTATATGGCGGTCCTTAAAGCGTTGTAGTCATTCATTGCCTGCAACAGAATCTGTTTTTCCTATACTCTTAGTAAGTTGAATTGCATTTTCTTTCAAAATAGGTCCATTAGCAGGTACAGTTTTTGTACTTACTGACATAAACCAGTTAAAGACAAATTTCGACATCATCATACATTGAAAACAAAAAACTGTTTTCTGTCAAAGGCAGTAGAACTTTTTATTTAAAAATCACAGTGATTTTTAAAACTGTTGATTAAAAATTAGTTAGAATCCTGATTTTTTCGTGATTTCACACTTTTTATTTGATCTTTATAAACCAGTCTTATCATTTCGATTTTAGTTTCTAATGGCAAACACTTTATTTTTTCACCCATCATGGTCTAATCTAACTTCTCAGTCCTTGCATTGAAAAGCAACTAAAAATCATGGCGACTGTCATTCTTACATGCACATTTTCAAGATAAAAGTGACTCCAATTATAGCCCACAACATCTGAGAATGAAATTTGCCACAATGATGTCCCACACTGTATTCCAAGAAAATAGAGGTAGACTAGAACCTCGATTATCCGACCCTCGTTTAACCGAAACTCTCTGTAAACTGACGTCGGTTTCCTGACCTTTTTTTTCAGCATTTTTTTTTTTTTTTTACTTTCACATTCCTTGTGTATGCAAGTAGTCGTTCCGAACTACGAGTACAGATAAATATTTCGTTTCCCATTTCTTAGAATTCCTTTGAAATTAATTAGCTTGAGCTCCCGCAAGTTCCGATCTGTTTAAGTGTACACTTCCCCCCAACCCCTGTGTACACGCCCCTGTTCTGAACAAAAACATTCCCCATTTCAAAATTTGGAAGGATGTACTGCCGAGTGCTACAACATTCAAATGTTATTGCACCCTCTGATTGTAAGCAAATGCAGGGAACAAAACCCCTTTTGTCATCTTTTCAGGAACAGAAATTTTTGCAGCTACAAAATTTCAAAAAGGGGAGGAGAAACCAGTATCATATTTAAACTACGCACTCTCTTACTGTTGGTTTACGATTGACATGCCTACCCTTCGTGGGCGATTCTACTCCGGTTCTACTCTTAAGTTTTTTGTTTCAAAATAAATTTATTTTCATGTATAATTGAATTTAGATATTTATTTAGCAGTTTAAATAGTCATAATAGCAGTTCGATAATGATGTTATATATTAAACTAGATGATTATTGATAAATTCTCGATTATCCGGAAATTTCGATTAACCGATGTAGGTTCGGTCCCAATTACATCGGATAATCGAGGTTCTACTGTATTTGTACCTCTCATTCAAAAAAAAATTTGCAATATCCAATAATGACTTTTTTAAGTTTGTTGTAAGGAATCTCTTCAACATTATTATATTATTGGAGATCCAAAGGGACAGCAAAAAATTCTTATTAATCTGGTATTTCGCTGTATCTGATCTCGCAGTAAGCAGGCTCAGCTGTATTTAATTTCTGTATTGTTTTTGACTTTAAATGAATCCTTTTATTGATGCTGTTTAAAAAGTCAAAATCTGAAATTTAGTATTTGCCTTGTCATTTTAAAAGAAAATTAATAAATTTTTAAATGATAGTTTCACAATCTGTATAATAGTTGAAACACAAACAGACACGTGATTTGTCTGTGCATTAGTGAATTTTTTACACATATATATTTTTATCCTTTGTGAAAATCCATGTTTTTTTTTTTTTTTTTTTTTTTTTTTTCAAAATCCAGCAAAATTAGTATTTTGAAATTAATAGGTGCAATAATAATAATAATAATAATAATAATAAATAAAAATACCAGAAAAAATTTTCTTTTTAATTTCTTAAAAACACAGTGTATATTGGTGAAAAAAATTATGAAAGTCTTGAAAAAGTCACTAATTTCATCATTTGGTCCTTTGCTTCATAGGCATAAGAAAATCCTCATTAACGATCTGCCAACAGACTTTGCAACAAGGCTTACACTGTTCAATACTCCTCCATCCACAACTTGAATGTCAGCAATTACATTATACTTATTTTATTAAAATCACCTGAAAGGATATGAAACTATGCCATACTTTTCGCATATCTTTTAAATTTGTATAAATATCTTTTTCATCATGGCAATAAATGATATAATTCACTGAACTCATTGAATCTGCCAGGGTGTCTAGCCACCTGGAAAAGTTGGAGAAATTTATATGGACTGGAAAAGTCAGGGAAATTTACCATTTCTGAGGAAAAGTCGGGGAAATTTGAAAATTCTGAGAAAAAGTTAGATAATTTTGAACTTTAGAAAAAAAAAATAGAAAATGTTCCTTATAAAACTAAGTATTTGAAATTGCAACATCATTAAAATCAAACTTTGCTCTTCATAAGTACTGTAAAAAGTATTTCAACATCTCTTGCAAACCATTTAGTCTACCCCCTTTCAGTCCCCCTTTGTAACTCGTAGATTCTCAGTTCCAGTTTCACTGAAACTTTCTACTGAATGTTGTAGGATTAATTAGGTGTTTCACTCTGCTTACTTATTTTTGTTTGGGAACTGAACATTTGTTAGCTTAATTTATTGAATATTTTTTATTTGTATTAAAATATGTCAAAGCAATCTGTATTTAACTGTGACTGATGTGATAAAGAATTTCACCCTGATTTAACAAAATGGATAGAACCTGATGCTAAAGTGTGAATCTGCAAAATGTTTAGCGTGTAAAAAGTTCAACAATTTGTAAATTTTGCAAAGAATTATGTAACAAATCAGTAATTTGTGCCTCAGAATCAGTTGTGAAAGTTTCACTCAAATTGACAACTTTTAAATTTTTTTGTGTGTAACATCACAAAATCTTGATACCTGAAAATTTTCTTTTATTGGTATTGAAAACCTGGAAAAGTCAGGCAAATGTCAGGGAAATTCATTGCTGATCTGGAATAGACACCCTGATCTGTGCTATTTTACTTCAATAAATTTTTAAAATATCCCGTTACTAAAGAAAAATCATTTTTGTTTACTAAATAGAATAAGTTCTCTTGCATGAAGCATAACAGCATTGAAAGTGCAGAAAGTTTTGGGGGATGTTTAAAGTATTGTGTGCTTATAATTTTCCTTATAATAAACCAGTTTTTAAATTTTACACTTCTCAAGCTAGTGAAAAGTATTATTTTCTTAGCTATCCAGTCTCTGTCTTCCAATTTTCATAAAAATGCAAAAATAATGAAAAAAATTTTTACTCTTTAATTTGATTGAAATTATGTTTTTCTGCGCATAGAAACAAATATTGTTAATTATTTAACATTCTGACTTTTTTGTATGTTGTTAGAAAACAAGGAAATCCAAAATTTTAGTCAAAAAAATGTTTAGGGCAGCAGAAAATCTGTACAAGTTGATAGACTTCTCTAATCTTGGGTCTTTAAGACTTAGCCATTTTCTATAATCTGGGAACCTTTTGGCAAACACGAATACTCATTAATAACACAATTTCAGCATATTTATACAAAATATGTTGCCCTTATGATTTCTTAACAAAACTTTTGATTCTTCCAGGAAGAAAATAAAAGTAAATATGCATCCTAAAAGATCAATCACAATTTTTTTTAATGCATCATTTCTCCCACTTTTTGCATAAATGCTGCATTATAGCGTATAGACGGCATCACTGATTGAAAACTCTGTTATGAATTAATTTGTGCAGCCAACTAAGCTTGAAGTTTAAAATATTTCAACTCATTTTAGCAATCACATGTCTGATAGTTTTTTTTTTTTTTTTAAAGCAATTTCCTAGTAGTTTCTGCTGAACTTAATTATTATTTAAGTTTTTTTTTCTCTCCATAAATATGCAGATTTAGTTTTTAGATTATTGTTTAAAATAAATTTCTGTAAATTAATTTTCTGGCTCAGCATTTCATTGTTGTAAGAAAAGTAAAAATGGCAAAAAATAAAATAAATAAAATAATTTGTATTATTATAAATGCTATATCTATTTCATGAATTTTCATGTTAAATTGTTGGCAAAACCCTTGTAAGTTCTTAACATGTTAACACTTTATTAGTTTGAAAGAAATTGTTAATTTGCACGTAGCTGTTTCTTCTTTTTAATTTTATGTATAATTATAAACTTGGGGGAGGGGGTAGAGGAGTATTATACTTCAAAATAAATGTCTGCTTTTAAAGTTTAAAAGAAAGTCTGTTTTTACAGCCTATTTTTAGAAGTATGTTATCTTTTTAGATGAGTCATTGCGACCAGTAATTATTGTTGGACCATTAAATGAGGCAGTTGTTGATCAGTTAGAGCAAGACTTTCCCCACGTTTTCCAACGCTGCATTCCAGAAAAAATGAAAGGATCTCTCTCTATGATGGAAAGAGGCCTCCAGGAACTGAAATTAGTTGACTTTAGGAGGCGTGGAAATCATTTTGAATGTACTACTGTTACAGCTATAAAACAACTCTGTGATAAAGTGAGTGTAATGTTTATTTTATATGTGAGTATTTCAATCAGCAGGTAAATAGATATTGGGGTTGTTATAATTTTATATGGTCTAATTTATTTTTATAACTGGGCATTATTTTTTTACTAGTATTTATAATTGTAATGTTGTATGTTCAGTTATCAAACAAAGCTGAAAGAAACATTACCAAATCAATTTGATTAAGTGGATTTGTATTCAATATTTATTCGATTTGTGTACATTCACCTTTTGAGTGTAGGAGTTATTTGTAACTAACAAGGGAAGGTTGCAATGTGTAAATTATATATTTTAATATTTTTTTATATGATAGTTTTTGGGTTGTGATAATTCAGTTCAAAGTTAAATTATATGTTTAACCTTAGAATGGTATTTGAGGTACATCTGTATAAGCCATCATTTTTCTTTGGATCTATTTTCTCTCTTTTTTTATATACATAATTTAAATTTACCTTTTGTTATTTTGAAAAATCACCTTTTTATTTGGGATGACCGTAATGTAGCAGATGATTGCTAAAATGTCAAGTGAAGGCTTACGGTAGAGATGAGAAGTTTTTGGTATCTGGATTTAGCTGTATAATTTTTGGTTGAATTTGGCTGATTCACTCGGAAAATATAAGACTTTATTTTTTTCATATCATAATGCTTTTCAATGGAAATTCAGGAGATTTTCTAATTTTGATTAATTTTTTTTCATTCATTTAAAAAAAAAAAAAAAAAAAAAAAAAAAAAAAGGTGCAATTGAATAATTGATTTAAATCTTAAATTCTGGATGCTAAAATTTCGCTATGTAATGTCTAAAATTAATCCAATCAATTCAAAGCTTTGTTAATACATTTGTCAGATGTTTAAAATTTATTGTGTAAAGTTTGATGGAATTTTATGCATCTGTTCCAAGTTCCAAAAATATAAAACATTTTACTTTCATTTACAAATTTTCCACCATACATGTCTTTTATTCTTGTTTAGGGTTTCTTTCATCTCACGAAACCCTATTCATCTCGCTTCTCTGTCTGTCTATCACAGAGTCCGTTCTCGGAAACTGTATAAGTTAGAGACTTGAAATTTTGTGTACCTACAGCTAAATACCTAATGTCACCCTGAAAATCATAAAATTTTGAAAATGTCTTCTTTAACGCAAGATATTAATTAAAACCCACTCACTAATAGAAAAAAATATTCAACTAAAGCGTAGAATTTAATAAAACCGCAAAGAAAGGATTTCCAGAAGAAGGGTTGCCATAGTCACAGCATTGCAATGGCGATAACAGATGGGACGTTTTGAAAGACACCCCTATCTCATAAACTATTCCACCGAGGAACGTGAAATTTCGGACACGCACGCACGCAAAAAAAAAGAAAATAATAATAATAAAAATAAATTAGCTTTCCCACTAGAATTGTAAATATCAATTAAAAATCGATTTGAATAAATTCATTTAATTTTCTTTCATTGGAGAACCACAGACGAACAGTCTGTGCCCAAGGACAAAGATGGCGGACTGCGCATTTTTCAGGCCCTATAGAATTTTTTTTATTATTGCATTTATCAATTTGAAATTAACACATCTGTGCTTATTTTTTTACGACGAACACAGAAAACGGATTTTTATAAAGATGGCATAATTAGAACAGAAATTACAAATTAATTTTGCGTTAATGAAAATAATTTTTATCCAAATCAAAAGAACATTTGCA
This sequence comes from Maratus michaelseni, assembly GCA_963931845.1. Classification (NCBI taxonomy): domain Eukaryota; kingdom Metazoa; phylum Arthropoda; class Arachnida; order Araneae; family Salticidae; genus Maratus; species Maratus michaelseni. Next base: position 207,547,431 of record OZ007590.1, on the reverse strand, counting down.
GCTTGTTGTGAAATACTTATGCCATTTATCAGCGAGACATCCTGGCTTTTTGCTTTTCGCCTAAACTGTTGAAAAGAGGAAAATTTTAAAAAACGCAGAAGTGCAGTAAAATATTAAAAGCTCTATTATTTTTTTAAATACTGCATTTACTGATTTGAAAATTTTGCATCATATACATATTTTTTTATGGTGAATCCAGGAATCTAATTTTTATAAAGATCACATTATTAGAACCAAATTTATATTTTATCACAAAATACAGATTTTTTGTATAGAAAAAAGAAATGAAACGCTAATAAATAGACAATGATGTAATTAATAATGTGAATAGGGATTATTAATAAAGAAGGGGAGAGCAGGGGGGAAACTACTTTTTTTTCTTTTATTAATATCGCATTTAGTCCACATAACAGATATTATTATGACCAGGACCGTGCGAAGAGGAAACTGCGCCCAGGGCAAAGTTTCAATTTGTTCCCCCTCCCCTCCCCTCACTTCTCTTTGTGACAGGTGTCAAAGAAATTGACAGTGTGCAGAAACAAAAATAACTATTGAATAACTATTTTGCGTTTATTTTAGAAATTTAAAAGATTTAATTTTAATTCAGAAATTCCGAACAACTAAATAACATAAGACAATTGCACATATTTCCTAGAGAAATCTTGATGTTTTGCGACAGAAAATAAGAGAAGGACGAAGAGAGAAATTGAAATTCTCCGGAAAATGGTTGACGGCCAAAAAAAAAAAAATAAATAAAATAAAACTGTGGTTGGTTGTATGAATTTGGTGCCCCCTCATTTTCCGCACCCGGAGCGAAGGCCCCCCCTCCGCCCCCCTCTTCGCACGGCCCTGATTATGACAGAAAAGAATAGCGGGCTTTGTCTGCTAACGGGCATGATTTCTTTTTTTTTTTTTTTTTTTTTTTAAATGAAATTTATTTGGATTTATTAATTAAAGGATAACGTGTTTTGAAAGGAATATTAAACGAAACCCTTTGTGCGATCTTCGACCACACTTATCCACTTGTTCTTTAATAGTTGCCTAGCAACTGTATTTCACTGTGTATAAATAAATCATTAAAATAATGCTAATTACAAAATATTAAGCAGAAAGTTTAGATGAGGGAAAAAAACAGATTAGCTAACCTTCCGTAGTTTGATCCTGAGCCAATGCTGGTGTCAAACATGATTTATCCTATGAACAATACAGTTTAAATTGAATGTGGATATTATTAAAAGGGTATTTCAAAAAACACTTTATAGTGCCAAATTACTTTTGCTATGATATGTCAATTGGCAGTGACCCAATTATGGATCATTACCCAATAGGTTTAAAAGTCTTCACATAAGTGTATATGTTGCAATTGAAATGGTAGTGGATATTCTGGAACATAATTACCTAAATGAGTGAAATAAGCAGTTTTGTCAAACTGTGTACTGGAAAGTTGAAATACATGACTACGAAAAATATATGAAATGCTTACTCAATTGCAATCAGTTTCTCCTAATTTGGCAGAGCCATAGTATACATTTAAGAATGGCTAAGCTGGTCAACAGATGGATAATAAAACTACAACTGCAATGTTTCATTTACAAAAAGACCTATTTTTGAATGAATTTAATATGCTTCTTCCATTAAAATTGATTAGAATGTATTAACACAAGATCTCCCTTTTAAATGTTCTGAATGGCTACTAAAACTGTTTTTCAAAACAAAAATTATAATACTAGATTTGTATATTAGATATAAATGTAATAAGATCATTTTACATTTGCATAAGTATCTGTGTTACATGAAATTTTATTAAATTTCTGCAACAGGTGTTTCTTAGTTGGCTGATAAGTAAACTTTGCTATTAAAATGTTAATATTATTAAGATAAACCTCCTCCCTGTACAATGAGATGCTTACCCTAATAAAATCACAGTGTACAGCACAATTATAGAAAATTGCGAACATAAAATTATCAAGAAAACGGGGGTTCATATTTTTTCTGCTTCATTATGTGGTGAATGAATATAATGCTAGTAAAATAATATATTTTTTAAAAATAGGCTTTTTATATTTTTTGAGGCATTCTTTCTTTGAAAAAAAAAGAGGGGGCAACATTAGTCTTTTTGATATCTTCTCAACTAACCATAATTTTCACTCATTATCTAAAAAGATTAAAAGAGAATTTGCAATAAAGGATTTACAAAATTTTGTTTTGGACTAAACTGACAGATCATTACTTGAATTCTAAATTTTATTCCTTTTCTAGTTTTCTATGTTAATGGAATAAACTTCCAGGGATGATAATGCAATCAAGGCAAACAAGTTTTATTTAAAATGAGAAGATTGAACTTTGTGCTGGCATCTTAAAGAATAAGTGAGAAACGTGAAAATAGCACAAATGAAATATATGTGAAAATGGCAAACAGCTGTTTCTCTATAGCTCTATCATCAGTGCAAAGGTAAAAAATAGATGTAAGTGTTTAAAGCATGTCAGTATGCAAGCATCTCTACTCGTGGCCAAAGTGAAGCTCTGAAACAGCTGTTTGCATTTCCACATATATTTCATTTATGCTATTTTTATGTTGTTCATTTATTCTTTAAAAAAAAAAAAAAATGTACTGTACAGAAAACTAGGGTCACAATCCACTTATTCAGTCAAAAAATACAAGGAATCTCATTCAAAGCCAAACTCAAATTTCTGCTCATAACTTTAACAATAATGAAGATATTGTAATGATATTTTCAACAGACTTATTTTGCTTTCTGTGAAATGTGATATAACAAAAAATACTGGAAATGGTCAAAATTTGTGTCCAAACAATACTGAGCTAGTAGTAGCTACTCCATAGTTGAAAATGTAGCTGACTGTCCATTCAAATTAAATTACCAAATTACAGTGCATTTCCAGCACTTCCCATGATGTTATCACATTTCATACAAAATAAAGTTAATCTGATGAAAATCTCACTAAAATATTTTCATTATTATTAAAGTTGTGAAAGAAAGGTTCAACTTGTAGCAGGACACTCTGTATCTTTTACTGAATAAGTGGGTTGTGACACTGTGAATTTTCTGTGCAATTTTTTTTTTTTTTTTTTTTTTTTTTTGTCTTGATACGTATTATCATTATCACTCCTGAAAGGTTTGTTCCATTTGCTTAGAAACATCCTGTATAACATTTGAATATATAATTTGTAAATTTATTTGCTTTTATTTAATTTTAATAGTTTTATTTATTTATTTTTATCCGAGTATCATTTGTATTATATTTCATGATATAGTTATTAACAAAGTTTTTCTTTCAGAACTGTCATTCTCTGTTGGATGTTAGTCTTTCAGCTGTTGAGCGTTTAAATCAATGCATGATTTATCCCATAGTCATATTTTTGAAATTTAAATCAACTAAGCAAATAAGGTAAGTATATTAGATATTTAAGCTTAAATTTTCTCTACAAATAAGTAAATAAATAATCAGCATCATTAAATTTGTTGGTATTTATTTTCAGAGAGGTAAAAGATTCCAGATATTTAACTGAAAAAGTCACTACCAAGGCAGCTAAAGAAATGTATGAACATGCTCTAAAAATAGAAAGTGAATATAAACAGTTGATTAACGGTATGTGATCACTGAAGTTTTGAACATTTTCAATAAATTGCATTTGGATTCTTATAAAAATTATATGCAATATTTTAATTGCAAGTAGTTGAAATGTAATTTGTTTTAAAATCTTTAATCATAACTACCATGTGTATTTTTGTATTTTTAAGCCTGGAATGGAAGAATTACTCTTATCCCTTGAGTCAAAATGACTCATTCTTCCATTCCAGGGTTCAATTTATTCTATAAATCAGTTCTTGTGCTACCTGTGATGTCGATTTGCATGTTTGACATTTTCCCAATCTCTATAGCATTTACTCAGGTCTATGGTAAGAATGTCACTGTGCCTTACATGTATAAAATCATCCTTAATATTTCCACATACATACTGTTTCTTGCAGAATGAATGAATAAGCAGGATATTTTCTTTTTAGTATCACAGTGTTTCAACTGGACACAATAAGAAACTCCATATTCTTTTAGAATCAAAATAAAAAATCAGACGCCCTGTTATAACACAATTGTTGTTATATCTAATACTTAAAGACCTACTTAATGGGATATATTATAAAGGACAAGCTTGTCCATGCATAATGCTGATGTCATTTTGATGTTGACAATATCAGACAATTTCGCTTTTACTGAAATTTTTTTAACTTCTAAACAAAAACATCACACATTTTAAATTTTTACACTGTTAAATAGGGAAAAAACTGTACCTTCAAACACAATTTGTTTGAAAACTGTATTGCAATTTACTCATTTTTATAGTTTTGAAAATAATCTTCAGGCATGATTTTTTTAAAAATCTCTCTCTATCGCATGCAGACGATTATGAAACGTAAATCAGTTTGTACTTATAATAATATAAATTGTTCAGCATTTGTTTGCAGCTTATATACCATGAAAGTATTGCTTTTAATAAATTTCAAAACTTTTTTGAATACATAATCACTATTTTTCATGTAAAAATGATTTTCGTATTGTTTGTGGGCAATCTAAAAAAATCTATAAGAGTTTTCAATAATAATAATAAAAGGTTTTTACTTGTATTCTGTAACCCGGGATCCCCTAGTTGACTATAATGTCAAAGATGATGCCAGAGTTTGCTTACAGCCAGTTTACTTGTCTGGATGGAATTTGTGATACCTCTTATGGCTATTTGCCGTTCAAAATTATTAAAAAAAATATATTAACTCATCATAAAATATAAGCATGTAAGAATGAATTAAAATTTTGGAATCTGTATGAAAAGAGTAGTGTATCAATACCCATACTTATTTCGTAAATGAATATTATTAATATAAAATATCATTTATTACACTGGCTTACTTAAAATATTAATAATATAGCTGTTGCAATTTTATTCACAACAATTAATTGATTGATTCTACTGGTTTTTCCTTGCTTTCTCAAGATATTTTAGACATCAGAATGTGGCAAACTGTAGATTGTAGCCAAAAACATTCTCTATCTGTTGTTTAGCCCTGATAAGTTTAGAATTTGTTATGCAACTGTTTCTGAGACTCTTCTGGACAGAAAGACAAACAGGCAAAGGTTTTTTAAATGTTATTTTTGACTGTATGTCATTTAAATAGTCGAATGAACTTAGAAATAGGTGTTTTTCTGAAAATGGCAGACACATTCCAATTTATAGATTAGTATAGATTATTGCTTATTTTAGTAGTTTGCTTCTAATGATCTTGGCAGATTCACTTTGCAGATCTATTTCACTCAAATGGAATTATTTATAGATTCAGGAATTAAAAATGTGTAAAAATAAATAGAGCCTTAAAAACAATTAACCAGAGAGAGTTTAGTCTGGGTTGTTTTCCTTGGAATAACAGTGATTTACAATTATCTAGGTATAAAAATCCCCCCCCCCCCCTTTTCCCTTCTGTTATTTGGATATTAATTTTTCAGGTATTTTGATATATGGATTAAAAAAATTCTGGCTTTTTGATAAGTGTCGAAAAAATTCATTTGATTATCAATTTTTGAAAAAAATCTTAAAATTACAAAGTTGGTGAACTTGCTTAGTAAAATCTAAAATATAACAGTAGTTATAGCAAAACTTGGTATCAAGTTTAATTTTACTTGGAAAAAAACTCCTCTCCTTTTTTTTTCTATTCTCAAATAAAAATAATTCAGACAAAATGCATACTTTTCTTAAATTATGGTTAGTTATTCCTGAAACACAAGTTATTATTAAAGTTAACAATGTGCTTGTTTTAGAATTTTGTATGTGTTTTTAATATATTGAAGGGTTTGCAAGCCTTTAAAAAAGTTTTTTTTTTTCTTTATAGGACTTTTAGTTATAATTTAAACCTTACTATATAAAGTTGTTCTTTTATTTCAGCTATTATTCCAGGCTCCAACTTGACATACATGTGTACTCAAATAAAATCCTGTGTTGAAGAGGAGCAAAGCAAAGCTTTATGGGTGCCTAGTGGTTCACTATAACACACTATCTCTTATAACTAATTTTCTTCTAACTCTAAAAATTCTTCTTGGATAATGAACTCAAAAAATACATCTATTTGCTCATTTGCATGTTCATTGTCTGAAAAGTCGAATGAAAAAAACTGTATAGGAAACATAATTATGTACAGAGATATACACTGTGCTATTTTATGTGCTCATCTGTCAAAGGGATACTTTCAGATTGAGTGATTTTAAACAAACAAAAAACTTTGTTGCTTTGTTGTTAGACTTGTACAATTTGTTGTTGTAACATTTTAGGGAAAATTCTTTCATTGCATGAATGCAATTACAAACATTTGTATGTATTTCATGAATTAAATGCAATAGAGTATTGATTACTTGTGTATTAATGGAATGTATTTAAAAATGTTTATGATGTAAATAACATCCCCTCTCCCCACCTTTTTTTTCACTCTCAGAAAGTTTATCTTTTGAAATAATCTCAATAGTAGAATATATCGATATTTTTACATTTTTACGGTTGTATAGTTGAAATATTTACTTTTCAAATGCATAATTAAAAAATAATGTTGTGTTATTTATTTTGAAGCATGATGTAATGTAAAATTACTTTAAATTAGCCTTTCTCTTGGATTATATAAACTGCATCCCCATCTTATGATAGCTTCTATTTGTTATTTTGACATCAACATATTTATTACTAGAATTTTAATTATATGTAAAATGTGCATAATTTTTGTCTTGAAATGCATTCTTGGACAACATATGAGATTAATTTAATAAAAGAAAGAATATTATAAAAAGCACATTGTAAAGGAAGCTTTATGCCCATGTATTAGTAAACATTTTGAGAAGTAGTACTTTCCAACAAAATTTTGCACCAACCCATAAATTTAAAGCTATCCAAGATTGGTGAACAGCGTATCAGCCATGTTTTAATAACTCACAAAGACGATAAGCCCCTGATTTAAATTTCTTACGTTTTCTTTTTGGAGCATGTTACAAAGAAAAGTTTGCTGTAAATCTCACAGAAAGTGTGGAATATTTAAAGAAAAATTTTAAGTCTGCTCGAGAAGAAATAAGTAAGAATGAGTTATGTCAAATATGTGAAAAGTTTCCAGTACATTTCAAGGCTGTTGTCAAAGTAAAAGGCAACCACATTGAAATTTAACTTCTATTTATGCAAATATACTTAATAAATAAATGCATTTAAATAAAGGAATTCTCAGTTTTTGTTCTTTAAGGTTTTGTGGTAGGTTAATTGTTAATTCAAACACTTTTGAATCACCCTGTATGTGATTGTTTTATATATATAAGGATAAGAAATTAAAACATTATTAAAATGAAAAATTTAAAATTAAAATTCCCAGTTTCTTTTCTTCTAATTTTAAATCTAATACTCAAAACTTTTTTGCCACCATTGTTTGTTTTTCCGACCCAGCAATTATTATGTTCAATCCTTAAAGTCGAAATAATTTTAAGATAAAAATTGTTGATCTTAGTGCACATCTCACTTTTCTGCAGTTAGTTTTGCAGGAGTGGATCTCGGATAGTCTTGCAGCAGGTCAAATCAAATCATCAATCAAAAGCTTATTATCAAATTAAAAGTAAATTCCTTCCTATTTTGATACTTTTGTCCCTACTGGGAAAAATCAGAATTACAGAAACAAAAGCAATAGATGCAAGGAATCATGGGCTTTTTTGATAAATGGTTTGCTAATTCAAGTCATGTCACTCAGTGGCACATTTTTCAAAATTATATAGGAGTTAAATCATCTGGACTTGTGTGGCAACTCGGGTCTGACTTATAAATGGATACTCGGTACTAAAGAAGAATAAAGTCAGGTTCCAATGAACGTGGTGTAATTATTTGACTATCAACTACACTTTACATTTAAAATAATAGCTAACAATGTAAATTAAAGTAACTGCCAGCAATATATCTCGCCACAATCTAAATCAGAAAGATGTCTAAGAAAAAACTAATGAGATCCCTTCTTTATATATATATTAGCAGTTGTGCATAAATAATAAATTTAGAAGTTATGGGTTTATATATATATATATATATATATATATATATATATAAGTAAATCATTAAGTAACAAAATAATAAACAATATTGCATTATTAAAATACTGTTCTTTTTAGCTTTTCTGGTTAAAAATTTGCCTATTTAAAAAGAAAATAATTTTAATTGTTTGAAATTTATTTTTTAAAAAGAAGTTAGATCTAGTATCATGATGAAACCTATAGAAAAACATAGTGTTCTATTTGTGTGATTAATTGTTTTTTTTTTTTTTTTTTTTTTTTTTTTTTCATTTTGTTCTGATATATAGAGGTTTGATATTATATTAATATATAATAAAGCATGTTTTTAAATATTGCACATGTAATCTATGCTCTATTGCTTTCATATTTATAAATTTTTCTTTAAATGTATTTTATGCAGTCATGGCAGCTTGCAGTATATGCAATAAATGAAAATGTCAGGGAAATTATGTGATTTTGTTGAAAAATGAAATGCTCTCTTTTAAAAAGGCACCACCTTCTCTCACATGCAGATTCAGTTATCAGTATTTGTCATCTTGAATTCTCAATTGTCCTGAATCATTTATAATTGTTATTGTTGAATGTGTTTCTCTTTAGGTTTGCTATCAACTATGTCTTTATATTACACTATCTTCATGTGATAAAAATTTGTTACAGTTTGTTCTTTGTCATCTAAAATTTTTCAATAAAATCAAAGCTAATGTGATTTCACTCAGATTTAATAATTTTATCATTTTATATGACATTCTAAGAGTGAAAAGAAAAAATGCATATGTACTAGAGGTAATTGAATATTTAATGTAAAATATTCTTGAAAAACGTACAATTAAATCAATAAACCTAACTAATTGTTTCAAGGCTTCTGGAGATCATTCTTCAATGAAAAATGATAGTTTTTTTTAATACTAACTGCAGATGAACTGATTCTGTTTTTTATTTGTATGTTAGCTTAAAATAATAATAAAAAAAAATACTTAATTTTTTTTACAGATCAAAAGGTTTCTCTCTCTTGCTATGGATATATATATACACATATATATACATAATTTATTTGAATTACTTATTTTGTAATGCTAATATAATTAATGTTAAAGTCCTAACATTATAATACTTTTGATTTAATGTTTTGTCAGTCATTGTCAATTAAACACAAACTTTGAACTCTTAAAAATAAATTTAAAACTGTACTTAGTTTCTGTGTAATCTTTGCATTTGAGAACTTGTGGAAATATTATGCCCTTGCATTTTCTAAACTGAAAAAATAAACTATATTGGCTGAGACTGCTAAATATCACTTATGTAAATGGATGAAACATCAATTGCATTTCATTATTATTGTTTTTTTTAAAATCATTATTCATTATCTAACTTATATGCAAGTTAACCATAATAAAAAAGTAATTTTAAAAATTTGTGTTATTTTTCTGAATATTTCAAAATAGTATCTCATCAATAAAAATATAAACAAATAAGTAAATAATTTAAAATTTTTATTCAGCATGAAGATTTTTGTAATATGAATAATATATTATTTATATTAAAAATATAATTGGAAAATTAAAAATGTATAAAAATTGTATATAAGAACTTATGAATTATTTTTAAATAATTGTCTTGATTGTAGAGCTATATTTGTATTATATTTTTTTTGTTTTAATATTGAAATGTTAATTTTTAATATTTTTTAAGATAAATTATAAATTGAAGATTTTCTGTGTGTAATGTTTTTAAAAGAAAGTTTTAACTTTTTTTTTTTTTTTTTTGTAAGAAAACAGTATTAAACAGCATGTACTGTGTATATTAACATTAATATGTTGTAAAATGTGTGATCTTTTTTTCCCTCTCGCAATCTTTTCATGAATAATTTTCCCCAATTGTTTAGATACATTCAGTGTCTCACATTATGTGATATCTTTGTGTTACTGTGTTAAATTCCATGTATTATATTGAATTATTTATAAAGAAGCTTATGCATTTCTCATAGAATTGAAAAACATAAATAGAAATTTGCTATTTACATTATGGTATTAGTTTATACAAGATAAAATAACTATGTAATTATGAAAATCTTTTCATTTATATTATGTATTTTTATTTTATTTTATTGATTAATGGTGGTTATTTTGTATAGCTTGTAATCTTTCCAACAGCTAACATTAATTATAAAAATTACTCAATATATTATTAGGCCAAAGATGAATGCTTCTTATGTATATATATATTTTATCTAGAAGAATATTTAAAATTATGAATATATAAATTTTTCTTATCCATGATATTTCTTGTAAATTACCTCGATTATCAACAGTGCAGCTATTCAAATAGTAACAGATTCAGTGCAGTAGTGTCTTTTTTCATGACATAATTCAAAATATGGCAACAAGTACATAATACTTTTAAGATATAATTTACCACAATAATAGGCTTTTTATTTTTTTCTTCTGTGGCAATTAATTTTTGAAAATAAAGAATTAATCATCATGTTGTCAACCAATCTTAAAGAATGCATTAACTATTTAGAGCTGGAGAATAGCCATTACTCTGAATTTTATAATGACATTGTGACCATCTTTATGGTAGTATAGATATTAAATTTTTCATTTTTATGCATATTAATAATGAAACTGATCTAGATATGGGTGCTATATATTGAAAATTTTAATATTCAAATAATTTCATTTTATAATTGTCTTACCTTTTAATATGCTCTTCGTTACTAACAATATTCTGACATCCTTTCTCCTTGATGTCTAATGCTGGCCTAATATTTAATCACCAATTATTTACTGCCAACTTTTTAAAATCTCTTTAACAAGTTTCATTTATCCCTTATTTGTTATCAGTATTATTTGCAGCATCTAAGTTGACTTTTAACTACCACTACTATTTTATTAACTTATGATATATTTTTCTGTGCAATTAATATTAGCTTTTTCAGACAAATTTTTGTCTGAAATGTTTGACATTTGCCAATTAAAAGTAACTTCTTAGCTCGACTTATGTAAAATTTTTATAATAATATGAAAAGAGTTTTCTCTGTAAGAAATTAACAAAATAAAATCAGTTTTTATGTTGTTTTTATTAGTTTTTATGTGTGTGTGTGGGGGGGGGGGTGAATTAAGCTTATCAGCCATGCATGGAAGTAAAACTCTTACTTGTGCAACAAAATACAGGTGCAATCAGATATTTTTCTTGGTCCATCCATCCCACTTGGAGTTGAAATGCTTATTATTTATGCAACAAAACCCGTGACTTCAACTAAAACGGCTCTGTTTTTGTAGTTTTTATTTTATGTACAGTAATACTTATTAATTGACCTATATTCACATATTACACACATTTGAGTGCCCTGCTACGACAAATTTGTTGACAAAATTAAGTTCTTGTAAATATGTCACAAATTTTAATAACTAGCTATTTTCATGAAATTCTCATTCAAATCTGAATTTGACTATAACTAAAAATCTTTCATAATCTGGGTCCATGTCAAAATGATGCATTTTAGATGCCACACTTTGGTGCAAAATTAACTCCATTCTTGTTGTCAGGGGTGAATTTTTGCGGGAAAAAAATTAGTCATTATAATTTTGATTACATCTTTTTAAATAATTATATTTTACTATCAATAGTGCGTAGTAATATTTAATGTTTTCCTATATAATTTAATATTATGAGTGTGTATATTGTCATACATAATATATAGATACATATGCATGTATAAATATTTGAATTTTCCCTTTTACTGATTGAAAAATTAAAGATGAATCAGAATAGTCTGTTGAACAATGAATTGAAACAAAAAGAAGAAAAAAAGATGATATATTATTTCAAATTGGTTATGATCGCTTTAGAAAATGTCACTTTGGCAATGTGGTCTTAAGCACACACATTTTTTTTTAATGCATTTTGCTTTGCCCTCAATTCATTTTCCAGTTTTAGTCATATTTATCATTGTTCTTCTTTATTTCTTTTAATTGGAAAGCTGTTTATGGTATGAGTCAGTTGTAACAGTTAGATTAATTTTGAATTTAAAAGTAAACGATAGAATTGCTTTTTTAAGTTATTTACTTTATATCCTATTAAATTCATTTGATTGAATTTAGAAATTTTAAAAGATTCATTACTTTTTTTGCTGTGGAAGTTTTTCTGTTAGTATTCCTTTAACAAAAAATAAAGTTAAGAATAACCATTTTATTTTATACAGTCAAACCTCGTTAACATGAACATGCTTAACGTGAATTACTTTTAACATGAATTGTTTTCATAGTCCCCTATAAAAACGAGTACAAAGATTTGATACTGATAACATGAATTACTGTTAACATGAACAAAATTTTGATTCCCCTTAAGGTTCATGTTAACGAGGTTCGACTGTATATACATATTTTTTTGTTGTTGTTTAATCTTTTAAAAGGATTGCTTATAATAATTGCAAATAATGATTATAATCATGTACATGTTAAACCAATAACTTAGTAGGATGATTCTTTATATTGGTCTTGTAAAATAGAACAAAAGTAAATAAAGTTAATGCAGTTTTTTCTTAAAGGGTTATAACTCATTAAAACAATTACTAACTATTCTACCAATATTGAAAATAGTGATGAAATCACTCATATATATATATATACAGGCTTGTTAAAATTAGACCTCCAATTCAGTAGCCTGTATAGGGCATTGTATGGGTCATAATGACATGAAATTTGAATAGACATTCAAATGTTGTGCTAAAGGTTTATTTTAAAAAAATGATGATAGGTAGCACTATATATATCTTGTGAATTATGATTTGCATGAATAAAGATAAAAAAGAAGGACAAGCACTGTAAGAGTTTTGAAATTTACCGATGCATATCTTGCTATCTTGGAAGATAAATTTCTTATTATTAAAGCTTTTTTTTTTTTTTTTTCTCAGGTAAATGAAATAAAGAATCATGAGATGGCTGCTGTTAAGATTAAAACATTCTTTTTATGTAGGAGAACTTATGCAGGACACTTTTTCTTTTACAAATAAATCTTAAGCATGTGACCTGAAATGCTTGTTGTCCAAATTTTGTGTCATGACACATAGTCAATCCTACACAGACCTCTTAGTTGAGAAAGTTTAATTTTGACAACTTTGTATGCATGTGTATGCATATATATATATTTAGTATGAAATGTATCCAATATATTTTTTGAAACTGTAAGGGGGAGTGGTAATGAAGTCATTATTGATATAGTCAGGTTGAGATTATTTTATTATCTGAATAAAGTGTTACAACCATTTTTTTTTTAAATTATTAAATAATTATTATACGTATTTTTAAATGTTTATTCTTTAAAATATATGCATAATGTTTTACAATGAAAAATATGAAACATATGCATTTTGAATGGTTCTTAAATGTCTTTCACGTAAAATTTCACATTGTTTTATAAAGAATTGTTGAAAGCAATTTATTGAAAATAATTTATTTTGATTATATTTTGTGTTATGAATTATATTTGTTAGTTATAAGTATGATTCAAAAGGTAATTTTATAATGTTATCTTTTAATAGAACATATTTTTCATTATGACTTTTTTTTTCCCTTTCTTTCCTGGTAATAATAAAAAATATATTTTAGTTTTCATTTGCATAACCTTATTTCCACTTTTAGAAATATGGTGTTAGTGGTACTATCCATGTTGATAAGAAAATGAAGTATTTTCTTGTGAATTTATTTTAATAAACAGTAATGAAACATTTGAAAAAATAAATAAATAAACATTGGTGCTTCTATCAGTATTTTCAATAGTAATACATTTTTAAGGCTAAAACAGAGCAAAAATATATGCATATTTTTTTACAAATATCTATGTGAGTTATGAGGTATTGCAGATGAAAATCCCCCACTTAACATATGATCTCTTATGAATTTTGCACATGCTTGTGATGTCTCATATTTGCTTTATTGAAATTCTAAAAGCATTTGCAGTTTGAATCTGTATTGCTTTATTTCTAAAATGATGTTATCTTCGCTTTATATGAAGCAAAGCTCAACAAGCACACCAGTCACCTGATTGTTGTTGCAGTATGAAATTTTTACTAAGTCTTTTATAGTAAGAATTTTTTTTTAAATGAACAATATCTATAAATATCTGTAATTCTCCATAAGACTATTATCTAAGCTTCGCTTACTTGGGAATTTAATATTGTTTAATTTGTCTGATAAATTCTACAACTTTTTTTCCAATCTTCAAAAGTATATTATTTCTTGTTAAATCATTAATTTAAATATTTTTTAAAAACATATAGATTGAATATTTATTGTAAACAAATGAGTTAAATTCTTTCTTTTTTTTTAAATTGATCTTGTTAAATATATTAAAATATTAATGTGCTGTACAGATTTTTTTTTTTTTTTAATGTGTTAACATCATATAATCTGTTTTGTACAAACATTTTTTTAATGTCTGATTATTGATAAAGGTTTTTTTATTTCAATTCTGTACAAAAATTGCATTGAAAGGTTGCAACGACAACTTATTTTAATAGTCACCATTGTAGTTTAATTAATCAAAATAATTTTGAAGATTTATTATGATTATTAACAAAGGAAATATAGCTTTTATTTAATTCAAATGTGCATGTTTTATGCCATTTTTTCTGATATTATGAGAAGTCAGTTTAATATGCGTTTCATATTAAAAAAAAAAAAAAAAAAAAAAAAAAACTAGTTTGATATTGTTGAATTTTAGTTATGAATGAAAATAGAATGGTTCAAATTTTCTGACAAAACTTTAAAGAATGGTAAAGTGTATCAAAATAAACCAATTTCTTCATCTGTATTGTCAAAGCATCAATGATGGCAGCGGTCTAGGGAAGAGGAAGGGGGAGGGGCATTCAACCCCAGCATCAAAATTCTCTTCCTGGAAGGTTTGAGATTTCAGGCTTAAACATGGTCTAATAGTATACTGCTTCCCTATCGAAAATCTATAATGTCCTCCTGCCCCTTAGAGCCAGATCCGACTTTTTTAAATTTTCAGAGGGGGAACAGTTGATCAGGGAGATCTCAGAAGTTAAAGCGATGAAGGGAATAACATACCTCCCATTATTTATTTTATAATTTCATGTGAGGTTAACGACGCTCCTTCTGAAAATTTCCAGACTGAGAATATGCCCACTTACACCACTCCTACACCTATCCTCCCATAGTCAGTACCTATGTCTCAAGCTCTAGAAATACCCTTTTGAGAATAATGTCTGAATTCAACACTGCTTAAGCATTACTATACAAATGCCTTTTTTGTAATCTGTAACACCCTGCTTCAGTTAAGTATTTTGTGCAGTGAAGTTGCTTTACAATTAATAATTGTAATTTAATTGAAAATGTAATAAATTTTAAAATCTTTCATCTAAAAAAATGCTTTTATTTCCTTTTGTGAAATTTATTTCCTACTATTTAAATGCACTCATTAGTTAATCCTGATGAAAGCTGCCGATTGCCACTGTTACCTGAAAGAAAAAAAAAAAATCTGGACACACTTTAACATTCTTTAAAAGTCAGATTATTAAACCCTTGCCTGTGACGACCAAACTCAGTTCGGGCAATGCAAATGCGCCAATTTTTAATGCCTGACCTGAGTTCAGGCAAGAGACAAATCGGTGTTTCAATTCTGTGAAGCCCGAACTCAGTTTGTCTAATGCTTAAAAACAATACAAAGAAAGTTTTAACTTGCAAAAAATTTATATACCTGCCTGTCAAACATAATGTGGTTTGAATAAAATTTCGGAAGAACTGCAAAATTACAAAAATCTGACAAATGGCGCAAAACTGCCGAACTTTTTGCTGGAAAGTATCACCAACTATTGGGAAAATGGTAAATTACATATTATGCATTGGACGAGTTTGGGCTTCACCGTATTCAAACACCAATTTTTCTCTTGCCTGAACTCAGGTCAGGCATTCCAAAATTGGCACATTTGCATTGCCCAAACTGAGTTCGGGTGTCACAGGCAAGGGGTTAAAGAGAATTTTTTTTTTTTTCATTTTTGGCACATTTTTCTCAAATATTCCACAGGCAAAGGGTTAAGTAATTTAGGTCAGTTAAAGATATTAACTTGAAAATGTCTTAATATAGTTGAAAACAACAACGAAAAGGTTAAACATCGTATTCTTTTGACAAGGTTTAAATATATTAAATTTTCAGAACTTCTGTCTATTTTTGGACAAAAAAGATCCAACAAAACTTTGGATGGAGTGAATTTAACTTGTAGGTATGAACTTTTGAGAAAAATGTATTTGAAAAATTTTATTATTGAATATTGCATATGAAGTGCCAATAATTTTTTTATAAATATACTTTAAATCATTCTTACGATTATTATTTTAACTTTCTTTTAAACATTGTTTTGAATTATGCAGAATCCGGTAATAAGCATAAATTAATCTTCTGTAGAAAGGTACTGTAGTATTAATGCGTGGATAGATTTTTACTCTAAAATTTATTATGCTACCTTTTGGCATTCAGTTTTAACTGCCATCAGAATAAAATTTTGCACCATCCTCTATGCTATAGCCTAAACCTGCCATTTTGAATTTTTCTTGCTCACAATCAGAAACTTTGCAGCTTGTGAGAATATTTTACCATTGTTGAGATATAGTTCTCCGTCCTGCTGTTGGAAACAAATCTCTACAATTCAGAATGTCCGACAGTATGCTTTTTGACTTGGAAAATTTAAATGCAGTTTTTACTGTGTTTAATTTCCATAATATTTATGCAAAGGAATACTTCTGTAATGCTATATTTAAATGTTAATACTATACAAAACTACTTACCATATTACCTGTAGTCTGTCCATGGAAATTTTGTTGTAAATCTCATATAGAATATTTATTTTATCTTTTTACACTGTTGCAATTTGTTTTAAGCTCGAAGATCTTTTGCTCGAATTCTCTGTTTTAATCTAATTTTGAAAAATCTAAATAATACTTAATCTATATAATTGTATTTTCTTTTTTTATGTTCCATGATAATAACACGTGTTTAATTTCTGATGTACTGTAAAACATGATCATATACAAATGAAATGTCATTGTTTCTTGCTTCTAATTTGGCTGTACCATGATTCCTCTTCAACTGCAAAATTAATGTTTTTTGGTTTTCGTTAGTTTTTTGTTTTTTAATATTATAATGTAACATTTAAAAAAATTGTATGAAATAGTAATCCATTGATTTCAGACAGTAAAATTAGTAATAATTAGGTCTATAATCTTTTCTTTATTGATAATTAGTAAAAAAAAAAAGTGTTAAGTATAAATTTAAATATTCTTTATCTTAAATGTGACAACAATACAGAAGTCATAAAACTGTAATGCAGACAATATTCTCAGGTCCTCTCCATTAAAATATACCCCTCTATTTAATTAAATATGCTTAAAAAAATTCTGGCTGAAAAATATCCAATTAAATTATTCCATCATGTCAGGTTAATTACAGCAGTCCAATAATAAATACAACAATAAAAATTGTCTAATTGTAATTAATTTTTTTTTTTTTTTGTAATAACATTCATTTTTGTAAATGTAACATTCTTCAAAATAATAAAAAGTAAAGTGAAAAAGTGAGAGATGGGGGATAAAAGAAATTACTGGATATATTTTTAAATTACTGTTAGATGACTTAAAGCTATTGTAAAGTATCGGAGGTTCCGTTTTTATAGGGAAGAAAAAAACTTATTTTGTGTAATAGTCTTGTTTATCCTATACTTTCAAAAAACATCAGTTTTATTTCTACAGTTATTTTGAAATAAATTTAAACTTTGTTTATTTTATGACAATGTAATTTTTAAAATATTTTTGTCAAGTGTAAATAGAATGTTTAGTTTAAAAGCAAGTCTTTTTCTCAAAAGTATGTTTATATAAATATGTATAAACATACTTTAGGAAACTCATTTAATAAGTTATGAACAGTGAAATATTTGTGGTAGAATTGGTTACTTCAACAATTTGATATTTAAAATTGAAGATTCATAAAACAAAACTTTGGAGTAATGACTCCAAATTTATTACATTATTTTACAAATCTTACTTGTAATTTCTAAATGAGCTTAAAAGTCTGCTTGCCTGGAATAGAAAAATATTAATTGGTAGATTTGTTGCATAAAAAGTAGAAGTGCTCACATTTCTAGATTTTTCATAATAAATTATTTTCATAAAATATTAAATTAAATAGCATTGTGGAAAATTTTAGTAGCCTTAAATTTTGTGCCCAAGAAACAGGCTCTACTAACATATTGCTAGTAGAGCCTGTGTGTAGTATATAGTACATATAGTGAAAAGCATATTGCATGAATGCTTTTCACTATATGTTATGATATATACTGCAAATTTATTTCCGTACTGTTTTTAAAAATATTATATTTTATATTCATCATTAAAATGCAGTTTATTATTATTATCTTTTTAATGTGTTAAAAACACTACAATATTAGTTTATACTGTTTAAATGTTTTTTTCAACAATCTTCCAGTAATACCGACATCTCCCTGATTTGATATATGCCAGATTAGTAAGAGTTTACAGCATTTACATTCCACTTTCTACATCATGTATTTATGATCAGTTGCAGTTGCAGAGGAATAAATCTTTTTTCAATCTCTTGTCATTTTAACTTTAAAGCATTATTTTAATACCTATTTAAAGATACTGTTATTGAGTTATGTAGTTTAAACTATGTCACCCTTGTAGTACAATTATTGCATTCTTTCCAATCTTATCAAGTATTTGATAGTATTGTTCTTATCAAAGCTGCATTGAAAATCTGTCACTGTTGAGGTTTTGAATCATAGTACCGTTTTTATAGTTGACTTTTTAGTATGAGCTTTTAATATACTGCTCAAGGAGTTTGAGTAAGTTTTTGCTAACGTTATCGAAATTGTAAGGAAAGCAATCTTGTTGTATATAGTTAGGGAGCTTCTTCTTTGAAATGCAATAAATTTATGTTTTGTTTAAATTAATTTCAAATTGTGTTGTTTACTTATCTTAAGATGGGTTTCTGTTAATGTTCTTTTACATCTTATTGTTACAAACCTACTGCACTGTTTATACTTTTCTGTATTTGCTATTGTTAAGTTTTTAGAGAGCATGCAATTTTGTGATAATTTTGTTTTTATTATGCAAGAATACTGTTAGTTTAGTTTTTTTTAACAGATAAATCTGGTTACATTTTTTAATTTCAGTATTGATTTTTTATTATATTTAATGTGTTATGGGAAATTGGTTTTCATTTATTTGAAAATGCCAGTCATGTAAAATGCAGCTTTATATTGTTCCCAAAAATGTGTGGATATTAGTTTATTATGTAAAATTGTGTGAAATAGAGAGTAAAAACATTACATTGTTATGAGATTGTCTTTTTTCTTTTATTCTAATTTAATTTCGTCCATTCTGACACTTATTGTGTTATCATATGCACATTTTGTGCATTACAATGTAGTGTTGCTAGGTGTCTCAAGATTTTTCATGATGCAAAAACTCTCTTAAATTTCTTCCAGCATCATGCTATTCGTTAGTGGAACATAATGCGGTGAAACTTGGGAAAACAAAACCTTCCTATAATGGAAAATTTTTATGACTCTGCAGAAATATCATAAAAGTCTATCTGTTAAAACAGAATAATTTTTCTATCCCTAGCTATTCTGTTTTTACAGGTTTTAATGTACTTTGTTTAGTAACACCTGTGAAATCAGAGCCTGTTTATAACGGGATCCTGTCTTAAACGTACAAATTTTATAGCCCTACAGAAGGAATACCATACAATCAATTATAACTGCTCAATCAGAAACCATCAAAACAGAATTTTATTTCGTTCATCAGCTATTCCGTTTTGACAGATTTTACTGTATAAGATTATTGTATTTATTTAGTAAAGTAAAACCTACCAAGACAAAAAGTCAATTGACAGGGAAAAAAATCCGTTTTAGGAAGGTTTTTGTCTTAAAAGCAAGAAGTGATCGTATTCCTTGCAAAAGGACCATGAGTTTTTGGGTTTAAGATAAGCTTTCGTTTTGGACAGGTTCCATTTTCATAGGATTTGCTATATTTTTATGTCCTAGTTTAGAAGCCGATGTCCCGTTTTTTGTGAAAATGGACATGACAACACTAATTACATGTATTATATTTAAAGATGTAATTCTATTTAACTTTGCAGGCTTTTTATTTTATTAAAATAACCATACTTACTATATGAAATTATACATATTATGGAATTATACATTAGCATTGAGCCTCAAAGTTTAATTTGTGGATGAGAAAGGTTTCTTCTTTTTTTTTTTTTTTTTTCCTTTCTAAATATAACTCATTATCAAAACATTTATTACTGTTGCCGTGATTGATTTTCTAATAGACAGCTTTGCGAATCTCATACCCATGGTTCTAATCAACAACAAAAATTGCAATATCGAATATTTTAATGCAGACTTTCTAGCAAGTTGAAAGAAAGACTGAGGGAACAAATTTTCTGCCTCTGTGTTAAGTACATAAATTATTATTATAACCCTTT
The DNA here is from genome assembly GCA_963931845.1 of Maratus michaelseni. Taxonomy (NCBI): domain Eukaryota; kingdom Metazoa; phylum Arthropoda; class Arachnida; order Araneae; family Salticidae; genus Maratus; species Maratus michaelseni. The sequence goes on along the minus strand of OZ007590.1, from coordinate 207,526,815 downwards.
CAAAATAATTTAATATGCATCTAATTTAATATGCATCAGGTTTATTATAAAAACAAATCCCTGATGGCTCAGCCTACAGGTACAGGTAGATTTCGAAGATGCAGACCATGGGGCGCCTGTTTGTTGGGAATTGCGGAAGAAATGACCTTTTTGTCAGGATGCGGCATTTGGAAATGCCAATTTTGAAACCTAACTTGTTTGCAGGTGGAGCCGGCAGGGATTGTTTTGGTTTTTAATTTTTTTTTTTTTTTTACTATAAGGGTTGATCTTATAAAAAACTTGTCAATATAGATAATAATATGTCTGTTTTAGATAATATTAAGAGGATTTATAATAAATTTAAGCAGATTTGATATTTTCTGAATTGACGAAGTTGTGAATTTTTTTCTTCTAAACCCCCCTCTTTTTTCTCCCCCTTGGGGCCATTTTTAATGATATAAAAAAATCTGTCATACATAAATTTTTGGTCCTTTTCCTAGAAGTAATAATAACTTTAAACGTATTCGATACATATCATAATTAAGAAATTATGGGTTTTCTTCTGTTTTCACAAAAAAACCTCTCATTTCCCCTCCCTTGGTTCGATTTTGCCCATTAACGAACTGGACCAAGGTTTTAAGCCCCTTGACTTTATGTATCAGTTTGAAAGAGATTTGTGCAGAATTATGAAAGTTATCGTGTCCATAAAAAAGTGACATAGATAGATAGATAGATAAAGTTTTGAACTGAGGATGTTTTTGGGTTCTGGGAGTCATAATCGGCGTAGATCTGCAAAAATTTTTCTAAAATTCCAACTTAGGGGAGAATGTAATAGGTAGTATTTCTTATTAAATCTACCAAAAAAAAAATTTTGAAGGTATGGAAAGTGTAGTTACAAATGCCGATTGAAATGACAAAATTTGACTTAACCAAATTTAGAATCTTTTTAGAAATTATTTATTTCTCAGTTAACTTAACAAGATTTGATGCTTATGAAGACTGAAGAGTAAAATCTCAATCTCTGTCGATAGAGAAAACAAACTGAAGGCCTGCACTGGACGGGCTCAATTTTTTATTTATTTTCTCCTAAAGATTTGTGACAGGCCTTACTTCTGCTGATTCGGGCTGAGCTGGTCCCTGATTAAAAAATTTCCGGTCTGTGTCTGTACAGCTGCTTTTTGTCACGGGTAATATCGTGGAACTTTTCCTTCTTAATTAACAGAGAAACTAAATGATAAAATAACATTTCTTTGTTTCCTTTGCGTTTAAAAAATATTTTTTTATGTTGGTAACTCTGCGTGAAAGATAGTTTGCTCGAGTGGCTATGAATGACTAATTTTTATAAATACTATAAAATTCCTGAGCAAGATTTTATTCTTATTAGGAATCTGAGTAAAATCTCAGATATTTAGATAGATGTTTAAGCAAACAAAAAGCCTGTTATCGTTTGAATTCATTATTTTATGAGAGATCTGTTGAGGTGAATGTTAAAAACTGTTAATAAAGAATGATAAATATGAGAAGATTTAGATGATTATTTATTGTTGGTAATAAAATAATAGTAAAAAATATAGCAGAAAATGAAATTTTAAAAATTTAAACTTTTTCATGGGGGGAGGGGGAGGAAGCAGGAATTTCGAGGGGAAGCATTTAGCTGATTATTTGTTGTTACAACAAAGTAACAAAAAAAAGTTTTTTATTTTATTTTATTATTTTTTTAACTAAAGAGTTTTTAATTGAGCATTTGTGGTTGAAAAGCCAAAATTTCGATGTAGGGATAATTTAAATGATTGATTATTTATTTATAGTCACTACAGAGTGACAAATAGGACATAAACTAATTAAACAATGAAAGAGATTTAAAGACCAAACTGTATACTCAATATGGGTGATGGTAATTGAGGAGGAGGAGGGGAGGGGAGGCCAGATTATTATTTAGTTTTTCAATAAATTGATAAACTAACAGCACAAAAATTCTAAAGTTGATGACATTGAATGATTTTAAATTCTGCGTGCTAGAGGAGGCCAAGGACAGGGGAAGAAAGTTTTAGGGTACGGTGGTATTTAGGGAAATTTTTTAAAATAGCAGAATTCACCGAAACGTGGAATCTCCACCCTTAGTTTTATGTTTTTGATGTTTTTAAAGCATCTTTTATATATTTTTACAACTACATTGATTTTTTAACTGTCTAAGTGATTGTTAATTTAAAATGGCTTGGACACCTGAAAAATGTTTATACTTTAAATTTCTGCATAGAAATATATGTAATATTCTTAAAAAATAGTTTTAGAATAATAGTAATTTAAGATATAACCTATAATCAGTATTAGCTATGTAATAAGTATAGAACATAATAATATAATAATGCAAAATTCCAAAAATAAAATCTGGAAATACTTTTTTTTTTTTTTTTTTTTTTTTTTTTAACTTTTTATTTAATGCAAAATTTTTTTTTGAAAACATAAAAATGTATAGTGCAAATTTAATTAATTTTAAATAATGTTTGATTAGTGTTGCAGATTAAAAAATATATACAGCACTTTAATGCTACATGTAAAAAGAACTTTTGACTAAGCAAATGATATTTAAGATGTTTTAACATAATTTTAAATTAATTATAAATAACTGTCTAAAATACCTTTTTTCCAGAAAAAATTTATATTCTGATTCAAAAGCTCCATAATAGATTTTAAGCATAAAATGATGGCGTAGAAATGCTTATATTTTTTGTTAACCTGTTCGCTGCCAAAACAATGTGGGCGGAGTCTTCAATATTTTTACTGAAATTCATTTCCCACCAAACATTCTGAAAGATAATATTTGGTATCATTAATGGCAAAGTTTTTGTCATTAAATAAAGTATTTTTTAGCATATTCAAATAGTGGTGGCTAGGGAGGGGTTTTTTTTATCATACACTTTTATTTTGAATGTTGACAACCATGAGTATACTCGTGGTTGGCAGCGAATGGGTTAACAATGCTTTGACATTTGTTTGAGAAAACTAATAGCAGCTGCTCTGAAAAGGGAAACAAAAATGATTTCAGTGATATGCCTTAACCTTTTCCCGATATGCCTTAATCTTTTCCCAATCAAAAAAATTAAGGCAGATGAATTTTAAAACAATCCAGCTCTTCATTTAAATTTCAATGAATCGTAGTTTTAATGAGTTACACTTTTTCTTTGTCTTAGAGGTTAAATTATTGGAATTTCCATTTCAAGTAAAGCAGACTCAAACTGCCTACTTTCTTGTACATTCACGAAATCATTTTCATCCGTAAATACGTAAAACTTGCTGGTATCTTATTCATGTACTAAGAAATCTAATAGCATTTCTAATTTTTCTGTAAAAACTGACGATTATTCAAAAATTGGTGTTTTAAATTGATTTTCGGTATCCGACTGTCTCATAAAGATCGTCATCGGAGAGAAATCGTTTATAACACGAGTACTACATTTACAAGAAAATGGAAAAAACTTTTTGATTCTTTTAGCTACAATTATAACTTCTGCAAATACCATGCATTTATGTATAAAAATAACTCCGTAAATGTATCAAAAAGTTTTCGGTTTGTTGAGTGGGGGAAATAAACTATTTGTTAACTCCCTTAATTAAACAAATTTTTCTTTTGTTTCATATTTTACCACACACAGAAAATATTAATATTTTCTCTTTTTTTACAGACTGTCACAACGAGCAAAAATATAAAATTAAAAAAATTACCAAAATTTTATTGGTTTCCTTTTTACAAACTGTCCTATATACAGGACGATGGTACAATTCACAATATAATATAAATTGTGTACATGTGTTTTTAAATTACTCAGCAATACTCAGTTTTATTATACAATAATATATGACTAAATTTGAAGATAATTTTATCTGTTTTATAACACATTTACTTAAATTTCAAAAAATAAATATCAGGTCAGATGAAATTATAAAAATTAATCAAGTTCCATCATCTAAAAAGAAATAATAAAAATAAAAATAATTAAAATTTAACATAAAATGGTTATAACTATAAGTAACATTTATTAAATAAAATTTATTTTAGTAGCGGTGCAGAAATAAAATATGCGATATTACTTGTGAAAATTTGATAAATCTGAATTTTCCTGTATACTCTGGGCGGTGGTGAAAAATGGATTAAAATTAATGCCTATAATAACTGTTTAAAGTACTTTGGGGTTTAATACAAGGGTGGGTAAAACATAGACTTCTTTAATATAAATAGAATTTTTTTAATACGTGTTATCATGGCAATTATGATAAATTGCTTACAGTCTAAAAACTTTCTTTGCATAGTTTTATTTTTTCATACATTACCAAAATATATGAAATAGTTATTCTTCATACATTCATTTGTTAGCCACTAAGCATTATGAACGAACTAGTGCCTAGTGCGGCTACAGAAAGTATAATTAAAAGTAAAAACTTTCAAAATGAAAAATGTCAATCCTATTGAAATTTGGCACACATTGAATGTACAATTCGGAAATGGCACCCTATCGAGTCTGAAGTATGTAAGTGGCACAAATTGTTTAAAAATGGCCGTGACGTATGTGAAACAAGGCGATTCCAATATGAAATACCGCGCACAAAAAGTGAGTTTTTGCTTCAGAGTAGCAGTCTAACAAAATTCTCACTGATATTTTCTGTTTCTTACGAGATATTTTGTACCTTCATTTTCTTCATGAACGACATACTACATGAAAACGTCTCGTTCCGATCCGAATGGTTATCTTCTCCGGAAGAATGCAATACCTTACACAACAGTAGGATATAAAAATTTTACTGTATTTGCTCGATCACCTTTCTTATAGTCCGAACTTATTTTCTGACTAACATTTATATTGCTTCTCTTTAAAAAAAATGTTAAGTGGAGCAAGATTTTTATCAGATAAACCAGTCAAAGAATTTTTGTGCAATACGATGCATACACGTTCTGTTCGTTTTTACTATGCAAGAATAAATAAATAATAATAATAAACTTTTAACATGTTGAAGGAAGTGTGTGAAATTATCTAGAAAAATATTGATATAAAAAACTTTGGTAAATAATATTTCAAAAATCATACATTAAAAAGTCTCTTTTATATTTGATAAACCCTCGTTATTTAAAATACCCTTGAAAAAATGTGATCCAGGTTGATAAATCCCGCTTAATGGAATAACTACTTGCATTGGCAAAATGATTTTTATTTAGCGGGCTACCTGAACGGGATATGTGTAATAAGAGTGCTTCATTTCCCCTCGTTATTCCTAAGAGAACCTATAAATTCTTTTGTTCTAGTTTTTTTTACTAAAGTCCAAGATAAAAGTACGTGACTGAAAACCATAATTATGGATGCCTAAAAACACGATTTAAAGAAATCACGTTTATTAGGAGAGGTCCCTGCAGTTTTTAAGTTCAAGGCTGACAACTTTGACTGTCTTAATTGAGGTTCATGACCTCAGAAAGAGCATCGCTTATGATTATTTCCCCCCCTTTTCGTGATCAAAGCAATAATATGTTGAATGATCTGGATAATTTTAGTTGTTAAAACTGTAGAAAAATATTTTACTATTTTGAGGATTCTAAAATATACATTATCTGAAATGATAGCAATTAATTTAAATTATTTTGTCCCACGAATGGAAAATACAAAAAACACCCCATTCATATTTGAATCTTCTAAGCCCTTGTTTTTGGCAATATTTTTGGGGAAAAAAGTACTTTAGTGACAGTATTTATGCACATGAATCCCTATGCTATGATTAATATGAGATCCCACGCTTGTGTTTAAAAATCTGCCTTATCTACAGATTTTATTTTAGTTTTTATTTGACGTTCCTCCACCCTCCATTTTCATGATGTCCTGTTTCTCATGATCAAAGTTGCTTTCTATCCTATAAAATGGAATACAAAGCATGTTTTAAAATTGAAATTTAAACACATCATTATGATGTAATGTGAAGAAAAGTATGATTCATCTTAAATGAAGTCAAACATTTTATTCAAAATTTATTCAAACACCATTTTACTGGTGATTGAAAACAGTAGCTACTCTGTTACCAAAGAAAGAAAAAAAAAAAAAGAAAAAAAAACTACGTTCCGCCATTTGCGTGTTTGTCTTCAAGTAAAGTGCGGCTATTCTGACTCGACGAAGGAACGGTCTTTTATCTCATTTCGAAACGATCGTCGGGTTAATTTATATTTATCTGGTGTTTTATTACAGAATTTTTGTAATTTATTTATCTGATTCCAATTTGGGGGTGTATTTTGCTAAAAAACTACGTTATTTATTTATTTATTGATTTTAATGTTACTGCAGGTTAAGAAAAGATTCTGCGATTAATTAACATTTAAAAATACCTTTATTTGTAGTTATTCATTTGTTGTTAAGATGGAAAATTACTTGCTGTTTGCGTATTCAAAACGAGATAAAATTGAAATGTTTTAACTCCTTCAAGGGCGGTGGGATATAATATATCCCACTTCAATTTTAATTTCAAAATGCCACATTGATACCTGGATTTTGAAATGAAATTTTCCTTTTATAATGTACGTGAAGAAAAGCTTTTGCTTATTTTCAAATAAATTTGTGTGTAAATCCGTGTGCCAATTAATCATTTCAACTTTGAAAATGTAGAGTCGCAAGAAAAAGAAACTATCCTCAATTAAATTGCCACAACTAATACTAGGAAAATGAAACTGCGCTAACGTTCAATCGGGAATAACCTTTGATTTATTAAATAATAATAATAATAATAAGGGGCTCCATGTTAAGACGAACACATTTTTTTTTCTATGCGAGTCCATAATTTTGACATCAAAATACGACCTTTAAATTAGTTTACATATACAGTTTCACGAATAATAGTTCCGGAGGTATTCAATAATAATAAACAAAGAAAAATTATGCATCAATCATAGATTGTGAAACACTTCCAGAAATACTTCAACAAAGTTTCGCCATGTAATAAGGTAAAGAAGATACCTAAGTAAACATTTTAGAAAATGCATAACTCATTTAAAAGCCAGCTTTCAACAGTTACCGCCCATAGCTGTAAATGTACTCCAAATTTTTTGTACAGCTCTGTATATGATCTATAGATTTGTATATATTCTACATAGTATGCTAATATTTAGTATAGTAAGGAAATTCATAAACAGTTGAAAATTCACCTTCAGCAATTTATATCAATACACAGAAACGTACTTTAATTCTTTTGTACAGCTATATGTTACTTACCGATTTTAATACACGCCATAGAAAAAGATAAAATTTAATTGAGGCAAAAACACGCCTAAAACTACTGAAATCTCACTTCCATGTATCCAGTTCTGTGCATAGCCCTGTATATGATTTTATTTATATTCTACAAACTTCTCTAGTATACTGTTTTAGCGTGGATTAATGAGAATAAGAACTTAAACATTATATTTCCCAAATTAAAGTTATTAAAATAAAGCATGCATTGCGTAATTTTGAAAAATTCCTACTTATGAACTACTAGTTAATGCCAAAAGTCTTACGCTATTTTCATTAACTAAAATACTGTATATCTAAACTTACAAATAAGGAGTACCCATGGCCAGTGGCGTAGCTACGCTTTTTGGCGCCCGGGGCAGGAAGAAATTTTGCTCCCCCCCCCCCTCCAATAAAAAATAACCAAATTTTTCCTCAAGACGGAAGGAAAGTCCTTCCGGCTTGTACTGGAGGAAAAGGTAGCTTTCCTCTTCCTTGTTTTTAAGAATTAAATGAATTTTACTCAAACACACGAAGGTAAAATGCGTGGAACACGCTATAGAAGATTCCTAATTTTCGTCAATATTTGGGGACTTTGAAAAATTGTCAGCTATCGCGAATTTATGACGACATTTTCATTTATGGTAACCTACTTTTATCTCCAAGATGTTTAGCTATGTAGTTTTAAGAGTATGACAGTAGCAACAATGACTACTACAATGAAAGTAAATTATTTGCTAGAAATCACGTTTGCGAAAACTCCTAAATTAAACCCGATTATAGAAAAAAAAAATCTGCTACCTTGTTTCATTTACAAGGTGAGTACACTCTTTAAAAATTACAAAAAATTACAAGGAGCTTCATATATCCTTACGTGATAAAACTGCAACAAATATTTTTCAATTGACTCCTTTTTTTTAAATCCTTAAGGTGCATTTCGTAAAATTAAAAATACGATATAGATAGTTTTTTTTTTTCTTTCTAAAAACAAAAAGGTTAAGTAAAATGTCTTTTGTATTTTATTTTAAAATTTGTCATGACATTTTAACTAATTGAAAATGTGATCCTTGCAGTTATAGAGTAGATTTGTAAGGAAAGTATGAAAGAAAAATGTTGCGAAAAGTTTATAATTATACAAAAGTGTGGTTTTGAAATTTTCTTTAAAAGATTTTCAAAGAAATATTTTTAACACAAAATGAATTTTACCTAAAGAATTACTTTTTGCTTAATTAAATCATAAAACTTTCACAAAACCATTTAATAATATCAATAAAAACTGCATCTTAAAACTTAAATCGGTGCACCTTATTTACTTTTATTACCTTAAAATTTTTACTTTGATTAGCCCAAAGAGAAAGAGATATATATTTGTCCATTCAGATTTAATTATGTTATTTTATGTTTCTTTAGCTTCCTTTTAATCATGATGGCTAATCCTGGTTTGAAAAGCAATCTAAACTAGTCGGATGTGTCAATCCCAAAACTTTCTTCTATCTCACAAAGGTTTCGCATACACTAAAAAGAATCAGCACCAATTTATCAAAAAGGTCTAACTGAAACTCAAGTTTTATTAAATTCCGTGCAATATTTCTTGAGATATAACTATCGCTAAAATCGTGTAAATCCTGCAAAATACTGCACAGCAGCGCCACCTGCTGGGCAATTTTTACCAAAAACTAATCAGCACCAGTTTATATCAGGGACTAACTGAATCTAAGGTTTTATTAAATTCCGAGCATTAGTTCTTGAGATAGAGCTATTGCGGAAATCGCGAAAAATGCTGCATAGCAGCGCCACCTGCCGGGCGATTTTTACCAAAAACTAATCAGCACCAATTTATATCAGGGACTAACTGAATCTAAAGTTTTATTAAATTCCGAGCATTAGTTCTTGAGATAGAGCGCCCACAAAATTTTTGTCACATACAGACAGAGTCACAGACAGACATTTTCTAAAAATAGTCAAATCGTGTTCAGGACCTTCTAAAACGTATAAATCCGTCGAAAACCGGAAGTCGAAAATTTTCATGAATCCAATACTTTCTTCTTGTAAAGATAGAAGAAAGTAAAAACTATTTACAAAATTTATGAGCTTGTTGTTTAAAAGTAGCCGCGTAACTTTAGTTTCGTCCCCGAAACTTGTAATATTGTAGCTTAGCCATACAAAGTATGCAAATGATCTCTGCAATAGCATGTCTGACTTATAATTAATCCCGGATACAACGAGTGAGGAATTTGACGGAGAAACCTTTTTATGCCGTTAATAATCTCCACGTGTTGTGAACGATCGAAAGAACACTTAGAACATGTTAAAAACCAGATCCCAATTAACTATAAGTACTTCAAGTGATAACCGCAGCTGCAAACCAAGCCAAAGTGAATAAGACCAGAGACTGTCGAAACTGATCAGCTGAGAAATTCTGCAGACCTCCCTACTTCAACCTACAGCTGATACCGTGCGCTAGAACTCAATAACAATCTCTTAGAATCTAAAATGTCACCGAACAGTTAAGACGCCCTTGTAAATATCCCAAATAAAATGTAAAATTGGAGCACTTTTATGCAGTCTCCAAAACGCGATTTAAATGTGTATATAAAGCCAAGAATTACAATAATAATATTATATTCAAAGAAAAATGGATCTACTTCTTACTTCACGCAATATCACTTTCTTCTAATAATGTTGTTTATTACTCCCATACAGCGACACTTCAATGAATCAAAAGGATAAATATCAGTGCATTATTGTGGATATTACTTTGCGCAAAAGCAGTTCTCAGGTAAGCTGAACAAACCTTTTTTACCATTATCGAAAGATGAAAATGTATATTAAAATATGAAGACTGATATAACAATTTATTAAGATAGAAAATTAATTATGCTACCGACGCGACGGTTCCCCTAACAGAATTTGATTTCCAATATACTAAATCTCCAAAAGTTTAGCATATGGTTATAAACTGCCCGTTTTATGAAAGTTTTAATGAATTTTTATTTTTATTTATTTTATAAAATTTTGCTCTTTTAAAAAAAAATATATATCTGAAGATCTAATAACATTTTAGTTATAAAATTGTCTATGATTAGCGTTAATTATAACTTTGGAATTCATCTATTATACTTGTGTCTTTACTCAATAAATAAAGATTTCATTAATAATACACGAATTCATTTTTATTTATTTCCTTTTCATCTAACTTGTTTTTTGTAATGTAAAAATGAAATTTTCTAATTGAGTTTTCATTTCCTACCTGATAGACTAGAATTACAAAAATTATGTACACAGGTGTATTTCAGACGACAATACAGCATTTTAATATTTTAAGAACTTCTAATAAAAGAAAGTTGTTTCTCTGTGTGCGATGCTAGCGAAATCTAATGCACGCAGAAGTCTGAAAATTTGTGTGTGGATAGTCCAAGGCAGGTCCTGATGTATGTGATACTCATATTTTTTATTTTTTAAGACCTGGGCCCCTTTATGTTTTTCTGTTCTAAATTGTTAATAACTTGCCCCCCTTTCAATCTAATTTTCCACATTTTGGGGCGTTTTCTCCATTTAGTTATTCCCCCATTTCAAAATCCCAGTTAAGACCCTGGTGCCTGATCTGTGATCCCTTGAACTTATTTTCACTGTGCATTTTTCATCTTCCTAATTGTGTCACCCTCTCAGTGCATAACTTTAAAGTTTTGTATTAATTCCTCTCCTCAGGCCACAATCCTCATATTTTTGTTAGGGTCCTAGGGCCCTTTTTTAAACATTTCCTCCCATTTTTGGCGCATTCCTTTAAAATTTTATTATAATGATTAATTCATAACCTATGCTTCATTTCGACTAGCTAAAGATCTAAAGCGCAAAGTAATACACTATATTTCCAGCGATTTTAGACGTTTTGTTAAATATCTGGAAAGATACATGAGGAATTATCCTGAAACTCCAGGAATGTAAACAACATGATAGACGTCATACA